>OX463246.1:24178130-25378130 GCA_949820135.1 Sylvilagus floridanus | reverse complement strand
TGCTGTTTGGATCTAAAATAGATAATATCAAGTATTTCTACATTTCAACGAGAAAAAAATAGCCTTACCAAAAAAATGGTCAAAAGAGGGACAGGTAATTCTGAGAAGAAAAAAAGTATTCAAAAAGTTCATCAGTATTATCAGTAATTAAGAAAGTGGAAATGAAAATAATGGAAGGTTCAGTATTAATTTTATCTGAGGCAGCACTGATAGAGAAAATTGGTCATGCCTATGTTGTTGGTGGAGGAGAATCCATGGCAGAATGTACCAGACTGAAGGGTGATCATGACAATGAACCGTGAATTGTCTCTACAAAAATGCCTTTTAGAAATATTTACTGTACACACGGATATCTGAAAAATAATTTTATCAAAGTGCAATTTATTAATGGAAAATAGCAAAAATGCCATTAAGATTTTCAACAACGAAGAAATAAATCGCTAATAAAGTTATATGCCTACTATGGAAAATTATGAAATAATTGAAAAGCACAAAATTATATGAAAAGAACTCCAAGGCACACTTTAGGTGAAGAAAAAGCAAGTAGCAGCAAATAGAAAAGGAAATTGCACTGTCACACTGGCAGGGATAATGGGATTTGATATAGAGGCCTATCAGCAGCCTTACATGTATTAATTCTATGGGACATATTGGAATAATTGATAAAGTATTTCTGTAGTCTTTGATGTTATTAAGCATCAATATAAGGCCGGTGCCGCGGCTTACTAGGCTAATCCTCAGCCTTGCGGTGCCGGCACACCGGGTTCCAGTCCCGGTCAGGGCACAGGATTCTGTCCTGGTTGCCCCTCTTCCAGGCCAGCTCTCTGCTGTGGCCAGGGAGTGCAGTGGAGGATGGCCCAAGTGCTTGGGCTCTGCACCCCATGGGAGACCAGGATAAGCACCTGACTCCTGTCATCGGATCAGCGCGGTGCGCTGCCCACAGCACGCCAAAAAGGAAGACCTTTCTCTCTGTCTCTCTCTCGATATCCACTCTGCCTGCCCGCACCCCCCAAAAAAAGATCAATATAAAATTGAGACTACTATTCATGATCCTCTATTTTCTCAAGGAGTTTTTAGACTCAATTATAAACTCAGGGGGCAGGGCTGTGGTGCCGTAGCCCATATAGGTGCTGGTTCACATCCTGGCTAACTCACTTCTGATCCAACTCTCTGCTAATGAGCCTGGGAAAGCAGCGGAAGGTGACCCAAATGCTTGGGCCCCTGAACCCATGTGGGAGACCAGGAGGAAGCTCCTGGCTCCCAGCTTTCGCATGGCCCAGCTCTGGCTATTGTAGCCATTAGGGAGAATGAACCAGCAGATGGAAGATCTCTCTCTCTCTCTCTCTCTTTTTCTCTCTCTCTCTCCCTCTCTCCCCCTCTTCTCCTCTTTCCTTCCCTCTCTCCCCCTCTTCTTCTCTCTCCCTCCCTCTCTCTGTAACTCTAACTTTCAAAAACATAATAAATGAGAAATAAATTATAAATACAAAATTGTTTTAATTTTTTTATTCTACCTCACATAAAATAGCTCAAAGAATGTCAAAATTATGAAAATCATAATAAAGCCTACTATATTAGCAAGAGCAGCATGTTTAGAATCACTTACTTTTAATGCCACCTCTTATAAAAAGCCCTTGAAACCTGCTCCTCTACTTTCCAATACAAATTCCTATCTGTCCTGCTTGACTTCCCATTGCCATACTCATACCTACCTTAACTTTTGGAGATTTGTCAAGCTCAAAGGGATTCTGTCACACTCATTTTGTAAACAGCACACATTTTGTACATTGAAGTTTGTAGATACTTCAGTTAAGCTGAGACTATTTGGGAAAAGTACAAATCAATCCATTGGTATTTTTTTATTGTAACACTCTATGTGGATAGACTAGAATCTATAAAGAAAATTCAAAATTCAACTATTTAATCATCTATATCTCAAAACAATATTTTGTAAACTAAAAGAAAGCCATCATGATTATTTCTGAAGTCAATACTGAAGCTTTTCTGCATTTCTGTAATCAAAAACAGCTTTCAAGGTTAAAAGAGGAAATATATTTTTACTAACAAAAGATTGAGACATGAGACAATGGCTTTAGTAACTTGTCTAAAGTATTGTATGAGTGCCTAGAAACAATCAATTGTAAAATTGTAAACAAAAACAATCTTTGAAAAGCTATTACATGTATTTATCATTCTTACAATTGAACTCTTTTGACTTAAAATTTCCAAGGTTAGACATCACATGTGTTAGGACCAGCTTTGCAGCTTACCTGGTTAAGCCGCCACCTGATCAGTTCCAGTTTAGTTCCCTGCTAATGCACCTAGGAAAGCTTCAGAAGACGACCCAAGTGCTTGGGTCCCTGAACTCACATGGGAGACCAGAAACAAATTCCTGGCTCCTAGCTTGGCCTGGCCCAGCTTCAGTTGTTGCAGCCATTTGGGGAATGAACCAGCCAGAGAAGGATCTCTCTCAGTATCTCTCCCTTTCTGTATCTCTGCCTTTTAAATAAATGTAATTTTTTAATAAAAATCACATGTGAGAATGAGATACATACATACATACATACATACATTCAATCAATTAAGGGAATACACAGATGCAAGTTCTTAAGTTATACTCCCCAAATAGTGAATTGATTTCATTTGCTTCTCTAACGTTTACCTAGTATTTTCTCCAAAAATAACCTAATGAGCAACTTCATGTCTTGGAACGTAATGTGCAAGAATAGATTTGATGGTGGAATGCAAAGGTTTATTTTAGCAAGTGACAACTCACAAAGGAAAGAGAAAGTAAGCGAAGGAAAAGAAAGGCAAGACACAAAATTATTTAGATTGAAGGTTCTAGCAGCTGTGCAAATAAAGAAAATGGTGCAATCAACAGTTCACATCAGAAAGATGTGAACTGAAAAAGCTCTATGTAAATAGCTTTGACACTTAAGCTCCCATTGAAAATAATGCAAAAAAATGCAAGCAAGAAGTTGTAAAGTATGAAGAGTATCACAGTCACTTTTCTTCCAGCAGATACAGGCCACTGCTCAGCTCTGCTCAGCTGATTTACATATTTAAAAAATAACTCAGGATTACTGATTTCTTTACATGTCATGGAAATACAACTCTTGATGGAGAACAGAGCAGAAGCTGTAAGAGAAACTTGCCCAACTGGATCATGGGTGCTATGCAGATGACACCACGATTGCCAGGGCTTTAGCCCGAATGCTAAACCAAGTCTCCAATGGGGGAAATTTCTCGCACCTTACAATTTTTAATAAAATAAGGTAACAAAAGTTAATGGCTTGCCAGATGTTCACCATAGGGAGTTTGTTTCAGGGAAATGAAGGAAGAACTTAATTTTGAATTTATGAGAACATTTACCCTGCATTTTCTCTTGTTTGTCCCAGGTTGCTTTTCAGCTTTGCTGACCAGTGCCAGAAATGCCACACTGGGACTGTTTCAGTGCCATTCATCTCTGCATTAGAACAAGATGTGTTTAATGTTCTCTTGCTTATTTTTTTTTTCTTGCCAGGGTACAGCTAAAATTAGCTATAAAATTATCCTGAAAATAGCCATTTCTTTGAAAATTTTTGATCAGCTTGGCAATAAAGAAAACAAGTCAGTGGGAAAAAAAAAACTCTTGAACAAAAATTCTATACTAAATCTGCAGCATTTTGTAAAAGACACTTTTTTTCAGCTTGTTTAGCTAAAGGGTGTGTGTGTGTGTGTTTATTAATTTTTTTAATGAAGTGAAAATGAGACATTGCACTTGGGTGGTCTCCAGGATTAAATAGACATAACAGTGGAGGAATCAGTGTTTTGATTTTTTTTTATATATCAGTCTTAAGAAGTTAGAACCTAGGGCTGGTGCTGTGGTGCAGCGGGTTAACGCCCTGGCCTGAAGCACCTGCATCCCTTACAGGTGCCAGTTCAAGACCTGGCTGCTCCGCTTACGATCCAGCTCTCTGCTATGGCTTGGGAAAGCAGTGGAAAATGGACCAGCTCCTTGGGCCCCTGCACTCGCATGGGAGACCAGGAAAAAGCTCCTGACTCCTGGCTTCGGATCAGCGCAGCTCTGGCACTGCAGCCAATTGGGGAGTGAACAAAGGATGGAAGACCTCTCTCTGCCTCTCCTCTCTCTGTGTAACTCTGCCTTGGGACAGGGTGGTGAATCAAGAGAGAAAGGGAAAGGACAAGAGGGGAACTGAGAACAAAAAGGAACTAAAACAATCCACTCTTCCTCCTGTTATAGAACCGTGTTTAGACACTGTTTAAGGAGTAGGCTTGAATCCACCTGCACAAAGGCTACAGCCAGTCTTGTTAAAATCGTGGACTTTCAGGGCCCACTCCAGAGAAACTGCTTTTTAGAAGATTTCTCAGGAAACACTCTCTCACAAGTGCATGATACACAACCTGTAAAATAATGTTTGAGATAAGTATAACAAAAAATTCATGAAATTCGGGGCCAGTGTCATAGTGTAGCAGGTCAAGCTGTGCTTTGAAATGCCCACCTCCCATATCAAAAAGCTGATTCCTGTTCCAGGACCGCCACTTCTAATACAGCTTCTACTGACACATCCGTGTCACCCACATAGAAAATACAGAAGGATTTCTGGCTCCTGGCTTCAATCTGTCGGTAGCCTGGTCCAGCCCTATCTGCTGCATGCATTTGCGAAGTGAATCGGTAGATAGAAAAATCTCTCTTTCTCTCTCTCTCTCTCTCTTTTTCTCTCTCTCTGCCTTTCAAGGAGATGCAAATTAGTATTTTCTAAAAAAAAAAAACACAAAAGTATCAATTAAGATACTTTTACTGACCCAACAATTGTGGATATCAACAAATACTAGCCTTAGAATTGCTTTTAAATGTGTGCTTTACAAGTAAATGAAAGTGAAAATATAAATTCAAAAAATATTTGTTGAATATGCAATTGAAAGAAGAAATGGGCTAATAGATTTATACATTATGCAAACCTTGGGTACTCAAATGGTGTAATCTAGGATAAGAAATCTGGTCTTAACATGTATTAATTTTCTTTTTATTTACATTTTTATTGATATAAACATATTTCATATAGCTCATATATATATTTCTAAGTATATAACAGTATTTCCCTCCCCTCCTTCCATGCTCTTTTTTCAAGTTTTATGATATGTATTTTTAATGTTTCACTAAAAAAAGAGTTCAGCAAGTAAAGACTAGAAAGACCACTGTTCACTAGGAAAAAGACAAGGACTATAAACAATAATAAAATCCCACAATTACTATTTTATTCATATATATTAAATTTTTATGTTCTATAAATTGGCTACCACAAATCAGAGAAAACACGAGCTATTTTTAAAAAATTGATTAATTTTCTATGCAATTTCCAATTTAAAACCAAGTTTTATAACTTTAAGCCAATATAACAAAGGGAATACGTTGGAAGATAGTATATACTATGTCGCTAATGGTTTTTCCTTTGGAACTTTTATTCATTGTTGGAAAAAGCAACAAAATGCTCAGTTTCCATCACTGGAGGAAGACTTACAAACAGAATGAATATTACATAATTTACCCAACTAATCTTTCATTTAAAGGCAATACTTCTCAAAGTCCAGATATTTGTCTAAAATCTATAATTTTGGGCAGATCCTTTTAAGCTATGTCAAGGTATTATGGAAACGAATGCAGGTACTTGCTGCAGGATCTACGTATTTTAGACCAATTCCAATTATTTCATGAAATCTCTGGTTTTTTTGGCTTTCTCATTCTGACATGAAAATTTTCTCAGCTATTTGTTCAATCTACCACATAAAAGTAGCTCATGTACTAGCAATGGTCTCTTTTTAAAATGTTGAGGATCCATGCCCCAAGAGACTATGTCCTAGATAATTTCATCAACACCTTTGAGTAAATGAGTCCTCCAAATCTTCTCATGTATGATATTCTCAAAATGTGCAAAATACTTTAACCTTAAAGAGCCAAGCATTGACTGTCTCTCCTCCAGTAATCTTTGACAAAAAGAATAGGGATGTGGTAATGCTAAATATCTTGTTCCCACCTTACCAAATCAATGCTATGCTGAAGGGAAACAGGCAGAGGCAGCAGGGGACTTTGGCCACTAACCACGTTATTTTCAGAAAAAAAATTACATCTACAAAATTCAATTGCCAAAATAACTCAGACTGCTATGAAATGAACATTATTTCCACATGATCAAAATAACTATCTCTAGCCATATATTTGTCTAAGAAGTATTGACCGTTAACATAAAAAGAAAAATTTTCTAGTTGGATTAAAAGTCTACCTTGTGTTCCATGAACTTTATTATGCTTTATTTATTTACATATTTATTAGATTTACCTAAGTTATTTCTACTTTATGCCTGATTGTAGACCTTAAAAGAAAACAGGTTAGCAGGTAAATTTTCATAAGGTGTTTAAGAAGGCTGTTGCTCTTTTATATGACAGAGTAAAAAATAAGCATAAAGAAAGATCAAATTACCCTAAACTTTCAAAACTATTTCTGGGATTTATCTGTGCACTGCATATAAGATCTGCATTTACAGGCATTTGAGGAGCACATTACTAATAAGGCAGCATTTTTGTTTAAAATAAATTTGCATCTAAAAAAAATTCAATCTATTCAGGAAACTTTTTAAAAATGTGGATATTTTCAGCACTTTACACATGATATATTCCAGTGAAATAATAAAAAAGAAGCTTAATTGGATCATGATCTACCTGCAATATCTGCATGTCTATAATTCACTTATAATAAGCTCATAAGTGACACAGCCATTCCAATTTTTTTTTGCAAAGTTACCAACTCTCCTGCTTAGCCACAGTATGCCATGAAATAGAATCATTTGTGTAGTCTAGCTTTTTATTCTTATTAAAACCTACTTGTACTTAAGTGTGATTAAAACTCAACATAAATAACTTTATCATGCTAATACAGTAGTTCTGTTGCCTATGGACATGAAAATAAACAAATAAAGTCCTATACTATCAATATTTTCACTTGAGGTATAGCCATGAATTTGCACAAAACATTTAGTATATACTGAAAGATGCATCCCCATTTTCACAGCAAGCAGTCAGGAAGTCCACAGTTCTCAAATAATTAAATCATAATGATAATGCAAAAATATCATAAAGGTAGGGACGCAATGTGTCCAGAGCAATGAATAGAAAGCAAACTGTCCAACTTGTGAAGTTTCCTCAGGGAACATTTTGAAATTAACAAATAGGTATTGTCTGTTATGACTACTAGATAATGTGCACAAATTCAGGTGACCATGTATATGCTCTACATGTTGGGTCCTTGATAAGCATTTCATATAAAATATCTTAGTTCATCTTTCTAACAACACTTTAATATAATTATTATTCTCCCATTATACAGATGACTAAGACCAGGTTTAAAGAAACGAAGTACATTTCCCTAATATTCCAGCTTGATATTGAAATCCAACCTCAAACCGGGTTTGTCTGATTGATTCTAACACTGGGAGTCTTGCCACTCAGTTGCACATCATTTTGTGTGCAGGTCCTCCTAAAAACATAGGCAGTGGCTAGAGATGCCTGCACCAAATCTGGGGTGCCTTTCACTTAAATTCCTGGGACTGTTGCATTTGTACAAGAACAATAGCACCAACAGCCAATGTTTATTTTAAGATGAAAGCTTTGGAACCTCTCAAAAAAAAAATGCAGTAACATTTTCACACTTCCCATGAAGATGGTGACATCTGTCCTCTGGCTTCATGTGCCACTTCTAGTTTCAGAATTTCTGTTAAATGATATGTGAAATATATGAGAATTACAAAAACACATGACAAAAAAACACTTAAACGAAGACAAAAAATTCAAAGCAGAAGAAAATGAGGGTGGAAAACATTGGGGGTCAGGAATTTAATTACTAAAGCTTTATCAAGTGTGGCTTTGACAATCATATTTTCATTTTTATATAAAGCGGTTATATTACATATCTTCAAAAAATGTTAACTGCACACATATCTCTTTACATAGAATAGTTCCAATCCCCTCAGGAAAAAGACTATGTAAGTGTTACTTTCCATCTTCTATGGACCACTTAAACAAGTCTGGAGGATACCACAGACATAAAGCATCAATTTAAACCCCATGCTCTCACTATTTGGAGACCAGGGTTAAAATACGTGTCCTCTAGGAGCTTAGTAATTTGTGAACATGCCAAACAGCAGCACAAGCACTTGGCTGAAACTTGCTAAAAATGCAAAGGAGAATGAGAGTGCAGGATGCATTACATTTCAAGAAAATAACCAGTGGCTTGCAAACTTTAACAAGAAATGCAGTCTGCTTAATATCAAGGCCCTTCAAGAATGTTCAAGAAAAATGCATATTATGAAAAACTATGCGTGGATTTCAAATCATTCTTGCATCCAAACCATCTTTTCTTTTCATTCAAGTTTTCCATGAACTTTTTGAAGTACTCTTACAAAATTTCTAGGAGAATATGTGCTAGCAGTTTAAACACAGCTGCAGAATTACCTCAAAGCTAAAAGTGATGCCAAAAAAAATTGTTGTGTGTGTGTGTCTTCAGTGTGCTAAGCCGGTGCTTTGCTTTCAATGGGACAGATAAGTCTAGAGCTGGCATTTACTCAGATTGATCTATTTTATTTTGGTAGCAGAATTTTAATGAAATTTCTACTTACTGAGGTTTAATTTTTTTCAATTTCTTGAATATCATCATTTTGCCATCTTTGGTTTGTATCAATCGCAATTTTTGCCACACACACAATACTCCTCAGTAATGTAATACCCGTGGTTGGCAACAACGGATTACTGCTCACAAAAGCAAGTGCCAGCATGACACGGTGTTCTCAGTAGATGTGGAGTGTGGATTTGGACTCAAGACTTTTAGAATGCAATCAGTTACCTGATTCACAGCATCCAGAAGATAATAACAAACCACCCACAGTCAGGACATCATTTCTCTTCCATACTTGATTTCTCACCCACGCTCAAAGCATCTGGAATCATCGCTGCCATCTCCCTTCTTCAGGCCCCATATTTAATAATCAAGTCCCGTAGTTCCACTGTCATGGATCTCTCAAATCAATTTCTTCCTTTCTATTCTCATTGCCACCACCATATTTCAGCCTTGCGTTACCACAATCTGTTCTGTCACAATACAGGCTTCACGCTAATCAATCCTGAAAATGCCATCAGGTTAATCTTCATAAAATGCAATTCTGGACATGTCACTCACCTGCTCAAAAATTTTCAGCAGCTCCTCAATGCCCTGAGAACAAAGTCAATACATCTTGGCTTAGAATTCAGTGTCTCTGTATCAATGCTATCAGTGGATAGCTTAGCTTCTTCTTTGGTGATGGAATCATATTTTACTCTGAGATGTACATGTGGAACTGTGAGAGTACTTCATAAAATTCATGGAAATAGAGTTAAAAGAGAAGTTTATTTCAATGCAAAAATAATTTTAAATCCAGGCATACAAAATGGATTTTTAAAAAGCTGGTGAAAATGCATTATGAAAAACTATAAAATTAGGGCTAGTTTAAACAAATGTATATCAGAACAAACTTATCTGTTAACTACATTGTCCATGAACATTTTGTACTGCCCATGTGTATATTCATTTCTATGCATTACCCTAAGACTCTCCCACATCTTCTCTCAATTCTGTCGTCTAAGAAATTATCATAGGAGTGAGCTCACTTCTGTATACTCTCCCTTGGACTATACTATTCATCCCTTCAAGAATTTTTTATTACTGTTGTTCAGAGTTAAGTATCAGAGAGAATCTCTCAAAAGTAACCATTATATTTATTCTCTATTGCTGATGTGAGACAAAGGAAAAATGACTATTCCTTTTCCATGCAGCATAAACACCTCAAGGTCAGAGCCAGCCTAATCCATTGTCTTCCTCAACCAACCTTTGTGTCCTTCTCCAGTTTCTGAGTAACCTGGGTTGAGTCCAACAAGCTGATTCATTAACTGCTGAATACACAAGCCATGGTGAAAAGCTAGTTCAGAGAACAAGCATGTTCTGTGATGTTTCCAAACACCATGTGACTATCTGTCTGAATTAATTCTTTCATGTTGTGGGTAGAAAGATTACCCCACTGCCGTAGCAGCACCCCATTCTTGGGCTGTTTGTCAAACGAGTGTCTCCACACAGAGACTGAGGATGGCTGAAGCTCCATGTGGGTAATTGATGGTAGACCATTTCCAGAACACTTGTGTTCAATTCAGAACTGAAAATACTAGTGGGCCCCAGACCAGTTAAACAGCACTGAGACTAATCACAGCCCACCTCCTCTTGGAGTGCGTGCTCCTCAGTACACACACTTGAATTTCTCCCAATTACAGCTCAAGAACATCTCGGGGGCCTGCACTCAGGAACGTCACGCAGGCTCTACTGGAAATGTTTTATTCAGGTTGCGCATCGCTCCTCCACAACCTCTGATTCACAATGCAGCTCTCTAACAACAAGTGGAAATTGAGATCCGAAAGTGAAAACATCATTTTAAGTGGTGAATGCTACAGGAACATATTGTCTTAATCTGGAAAAAGAAAAAGAAACCATGAAACATTTTCCTAAACTGTGAAAAGGTTTGAGCTTTGAAAACAAAGAGAAAAGGCAAGTTACCATATAACTCAACTCTATTCTTTTTAAATATCCACCCTCCCATCTATCACATTATAAGATAATAACACAAATAACAACAAAAGCCAGGGAGAGAGCATTTTGGCAGGCAAATTGTACAGGCAAATGCACAGCCCAATTAGATACGCATTGCGGCTCTTAGCCAACAGTAGAAGACACCTGATTTTTGAGGATCCATTTTCGTGTGGTCTGGTTGATCATATAAATAAAGGCCTGATCTCCACAGGACAGCTTTGTTCAAGTCTGTCACTGGGCTGTAGTTCACTCTCCTGTTCACACCCGAGCACAGCCAGGGCAGCCTTGCAAGCCCTGAACTAAGATCTGAACCAGAAAGAAACAGCCCTGTTACTCCCCAGCTCTGAGAGTTGTAGAACTCACTGTGACACTGCCCATGTTTAACTGTGGAGCAGGCTGCTTTGCTTTCACTCTTTTGTCAACCCAAGCCGAGCACATGTCTGCTTGGCCTCCTTAAACAAAAATAAAAGTGGAAACAGCAGGTCCTGGTGTACCTGGGCACTGAATGCCCAGATTCAGGGCCCCAGCTGAGACAAGGGGCTCACAGCTGAATGGCCGCTTGCGAATGCAGGAGCCATGTCAGACAAGCGTCTCAGAGGAGAAGTCTGCCAACCTGAAGATGACGTGCCCAGGAAACAGGGCCACATTTAGAGGCACCCTATTTTTAAATGACCACCATGACCAGAGCTGTGAAGTATTAAACAGGTGTGTGCAATCCGTGACTCCATTTGGATCTCTCAACTTAGTGGTGTCGGTAGAACTAATGACTGAGACAGACAGAGTGGCATACTTCCTGCATGGATTAAGATTCTGTAAGCAAGCCAGAATAAAGTGCTGCACACCTGCCACATTTGAGAAAACAGAGTCATAATTCCTAAGACGCTTATCTAAACTTTCCAGTCTTAAATTCTCAACTGGATCAGCTCAGAAAGATTTCAGACATGTGTAGGTTAAAGAAAAATCACACAAAAAAACTTCTGTGGCCATATATCTGTTCCAAATCTCTTCTTCATGCTAGCTTCAAAATTACATTTTCTGTGACTTCTGCCTGTGTGATCTGATAAGAGAACTGACATTCACTAATTACTGTGAAATGAAATAAAACAATAACCTAGCATGAATAAAACATTGGTTAAAAGATCCCTAATTCCAACACTCCATATTTCCGTTGGTAAAAAATTTAAAGTATTTACATAAAGTATTCGGCAGGTGAAATGAAAGCTTAACTTGCAAAATATTTTGACATTTCCCCCTCAGAATTTTAAGCCACTTTATAAACATTATCATTGATTCTTTTCTTGTTTCCATGTGAGTAAGACTGTCATTGAGCCTTTTTGGAAAATATCTTCTCAGCTTGGGAATTCAAAGAATCTTCTACTCTAGTCAAGGTATTTTGCTACACATCCTATGGCGCAAACTGATAAATAGGACACTGGTTCATATTGTGAAAAATCTTATTGGATGAGTATAAGTTAGACATTCAGAAAAACAAAAACACAATATATAAAGAGTTAATTGTCAAAAGACAGATATACAGAGATAAAACAGAAAAAAATTAAAAATTACATTTTCAAAAACTGAAGGATTATTAAGACACAGCTTAGATAAATGAAAAGATGCCAACAGCTATAAAAGTAATTCTCTTTTTTTTATAGAAAAAAAGTATTTTAGTACTATTAAAAAAGACATAAAATTGAGTTATTTTTGTAATTAGGGGTGCAGTTTGCCTGAAATAAAGGTACATGTAGAGCAAGTCATTAACTACCTACCACGTATCCAGTACTGCTCTGTATACTTCACACAAAACTGAATAAAGTGGCTAATTCTCTGCCTCCATGGAATTTAAGCACTTTTCAGTTATAGTAATACCATTATGCATGTTTTGTTTTTGTTTTTTTAAAAACATATTCTACTATTCATAAATTATTTCATTTTCTAATCAGATTACATGGCCCAACTCTTTTCATAGGTAACAGCTGGAAGAAACATAACAGTAGGTACTTACAAACAAGAGGTCTACCTATCATTTAAAATTCATTCTATTTGGATGAAGTCTGTGAACTCACAAACACATCCACATGCCCATTAAATATAAACTACAGCAGCGTCTGGTTTTAAGTTAAGTCCCATTCTTGGAGGAGTCTTTAACACAGTCCCCTAGATTTCACACTGATGGGAAAATGAAAGACTTGCCTGGTGATAAATGGTACTATGCAGGCCAAGTTGAGAAAATGAAGACACGGGTCACTGGTCAGCTTTCTCTCCTCCTCTTCCTTGTTTCTGCTTCTCTTTTTTCTTTTGTAACATCTGAATGATATGATCTATTTAATCCTACCCAAGTTTTTGGTATAAAGATTTAAAATTTTTATTAAAACACATAGCTGATTTGGGAAGAACTCACATCATTGTTTCTTAATTTACTTGAGCCAGTCCAGAAATCATATTGCAGGAGGGAAACAAGTAACAATTACCTGTAGACTTTTCCAACAGCCATCCACTTCATACTAATGAAGGTCTCAGTGTGCCTCTCATCCGGCATTAAAACCACTGCAATGAAAACCTTGTGGTTTCTGATGGAACTGGGTGAAATTTCTCCATAGGGAGCAGGAATTTTGACACACTGTGCAATGGCATCATTTGCAACGTGCACATCACATACTGACTTGAGTCCTGGCTTCTCCACAGCTTCTTGTTAAATGTGTCTTGGAGGCAGTAGATGATGGTGCAAGTGTTTGGGCTCCTGCAATGTACACAGGGGACCTGGATGGCGTTCTGGGCTCCTGGTTTTGGCCTGGACCAGCACTGACTTTTGCATGCATTTAGGGAATGCAACAGATGGAAGGCTTCTCTCTTTCTCTCTCCCTCTACCCATCCCTCTCTCTTACTGTCTACCCCTCCAACACGCATACATACATACACACACACACACACACACACACATCAATAACTGTTTTTGAAAGTTGCTACTAGTTGAGCACCTGTCCTCTAAGAATACAATTGTATGAGAGTTACACAGAGGATTTATAAACCAGCAAGTTCAGTATAGAGAGATATAAATCAGCATTATGGGACTAGTTGAATAATAATAATTGGTTCTTGGCAAGTGAGAAAAAGATGTCCAGTGGTCTTGGTATTAAAATCTTGAAAAATTCAAGGAATTAGGCAAAATGCAAGACAAAAATGTCACTGACAGAGACAAGAGCCTATGTAAAATTCAAGAAGAGACTGTATTGTGTTTGAGCAAATAAAAATAAACTCAGGATGTCAAGAATGTAGACTTAAAGTGGAAGAAAGAGAGAGGGAATGGAGAGCTTTACTGAAATGAGAAATTAGGCTAGAAAAATCAACAGCTGTGAGATGATGAGTGGCCTACTCAGCCATGTAAAAGTTTTATATCTACTAAAATGTTCATGGAATAGCAAGGGAACATTTTAGGCAGGAAAGTGACCTAATTTTACCTTTACAAAGAAGACTCTGTCTACAATGTACAAAACATTTAAAAGAAGGGTAAGTCTAAAGTCATGGAAATCAGTTAATACACAGAACTGTTCCATGTATACTTCTGAACTAAAGTTCAAGTAAGTATTAAATAACCAGAACTCGCTTGACAACTCTTAATACTCCATGAATTATCTATTGAAACTCAGTATCTCAATTGTTATACTTATTCATTGCACTGTTTATTATCTACATTGTTTACTAGCTTAGTTTTAACACTGAGAAAATTGATTGAATTGGGTAACTCCTCTCTTGGATGGAAACAATAACCTTCAATGGAATGCTAACTACCTCTGAGAGTTATGTTTAACTCAGACTTTCATTGCCATAGGCAGAAGTCATTGATTTTAGGCTGGGTGAACTGGTTTTTAAAACATATACCCAAAGGGAGAATGTCATTCTAATAAGATGTTTCTATAAGCCCCATTCTATGTACAACAGAAGGTTTTCCCTTTTTCTCCATGAGCAAAAACTGAAATAGAGCTGTTTGCCCTTATGTTTGTAGTAAACAAGTGTGAAGGAAAATAATACTGAGTTGGCAGTTTCAAGATGTTTCTTTGCCAATTCAACTACCTACTTTATTTTTCAGCTGTAACATTTTAGAACAATTAATCTGTGTTTAACATCTTGAAAGCCAGGAATCAGAAGAATCAAATCAACATACACTGGTCCTTCAGCAGTTTTTCTTATTTCATGTTTCATTGTTTTGTTCTGCTATTACCACCTCACAACCAAAGTAAAAGTGCTGGAATTATTGGAAACACTAGAAGGCTGGTTACTAACCAAACAGCTTCATCTCAAAGATCAAGTCAGAAAATGAAGGTTCTTTTAAAAATGTGGATTCATCGATGCAGCCAAATTCCGATGCTGATTCACGGTTTTACCAAAGGAACACAAGCACTAGAGATTGCTCAAGACTATCAATGGCATTGTGTCAAAAACATATTTAAACATCTTTGTCTATTTATGTTTGTGTGCTGCCTGTTAATATTTTTAACTTTGGCATATTTTTTCCAACTTGTATTAATATCATGTACTATGTCAAACTTATTTATGAATTTTTAAATGTTCATGCATTTGGGCCTAAACTCCCTATATAGTAATGTTAATATTATTTAATCAAATTTGGGAATTATTCTTACTGTTTCATCTGGTCTACAAAACCCCTAACTTATAATCATTTACAAAATGAAATGTTGATTTTAAACAATAGTTGCTAATAGCAACCTGACTTATTTTACATGATACATAGATATATTTTTCTTGTAATTTTATTAATTATGCATTCATTTCCATGTCGGTTGGAAAAATGCTATTGCATAAATTCTATAACGTTGTAAAATTATATTATTGATAATATTTAATTAAAAGTATGCAGTGAAAAAACAATGAATTTGAAGTATATTTGTACGTAGAGAGGGGAAGGAAAATCTTAGACAAATAGCACTCAGGTAAGGCAAAAGTTATGAGGTGACTATGCTTAACTAAACTAGGAGAATAAACATGGCAATCTTCATAGCACTGGCTAAGTTTTGTATTTGCCAGGTCAGAACAACTCATGGTTGAACTTCCTGGCTTTAAAAAAAATAAATTTATTTGAAAGGCAGAATGAGGGTTGGGGGAGAGGCAGAGAGAGAGAGAATATTCCATCCACCACCACTGGTTCACTCCCCAAATGTCTGCAACAGCTGGAGTTGGGACAAATAGAAGCCAGGACCCAGAACTTAATTCAGTTCTCCCATGTGGGTGATGGGTTGCCAAGAACCTGAACCATCATCTGCTGCCTCCAAGGGCACACATTAACAGAGAACTAGATAGGAGGCAGAACATTCAGGGCTCTCGCCCGCTCTCTGATATGGGATACAGACAGCCCAAGCAGCAGCTTCACTTGCTGAGCCACAACACTAGCGCAGCCCCTCCCTAACTTTTATGCAAGTGTCTGGCAGATGGGCTACAGCAGCACGTTAGGGTTTATTCTGTGAAATAAGACATCATTTCCTGCATTTTTATGCATTTATTTGTTCTATGCTAATAGTTGAAGTTTGGAAATAACTTTTCTAGCCATGGGGTCTTGTTGGAATATTTGTGGCTCTACTTTAAACATAGAAATGAGTTCAGACATTTCCAACCATGTTTTCTGAGCAGTAATGGCTACCATTTGCACGTATCAGGAGTCCATATGCTTACAGTTTGTGAACGTTCATCATATGTGTCAGTTTGGGCACAGTTTGGACACCAACAGGGTGCTCAGACAATAGACTAAATGTTATTCTAAGTATATCTGTGAGCCAGTTTTTGGTTGAGATTAACAATTACATAGGTAGACAGAGTAAAGTAGATGCTCTCCATGATGTGGGTGGTCCTCATTCAGTCAACCAAAAGTTGAACCAAAAGGCTGACTTTCCCAAGTGAGAGAATTCTTTCCGTCTTTTGGAGTTAGAACACTTTCCTTTATGACAGACCTGAACTGAATCATCAGCTGTTAGCCTTTGAACTTGAACTTCACCACTGACTTTCCTGGTTCTCAGAATTTCAAGGTCAGACTAACACCCAATCATTGTATGGCTTGGGTCTCCAGCTTGCTGAGTCATCCTGTACATCATAGAACTTGACAGCCTCCATAATTGCGTGGACTGATTTCCTATAGTAAAAATTTTTGTATCAGCATGAACCCTTTTGATTTGGTTTCTCAGGAGAATTCTGTTACATAAGAGGACAGAAGAGAATTTCTCTATTATAACGTGAAGACTAGATCAGCTCAGGCTTCATATGTTATTTAGTAATGGAAACAACATAAAAAGAGCAATTATGTCCCAGCACAGCATGATGACTTTGATAACACCTGCACATTTTTATAAAACGCTCCATTTAAAAAATAATTATTATTGAGGCAGCCAGAAGTTAAGTCAATCTCATAAATAATTGCATTTTTAATTTTCTCCCCACTAAATGATTTACTTTCATGTGCTTCTAATCTTGAAAGTGTACTTTAATAGAGCTACAGGGTGCAGTGTTAAAGAGATGGCACATTTACCATTGTGCGGTAACATAAAATCAATGGCAGCTACTCATACAGGCTTTTTCAATTTCTATCACACATGGTATGCTGCCTTTGGTTCAGTGGATAATCCAATTGTAAACACTGACTCACTGTTGACAACTTTAGGAAATAGGATTAGCAATTTCTAATTTCAAAGTAAACCTATTTCATTTTTGTCTCTACATAAAAACAATGTGTTCAGAGATTCAGCTTTTCAGCTTTCAGAACTCCCCAGAAATAAGAATGTTGGAAATAAAATTCTTTGTTGTACTAAAGCCACTAATGGAAACCATTAAGTGTATGTTCCAAACAGCTTTTTAACAGTTCAGCACCAAAAACTAAAATAATAATATATGTAAATTCAATTGGAAGAAACCTCAAATTTCAATTACAAAGAAAATTCAGTCTAACATCCAGAACCTAAAAATGTTGAAAATAGCCTCTACTCGATGTTATCCAGAGAAAATTAAAAAGTTAATTTACTATGAAAGCTTTGTTTCCAAAACAAAAGTTTTAAGTTAAATTTTAGGAAACTGGTATGTCATGGAATATAGTTAACTTGAATCAATAATCCTGTGATTTGGGAGAATTATTTATTATACTATTTTAAGAACATGTTTTCCTCTCCATTATCTGTAATTTCCCTTACTGGTACATTGACTTGACTTCAATCTATACCTCTACACTGAATTACAGACTCTTCTCAGCTCCCTCTTCCAAAGAACAGAGGGTAGGGACTTTTTTTAAGCTTTTAGAGCACAAAAGTGTCAGTATCTTGGGCCATAGATCCTCCATCAAAAATATTTATCCCAGAATTTTTTAAAATGCCCATGCTTAACCCTACTCCCAGAGATTTCTCTTAATGGTCTGGGCTGGAATTTGTTCGTATGCATTTTTAAGCTTTAAGATATTAATACTGTACAACTCCAGTTGGGAAATACCAGCCTACATTAACCAAGGAATGGTTATTCCAAATGTAAGCTTGAGGCAATAAAACTGGTATTTAGAATTGTGATGCTAATTGTGCTGATGTATAGCAAGAAAACAATATGGAGCCCAAGGGCAAATCAAATCAATCAAGAGACAGAATGAAGTTGGTAGACAGGAAAGTCAATATTACAGGCTGGAGGAGTTTTATGGAACAATTCTTATGACTTGTGATACTTAGCAGAATGAGGAGATAGCTTGGGTGAAACTGTGGGATAAAGCAACTAAGTATAAATATCTTCCTAGCTCCTCTATAAAAAAGTTAAATATTCCTCTGTGAGAAACTTGACTACATGTCCAAAGAAATTATACCATCTCAAGATTGCATTGCACATTATTTTCTTCAAACTTATTAGCCAATAACACATGTATTCAAATCATTCTAACAGTGTATATAGTATTGTACATGAGATTAGAGAAGATAGGGTCATCATAAATGCCCAGAAGATAAAGATTGGAGGTACATATGCATATAGACTAATCCTATTCACCTTTGAAATCTCACTCATTTTATAAATATAGAAGGGTTTTCATAAATGCATAATGTCATTTGACTTTGCTAGCCATAGCAATAATTCACTTATCACAAATAGAAATAATTCACTTATTAATCTACTCATCTGCATTAGCTACTTTCATTAGGCACTGTGCAAGGCGGTAAATATAATCTTTTTGTCCTCAAAGACTTCATATTCTCAAAACTGGATAAACTTACTTAACCATTAAAATATGCATATGACCTGCAAAATTAGTTGTATGTTGAAAGATAAGGACAAAGAGTTAGAAGGACATGAAAGAATTCAACACTGTCTTTAGCAATATATGACTTGGAAGTATCAGCAGGTTTTTAGGAGATTACATTCACAGTGATTCTTGTAGCAAAGAAGGTAAGTTGTCATATTAGGGAGAGAGGACATTAAGCCTAAATCCACACATAAATGTGTAGCCCAAACAGAAGTTGCATGTAGGAAATGATGTTGGAACGATGAGATAAGAGCAACATATGACCTTTTTATACCCAAGACAGGTTACATTTTGTCTTGAGGATAAAGAACAATTTGAAGATGTTACAAAAGTAAGCTCTTTAAATTACTAAATATAGAAATGAATTATAGGAGGTTAAATGGTAGGCAGAAACCCAATTGAAAGACTATAAAAATAATAAATTTGAGAATGATAATAAATGATGTTAGGACAGAGTCTGTAAATAAGGAGAGAAAAAATTCATTGACGAGGCATGCAGGAGTTAGCAGGAGTTAGTGAACAATAGAAATGAGGAGGGGAGAGATGGAATAAAAAAGAATAACTTCACATTTTTGGGTTTTGAAATCAAAAGAAGCAAGTGTCATTTGCTTAGAGGATAAAATGAAACAACTGATTTAGGGCATAGAAATTAAGAGTTTAGCCCTGTAAAAGTTGAATTTCAGGCGCCACATGGAACTCAACAGAAACTATCCTAGAGGTACACTCTGACATACAGTTTGTGCTTAAGATATGAATTATGGAGTCATCCATTTATATAAGCTTGTTAACACCCTATGCTCCACTCACAAACATGATTTCTACATTTTCTTTTCTAATTCAGAAGAGACCATAAAAGCAGTTGGTGGTAATATTAAGGTTTCTGAATATCTGACAGAGTTTACACCTTTCTTCGGCAATGTTTTTGTGAAGATAATGAGACCAGAGATGAAACCATGGATAACATGGAAACATGAGGTATAAAAAGAGGCCAAGAAAGACAATTCAAAAGAGTAGAAGAAAAACAGACACTAATACATAAAAACATTTCAATAGGAAGACAATAAAATGATCAACTCTACTGTCAAATGATATTTGAAAGTTAATTGTACAAGAGCCATAAAGTACCCATTAAAATTTGCAATTGGAAGTCTTTGCCAGTTTTGCCAATATAGCTTCATAGATTTCCAATGATAGGATCCTAACCATTGTGAGCAATACAAGTAGAAATATATAAGTCATATGAGTAAGAAAAAAATCAACATGCATAAATATTTAGAAGAAGCTTTATTATTAACAGAATGGGTGTTAGAGTGTGATATCTAAAGAATATATAAGATTAAATGAGTTCTGGGGTTTTGAATTGTTTTATATTGAAGGAGTAAAAACTTGTTGGAAGGAGTCAGTACAGAAAGAAACGTTGCAGTTCTAAGAGTCAGTGGTGGTACTGGATGGATTGAAGTCCCTGGGGAAGTGAGGATGATGGATTCATAGAGAGAATGACTGCTTACTCTCAAAAGAGAAGGAAACAAGGTAGAGTGGAAACAGATCCGTAGCAGATGAAAGGTTAAGAAACTAGGAGAGTCCTCCTCTTCCAGTCTATTTTCTCTGTGAATACCAAGACTCACTCATCTTCAGAGAGTCAAGGGTTAGAAGTAGGTTAGGGAATTTGAGAAGAGCTGTAGGAGCCTAGAATAATAATGTGTGAAGGAGAGACTTTGATTAAAAGCTTAAAGGATTTCCAGGAAGGTTTAAGTCCCCAGCTCAACCTAGATACTATAAATCTGCTATCTCCAGTCTTCCCTTCCTTTAGCAGTGTTCAGCAGCCTGGATAGAGTAAACAGATCATCTAGATAGACAACTGGGCCTTAAAATGCTAGTAGAAAATTATGGAGACAAAGCTATTATGGAAGTTGGGGAAAGAGGAGCTGAAGTGAAGTTCTATGAGTCCAAGATGAGATGCAGAAGAAAATAAAGCCAGAACAAAGAAATTTTTAAAAAAAGAAAGAAAGAAAAACCAGCTGACTAGAATTTATCTTCAATTTCAGTTACAGGTATAGTGAAAAAAAGGAATTGAAGGTTGTATAAAGAGTTGCTGCTAACTATTGCATGATATAGCTTTTTTTTTTTTTACCAAAGCCTAATCTTCCACTACCATGACTAGCACTCAGTAAATGTTTGTAAAATTAAACTTATTCTGAAATAAATATAAAAAAGATTTTTTAGAACTGGGAGAGGAATCAGATAAAGAACAGTGGTGTAAAATAACTTTCCCATATAGACAGAGCTTAAAGGTCTTTTATTCTAACTAGTAACCCTCTCCAAAGTAATAGCAAGCACTAAGCCTTCAATTTCAAACTAAAACTCTGAGGATATGATTCAAATACCATATTTTGGCCAGTCAGATCTAATTTTAAACTAGATGAGTCATTCTATTCATGGGATATTTTAAGTAAAGATTGCACTGCATGAATATACTCCCTACCAGACACTAAAATGAATGCAGGGAAACCCAATAAATTATACACAATTGTCATTGTTAGGTTTGGTTTTTCCCCACAGTAAAATAGATCACTTAGCAGAACCTGGCTTCCCTCCGCTAAAGAAACTGATCCAAGGGATGTGCTGTTGACAATCACTTGTAACCCTATGTACTGTTTTCATTGCAAAGGAAAAAAAAAGTCCTTAGGGATCACTACTTATTCCAAGAACTTTGTTACAGAGCAGAGAAAGCAAATCCTGACAAAGACAAAATGATTGTTTCCAAGATCAGAAAGAGAGAGAGAGAGAGAGAGAGAGAGAGAGAGAGAAGCTGCAGCACTGCCCTATATCTAGGGTCACTCTTTTGCCACTGTGAAAATCACTGGAGTATTAATATTACAGAAGCTCTTTGCTCTATTTAAATGTTTGTCCCAGGAAAATTGACTGAAATTGCCACGATTTAGACAGAAACATCTCCCACTCCCAAGAGAACCATGAGCTAGAAATCTTTTTCACATATTTTCTTTTGTTATTGTTGTTGCAAATGAGCCATATAAAGACCAAAATAGTCCATGCATTTTATAATATATAGTATACATATACACATACACACGTATACACAGAGAGATGGAGGCAAAGAAGAGTGACAAGGATACAAAGAAAGTATATGAAATACATAATTCAAAAGGGAAGTTTCTCTCTCTGGATAACTTAACATGGAGCATACCATTCACTTTCCTTATTTTTAATCCCTAAAGTGTTTGACCAAAATGGTAATTAACTACATTTTTCTATTTTGCTCAAGACTTACTGTATATCATGTGTAGTGTGCTCCTGGTCTCAAGAGGCAACTGGATAATCTGGAGAATATTTTTCAGTGTCTTTTCTCTGTAAAGATTTACTGAGTTGTCTCTAATGTACACTGACAGCTTCTGCATTAAAATTAGAAGAAAGTAGAATCAATATTGTCAAGCTAAAAAAAATCCTTACCCTTTCATTTTCATTCTAGTAAAATAAATCAGGTCCATATCTTTTAATATTTTATTAGAATTGTTCATTTTTGAAGGTCAAGAGCAAAAGGACTTTTCGAAGTTTCAAGAAAATTCAAAAAAGGTGGCAGCTGACTGATAGTCTCAAGACACCAACAAAGTCCTGGAGCAGACACTTAAAAGCCATATTAATTTCCTTGCTCAAGTTGCTAACAAGACTTAGCAATGCTACTAAACATCACTGTGTCTTGTATTAGAGTTCTATGTTGATAAACAACAGAAACTCCTTCTAGCTACTTTCGATGAAATGACATTTATTTGAAGGATATCAAAGAATTATTGAATGGACAGGGTTACAGAGAAACAACGAGAACCAAGTCTGGAACCGCTTTTCTGAAAGGTAAAAACTGCTGGAGACAAATCATCTCTAGCTAGTTCTTCCACCCCACTTCATCCCACTTGAGATTGATACTTCTAGAAATATCTATTGGACTAAACCCAGATTTTACATGGACCCTTTGATAGCACCTGAGTGTCTGACATTAGCTTCCCTAAGTCATAAAAGAATATTGTAACTGGGTATAAAATAACATAAGTGGACAATGTTTACTACTTAATTGTAAAGCTGGGAAACTGATGCTTGAGGGCTGGACAGCTGGCTTCCTGCTTGCCCGTGTCAGCAGACACAAATTACCTTGTTCCTTAGCTCAACTTCTTTCCCAGAGCAGGGGAACCTGGTCAGGACAATTCTGATCGCAACCCTCTGTGAACTTAAAGGACCACCATGGCAGAGTGGAAGAGGCAGGCGTTACCATCAGCTAAAGACAGCCTGGCATCGGAGACCTGCTGCTCCTTCATGACTTCACAGTGCCTGCACCCCTTTTCCTTAGCTCTTTTATAAGCCCCAAAACACCTTCAGCCCACAGAGTGCTAGCCCTGAAGACTTGGAATTCTGCTATGTTCCCAGCTCTAGAACAGATTAAATGTTCTCTTCCCTTCTCCCAAAACCCTGTCTTTGTTATTTTTATTAGCACTGGGGAAAGAGATGGAGGTTTTGGTTACAGTATAGTGAGTTTTACTGCCTTTTCCAGACCATCACACAATGGGCAAGAGAGAAATTTCTTTCTTTTTTTTTTTTTTAAAGATTTATTTATTGTTTTGAAACAGTTACAGAGAGGCAGAGACAGAGGTCTTCCATCTGCTGGTTCATGCCCCAGATGGCCCTAATGACTGGAGCTGCACCAGTTTGAAGCCAGGAGCCAGGAGCTTCTTCCAGGTCTCCCACGCGGGTGCAGGGACCCAATGACTTGGGCCATCTTCCACTGCTTTCCCAGGCCCTAGAAGGGAGCTGGATTGGACGTGGAGCAGCCGAGACTCGAACCAGCACCCATATGGGATGCTGGCACCGCAGGCAGCAGCAGCTTTACCTGCTACGCCACAGTGCTGGCCCCCAAGAGAAAACCAGGATACGGATAAGAAATGAAAAGTTATTTGGGCAGTCAAAAATATAAAAATTGTCTACTTCAAACCAAAATACTTGATTTTGCAGGAAACCAAAAAAATATTCATTCAAATGCTGTGCTTTCATGGAAATCTTCCTAATGCATAGGAAATTGTATTCATTGTTAAGATATGCCAAAAATCTAGACAGCAGAGGGTTAACTGAAAATCTGGGACACACTCCCCCCTCAAGCGACAATGTTTATAAATACCTTTTGCTCTACCAGCAGCCGTTCAGTGCACGTGGTGACTACATATTTTTTGCTTCTGTCTAGAGCCCAGATCAAGCTTCAGAACAGCCTTTTGCATGGTAGTCAGTTAGTCCTGCCCCAAGGAGGAGAAAGAAGAACCACTTCGGGAACGATTTAATATATGCTGCAAATGAGCATATATAATCCTAGAAGCATACCTGACTGTATGAACACACCTGAAAGAAATTTGCATTTGGAAGTTCCAATCTGACAACCATAAATATTAAACCCTAGCAGCATGTAATACTGCAGAAGTTTCACATATCTGCATTCATAAAGCACTGTCTTGAACAAAAATAAACCACCAGGAGCAGAGTCAGATAATTTCCATTTAAAATGATGATTAATAAAATAATGCTTAACATAGAGCAAAAATCTAAATTCCACCTCAGTGATTCCAATTTTTACATTTCCTGAATCGATAATTTTCTTAATACCAATAAATCTTAGATCTATGCATATTTTGCTTTATGGATGTTGTATATATTCTGAGATTATGCATAAGATACCAATGAGTAGGTTGAATGATTTCAACAAAATTAATCTTATTTATGAACAGTAGTTATAGTTTAGTTCTAATTCTAAAGCATGGCATGGAATATGAGACATCTGTTTTCAAAAGGTAGTTGAAAAGCTTTTTAGTACAAACTATTTTCGGAGATTACCGATGCTCTAAAAGGGCATATTGTACAATTAAAATCACAGACAAGTCATTATGGGGCACAGATTGGATCTGGACAATTTCTAGCATGCTCCCAGATATGCACAATATCTGGTTCCAAAGAAATGATGTAACAGCTGATATGCTGTCTACTTTTGACACTTAATTTAGGGCCAGAGAGAGAATGTCATCTTGAACATTAAATCTTGTTCCTTCTGTGTGTGGTGCCAGAGTCACCAGTTTTCAAG
Source organism: Sylvilagus floridanus (assembly GCA_949820135.1). Lineage (NCBI taxonomy): Eukaryota > Metazoa > Chordata > Mammalia > Lagomorpha > Leporidae > Sylvilagus > Sylvilagus floridanus. The sequence continues at coordinate 25,353,077 of OX463246.1, read as the reverse complement.
TTTCTAATGGAAAACGTACTGCTATCCATCAGATCTCAAATCCTTTTTCTTAAAATTTCTTATTCTATATATTTTCATGTATTTTAAAGGCAGAAAGATAGACACAGACAGACAATGAGAGATCTTCTACCTGCCATCTCACTTCTGTAATGTTTACAATAGCTGGCTGGTACAGGCAGAAGCCAGGAGCCTGGCACTCACTCCAGGTCTCCCATATGGGTGGCAGGGACCCAACTACCTGAGCCATCACTTCCTGCCTCCCGAAGTGCACATTAGCAGGAAGCTGAAATTAGAAGCAGAGCCAACTGTGCCCTTTTGCCTTCCTCAGTATGACTATAGGTCTTCACTGAGAGCAAAGGAACAGCTCAGGGGTGGAATACTTCTCACAGTTTCCCAAAAAATATGGCAGCAAATTCTCACAAAGTGGGATTGCAATGGAGTAAAGGAGCTTTTATAAAGTATCATCTTAAAAACAGATACATTTACACAGAGCAAATCACATGCTTATTCTATTTTGTTAGCAAAACACAGAAGGAACTGTACAAATCATGAGATCATTAAAGTGCTGTAAGATTATGTTAGGGAGTGGAACACTATGTTGCTTAATATTGTATTATTTATGCATCAGAAAACGTTTGCTTAGAGTATCACATTTCCGAGATCCTTGACATTTTCATTAAGAGGAAACCAAATGTGTGTTGTTGTCCCTGTCATTGTTCTTCAGTTTGGTTTGGGTTTGGAGTTTTCTGCTTGTTTTATTTGTTTTCAAAATGTAATTTTAGGATGTTAACAGTCATTGACTATAGATGCAAGTTGTACCGGTATTTACTGTACTACTCCTGGAACTTTTCTGTGTCGTTAAAAAATGTTATAATATTACTTGTTTCATGCCTCTCCACATTTTATGTGCTTTGGCATTTCCTGCTTGCTCGCCTCATCGAATTCCCATTGGCCCTTTAAGCTCAGCCAGGTGCTCTCCTGTCTATAACCTCACTCTGTACCACACCTCTACCGTCCTATTTGTAGCATTCCCTTATAATTATTCACTGTCAAGTCTATCTCTCCAGTATCAGGGGTATGGAACTGCAAATGTGCTACAGAATCACATAGAGAAAGAATTTAAAGAACTGATATAATTCCCCACTCGGAATTGATGAGGGCTAAAAGTCATTTGTAAAGCATCCTCAGGTAAATCCAATGCTCATCTATCATTAAGAGTAGCTGCATTTAACTGTGAACTCTTCAGAGTCAGAAAGTTTTTCTTGTTTACTTAAACGTGTTATTGCTCCAAACACAGTACATGGTGGGTCCAGGGCAATATTGAGGGACGCATACAACACGGTGGTAAATAGCAATCAATATGCTGATGAAGGCAGGAACACATGGAGAAATTGGATGGAGCTGGAAGCAGAAGGCAGGCTACCGCTAATGATGCATGCAAGTCTGCATAGACCTGGTCTCAAGTGGAGACACAAGTCTGTGGTGGAGGATCATCAGGGGTGCAAGTGCCAGATGTTTTGTGTAGGGGGGTCAGGCATAGACCTCTAGAATAAAAAGGAGCTTTGTCTTCCTGTGAGGGTCAGAGTTCCTGGTTAAGTCATCCCCTTAGGGGCAAAAACTTCTGATACTGCCAAGTTAACAATAAACATCCTATTAATAAAGACCAGAGTTCCATTTAAATATCTGTAGGTGGCTGTGGGACAGTTTCTTTCTTTTTTTTAAATATCTACTTACAGATTTATTTGAAAGGCAGAGTGACAGAGGGGGCAGGGAGGGGAAGGGGGGAGAGGTGGGAAAGAGAGGGAGAGAGAGGAAGAGAGAGAGAGAGAGATCAATCTTCTATCTGCTGGTTCATTCCATAAATGGCAGCAAGCTCAGGGTTGGCCCAAGCTGAAGCTGGCAGCCGGGAACTCCATCCAGGTCTCCCACACGTGTGGCAGGGTCCCAGTTACTTGGCCCATCCTTCACTGCTTTCCCAGGCACAATAGTAGGGAGCTGGGCTAGAAGCAGAGCAACAAGGGCTTGACCAGTGTTCTGGTATGGGATGCTGGCATCATAAGCAGCGGCTTCACCTGATGCACCACAATGTCAGTCCTGTTGTGGGAATAGTTCTATGATATTTTTTGGATAGACCTTACTTGATTATGTCACCTATTTTTTATGGATTCTCATGTCTCTTTCCTCTGTTAAACCATGTTAATTCTTCCTCCTTTAACATAGTTTCTTCAAGCTGATTGTTCTAAATACTATAAAGAAATGCTACGTTCCACATAATTCAGCAAAGTGCATTGGCATGCACGAAGTAATTAGTAATTAGTCACCATTTGAACTAAAACACGAGAAAGTGTCTCTGCTCCAAGGACAGGCCATTCAGGATGAGGGAAGCATGAGTAAGTGCCTTCGCATCCCAGCTTCCTATAGACCTTTTCCTTCCCCTCACCTCCCATTACGCCTGCATAGAACCTCTCTTGTATCCTAATATTCGCTTCCTTCTATGGTTAAGAAATAATCAATTTTCAGGGGGTAATAGAAATGCAAATATTCAGTCCCAAATAAAATATATAACACTGGAAACATATTAGTTCATTAGTAAAAGGAGTGTGAACACTGCTGTCATTATCTCTGTATACTCAATTCCTAGAACAATGAATATTTGCTGGAAATAAATCAAAGAATTAATGATACTAAATCTACTCTTCCATAAAGTAAGGTAGAGCAGATGTAGGCTGGTGTTCTTGTATTTTAAAATATATTATTTTTGGTGTCTGTGTTGTGGTACAATGGATTAAGCTCCTCTTGTAAGCTGGTATCTCACATGGGAATGCTGGTTCAAGTCCTGGCTGCTCCACTTCTGATCCAGCTCCTTCCTACTGTGCCTAGAAAAGCAACAGACAATGGTCCAAATGCTTGGGCCCCTGCCACCCAAGTGGGAGACCTCCCTGGCTCCTGGATCTTAGCTTCAGCCTGGCCCAGATGTAGTCGTTGTAGCCATTTGGGGAGTGAACCAGCAGAGAGAAGATCTCTCTCACTCTCACTGTAGCTCTCCAACTCTGCCTTTCAGATAAATAAATGAAATTTACACAATTTATTTTAGTTAAAATCCCAGACTTAAGAGAATTCACAGTAATGTATCTTCAAGTTAAAAAAATGTGCAGTGAACGCAGGGCTAAAACTCAGGACTGTGGGTCCTGCTCCACTCTGCCTCTGAATCCAGAGTGAAAGGACACCTGAAAACAACCAGGGTAATTAGAAGAGGACGCAGAGATAAGAGAAGTTCCTGCCCTGTAAGCTGACGGCCATTATGGAAGCAAAGAAATCTCAAGACCAAATGGAACCAGTACCTTTTACCAGGCAGAAAAAGTGCATTTGTATCTACTACTGGTATGTTTATAGAATATGAGATTAAATTTTCTATCATTAAAGACCTAGAAAACTGAAAATGTATTTTCCAAATTATTCATATCTTGAAAAAAACTGTCTCATGACAGATATGGTAGAGTTTCTGATCTGGTGCCTTTTTTATTTTGCTAGGTACAGGATCATTTACAGAGAAATGCATCTTGACTAGCAAGCCATACAGAGGTCTCACTTTCTTTAACATTGCTATTAATAGCTAGAACAGTTCCTTATTCTCTCTCATTGTTTGCACCTGATGTCAACTTAGTCAGAATGATTTGTTTAAAATATGTAATTCAGTAGGCACCTCAAGAAGTAATGTGGAATGTATAAACCGGCCTGCCTAATTTCAAGTGAAATACAAGAGAGAAATGCATATTAATGCAAAATGACTATAAATCAAAAGCTATTTCATTTTCTAAGGTAGTGTAAAAGCCAAACCTGTTGGAAACCATAATTCAACTGTCATAATCTCTTAGATATACCACTGACCTTCCTTGGAAGTCCCTGCCACACTGGAGTGAGTGGATCAGGAGGAGCAACACGAAATGACACGGCGTTACCGCAAGCCAGGTACTTGAAGGTAATTTAGCTCACTTGAGCAAGTCCTTAACCACAAGTCACATTTTCCTAGCTACAGACTCCTCACGCTGTACATGCGCATACATTGACATAAAATGCATTCACTGTGTAGACTATACAAAGGGACTCATTGTGTATTCTGTGCCTACGCTGACAGATTTTTTTTCATTCGATATTGAACTTGATGCTCCAATGTTTTCAAGGAACAGCTGAAAGATTTTGTGTTGTAATTCCTGAAGCCACATTGTCTGATTAACTTAAGAATGTATATTTTCTCTTGGTGTTTTACATTTATTATTAATAAAAAGCAGTAGCTAACATGATTGCTTGGCTGCCTACCTCTCCAAAATGAATTATTCTATTAAAATTTTGACTTTCAATGTTAAGCCTGGGGTAGGAAATGGGCTTGAATCTGAAATCATGTTATCCGTGAAGCTTATGGAGCAAGGCATGAAAACAATTCTTTTTGGAAGGAAGGTAGGCAAAAAATAATCATCCTTGGCAACTTATGGGGAAGTTTGAATTTGTGGCAGAGGTGATATTTATTAGATTCCATTTGCAATTTGTTACCAGATTTTCAATGACAAGCTAGTGATATTTATATAAACAATAATTATCTTACCGTTACCTTCTTAAACTTTTTAAGAAGATTAAATAGTTACTTTAAAAGCTTTTTAACTAAATCAGAATTTCGTATGCTTATGCATGAAGGATAAGGGTAAGGGATGAGATATAGAAAACCCTACTCAGAGCTCAGCCAACTGCCTGCGCCATGTCCCACAAATGGGTGACCTATCTCGCACCCAAGGCTTTCTTTAATGAATATCTGCTGATCTCCAAGCGTTACCATGGAGATAAAAAGAAGAAAACCATTCATTTTACAGTTGAGGAATAATTGATTTGTTAAAGAGCTTAATCTACCCACAAGGAATAAACATTTTAGAATCATTTATATTATCTACTACAAAGACTGAGGATGTAAAATCCTTGGTTCCATTAAAAACTCAACTGATAATTTCCTGGGTGAGTTACTCTGTACTTTAATTTTTTTATTTGTAAAAAGATTTCTAAGTTAGGTAGTTAAACAAAAAAAGATTATAGGTAGTTAAAACATATAGCAAATTAAAGTTTGAGAAAAAAATCATATGTTAAAGTATGATTTAAAATTGTATAATCATTAAATGGATGACCAACGAATACTATATAAATCCCATTTATGTGAATAAAGTACTGTATTATATGATGAACAGTATACTTTCAAGCAATGCACACTTCCTGACTTCACAACTGTCAAACACATGTGGGAGAGCCCAATTTACACTCGTTTAATTCATGTTCTCACAGCCATTTACAGATTAATCATAAACACTTTCTTAATCAAGTTGTGATAATAGCTAATACTAGAGAAGCAGAAGCCTCCCATAAGGAGATAACATTGTTTTAAGGAATCTCAGTGTAGCGTGGTATAGTTTTTTGAGAAAGATAACAGTAAGAAAGTAACTCTTTCACACACCAAACCCTGAAATTCTTTTAAGCACTTACTTAGAAATACAATCAATTAATTAAAGCTCTAAGGAAATCATTATTTGGGTTGTTACATGAGACCTGGAGGTATTTTTTGCATTACTAAAGGCTATCAATTTAGTATCCCCACCTCATGACTCTATCTTGAGCATCCTAAAACTTTGCAGTGCACCTGCCTAATGGCATGAAAATTGTAGAGACTGCTGGCCTCTACCAGTTCCTCAGCCCCATGCCTTGTTTCCTGCCACTTTTCTGAGCACTGTGTTCAACTCACCTCAAATTTACTTATAAGGAAACTATGCCATCCCCCAGAAAACTGTTACAGACAGCTGCCACTAAATTCTACTTCTAGGACTCATTCACAGGATTTGGCTGTGCCTCTGATTGGCGGTATTCTTTTAAATTCTTGTTATCATACTCTTTGATAAACTAGAAGCTAGCTCCATCTCAACTGGGAAAAAAAAACCAGATTTTTCTGAAGTTCTAAATTTTCTACATTTTTAAAATAACAATGACTATATATTTGGCTGGCTATGGTATATTTCTGCATGTGTATACAGTGTGGACTAATGAAGTCAGGGTAAGAAGCATTTCCCCTTTGTTGACATTACTTTATGATTGGAAACTTGGAGCCCTTTCTTCTATTTGTTCATTCACTATATATTAAAATATGGGGAACTATGATCACCAAACTATGCTGTGTAACACTAGGAATTTATTCCTTCCATCTACCTCTAATTTGGTACCTGTTATCCAAACACCCTCTATCCCAACCCCATTCATTCAGCCTCCAGTAATCCCTATTCATTGTTTGGATTGAGTTGGTATTTTGTTGGTGTTTTGTTTTGTTTTTCAGCTTCCACATATAAAGAACATGTGGTACTAGCTTTCTGTGTCTGGCTTATTGCAGTTAGCAATGCCCTCCAGTTCAATCCATTTTGCTGTAAATGATAGAATTTCATTATTTATATTTACTCTCTATATTCATTTATATATTTATTTACTCTATAGTATTCTTTTTTAATAACGCTTTTATTTAAAGTATATAAATTTCCAAAATACAGCTTATAGATTACAATGGCTTCCCCCCCCATAATTTCCCTCCCACCCGCAACCCTCCCCTTTCCCACTCCCTCTCCCCTTGCATTCACATCAAGATTCATTTTCAATTCTCTTTATATACAGAAGATCAGTTTAGTATATATTAAGTAAAGATTTCAACAGTTTGCCCTCACATAGCAACACAAAGTGAAAAATACTGTTGGAGTACTAGTTGTAGTATTAATTCACAATGTATAGCACATTAAGGACAGAGATCCTACATGATATATTTTTTTAAATTGATTAATTTTCTATGCAATTTCCAATTTAACACCAATGTTTTTTTTCATTTTTAATTATCTTTATATACAGAAGATTGATTCAGTATATACTAAGTAAAGATTTCATCAGTTTGCACCCACACAGAAACACAAAGTGTAAAATACTGTTTCAGTACTAGTTACAGCATTACTTCACATTGGACAACACATTAAGGAGAGATAGAGTAAATGTCCCATAATTTCTTTATCCAGTCTACTGTTGAATGGCAGATGTCCTAAACAGCACTCTGGCCTCAGAATAAGCCCTTAAGGCATTCAGATCTGGCTGAAGAGCCCATGAGAGTATTTGAGGCATGGAAAGGCAAGGCACTCTGGCAAAAAAAAAAAAAAAAAAAAAAAAAACCCTAAATGAAAGATCTCTGCAAGTGAGATCCCAGTGGAAAGAACAGACCATCAAAGAAGGAGGTACCTTTCTGTGAAGGGAGGAGAGAACTTCCACTTTAACTATGGCCTTGTCTAAATAAGATTGGAGTTGGCGAACTCAAAAGGCTTCCATAGTCTTGGCAACTCATGACAAGAGCCTAGGGTGATTACTGATGCCATAAATAAGAGTGTCAATTGTAAAATCAACAACGGGAGTCACTGTGCACTTACTCCCCATGTAGGATCTCTGTCCTTAATGTGTTGAACAATGTGAATTAATGCTATAACTAGTACTCAAACAGTACTTTACACTTTGTGTTTCTGTGGGGGTAGAAACTGTTGAAATCTTTACTTAATATATACTAAATTGATCTTCTGTATATAAAGATAATTGAAATTGAATCTCGATGTGAATGGGAAGGGAAAGGGAGCTGGAGATGGGAGGGTTGTGGGTGGGAGGGAAGTTATGGCGAGGGGAAGCCACTGTAATCCAAAAGCTGTACTTTGGAAATTTTTATTTATTAAATAAAAGTTTAAAAAATAGGATATTAAACTTGCACAAATGTCTCCCTACAAAATTTATATCCTTGAGAGGTTGAGCAAACTAGGAAAAGATAAAATGTAAGTTATATCATTAAGTTCTAAAAGCAAACAGATCAGAAAATGAGAAGGGGTTGAAATTTTAGATAGGAGAGCCACCTTGTAGACTGGATCCTTCTCCTGTGTTTTTTGTCTCAGAGACCATCACCTCACCCACTCAACTGGTAATCCAAAGAGAAAGGTTGACTTCTGATATTGCAATTGTTCTGTATCCATAATAATATTCTAATTCATTCAACTACCCCCCCCACTGCTATGACATCAGGTAAGCCTGACATTATCTCTTGCCAAAGTAATTCCAACAGACTTCTAACAGGTCTCCCCAGCTCTATTGTTGCACAGCTTGAATCCATTTTTTAGACTTGAGCCACAGAGATCTTAAAGAAATGTCACCTTAAGACTATTAAGTTTTCCCAGGGATAAAACCAAATGAGCTATTTCCTTCTGTGGTTCATTGTCTATCAACGTCACTCTATATTTCACATTCTGCTCTCAAGCATAGTGAACTCCTGACCATCTCCTCCCTCTTTATCTTCTGGTGTCATGATGTTATATCTTTTCTCTGGATGCTTTTCAGGTAGGTTATTGGTCCTGAAAGTGTTGCTTCAGGGAGAAATGCATCAGTGTAGAATGTAGAAATTGTCCAAGGATCCTTCTGCTCTCAAAGAATATACAGGATCTCTAGGTGTAGGCAGAAGACTAGATTGAAAACATGAAGGACTACCAGCTAGACAAAAAACACAGGACGAGAACCAGACCCCCTGAGGTAGCTCTCCTAGCTAACATACTGACGCCTCTCCCAACACCATGTCCTGATCTCTTAGTTTTTCTTGCTGTTAGAATAAAGTCTGGGGGCCTAAGCTGTGGTGTAGTGGATTAACGCCCTGGCCTGAAGTGCCAGCATCCCATGTGGGCACCGGTTAGAGACCACTTCCCATCTAGCTCTCTGCTGTGGCCTGAGAAAGCAATAGAGGATGGCCCAAGTCCTTGGGCCCCTGCACCCACGTGGGAGACCCAGAAGAAGCTCCTGACTCCAGGCTTCAGATTGGCGCAGCTCCAGCCGTTGCAGCCTGTTGGGGAATGAACCATCGGATGGAAGACCTCTCTCTCTCTCTCTCTCTCTCTCTCTCTCTCTCTCTCTCTCTCTGCCTCTCCTCTCTTTGTAACTGATTTTAAAATATAAATAAATAAATATTTTAAAAAATGAATAAAATCTGTTGGGGCCACACTGTGGCACAGTAGGTAAATGCCCTGGCCAGAAGCACTGGCATCCCATATGGGTACTGGTTCGAGACCCGACTGCTCCACTTCTGATCCAGCTCTCTGCTATGGCCTGGGAAAGCAGTAGAAGATGGCCCAAGTCCTTAGGCCCCTGCACCCATGTGGGAGACCCAGAAGAAGCTCCTGGCTTCCAATCAGCACAGCTCCAGCCGTTGCGGCCATGTGGGGAGTGAACCATTAGGAGGAAGACCTCTTTCTCTCTCTCTCTCTTTCTGCCTCTCCTCTCTCTGTGTAACTCTGCCTTTCAAATAAATAAATAAATCTTTAAAAAAAAGAATAAAGTCTGTTATGGGTGCAAGGAATGGGGTGAAAATAGAGTTCAGTGGGTCCCAGGGTAAGGAGGAATCAGACGTGACTCCCACAGCTGAGTCCACAAGAAAATAAGTGCAGGACTTCTCTGTGCATGGAACCATAGGATATTTTCAGATTCTCTATCCCGAAAGTGAACTGTGATACAGAGTGCCCTGAACCTGAAGCAGATGTGCGGACCAGGGTGGCAGGTGAACCCACACTATGCTGGGGCAGTGGGTACTGAGAGCTTCTTACCTTGCACTGCCTGAGAGACCAAGCTCTTGGTACAACTGAGGAATAAAGAACCTCAAAGGGACCAAAGGCAATTGGAGCCAAACCTCGCTACCTCCTCTACTTTATTCACGAGAACTGATTTTCATCAGGTTAGCAATGAGCCTAACAAAAATCCCTATGAATTCCAGCAATCCTCAGAGCTAAGAGTAGACAATGACATGTCCTTGGAGAGACTTTCTGGAAAACTTTCTAAAATGTGTTCCCTAGGAGGTGTGCAGATTCTTTCCTTTGCTTTTCCTCAATTTCCCACTTGTAAATTCAGTGGTGACATTGAAAACCATCTTTGTCACAGTGTTATTCCCAAAAGAATATATGTTGCAAAGTGATCATTCAATAACTATTATTCAATGAGTTAACAAACTCTTGGGAGATCACTGTTTTCAACAAATGCCAAAAAGTGTTACTTTTGAGTGCCAAGTTTCCCTAAGACCTAAAATAAAAGAACAGCATAAGTCACATATTCCTAAAGACTAACAGCCTGCATATAAATTGTTTTTCATATGAGGTTTATTTTATGGAGCCCACTGTCACTTTTTATAATCACTTTTAAAGTATCAAAATGATAAATGAGGGGTGGATGAAGGGCACAGAGATTAAGAGACTACTTGAAACGCATACCATATTGGAGTGCCTGGTTCCAATCTTCTGATTCCAGGTTCATACTAATGAGAACCCCGGGAGGCTCCAGTAGTTGGGTTGCTGCCACCCACATGATATTGAGATCCTAGATCCTGGCTTTTGTCTGTCCCACCCTTGGTGTTGCAGGCATTCAGTGAGTGGGCCAATGGATAGAAGTGCATTCTCTCTCTCTCTCTCTCTCTCTCTCTCTCTCTCTCTCTATCTCTCTCTCTCTCTCTCTCTCCCCCCCACACACACACACAGAGAGAGAGATGAAACCTTTACTTACTATATACTAACTTGATCTTCTGTATATAAAGATAATTGAAAATGAATCTTGATGTGAATGGGATGGGAGAGGGAGCGGGAGATGGGAGGGTTGCGGGTGGGAGGGAGGTTATCGGGGCAAAAAGCAACTGTGATCCAAAAGTTGTACTTTGGAAATTTTTATTTATTAAATAAAATTTTCAAAAAAAAGAAAATACGTTCGACTTCCCAGAATACCGAAAGGGTTCCTGAGAACACCAGCAAGTCTCCAGTTTGGGAACCACCTTAAGGAAATTTTCCTTTCAATTATTCGTACAGGCATTTTCTGTATTCCCACTAAACTGGGGTTTTTTGCTTTTTATTTGTTAAACTTCTTACTCAGTGAAGTGTTAAGCCTTTTTACTATAATGCAAATTTAATATATGATATTTCAAAGCTTAAAAAAAGACAGAAAAGGGGAAGGAAGGAAGGTAGAAGAAATGGAGGGAGAAAGGAAATATTACGTTCTTAGAATTTTATATCTACAAATCATATTGAATCTGTTAAGAATTACTTAAAATTTACATTAAAAAGTTTTAAAAATAGCTTCCAATAATTAATATTTATGTGATTTTAGAAAATGGTATGTTTTTATTACTTAAAATCATTTACCTCTAGGTTAATATGAATTATATCTGCAAATAGTTATAGTGTTTCATAGATGCTTTCTTTATGTCTTAGACTTTATTGTTTTAGCTATTTTTGTCAAGCCCTCTAGTGTAATGTTGAATACTGAGCAACAAAAGGTTCTCTTGAAATTTTATGATAGCAAACCAAATGCTTGTTTTGAGGTTCTATCATCTATATATCTCTATCATCTATGTAAGTATGCTTTATCACGTTTACTAACAAGTTACAAATACGTTTTACATTTCATAAGTATATTTCATCAGGTTATTTCTTGATTTGGCTTGCTGAGAGTTTGTGAGTTTTATAGTTTTTCAATATAAAGGAGTGTTGATTTTATTGAATGTTTTTATATTTTAACTATTACCAGAGACTAATCAGGCAAGGAACAAAATGTATTCCATTCTATTTGGCTAAAGTTAAGGAATTTGGGCATAGTATCATACATAGTAATGCTACAATGGATATGGTTAGCAAAAAATTACCTAAAAGATGAGACCAAAAAAAAAAAAAAAAAGAAAGAAAGCTAAAGTAATTACTCAATAGCACTGCCAAGTGCACGAAGGTAAAATGCTTGCCACTTATAATGTCTTCTTCTTTTTTTAACTTTTCTTCTGAAAACGTATTAGGTGAACACAGGGTGCTTTGATTGAAAGTATTCAGGAACTCAATGAGAGGATAAGCTTGCTGGCTGGCTTTTCCAGAAATGATGTGTGAAGAATGCCTCTATTATCTAAGATGATAGTATTGTTTTCTTCTGCTACTGCGCCTTTTCAACTTGCTCAGCGAATCCATCTCTCATTTTCTGATCAGCAGCTGAAAGGAACACCTGCTTTCATGTCCCCATTAATCCACTTCCCCTGCCTTTGCAGACCCTACATCTCCTAGTACCAGGGTCCTCATTTCTAGCGCACTTCTTTATTCCTACCTAAGGGGCTTATTATCTTAGCCTATTTGGGGCAGGATTTTGTTTAAATACTTGTATCAATAGGACTCACGAATTCTCCAAGTTGGCTTGATGATATTCCTCATTTTCTTTCCAATTAAAATATTTAAATCCATGAGTAGTTACTGAAAAACTACTAAATACAAAGAACTCCTAGTTCATATAAAAGATTCTACTGGGGCCAGTGCCGTGGCTCACTTGGTTAATCCTCCGCCTTGTGGTGCTAGCATCCCATATGGGTGCTGGATTCTGTCCCAGTTGCTCCTCTTCCAGGCCAGCTCTCTGCTGTGGCCCGGGAAGGCAGGCCCAAGTGCTTGGGCCCTGCACTCGCATGGGAGACCAGGAGGAGGCATCTGATTCTGGCTTCAGATCAGCACAGGCACCGGCCGTAGTGGCCATTTGGGTGACCAGCCAGAGGAAAATCCTGTGCCTCCATTCTCCCATGATGCTTTTCTGTGAAATATTGAATCCACTTCATGAAACTTACTGTACTCATGTGGCAGTTTCCTCTAGTGGACTCAGACAAGTTGGTAACCAGGGCACAGCAAACCTGCTTGGCAGGTCAAACTACCAAAGTATCTGAAAAAATCCTTTCATCATTATAGGCAAGGAAAGAAAACATGAAGAGAACAGGAAGTCATTGTATTGTCATCTCTGGGGTCAAAACACCTGAGTGTGCCCATTTTTAGTCATTTCTGGAGGATCAATAATAGGCCAATTCTTGCTCTTCTGTATGCAGTCCTCATCTGCATGCTTGTAAAGTTCCTGACATCCTTTAGGAATTCAAAATGACTTCTTGACAACATCTTTGTTTTGACTAAATTATAACAATGATACAGATTTCAGGTCAAAAGTATATGAATGGGCAATTTATAAATTCTCAAACCCAGACCTGTGTTTTTGCACAATGGTTTTAACTGTCACTTGACATGCCAGCATCCCATATCAGAGCACATGTTCAAGTCCTGGCTGCCCTGCTTCTAATTCAGCTTCCTGCTAATGCCCTTGAAAAGACAGCAGGGGATGCTCCAAGTACTTGAGCCCCTGTCATCCAGGAGGAGACTAAGATGGAATTCCGGTCTACTTGCTTGGCCAGGCACAGACCTGGCTGCTGTTAACTGGAGAGTGGACCAGTGAAAGGAAGATCTCTCTCCATTATTCATGCTCTACCTTTCAAGTAAATAACTAAATCCTTTTTTAAAATTTAAATACTTCTATTTTTTTAAGATTTATATATGTATTTGAAAATCAGAGAGAGAGGGAGATACACACATATGCACACACACACACAGAGAGAGAGAGAGAGAGAGAGAGAGAATGAGTCTTCCATCTGTACCCAAAAACTTGGGCCATCATCTGCTGCTTTTCTGAGGCCATTAGCAGAGAGCTGAATGGGAAGTGGAGCAGTCAGGACTTGAAGCAGAGCCCATATGGGATGCAGCACTGCAGGTGAGGCTTTACTGGCTATACCACAACACCAGTCTGGTCCTTATTTACACATTTTTTTAAAGATTTATTTACTTGTTTGAACAATAAATAGAGAGGGGGAGAGAGAGAGAGTGAGCGAGCACGACCACTTCCTTCACTGGTTCACTCCCCAAATAGTCACAACAGTTAGGGCTGGGATAAGCCAAAGCCAGGAGCCTGGAACTCCATCAGGTTTCCCACATGGGTTAGGGGCCCAACTACTTGGGCCATCTTCTGCTGCTTTCCTAGATACATAGCAGAGAGCTGGATTGGAAGTGGAGCAGCAGGGACCCAACACAATGCTCACACGGGATGCAGGCATAGCAAGTGGTGGCCTAACCCACGGTACCACAACACTGGCTCCAAATAAATCAATCTGTAAAAATACTCAAACTTGCTGAACAATCTCTCTGACCTGTTTATTTCTAGCCAATTCACTGTGATCATTGTAAGGAAAGTTGGATCATTTAAATGAGGAAGAGTCTAAGAAAAGAATTAAACTTCTGACCTTCACTTTGCTCACTGAACTGACTTGGCATAAAAATCCTGGAAACATACTTTCATTAAAGTATTAAAAATGATAAATCTAATATATGTTAAAATAATTGTTAACTGGCTTTTAAAAATAAGTTCTTAACAAATCTCTCAATTAAGTGGTTGCACCATTAATATTAATAAGAATAATATTTTTGCCTATAATATCATTAACTATCATCTCAACAAAATTGTTCTTGCTTTATTAGCCTAATTTTCAGGTTGGAGAAGCAAGATGTGCTATTAAAATAATGCAATACTGAAAGAAAGGATTAGGTGTGCAACTGAGAGTGAAGTACCTTTTGAGTCCTTTTGAGAGATACAATGGGTCAGGACTGACAGCTTTCATCAAAATAATTAAAATTATTTCTGAGGAATTGAAGAGAAAGGTCCAATTGTCTACAACTTACTAAAATGGCTCATATGGGAGAAGGTAATGCATGTAAGGAAGGTATGGCAGGAGGAACAACTTCCAGTGGGCTGTCAAAATATTTGAGGTTGTGTTAGAAAGAATCTCATATTTAAATGTAAAAATGAAAACAAAGCCAAAAACTAAGCTTATTAAATGATTCGAGAAACATACAACTTCTGCAAATCTATGCACACGTAAGAAGATTCTACATGAAACACAACAGGAAATTTTAATTTGGAAAAATCGAATTGATTTATATATTCTTCCACAGACAACTAAGTCTACATAATCAATAAAACAATAAATCTTACCTTATGACACATACACATACTTACAAATACACACCCTCAATATCCCTATAGAAATTCCCCATATTAAATATTACTTTAATCATAACTGTAACACATCTCTAATTAAATACTTACAGATAAAGAAATTACCCTGGTAATATCTCTATTGGCAACATGTGAATATTATTTTCAAGTTATCAGATATATATCTCTGAACAACTCCATATCCACATTTGTGGGAGTGGAAATTATTTTGTTAATATCTGTAGTTGGTTAATATTTCTATGTCATTTTCCCATATTTAAATCTATCTTACAAATGAGACGATGGCTATGAAAGCTATTCTGAACTTACTGCATTTTGTTCATGAAGGCAGGCCCTCCCCAAAAGAAGTCATTTGGGGAGTGGTGACAAAGTGTGATTGTGCTCGTTGTTTGACTTAAATCCAATCATTTCTGACACAGTTCAAATCCTTAGGAACCTATCTATTGCCAATTCAAACAAATAAACACTCAAATAAGAAAAGTAGAATGAAGTCCTGCTGTCATACATTTCACTTAATAGTTGCTTTCCTGAGGTATCGGAGAGGGGTGTTTGAAAGGACAGTATGTATTTTCCTGTGATGTCAAAATGTCAATTCAAAATCCATCTGTTTTAGAAGAAAAATAATACTTTGTCATAAATCTGAGCTAACAGTCAGTCTTCTACCTGGCACCCAGAGGAGATTGAGAAAATCCTCTATTGTCCTAGCACAATATTAGTTATTATTTATAAGGCCATATGGAAAAAAATAGTTGTCTGACATTCATATAGTGTTCTTAGGAGAAATATTACCTTTCTCCAACCGTGCTTAAAACACACCCAGACTGCTAGAGGTATGGTTATTTACCTTGATATTGAATTATTTTTCTAAAGATTGTCATTTAAAAGAAACAATGCTAAATATTGATAAGCTTCGGTTGGGTCCACAGCTTCTACATAAAGAAGCAAGAACAAACCAGAAATAAAATAAAACTTTTCTCCCACTGTGCTGTAAATGCATTTCATTCAAACCCAGTGTGAATGCCCCTCGCATCTCTAGTCCATAGAATTTTAAGACTGGAAGCATATCAAAGCTAAGATTACCAAATTAGTACCAATTTAGTTCAATTTAAAGTTGTGTAATCTTGTACAAGGGAAGCAAGCTGAGACTCTTTATTTATATGGTGACATTTACAGCTGTCTCATTGGTCTTTATTGCTTCACTTTTGCAGGTATAGCAAACATCTTTTCAAAACACCATGCAGCTCTCTGGCTAACATGGGGGAAAAAAGCCCTGCGGAGACCAGTTGGTGGTCTGGCGGATAGTCATCTTTCACAAAACCACAAAACTTAACGAGCCAGCCAAAGAGACCAATTTGCTTTTATTAAATAAAAATCATGAGGCTCTTTTCTGTAACATTATATCTGAGATGTGATAAAAGTATGACCGATGATTCTTTGAAAAGAGGGTTGGATAAACAAAAATAAACATAACATATACCAAGAAGGCTGGAGAAGAATAGAGAGGATTGTGAGTTTTCAAAGTAAAAAATATTCTTGAATTTAGTTTCTGTATCTTTGAGCAATGGAGAAAACCTTTTCCCATCTTCTCCCCCCAGCTCAAGTATAATAAAGCACTTTTTGATCATAGTTAAGCATCTCTGGGAAGGTCAGTATCACCAGACCCTAAGCTTTCCATGTAAAAGAACACTGGATCATGTCATTCATCCCTTCACTTGCTTGCTCCTCATGTATTAACCAGCTGAGCGCCATGAATCTAGCCTGTGCTAGATACTGGGACTAAGCCAGTGTCCATAAAAGACAGGGTGTGTCAACCAGTGAAGTCTCTGAGGGGAGACTGACACCACGCATGCGTGCGCGTGCGCGTGTGTGTGTGCACGCGCACACACACACACACACACACACACACATACTTCAACCTCAGTTGCATGAAATACTCTAAAGAAGCACTTACCAAAGAAAACCAACATTATTTACTGTTGGAAAGCAATGTTTTCCAGACAGAGAGCAATGTCTGGGAAAACCCTAGCGTGGGAAAGAGCCATTGTGCTGCTGAGGCACCCAGTTAAGTGAGCCTCTCAGCCCCATTAAATATTTGGGACTCTATTCTGAGAATAAGAAACAAGTACACAAGCGTTGTAAGAAGGGAAGTGACGGGATTCAATGAGCTCTGAGGTAGACTCTTTCTCTGCAACTCTATAGAAAGATTTTTTTCTTACTTTTTCATTCTTCATTTATTTTATTTTATTTATTTGAGGCAGAGGAATTCTCTGTGTGCTGGTTCACTCCCCAGAAGTGCACACGGACTAAGGCTGGGCCAGTTGAAAACCAGGAGTGCAGAACTCAGTCAGGGATCAAAGACTTGGGCCATCACTGCTGCCTCCCAGGGTCTGCACTAGCAGGAAGCAAGTGACAGAAGCAGGCCCAGGACTTTAACCCAGGCACTCCCACAGGGGCTGAGCAGATCCCAAGAAGCAGCTCAAGAAGTAGGCCAAACGCCTACCCCTCTACCACTTAACACTGAAGTAAGCCGGGCTGGCATGTGTATGATTATCATGTCACCATGCAGATTATGAACTGACATAGACACAGAACTCTGATTGATCAACTGTAACTTTATTAGTACCTTGAAGCTTAATTTAGCCCATCATTCTCTATTCCTCAACTTCCAGGGATGACAGAATAAGTCATTCATTTCAACTCAAGGTAAACAAAGTCACTTGTACTTAAAGCCCTGAGCTCTGTCCAGCACAACTCTGTCCATTCAGGTGGTTCCTTAGGATTCTTCTGGCTTCCCCATCCCCTGCAGGTTTTCTTTTCCTTTCTGCCTGGATACCATCTATGCATAGTTGGGCATCTGGCACAGCAACCTCTACTCCCCACCTTATGTGCTGCTCACCTTGTCTAGTCTCCTGCATAAGATGCTGATGTTTTCTGCTGATGACCTTGATCCTCCCATGTCCCAGGTCACATGTGTATCTACTCATCCGAACCCAGGCTCCTCTCCTGGGAGAGGGCCTTGACAGAGCACCAGCAGGCTCAGGTGACAGAAGTATTCATCTCAGCCTTTGTTGCTCTGCCCCTAGATACTTGAAATCTCCCCCATTCTACACTCTGTGAGCAGGGACAGGTCCCTACCAGTAGCAGATTCACCCAAACACATCGGCATTTCTACTTATTTCTTAGCTCCACTCCCTGTGCCTTCCACCCAGACCATAGTTCCAGGCAGCCTCTGAGTTCTAGTCCCAGTCCCTCTGATCTTCCAACTGCTGATCAAACCTGGCTCCATCTGAGTGGGCTTGCAGCTTTCATGTCATTCATCTGGGCTTCTCCAGTCTATGGTTCATTGTATAAACTCCGGGTTCCCAGTCCTCTAGGTTTTGCTCTTGATATTCAAAGCCCATGCTTTGGAATTCAAACAAAACAAAACAAAACTGTTCTCTCTGAATACATTCTATCCATTTCAACTCCAAAGAGCTTTGCCTTTCAGACTATTGACTTTGCAATAGGTTTATAAAAGTGTTCCAGGGAGCTCAAAAGCCAAGAGTTTTACTCTTTGTTCCCTTTAGATTATTTCTTGTGCTCCCTTCAGAGGGGCAATGTGCCTCAGCCTCTCAGACCAGTTTGTTGGTGAGAAGGTTCCAGGATGCAGAGAAAAAAGAGCCATGTAACAGCAAACTACGTCTGATCCTCTTTGAAAATTTTAACACAATACGTGAGAACTAAGGCACTAAAATAAGACAACAGATTGGAAAATCCCAGATTAAAAATACAGCCTCTTGTGTTAATTTGCACAGGAATAGAAATAAAACAGTTCAGCTTTTGTTTCTGAAATGAGGCTTCCCTTCTAATGTACCTATCTCATAAATTTACAACAAAAATATGGCTTCACTAGTGAAATAGGTTGTAACATCCTGGAGGAATTCTTACCTAGAACAATGAGTAGCCTGGAACAGAGAATTTGCTCATAGGTTCATGGAAGGTAATTAGAGTGTCTTTGCTCATAGGCTTGGAACACAAGGCAGCTAGACTGTAATAGCAACCGGGGCATACCTTCCTCTACATTTAAAATGCTCCCATTTAAATCAATGTCACCACAGTGTGTTGTGTAAGACTTTGCTGCTCAGCATGTAATATAGGAACTACAAGCAGAGGCATCAAGCCCGAGCTTGTTGGCAATGCAAAATTGCAAATAGTTTGCCTATACCTAATCAATTACAATCCACATTTAAAAGAAATGCATTTCCTAGCAAAGTGTCCCAACAAACTTTTGAGAAGCACCAGTGTGATGTATTTCTCTTTTACAGATGAAGGAAAAGGAAGAGAAGGAGAAAGAGCAGAAGAAGACACTTTATTAAAGATAGATGTGTGGGGCTGGCGCTATGGTGTAGTGGGTAAAGCCGCAGTCTGATGTGTCAGCATCCCATATGGGTTCCGGTTTGAGTCCTGGCTGCTCCTCTTCCAATCCAGCTCTCTGCTTTGTTTGAGAGGACAGTTGAAGACTGTCCAGGTCCTTGGGCCCCTGCACCTGTGTGGGAGATCCATAAGAAGCTCCTGGCTCCTGGCTTCGTCTTGGTGCAGCTCTAGCCATTGCGGCCATTTGGGGAGTAAACCAACAGATGGAAGACCTCACTCTCTATGTCTCTGCATCTCTGTAACTCTGCCTTTCAATTAAATAAATCTTTTTTAAAAAAAGATAGATATAACCAGTGTAGTAATCAAAACTTTTTGCCTGAAAATAAAGTAATTTTAATGTCATTGGCATATCATTCAATGCTTGAAATATGTAATTACCCAACAAGATACAGTTGTTAGCTTTAATCACCCAAGAACAACATGTGAGTGAGACTTCACTATCTATTTTTAACCTGTTCTTTCCTCGCTAACCTCAATTATGTCAGGTTCAGTAATAAGAGATCAACTTGGTGGTATTGGATTACTCATTAACATTCTATCTGTTCTCTAAATTATTCTGACATAGTGTATGTGTATGCACATACATGTATGGGTATATGTATGTATGTTGTTGTTACGAAATCATGACATTGAGTAGTATTTGGTGATAAAAGAAAGGTATTACAGAAAATGTTTTCAAGGCTTTTTGAAAGTCCACTGGAATACCTCATATATTAATTATGGTCATGTTGATGACTATGTCTTGTTTGAAGATAAGGGTATGGCCAGTTACTCCATCAAACACCTGAAACCACATGAGGCGTATCTTTCAGTGGTCAAAAAAAGTTTTATTTCACCAATGACCACCACCAACCCCTCATGCACAAACACATGGTAAAGTCTCCAGAACCAAAATGAAACTGAATTAAGCAATCATTCAGTACTTTAGGTGACAGGTATGGTCTTTGCCCTCATAGTCACTCATAAATCTTCACTGATGATGAGATCTTATAAAAAGACCACCATGTGCTATGAATTGCTCCGAAATCCATTTGGAATTGTGCATGTCCATTCAATAATCCTAAATTTCATTTTCATTCTTTTAGCCTGGTATGTCTATCTTGAATAGATTCTTCCAAACTGCCTTGGAATAACAAATTTGGAGCCTTAATTTGCCTTTCCTCTTTTGGATTTCTAATGCTGTCTATGGAAATGATATAATATGGATGAACTGTGAAGACTGAACCTCAAAATCCGTTCTGAGCAGTTTCTCGGTCACAGGGAATGGTTTGTTCCAAGCCATCTGCAATCTCTTTGCTCTTGTGGCTGGTGGCGCATAATGGCAAGGCAGCTGGTTGGGTTGGAAAGATAATAGAAAGCAGTTCCACTCCCATCACCATCCCTGTCAAATTACTGATCTAGAAAGCATTTCAATAATATGTGTCTGCTGGATACTTATGATTGAATGTGCATCAAGTACTATGCTAAGTCCTTTTCATTCTTACAGCATTTATTCCCCAAAATATCCTATGAAGTAGACGCTATTACCATCGTAATTCACATTTTATGGATGAAGAAACCACAGACCAAAGCCAAATAGCTAATAATTTTTCTAACCAGCATTTAGGACCAGCCATCTTGCTAAAACCCACCTCCAAGTCTCATTGCCATGAAATTTGCCTGAAATATTCCCTGACATAACTACCCCGTCCAAACTTAAATAAACTTTCAAGTGAAAATAATCAATCTTTGAATACCTTAAAATAAAAGCTTACCACCATATAGACATGCAAATAAAGATTTAAAAGTGGAGCTGTTTCTGAATCATAACTGCTATACATGAATTAACACTCATCTGCTATGAAACACAAAAGTTGAGTGAAATGAGAGTTAGAAGCCATTCCTATTGGATAAAATCTAATAACCGATATTAAAGCAAATGGCCAAATAAATATGAAAGCAAAAATGCGCAATGTCTCACCAGGGCACACATGTATTTAACATTCCAGCTTGCCCTTACCCAATGGACTCCCACAGCTAAGATACAACAAAAGTCTGATTTTGCCTAAGAAAATCGTTGAGACCCATTGAATTCAAAAGTCCACTTCAGGAATTTGTTCATTCCATGCACATGAACATCATTATGGACTGAAAAGCTTATTAACTGTAATCAAGAAAGTCCTTTTGGAATTATCTTCTTTAGCCTACTTCCAAGGGAAATCATTTGTAGGTTTCTTCAGGGCAATGGTTATCAACCAAGTGCTCAGACTCATCTTCAAATGTTCCAGACCAAATTTACTATAATAATGATAACTGCTTTTCAGTATCCTGATCTTTTTAACTACTGTACATCTTTTCATCTATTTCCATTTCCCTTAGGTAGAGTGCAGGCTAAGAAATCATCAGACCCATTTTTCAATACTACATATCATCAGAAACAATTTTGATAATCATATTATTAGCGTGCATAACCCCTTCCTTCAGAACTCTGCTAAAAGAGTTCCCTAAATGTCCTGCTCTTGTTCACATGCTCTATTTATATCTGAAAATGTCAAAAATTCTAAATGAAGTGTATGAGCCTTGCTGGACAAAGGGAGATGGCTCTTTTTTTGTAACAAGTAAAAAATAGTTAATAAAATCCTAGCACCTGCTTAAAATTGATCTTTAAGATTCTTTAAAAAATGCTCTTCAGTTAATTCAGGTGACGCACATTTGTATCCTGGTTTGGGAATAGCTTTTAATGTATGATTATTTGGGGGAGAATATTAGATTTATTGCCATTGCTAATGAACACGTAGCTAAAAGTGGTATTCTCAAAGTAAGTATCCTCATGAGGTGAACTCTGATTACCATATATTAATTTTCATTCCAGTTCAGAATTATATAAAGAATGAACTTGGTGGCTTTCACATATAGAAAATGAGACCCCTCCAAAACACACTTGGCCATAATTCTCAAGTGTCTCCTGCCAATTTTATAATGTCATATATCAGTAGAACCAGAATTTATCATCATGAAAGAAATTCCAGAGTTTAAAGAACCAGAGGATGAATCTAGTGCTCAAGCCTCAGTTCTTTAAAATGTGTGTGTTAGCCTTGTTTTAGTAAGACAGGGGAGATTCCACTTTAAGAATAGTCAGCTAATTAGTCAAGATGGCTCCTTCTGGAATATTCTACACCTGAGAGTCCTAGCCCTGTTTGCACCTTTTTTTGTTTGTTTCACAGCAGCTTGTAAGAGAGTCAAGTGCAACAGAAAATCCAATTCTTTTGTAACTTCAAGTTGCAGAGGAATCATAGTTTTGTATCTCCAGTATTTCAGATAATGTCACAATTTCTCAGTGTTAAACAGTGGCTCCAGGACCACTGGACTCATTCTCTGGATGATGTTTCCTGTCCTGATGAATCGTGAGCAGACATAATCAGGATTTTTTCAAACTCTTTTTTTTTTTCTCATTAGTTGGAATTAAACAAGGAAAAATAACCAAGTCCCTTCATAAACTAACTATTTATGCCTTGTCTGTTACATATTGCAAACAATGTGATGCAAGGTGACTGATGTGCTGGTAGAAAATAACTTAGTGTACAACATTTACTAACATGGAGAAGTGACACATTTACAAGACTAATTAGTCTGTTGACACTTAATGATACTTTTATACTGTGTATCTTTTTCAAAGTA
Organism: Sylvilagus floridanus; assembly: GCA_949820135.1. Taxonomy (NCBI): domain Eukaryota; kingdom Metazoa; phylum Chordata; class Mammalia; order Lagomorpha; family Leporidae; genus Sylvilagus; species Sylvilagus floridanus. The sequence goes on along the minus strand of OX463246.1, from coordinate 25,330,049 downwards.
TCTCTTCAAATGTCTACTTTTTTTTTTAGTGGAAGATGATCAAAATTAGCATTAAACATTTCAACTTGTTTTAACTCGTTGTTTTGGAATGTAATATACGTATGGAAGGAAAACTCCAATGTAAGAAATCAATAACCTCAGTTCCTTCACTCCACGTTCGTTCCCAATGACTACCTCCTCCCTTATTTCCAAAAGTACTGCAGTTTTAAAATATGTACAAAAATTCTTTGTTAGCTCTCCTTCCAATAGGCGGACCCTAGTTCTCATCCCTTTGTGTATGGACTGCAACTAATGACTTGCTTTCAACAGTGGAATATGGCAGCAGCAGCAGCAGTGAGTGACATTAGGGACCAGATTATGTGCATTATATTTACATGGGCACTTGGATCATTCGCTCCAGGGGAAGCCAATTTGCTGCGCCTTGAGAAAGCTCCCTATGCCGAGGCCCATATGGAGCAGAAGTGAGCCTCCTGCCAGAGTCAGTGAGGAACTCGGGCTCCTGCCAAGCGCTGTGCGATGAGCCATACTGAATTCTATTCACCTGCCCCAGCCATGTCTTCAGATAACTGAAGCTCTGGCTGACATTTAGAATGAAACTTCATGAGAGACCCTGAGCCATAACCACCCAACTGTCTCCAAAATTCTTGACCCACAGATCCTGTAATATAATAAATGTTTAGGGTTGTTTTAAAGCAAGGTTTTAAGCAATCTGTTTTGTGGCATAATAATTAATACAAAAGGAAACCATGTTCCTGAATGCTAGCACCATTTTTTATTCTTTTGTATTTAACTTATTTTACCCCATATTATTATGTTTGCTGTTTTGTTGATATTATTACATGGGGTTGTGCAAATAAATATAGGAATTAAAATTTAAAAAAACACAATTTTAAATGGGCAAAAGACTTGAAGAGACATTTTTTACAAAATAATGTCAAATGAATGCCAGTGCTGTGGCCTAGCAGGTAAAGGCACCTCCTGCAGTGCTGGCATCCCTTGTGGGAGCCGGTTCAAGACCTGGCCGCTCCACTTCTGACCCAGCTTTCTGCTATGGCCTGAGAAAGTAGTGGAAGATGGCTCAAGTGCTTGGGCCCCTGCACCACCTGGGAGACCTGGAGGAAGCTCCTGGCTCCTGGCTTCAGATTGGCGTAGCTCTAGCTGTTGCAGCCTTCTGGGGAGTGAACCACTGGATGGAAGACCTCTCTCTCTCTCCCTCTGCCTCTGCCTCTATAACTCTGCCTTTCAAATAAATAAATAAACCTTTTGTTTAAAAAAAGTAATATCAAATGGGCAACGAGAATGTGAAAAGATGCTAAACATCAGCAGTATACTTACTGCTATAAGATATGCTAAAATTCAGATATGCTAAATTTCAGAACACTGAGAAAGCCAAGTTTCCACAAGATTGTGGAGCCACTGCAACTCTTACACTTTACTGATGAGTGTAACATGGTAAAACTTTACAAAGTTGTGTTATCAGTATATTCTAAAGTTAAACACACACTTACCCCAAGTATTCTACTCAAAGATATTTACAATGGAGAAATAAAAATATATGCAGTAACCATTAATAATTTTAGAGGATTGTTAAATACCATGGATTCAAGAAGACAAATTTATTTTCTTATATGACTGGAGGCAAGAAATTCAAGATCACTTGTTTTTTGTTTTTTTTTTTTTTCTGAGGCCTCTCTTCTTAGCTTGCAAATGGCCACAGATTTCTTGCCCTGTCCTACTTCTCTTTGCATAAGAACATCTGAATTAGAACGCTAGTCACGCTGTATTGGAGTCCACATGCAAGCATTCATTTTACCTTGATTACCGCTTGGAGGCTCTGTCCCAAATACAGCCACATTCTGAGGTTAGGACTGTATCACACCAATTTGGTGGAGGGTGGGAGGAAGCCAATTCAACCCGCAGTTGTAACTTAAATCAGAACAATAGCTATCTCATAACAGGAGTGAGAAGAGATGCATAAAGGAGACTTCCACAATTCTGGAAATGTTCTGTATCATGATCTGGAAGGCAGCTACAGAAATTTACTTGAGGGGCTGGCATTGCAGCTCAGCAAGTTAATTTATCACCAGCACAATGCTGTCATCCCTTACTGGGCACAGGATTGAGTCCTGGCTGCCCTGCTTCCAATGAGGGTTCCTGCTCATGCACCTGAGAAAGCAGTAGAAGATGGCTCAAGTGTTTGGGCCCCTGCAACCATGTGAGAAACTCAGGTGGAGCTCCTAGCTGCTGACTTCAGGCCTTGTTCCAGGCCTTGCCCAGACCTGATTGTTGCAGTCATTTAGGGAGCGTACCAACAGATCTCTCATTCTCTCTCTCCTTTCCTCTCTTTCCCTCTCTCCCTCCCTCCCTCTCCCCTCATTTCTCCCCATCTCTCTCTGATGCTCTGCCATTCAACTAACCAAGTAACTATTTAAAAAAAATGAATTGATTCATACACTTAAGACTAGCATAGTTCACTTTACATATGTATTACTTAGTAAATAAGGTTACTTTCAGTTTCATAATGGATAACATTTCTGAGATATGAAATCCAATTAACCATCTGTGGTTTATTCATGTAATAAATATTTACCGATAATCTATTCCTTGCTACACATTGGGCTATAAATGTAAAAGGCAACGTCAAGGAGAGGAAATGGCTTAAAGTCTAAATGAACTTATTTATTGTCTTGTAACCACACAGGAAATATTTAGATGTTACATTGTCATTGGTTCTATTTCATTGAAAGAACTTATGAATGACCAACTGACCAAAAAAAAAAAAAAAAAAACTGTATAAGAGTGAAATGGTCATTTTTCCATTCGATTATTGTCTATAGCCATTGTCTATATTCCACTACCCCAGGGTCATTTTGCCTTTTACTTGTTAAATTTCTTATTGGCAAAGTATTAAGCCTTTTACTGTAATGTAAATTTAAAATATGTTATCTCTAAAACTAAAAAATGAAGAAAGAAAGGGAGAACGGAGGAGGGGGAGAGGGAGGGAAGAAAGGAATATCATTATGTTCTTAGATTTGTATCTACAAATCACATTGAATCTGTTTAAATCAATTAAATAAGAATAATACTTTAAGTAGAAAAAATATTTAACTAGAAAAATTTGAGAAAACTTCAGAAAGACCTTATTTTTATTTCCTCATCCAAATATGCTCCACCCTTACTACTTGAAAAGAGAACAAAATTATAACAATTTATAGAACAGAAAATAACAGGTTTTTAAAAGTGAATTTGTAGTTATTTCAAAATACGAAGTGTTCTCACACTAAGAAAGAGAAATATGATATAAAATTTCTTGTCCTAATTCATATATTTGTATTGTTAAGATAGAAAAACATTTCCACATAATCCATAAATTTCATAAAATAAATTTAAATTTAAAGAGATAGCATTTTGTTTCAAAACCCTGCTTTAGAATCTACACAATTGATGGTTTTTGTACAAGTTTTTATTCTGGTGAAGCAGGAAGGAATTCCCAAATCTAGATTTTTGCCTGGAGTTGATTTCCATCAAGTTTCAACAAAGTAGGCTAATATCACAGATAAATAGCATGTAATAAAACTTCCTTAAATTTCTTTCCCACACATGTATTCCTGTCTCAAAGTCAGGTGACAAGTCCCACAGACACTTTGTCATGTTTAACATCATGGCATATAGGAAAGGCAAAACAGCTGAAGTACAAAATATATTAGCCCACTACACTGCTAAATTATGCACATTCTGTTTTCTACTCAGCAAAAATTGCTTCACCAAAAAGGGGAAAATCTATCTTTAATGGAGGAACAGATAATTATTACAAATCATCTCTCATATATATGTATATATTTATTTTCTTTCATTTATTGAGATTTCTTGGGTACCTAATGAAGCAAAACAGCATCTCTCTCTCTCTCTCTCTCTTTCTCTCTCTCTCTCTCACATAGACACACACACAATGGAGAAATACGTGTCCAGCCGGCGCCGTGGCTCAACAGGCTAATCCTCTGCTTTGCGGCGCCAGCACACCAGGTTCTAGTCCCGGTCGGGGAGCCAGATTCTGTCCCGGTTGCCCCTCTTCCAGGCCAGCTCCCTGCTGTGGCCCGGGAGTGCAGTGGAGGGTGGCCCAAGTGCTTGGGCCCTGCACCCCATGGGAGACCAGGAAAAGCACCTGGCTCCTGGCACCTGGCACCTGGCATCCTGCCATCGGATGAGCGCGGTGCACCAGCCGCAGCACGCCAGCCGCGGCAGCCATTGGAGGGTGAACCAACGGCAAAAGGAAGACCTTTCTCTCTGTCTCTCTCTTTCAGTGTCCACTCTGCCTGTCAAAAAATAAAAATAAAAAAAAAATAATTTTAAAAAATAAAATAAAAAAAGAAATACGTGTCCATAGTGGAAAACAATCCTTTTGGTTAAAATACTTAGTCAGCCAAACAGGCATTGGGAAATAATTTTGCAGAACTACTGTTTCATATTGCAGTCCATTACTAAAATTTAGGTAAAAGCCTATCATTTTAGGCTCTCATCTGACATGCATTTATTGAACACTTACTATGCTCCGACCAACATTTTAGGTACTGTGGATGCAGCAGTAAACAAAACAAAGCCCCTACCCCCATGGAGATTACAAGCACATGTGATTAACGAAAAGTATGATATATAGTATGCTGTGATATGGGATGTACGAAAGTACATCCAAACGTTTGTGTAAAATAGAGATAAAAGATAAGTTCCCAGGCAGATGTTTGCACAATGATTAAGATAACAGTTGATACCCACATTCCTTATCAAAGTACCTGGGTTCAAGTCCCAGCTCTCCTCCCAATTCTACCTTCCTGCTAATGCATTTCCTGGGGGAGGAATGGGGTGTGGGGGTGGGGCAGCCAGTAATGGTTCAAGTACTTATGCCTCTGGCACCCACCTGGGAGATCCAGATCAACCCCCAGGTCCAATAGATTTTAGAAGTAAACCAGCAGGTGCAATCTCTCTCTCTCTCTCTCTTTCTCTCTCTCTCTCTCTTTCTCTCTCTCTTTCCATTTATGCCTCTTTAAAGACACATTTAGAAAGATAAGTTCTTTTTGTTGTAAAATATTTGACATCCACACATAATCTTTCCATGAATTTTTCATATATACTCACGCATTTATATTATGAGGTAAGTCTTTCAAGAAAATTGATAAATATTTTAAAAAGCTTAAGTAGAATGAGGGAATGGAGGAGCATGATGAGAGTGGAGATAAGATTGCATGGGGTGGAGGAGCTAAAAAGCCCTCTTTGAGGTGAAGCTGGACTGGAGACATGGAAAGGAATGAAGAACTAAATTGAGCAAAATGTTAAGGAAGAACACTTCAGGCAGAGGCAAGGGCACGTGGGAAGGCTCAGACGTGTATGCATCTATCACAGAGGAGGAACTGCCAGAAAGGCAGTATGACCTGAGCAGAGATCACAAGCAAGCCAGCAAAAAAGGCAAGGAGGATATCCAAGGCCAGATTATGAAGGACTGTTAATGCCAGATTAAAGAGTTTGGAATTTCTAAGTGTGATGAGAGGTCCTGATGTTTTGGCTAAATCTGACTAATATTTTAAAGCATTGCTGTGTTGACAGTGAGCAAAGTAGACCTGGACAGGGGATGAGAGTTGAAGTTCCTGGAAGGGTGAGGAGACTATTAGAGAATTGAAAAGCTAGGGGCTGCATGAAGGCAGGAGTAAGGGCAGGAGGAGACAAGATCCATGTTAAAAATGGAGCCAAACAGATCTGAAATTTAAGAAGATGATGGTTCCAAAATTTTTGTGCCTCTGAACTAGGTACATCTTTACTGAGATGGAGAAATCGTGGGGAATAAGGAAATTGTAGTGGGCAGAGGGAGAAAATAGTAGACAGAAACTGGAAATCAAGGATTTGTGTTAAGACACACTACATTGTAAAGCCCTACATTAGACACCAAAGCAGAGAATTTAATTAATAATTTGGATGCATAAAAGGGGGGGGGGGACTGAGAGGAGTTGTCTAAAACTGGAAATTATATACGTACAAGTCTTGGTGTTTGCTTAGGTTTAAAATCCCAGAACTGCATGAGATCACTCAAAAAGTGAATGCAACATCAAGATTCAAGATTCCTGTCAGTGAATCGCATTTCCTTGATTCCAACCCATGCAGTTGGGTTGGTATTGAAACCAAACTGAAATAACTTGGCTTAAACAAATTAGAAATTCCATCTGCTTGGCTAACCGATGTCTACAGGGATAGATCAAGGTCCAATTTTAGCAATGAGAAAAGATAAGCTTCAGAGGAAATGGTTTTCTTGATCTATGAAAATGATCACAGAAGAAGTACTCTTCGGAAGAAAACCTGAGTTAGGAGAGAGGGTAAAGGAATGGGAAAAAAGCAGTTACTCAGGGTGGTCAGTGATCATTATTAGCTGAAGCCAGCCTGTTTTTGAACTCTGAACTTCAGAAAGCAAATAAGAATCTTAAGCCAATTAGATGTTTTGGTGAATTTCTTGATTCTAAGAAGCTCTCAAAATAATAATAAAAAACCAGAAAGAAAATAGAAGTGAAAAAGAAAGAAGAGGGCATGAGAAAAATTCAGCCTGAGTAGTACAAAGGAAAAATGAAGCAAATGTATTCTTTCACTCCTGAAAGCTGCTCCAAACACATCTTGTATAACTTATAAATATCACTAGATTTAGGGTACAAATAAACCTTCTGAAAATTTGTCCCTCCGAGTGGTTAAGATGCCAGTCACAATGGCCTTTACTTCTCTCCATTTAGCATATGGAAATCAAGGCCACTGAAAGTTGGGTATTTCATCAATGCTACGTTATTTTATTGCCATCAGATACCACATTGTTAGAACTATGATGGTCTTGCTCCTGAAATTTGCTTCTTGGAGTCCTATTTTTTTAAAAAAGAGCGATCCTCAGATCCTAATGTTTCCAAGAACCCAGCAGCCCATGGGAGGGAAGATTTGTCATCACTGTGTTCTGAAATCTTAAAAGATCAGACCATGGATTTTGTTGCGCTTCTCTTTGAGAGCAATGTACTCAGCTATTATTTCAAGAGATCAATAACAAGGTCATTTAAAACATTTTTCTCAAACCATTTTCAACCATCCATGACAACACACATCTCCTAACGCCTGAATTTTCAGGAAATACTCGGAACAAAAAGCAGCCACTTCCAAATTAACATGCATTCATTGTTCTTGGAAAGCACGGGTAGGGATGGTAGGGTTCCTTTCTCCATGTCTAGACTGCCTTTGCTTTAGTGTTTGGTAGACATAAGGAGAGTAACTAAGGTTTCTGTTTATCCTTTCTGTTGACATCTGGAAAAAACCCCAGGCAAAAGTCGGCAGCAGTTAATTCCAGTAAGGACAGTTCCTTTGACAATGCCATTGAACGTTTTCTTTTTTAAAGATGTAAAGTCTTTTTCTAATCCATCATGTGTTTACCACATCTAAGCTTTGCCACATAACTTACATGTTGGGAACTTGTTCAAACAACATTGTAAACACTTCCTGCATTTCTAACAAAGGTATAAATACAAAAGAATAATTTTTTCAACAGCCCAACTTTGGGTAGCTTCATACATAGAAAGAACACCTGCCAACTACTTTATAGGGCACCTTGCTTGCCACAATTGTATATTTTAAATATTCATATGCATATTTGTTAAAAATCCTTAATTGATACTTGTTATTCAGATGAACTTCAAAGCTCTTATGGAGCATGTAATTGGGTATACATGAGATTAGAATCAAATTTAAATATTTTTATTACTTATTTATTCATTCATTTTGGCAAGCATTGTTCATTTGTATTTGAGATTGGCAATTTATGGCTCCTAAAAGGGCAAACTGTTCTACCTAGCAAGGCTGTCAAAAACAAATCTCAGTTGCCTGCTACATAATAGAGCAGAGTATTCAAAACATAGCACAAAGAAAAAGAAAAAGAGGGAGAGGATTAGATATGAATACCATAGTAGCCACTTAACTGCATTTTGCTAGAGCTCCACAAAACACTGTTTGAAGTCATAATCATGGTTTGAACATCTCCTTTAAAAAATTGGTCAAAAGCACACTGCTTGCATGGTATGGATATTGTTGAGAAACTTGATCATTTGTACCCATTGTAAGGTGTTAACACAGAGCAAATGGCTGCACACTCTGCTCATGGTGGTTTGGCCTCTGATGGGTAATTAAGCATATATTCCCCAAGATGCCTGGAGAAATCCCAGATTAGCAAACTCCAACCCCACAAAAGTATGTTTACTTGAGCACCAATATTAAACCCCACATCACAACTGAAAAACTATTCAAATCTTTCTGGGAGAGCTGAATTCATTGTTCTAGTGTAAGTATTCATTCATCACATTATGTGTGTGTGTGGTTTATTATGATTTATTCCTAATTACCAAATTTTTAAAAGTCATCCTGAAATGTCCCCAAATAGATACAAAGGCAAGTGAATAAATCATCGTGTTTTCTCATCTTCTCTTCATGGTTGCTTTTGTCTAAGCTGGGTGTCTTTCTATTTTAAAGTAGATTTTTTTTAAAGGCATCAATACCCAGTAGTCTATCACATCACATCAAAAGTTATTTTTTCCATAAACAGAAAGGAAAATGCCTCGGAGGGAAAAATAGCTCTATTTTATAATCATGGTTTGACATTGATTCTGTTGAATTTATATAATTGCTGAACCTTATTGTTAGGAGTCTTCTGATTACCTAAAGGGATTCTCATTAACCTAAGAATCAGACAGACAAACACAGTAGTGGACAATGTAATTCAGCCCTTTGCCATGTTCTCCTTGTCATTGCTAAAGGCACTGCATCCTGACATGGGATAAAAGGAAAAAAAAGAATGAGAATCTGAATTTTAAGCGAAGAAAACCTATAAAAAACTGTAGCAATAAGTCTTGCTTATGGAGTTCACATGAACAAAACCAAACACACTGTATTCATTTAAAAGCAAATTCTCAGTAGGAATAATGATATTTGGTTTTAGGCTCCTATAACAACACACTGAAGTAATGAAAGACATTTTCTTTACAAGGAGTTGTTATGAAAACGTGTACTTGAAAGACATTGACATCGAATCACTACAGAGAATTCAGCAAATTAGTTTGACTTATTTTTGCCTTATTCCTTCAAAAATGTTGACATATTTTATGCTGTATTTAAAAACCCATAATACCTATTTTTAAAGCAAAATAATATATCTTTGTCTTCTCTATCCCATGAAGGTTGGAATTTTTTTCTAGAGGATTGGGATAGCATAGCTTTAGAATTACATTTAGGTAGGACAAATTTAAAGGAGGCTGTGTTTAATTCCTAAAGGGAAGTGTGATGTGATGAACAGGACTGTGAATCCTTAAATCTCAGATCCAGCTTGGGTCCTAGCAAGGCATGGGTTAAGAAAAGCATTTGCTGCTTTGGCATTTGCCTCTTTGCTGGACAAAAATCAAGATTGCTTTGAGGGTACTTCAGAAAGGTCATGGAAAAAATGGAAAAAACATACACAGATTTCAGATTTCAAGTTTTGACTTTCTAATTTTTAAGTTGTTTTTCATTTCATTTAGGAGAGAGAGAGAGAGAACCAGAGATGCCCCCTTCTACTTGTTCACTCCCCAAATGCCTGTCACAGTCCAGGGTGAGCCAGGAAGAAGCCAGGAGTCAGATACTTGATCTGGGTCTCCCATGTGTGTGACAGGAATCCAGGTAGTTGAGTCATCATGTGCTGCTACCCAGAGTGCACATCAAGAGGAAATTGGAATTAAGATGCAGCTAGACTCAGATCCAGGCAACATAATACAAGACGTGGGAATACCAAGAATTAGCTTAACCACTGGGCCAAAGGCCCACTGTTCAAAAACTTTTTGCACAAACATATACCTATTACAATTCCAGTTTCTGATTACTCTTTTGAAAAACCTCATATCTAGTTTATAGATGATTTTAATGATTTTTTCATGTTCAAAGTGGGATACTACTCTTAAGGTAAAAAGTATATTAAACACACACACACGTGCATTCACACACATGCAGATGCAAACTTGGCAGAGAGGTGAATCTATACACAGGGCTACTACTTTCTACACCATCCACTTTCATTCACAAAAACATTTGAGACTGCTTACAATATTAACATACAAAACATAACTAAATTTGAAAAAATTTAATTTCTGAATTCAGAGTACTTAAATTCAAATCCCATTTGGGACCATTATTTTACAGTGGCATTTAGCAAATTATTTAACTTTTCTATGGTTTCATCTCCTAATATGAAAAAAAACTCTCTTCAAGTCATCTTTTTAAAAATTTTTATTAATATAAATTGGGAATATTTCATGTATTTCAGAGGTACAATTCTAAGAAGATAACTATATTTCCCTTCTCTCTCCCTCCCTCAATCCCATTCCTTCATTCTTTTCTTTTTTAAATTTTTACAAAAACTTGATTTTAATCCACAAATATTAACAACTGTCATATGAATATGTCATATGTCATATGATGACTGAGAGGATTAAGCCTTAATGATGACATCTTGATGATAACAACTGTTAATATTTGTGAACATATTTCCAACACTACCTATCTTGCATCCGATACTGTGTAGAAATTTTAGCTATGATTTTCACTGTTCTAATACATATGGAGCAAGTAAGTTACCCTGCTAGAATATAAAATTATGAGGCAATCAAACTGAAAAATAAGAATTAATAACTAAAAAATGATTTTATTCTGCCTTTAACCAATAAGCTGAAACCAGATTGTGATCTTCAATTTATAGTGTTTTTTTTAACAAATATCCTTCTTTACAAATGTTCTAAAATTAATCAAATTGGATCACTTCATGCTTTCCTTGCTGTTTTGTTTCCAACAAGTTCCCCTCCAAAACAGGAAAGGAGGTGAACTCCTAAGGAGCTGAATCAATATTATCTAAATACTATTGGTCTGAGTAGAGCTGACAAGGGAAGACTGATGACAACTGAACTATCTCATGCTTTGGAGTGCAAGAGCTAGAGTACATTCGTTGGCTTTTTTTTTTTTAAGAAATATATTTAAATGTGTCCAAAAACTCATGGAAAATATGCCTTGTTGGAAGTGTAAAACAGAACAGTATCATTTGGAAAATATAAATAGGAAAGAGCTTCACAAAGTTCATGGAATCCAAAGACTTTTATGGTGGTGCACAAAAGTTTCAAATCCATGCATAGATTTTTTTTTCATAAAATGCATTTTCCATGAACTTTTTGCAAATGCCCTTGTATCAAATCTGATATTACAATCGAAATATGGGTGGAGGCTGGCTGTGATTTACACTGAGATAACGTGTCTCTAAACAAACATCCACTTTTAAAGTTAAAAATACTTACCTATGGGGCCAGCGCTGTGGCGCAGTAGGTTAATTCTCTGCCTGCAGCGCCAGCATCCCATAAGGGCATCGGTTCTAGTCCCAGCTGCTCCTCTTCTAATCCAGCTCTCCACTGTGGCCTGGGAAAGCATTAGAAGATGCCCCAGTGGTTGGGCCCCTGCATCCACACGGGAGACCAGGAAGAAGCCCCTGGCTTCAGCTCAGAACAGCTCTGGCCACTGCAGCCATTTGGGGAGTGACCCAGCTGATGGAAAACCTTTCTCTCTGTCTCTCCCTCTCACTGTAACTCTACCTCTCAAACAAATAATTTAAAAAATCTTTTAAAAAATACTTACCTATAAAAACCATATTTAGGAATTTCTATCTTTTTACCTCGCCAGAGATCTTTTCAGAGCTGTGTTTGGACTCTACTCTTTGTGGTACACTTGTGTGTACTGGTTTATTAGGACGTCTCCAGTCAGATCTTCCCATAGTGTTTTACAGATTTTATGTGGTTATCATTATTTTCCACCTCAGCTTGGATTCAGAAAAAGATGAAAAAATGTGACTATTTTTTCTCCTAAACAAGATCAAAAACTATTTCAGAGACTTGGCAAGCATTTTGGCATTTAGCATTAAACTCAAGTTGGATATTACATTAACATACATATTTTGGTTATTTGTTTGACTTTAAGAGGTTCAAATTAATTAACCTATTCATTAAGTATTTTCTTATCTTTATAAACCATGGCTGCTTCTATCTTTTTCTAACAAATGTATTTAACACATCTAAATAGAGGATAGATGTGCATTTTCTTAGTAAGTTTTATTTATTTGTATCAGTACTATGTATATTTTCACTAATCCGTTAGTGCCAAGAAAATATATATCAACACCCTTTTACTTCTGATTAATTTGCTCCAAAGGGATGTATCACATGTTGAAAACCCACCTGGTGTTGCAGAGACTAAATTCCCCAAAAGACACAATGACAGATGTGTAGCAATATGACCTCTGCAATCTGAACTAAAACTCAAATGTTCTGAAATCAAAAGTAAAAGCATGACTTTCTTGGAAAAACACTTGTTAGTTATACTATATTTCTCCTCTGTCATTACAGAATTCAGTTTCAACATCATCTTTCAGTTCAGAGCCTCACAAAAATAATACCAAAATCTTGAATTAATATCCTGCCTTTCACTGGAGTAATTGGAAAAATTGTTGCATTTGTAACTGTCTCACGTCTTTATAAGTTTTGTTTTGAACTAATTGTCTTCCTCAAGGACAATGAATTTTTTAAAATATACATTGTTTATGTTGTTCATTGCTTTGTCACATTTTCAACCATTTTATTCACATTGAGTTAACCAAAGACACAAAGTTTCTAGTATAAAACATGATTAGACAGAGACAGATGAAGACATATGTCAATGTAAAAAGTTATACATGAACATTTATAGTGGCATTATACATAATAGCCAAAAAGAGGAAATTAATATATTTCTATGAACTGATAAATGGAAAGACAAAATTTGGCATATCCATACAAAAAGATCTAAGGATATTACACATGGTACAACTTGAGCAAACCTTGAAAACATGCTAGAAGAAAGAAGTCACAAAAGATCATATATTGTATGATTCCATTTACACAAAGTATGTGAAATAAGCAGCTCCATGGAGACAGAAAATAGTGGTTGTCCAGAGGTGGAACAAAGGGACATAATTGCTGGAAAATGAGGAGTGCTTACTAATATGCTACTGTTTGGGGAAATGTTCTAAGTCTGATTGTGGGGAGAGTTGTTCAAGTCTGTGAACATCATATAATTGCCCAAATGAAAAATCTAAATTGTTGAGTTGTATAATACATGGATTATATCTCAATAAAGCTGTTTTTCTAAAATGTAACAGCAAATATAAGCAATATTTCTATATTTTCAGCCTAATCCTTCCACTTGGAGGCCAGTCTTCCAATGTAAAGTATTCTAACCAGTTCTTTAAAGTTAACCATCCTCTTGCCTCTTTCTTCTTAGAGATGACAGAAAGGACAGCAAGAATTCACTCATGTTTACAGTTGGGGCCAATTAACAGAATGCTAACATTCCTTGCCCTCATTAGGATTTGCCAACTCCAGGACTGCTTCTTTTTGGCCTTTGTAAAATGGATTTGTATCTATTAGAATTTTTTTCAGGCAGTCCTTTTGTTATATGGTGACCACCTTATTTCCAAAATACATATTACTCTAGCTCTGGCATTTCTGGATTCTTAGGTCCAGGGAATAGTGATGCTCCTATACTAGGTCCTCAAGGAGTAGCCAAAATAGAGTTCCCTCCTTTGTAAAAATCCAAACACACCCTCATCCAATAAAAAGCTACCATGACAAGAGCAACCCCACTTTAGGGTTGCTAAACCCAGTGTTTCACAAATAAGCAGGCAGTTAGACATACTAGCTGTTGTCCAAGATGGTCAAGAGACATGGCTTCCAGCCTGTCCTTTCAGATGATATAATCAGGCCTCTGAACAATGAAAAGCAATCATTTCCCAGGACACTTCCTAACATCACAGGGCAGACAGCAAGAGAATACCCATAATCAAATCTACACAAATATGTGAGTTCCGAAGAAAATACAGAAGATTGACCTTTATCCATGCCACTCCCATAAGATTATGGGTTACTGCTCTTGAGGGGATAAATGTTAAGGTAGCTAGGTAGACAGGAGCCTATGTGTGTGAAGGAACAAAGAAAAAATGGGAATTTCTGTGCAGAGGAATAAAGACAAATTGTAGTAACAAACCAACATTTACACATCAAAAGTCTGGCCACTGTTCAATGACCTGGTTGAATAGGTCCAGCACTTTCCCTGGGGGCAACTTAGGGGGCTCTCATCTGCCTTCTCCATGCGACTGTTATGAAGTTCTGGGAAGGATTCCACACCCTGAACGCCCCCCACTCAGTAATATCCCAGAAAGGGTTTAAGGTGAAGAGAAAGGGAGGACCCATACCCACATCCATATAAACTCCTGTCTGAGTGCAGTTCATACTGAGATGCCTAACTGCTCTGTCAGATGTGCACTTCATTAAAATTTACTAGCATGCTAATAGCAAAAAACCAAATAAATACAATAAAATATGTATCACTTTTGAAATGCTTTAAGTCTCAACATATAAATTAACTATAATCTTCCTTGGACCTGCTTTTTAAAAATGTACATCATAGTAGTTAAGTTGGAAAACTGCAAAAATTTTAATATTTTTAGGATCATTGAAGGATGCTTGAAATTAATTTATAAAAATAGATTATGATTTTATTATTCCTTTTTTTTAGCTTAAGTACAGTCTTTCAGATTTTTAGTATTTTAAATGTTATTTTTTTACATCCCAATTTTAACATAACCATTCATGTCATTTTGACTACAGCTACAGATTTCACATTTGGCATTTGAATCACTAAAGACAGTTCCTCCAGGGTCATTGTCATGACTCCATAATCAAGGTTACATAAAATAATTCCCGAGTGGAATTCACAGTCTTGGCTTGTTCTCATCCTGCTGGATTGTCCTTTTCAATGTGGGATTAGTCTTTTATGCCTAAGAGATTCAACTTAGAGTCTTCACTTTCCAACTCACTTCACTTGGGAACAGTTTTTACTCTATTTGTTCTGTCTATCCCACACCTTGCTTTTTAATCACCTTCTCTTTCTTCTTTTCCACCCTCTAACTTTCTAAGCAATCTCCCATTTGTAGACTTTTCTCCCATGTGAGCAATCCATGTTAGCTTTTACCTAGAGGTTGCCATAACATTTCCTTCAAGATATTGAGCAAAAAAATGTGGCCAACATTTAAAAATAGAAGTATTCAGAGACATTAAGCTGAGGAAAAGTTACCATGTTTAATTCCATCTAAGCACAGCACAGAGTCCAATTCTCACTTGAGATCTGTGAATCTCCAAGTTACATAGATTAATATGCACTTAAGAAATCAGGCTCAGATTCTACCAAATCAGACAAAAACACTGAAAAACAATTGAATGCTATGGACTCTAAAAATTTATTATAACATTGGCATGCTATGCATAATATTTTTTTGCTGTGAAACCTACATGCAAATAGGATGCATGCATTTTAAATGTTTATTGAAGGCTTGCTTGCTAAAACCTGGTATATTTTCAATATTGTCTCCAGTGGAAGACATATCTTC
The DNA here is from genome assembly GCA_949820135.1 of Sylvilagus floridanus. Lineage (NCBI taxonomy): Eukaryota > Metazoa > Chordata > Mammalia > Lagomorpha > Leporidae > Sylvilagus > Sylvilagus floridanus. The sequence continues at coordinate 25,314,508 of OX463246.1, read as the reverse complement.
CTCCTTTGACACTCACAGTATGTTATCCTATATATTATGTTATCTAGCATTTTTCTACTTTATGTTTTATGTATGCTTTTGTGTCATCTACTCAAATAATTTATTGAGGACAGAATCCACAACTGAATATTCCTTCTTCAACCAATGCTTCTAGGCAAATTGTGATAAATCTTAACATGTTGTGTAGGAAAATGTGTTCTTGTCTTCTTCATAGCTGTAAAGTCATAGAGCTGTGGAACAAGTTTTTAAATTGTCATTATTTCTTAAACTATGAGCACCTGAATTGTCTTCCCTTGTAATTAAACTAGATTGCAAAAATCATTGTCATAACTAGGGAGGAAATCCCTCACTTTGCCATCTTTGAATGAAATATCAATACTATAGAAGATGCATTTATTTTGACAGGCAGAGTGGACACTGAGAGAGAGAGACAAAGAGAAAGGTCTTCCTTTGCAGTTGGTTCACCCTCCAATGGCTGCCGCGGCGGGCATGCTGAGGCCAGTCCAACGCGCTGATCCGAAGGCAGGAGCCAGGTGCTTATCCTGGTCTCCCATGGGGTGCAGGGCCCAAGCACTTGGGCCATCCTCCACTGCACTCCCGGGCCACAGCAGAGAGCTGGCCTGGAAGAGGGGCAACCGGGACAGAATCTGGCGCCCCGACCAGGAATAGAACCCGGTGTGCAGGCGCCGCAAGGCGGAGGATTAGCCTAGTGAGCCACGGCGCCAGCCCAGATGATGCATTTTTAAAAGCATTAAATATTATTACCTCTAGTCATGTTTCAATACTTGCCATGTCAAACCTGTCCTTTAGAGTTCACATTGAACAAATGTATCCTTGCATGTTTCCCAAACGACAGAGAGCTAGCATCACAAATGAAAGGTGCGCAAACTGATTGGAGCTCCACCTGTCATTTAAATGAAAGTTCCCTGAGGAACTCAAAAATCCCATGAGAAAAAATAAATTTGCCAGCTTAACATCAAAGCTTCCTTAAGGTCATATTTGTGTGTTAGGAACTCTCCAGATATTTCACACTAAGTGAATGCTGCATAAGAACCTGACTCCCAGTACAGAAACTGCAAACCTATTTAAGTTAAAGCAAATAATTAAAGAAAACTCATTTTTTATCATTTATATTTTTTCATATACATGTAAGAGAAGGATCTTCATTTATTCTAATTCTTCTAAAATTTGATTAGATAACACAAATTATTATTGGGGTGTATAATATATTGATTAATAGACTAAATTCTGATATCAAATATACATTTAAATTTATGTCTCACAATTTATCAACTGAGACACTAGGTAAGTGATGCAACCTCTCTCTGCAGTAGTTTTTTCATCTGAAAGGCAGAATGAATAATTGTTCCTGTCTAATGAGATTATGCAGCTGAAAAAAATTATGTTTCTAAAGAATATAGTAGAATATTGGCATGCAGCTAAAAGTTCTATGTGTTTTTAGAACAAAAGTAACATACATTAGCATGGATAATTGAAATTTTGAAGTTTTCATTGTTTCAGTTTCTTTCTGAGGTTTCAAAAATAAAATATATTATTTACTAATCTTAAATAAGGTTACTACCTTAGGAAAAAAAACTCATTATAGCCAAGTCTTAGCTATAATCTTTTAGGCAACATGACTCAGACAAATAAGACCCAAAAGCTTAATATTATCATAGCAAAAGGAATCTAATTCCATGATCTTGGGAAAAGAATAATCCTCTTTATCAAAGAATGCTATCTGCATTTATTTTACACTATGAGATAGGCAGAGGACCCTGGAATGAGGAACGGTCACAGGAAATAGATGCTCTTCCAGGCAGCCAGACCGGCAAATGCAACCCCTGTATTGATTTTGTTACCAGAATTAAGTTATAGTGTCCTACCACCTGAACCAACTTAAAATATCTGCATGCAATATCTGTATTTCAACCACCAGAATATTCAGGTGGGTACCAGCATGCAAAACATAGAGCAAATTCTCAGGAGGTGACAGGGCCTCTGTTGTTGAAATTAAGTTGAACAGAAAACTCCATGCTCCTGGGAGTAAAGAGACAAGGGAGAATGGAGACTGTCCACAATTCAACTCTGCAGGGCACTGCCTGAGGTCCAGACAGAAATGCAGGCATGGAGGGAAACACAGAGTTCAGATACAGACTGGATAATGCCTTACAAGTGATTTCATGGTACGTCTCAAAAATTGGACCCTCTTAGCTTCCTCCTACCCAAGGTGAGGAGCTGTCTGTCCACAGCCACCAAGCCACCGCGAAGGTAGAGGTCAAATGGCTCCAATGTGATAGACCTCAGAGTGTTGACTCCAGACCTGGAATGGAAAGCCTGTTTTGCATTGTACTGAGGCAACTGAAAGAATACTAGCAGCATCTAGTGGCCGTGCTGTGCAACTGCCCCTGGACCTCTCTTCTAAGGCAGAAAAAGTGAGATCCTAAACATGGCGAACTATTGATGGGCTTCAGTGGGTTTCTCCTCTGTGGGAAAGCAGCAGTGGAAATAAGGGCAAATATCTAGACTGCCTGATGTTCAAAGCATCAAGGGGAACACAGAGAGGCAGAGAATGTCCAGATAGTTTAGTACAGCTGGGTTGCTATTGCCATTTACCCTTTTAGACCAAATAAGCAAAGTATGGCTGAATACATTTTTCATATTTTTGATCAATGTATGTAGCATTAAAGAAAGGAAGAATTAATTTAGAGAGAGGAACACCTGACATATTTCTGGCCCTCAGAGCACATATGCATAGAGAACCTGCTTGAATTCTACTTTCATATCTACAATTGGCATTTTTAAATATTTTAAATATCTTATTTCAGGAACAGTCTCCATATTGTGATATTAACTGGAAGGAGTTTGTTGTTGTTGTTGTTGTTAATTGCTATTTAACTACTTGTTGAAATTTACTCATATCTATGATGATCAAAATATAATTTATTATAAAAAATTCTGAGGATCCATTAAGACAAATCATTTGGAAGAATTATTCCACTGAGGAAGCAACTCTAGACAATTTTGTCAAATATCTGGGCCTAGTAGGATATCAGCATTTTTTTTTCCACAGATGCGCACATTTAACCATACTGTGAAAAGGATCTTAATGGGATGGGAGCACCTCCTAGCAAAAGAAGTGTTTGATAACTAAAAAAAAAAAAAAAAAAAAAAAAAAAAAAAAATTAAGCTTCCCTTTAGAGATTAAAAAGAAGACAAAATGCACATTACCTGAATTTTCATTCACCTGGTTGCTTTTAAGGTATTTAAGTTAGTTAAATCTTGCCTCTAACTGCTAGGTTAGAATTTAGCTTTGATAAATAAGAACCATTCCCCTTCTGAACACAGCACACTTGCAAGTTCTCTTTCAAGGCTTTTAGAAGGCAGTTCTTTTTATTCAAAGCTCACTTCTCTTCTTTTCCTAATTAGTAGCTTGAATGTGATTTTCCCTTTTTTAAATTGAGCAGGCTGTGTAGCTAAATGGTGTTTTTGACATTCCTGCACTGGGGACAGATTCAAAACGAGGCAGAAGACAATGGAGATTGACTACATCCTTCATGGACCCAAACTGAGGGAAATGTTGGTAATTACAGGAATTCGGCAACACTTTGTCTCTTGGCATCTGTACTTGGAAAAACAATGAAATAATCATGGATAAATATGATGTGAAATGTGTTTATGGAGCAGCATGTTTTATTAACACTGCACACTGTGCAGAGATAAGCACCACTTGCTAATTTTAAAATTTCTATGAACTGTGGCAATTAAGCCTAATAATTATTTAAAGACTGTAATAAAGATGAGGCCATTTTGTAGTGCGTTTTAGAATGAGAAAAAAGTTGGAAGCTGAAGTTAGGTGTGTGCAGCGTGTCACCTATGAGATGTCATGCTTTTTCTGCCTGATGTGACTTGAAACTGGAAATATCTCTTCATGTTCCTCACACCAAAGGGTTTCTCAGTTCTGTTTCGCCTGTTTTCCGTGTTGTGGAAACTATTGAGGAGGGCAGGTAGTCTTTTGTCCCTACTGTTAATTTTATGGAGTGTTGACTGCCCTGGGTGGCCATCAGGAAACAATAGGTCTAATTGAGTAAATTATTGGAAGTTATTAACTGTTTCTTCCAGAATAGACATCTTTCCCATTGTAGATCTTTAAAAATAAAAACAAAAGCCACTTTTGTTTTTGGTCCATTCATGGAAGAACTTTTTTTCTGAAGAGAGCCCTGAGCAGAACACAACAAGGCCTCACACTGTGCCAGCCTGGTGATAACAAATACAGACCGCCGTCAAAACACCCAGAACTCACAGGCAGAGTTAACAACATCAGTGGACAAGAAATTGAATTATGGATCCTTGGAAAAGACTCATGTTAAGGAAAATTTTAACATATTTCAGTGTGATTTCCTACAGAGAAGACCAAACATTTTATTAATTAGGATAGACTCTCATCCTCCATATTTTTGTTCAATCTTTTGCAATTCATCGTTATTTTCAGAGAAATTTTAAAAGACACATTTGCATATTTTACTTTGTTACATGAGAATAAAATGCAATAAAGAGCTATTCTCTGAGAGCCCTAATTAATTCATCTCCGTTCATTCCTCATTCAGCAGGTTTATGGTGTGCTTATGCAAAAACTTTTTAAAAAAATCATTATATTTGGTATAGAAGTGGGATGTACCCAAAAATTAATTCTGAAACACTTCTGTCAGGAGGGATGGTGTATGATTGCCCCATGACCACACCCACAACAACAAAACAGATGAGCTGTACCTGGATGCAGCATTTATCTACTGCTTCCCTTCTTCATCCATTCTCAGCAAGGCTGTTCCAAAACATTATTGCATATTTCATAACTGCAAAGTGGAGCTCCTTATTAGACAGATCAGAGGGCATAGAACCATACTACAAAGGAATGTGGGAAAGTAAATTAAGGAAGTGGCATATTTGCAATGTTGTTCTTTTTTATGTACACCCACACAGTTAAAACAGAAATAGAACTGGCTTTGGACAGAAAATAGGAAATCTACACCAGCTTCTTTTTGCCTCTATTTCTATTGAGTTGCTGATTCCTCCTCCTTCCCGCCCCCCACTTCCTAACCTCACTCCACCTAGCCACCCCCAATACACACACTCACACACCTCTCATTTTTGCTATATGGTGAAAGACTTAGAGTAACTTTGACTCTCATTAAAAATCATTCTAAGTCAAAGAATCAACTTTCCTTGAAATATTTGTATTTAATAAAAATTTCTACTTGTAAGATCACAAAAATACCACTAATTCATTTCTAGTTATAGAATGAAAAAGCTGGAAGATAAATGTTTAGAGGCAAAAGATAAAGCTGGGAGTGGGAACATGTTAGCTTTCTTGGATGAAGGCCAAGCAGGTTTCTTTTTCTGTCCAAAAATATATATATATATATATACCAACACTTCACAGACCAGTTTGGAAGACAAGCTTGATTTGCTTTTACAAGAAATGGAAGGAAAATGTGTACAGAAGTGTCCACACGTAGAAGACCCAGGCATTTAGTCTCATATTTCCACATACCCAATCCAGCAGTTTCCATTTAGTATGGGAGACAGGGAGAGAAGAGGGAAGGAGGGAACAGAGGAAGAGAGAGAAGGAAGATCTCCTCACTAGGAGCTATAGGACCAGGAGAGCCACATGAAGGAAGCATCAGCTGATTCTTCCAAATCTAATCTCTATTTCCCACATATTATTCAGACATTAGATTCTAAAGCCTGTTCACATGATAAAAATCATGTTGGCTCAAAATCATTTTGGGAAATACATCAAGCCATTGATAATTTTGCTCAATAATAGGTCTCCAATATATCCTATCCAGACCCAGGGTGGCTGGATTTTTTTTTCTTCCAGTCTTGGAGTCACACGACTGTGTCTTGGGAGTTGTATTGTATGAACAATATTTACTTTGAACCTTCCCAGTGTTATAGTGCACCTACACTATAAAAGTCATGAAGCAACTGAACAGCAGAGAAAGGATGCCCACCACAGGTTGTGCTGTGTGCACTATTATAAAGTAGAATGGCTGGAAAAATTGCCCACATTTGAGGCCTTGGGATGTGGAAACTCTCCTGCTAGAGCTGGTCCATCATTTCCAATCTAGTGTGATGCTTGAACTCAGCCCAACGGGTGGCAGCCATGGGTTCTTTCTTGCATCAGAACTGAATTCTTTAAGCCACTTCGAAACCTTAGTCATCAAGGGTTGGAATTTCTGGGAAAGCAGCTACTTGGTATCTTCATGGAAAATCCTCTAAAAGTAAATGCTCCGTGATGGAGGATGGGTAAAGACTGGAAAGAAGAGAGGGTCATGAAGAAAGCTCTGGCATTGGTTTTCAGCTAAAGCCGTTGAAGGAAAAATGCCTGGGGAATTGGAGGGGGGGTGGTGATCACATTTTAAAATGTGCTTACATCTCTGCATGTAAAAATATGATTAGTGAATGGTATCAAAAGTAACTGTCAACATCAGCATAGGTTTGAGTGAAGTGACAAAGAAAAGTAAAAATCTACACATTTGGTGTTGCTATGAAAAAGAAACACTAGTTACAGAAACTCAAAAAAATGTATAGCATTGATGGATTTTTGCTGCCTACCATAATAATGCTGTACTTAGTGAAAAGCCTGGGTTAGATTCCTGCAGCTTTCTTTGACTCTGAGCACTCTTGGATATTGTGTATGTGCTTTTCTGACCACTTACTATTGAAATGGAATTTGTTGTGTTTGCTATTACAAAATATTATTTGGGAAACAAATTGTAAATATATACTTCAGCATTACTGAGAGATTTAAGGTGAACTCCTTATCAAATAGCTACAAGAAGCCTCTTTAAAATGAGCAGCAAGCATTTATGCTGAATTGAATTTTCTTTTTCTAACAAAATATAATACCCAAACATATGTACGTTATGCTTCAGAGACTGCCAGTTTATCACACTTATTTTGAAAAAATCGTGTAGATATTATTTGAAATAACATTCTCATATCTTTCCCCAATGATATTAGCTTATGATGATAGATATTTCTTATTCACTTAGCAGTTCAATGCAGATATTCCTGTCCAGAGAACCACTTTCTTCCATGTAGTGATTCAGGAATTCACAACCCACCTATGGCAGCTCTTCTACATTCTAATGCTTTGTAATCTTCCTCATCCAATGGTGAAAGAAGAAAGAATATGTAAAAGGTATATCTTTCTTTTTTTTACATTTTTTCTTTTTATATATATATAAAGCTTTTATTTAAAGAATATAAATTTCCAAAGTACAGCTTATGGATTACAATGGCTCCCCCCCCCCCCATAACTTCCCTCCCACCCGCAACCCTCCCCTTTCCCTCTCCCTCTCCCCTTCCATTCACATCAAGATTCCTTTTCAATTCTCTTTATAATTCAATTCTCTATATAAAAGGTATATCTTTCAAAAAGACTTGTCTTCGAAATGAAACCTTATTTTCTTCACTACTCCATTGGTGAAATGTGGCTCACATGGCCACATCTGAATAGAAACAAAGGTAGGAAACGTCATTTCTAGCTTGGCAAAGACATCTCAGAGCTCTCTCTACGCCCACTTCCCAGCAATCTCTCTGTTATTAAAAGGGAGCATGAAGTATGGTAGGGAGGAAACTATTTCTACCACAGCACAAGGCTTTTCCAGCCTATAATTTTAGTCTTTGTATTTTTCTTGACCGTTAACCACATAAGTATTTGCTGCCATCATCAGTTCTTCTGCAGTTCTGGGTTCATAAACATCATTCTTTTGTCCCATTTCCAATTAGTAAATTAAGAACACAGACAGGTAGGTTTACATGGGATAACGAGGAGAAAATAAATATAGTGCATGTGTTGGTTTTGGGAGTTAAATTACTGAAGATCAAACATCAGTGTAATTATGGAGAAAAGGTCTGAGGAGTCACTAATCCTACATTTCCTCATCCATTGTTGTCTGCCTTTAACCTGTTGGGTGAACTTGAGAAAACAGTTGCACTCTTTGGATCTATGTTTTTGTAGTTACAAAATAAGGCAATTGCAATGTAGCTCGGATTCCTAACCTTCTACCACTGAACACAACCTCATAAAACCCAAATTTGAATTTACTTGTAAGCCTGAATCAAATAATAACCTAAATGTTCTTGCCATAGGTATGATTTCATTTATTCTTTTTGAAATACTAAAATTAGCTAGGAGATTTGATTTGTGTCAATTCTACTACCACTACTACTACAGTTATTATTACTATAATTTGAACTAACCCGACTCTTTATTGTTTAATATATTTCTTCTAGGTGCAGGAGAAATTGCACAGCTGAGACACAATATCAAGCCAACTCTACAATCCAAACTCTTTCTGGCTTTACAATGAAGAGAATAGATTCGGAAAAGATTCAGACACCACTGTAGGGAACCATTGGAGAAGATGAATTGTCGTTAGATGGTTCTAGCACATCTGTGCATCTGTGAACTCAAACCAAAGATCGCAAAGATCAGTGTTGTCCACCCTTCTTCACTTTCAATACTGTGTCTCTCAGGTTCCTCATTTGAAAAACGAAGTTTATGTAGCTTACCCAGAGCTCCCTCAAATGTCTTAAGTGCCAATTAAGCCTCTGCTCCAAAGCAATAAAAGCCCAACTTCTGAGAATTAACTCTATGAACATAAGGTAATGAAGCCAACTCAATTATCCATGGTGAGAGATGACAGGAAAAGTAAGACTAAATTAAATCTACAGGTGTCCCCAAACCACATTTTTGCCATTCACCTAAGCTCTTAACTGGCACTGCTAATAAGCTGCAAAATAGACAGATTTGAATTTTATCACTTTCCCTCTCCACCCCCTACTCTTGTCTAGTTTAAGTGCTAATGGGCAGTCAACCACCCTTTAAAAGACAGGAAAAGCAGAGGCTGGACCATGTAATCAATAGACTGGATAATTAGCCCCTGAGTAATTGAGAGTTAACTGTCTTATATTAACTTCACCCCATTACTCCCAGAATATGAACAAGCCAGAGCAAGATGAACACGAATATGAGAGAGCAGAAGCAAAAAAGAACTGTGTAGAAGAACAGAGCTCTTTACCTTGGGGTGATCATATGACGTGAACCCTAGTGACATAAGCCCAGGTGACAACAGCAACCTAGCAAGACAATTCAAAGCATGACAGAACGGTCCACCAGAGCCATAAGAGAGTTGTGTCCCCTCAGCACCAAATTATTTTTCTCTCTTTTTTTCCTACAACAAAAGACTCACTCCAGGCTTTGGCAGTGTTCCCAAAAGATTGGGTAATTAAGCAGGTATGATTTCCAAGGAGAAATAAATATTTTTCTGTTGCTAGACACTATCATTGGGCTTTGATTCAAATGTGCATAATTTCTGAACAGGAAACATAATGAAAGGAATGTTTCACAAATTAATATAAAGCCCAAAGGCATACCTGGCACTCTCTCACATGAAATCATTGTCTTTCATAAGCCAGGAATGTCAGTTGATGACCCATCTTGGAAAATGCTTTTCTCCTTGTAATATTAGCACCGGTTTTAAGGAAGAGAAAACTTAACTTGAAGAAAAGTTCTTAGAAAACATGACTTAAGCCTCTTTTTTTTTCTTCTTGGTTTGGAGACACTTTAAAATACAGTGATATTGATTACAGCATAATCAGTGAGCACAGTGCCTCTTCTTCAGAGGTGGAGAAGTTAAAGAGAAGGGTTAAATGACATGAATAATTTCACGGAGGAACTGATTCAAATTGGAGGTTTGGATGTAAAGTGCTGGGCTCTAGGCCCAGAACCTCAAATTATTATTCTCTTAAAATAATGTGAAACCCGGAAAGGTAAAATGGCTGGAGGAGCCGAGGAGATTCCCTCAAATGTAATTTGAACTGTGTCAGCGAGTGAGTCAAGCACACACTGAATGACAAGGGTAGGGTCCTCATCCTGCTGATCATGTCTCTCCATGTGGTAATGGATTTAGTGTGATTAGTCCACTCTCCTGACTCCGCCACTAGTATGGAAAAGTAGGATAGGGGGCTGGCGCTGTGGCATAGAAGGCTATGCCTCCACCTGCAGTGCTGGTATCCCACATGGGCGCCAGTACAAATCCTGGTGGCTCCACTTCCAATACAACTCTCTGCTATAGCCTGGGAAAGGAGTGGAAGATGGTCCAAGTGCCTGGGACCCTGCACCCATGTGGGAGACCCAGAAGAAGCTCCTGGCTCCTGGTTCCTGGCTTCCTTCTGGCCTAGCCCCAGCCTTTAGTGCTATTTGGGCAATGAACAAGCAGAAGGAAGACCTCTCTGTTTCTCCATCTCTCTCTCTCTCTCTCTCTCTCTCTCTCCCTCTCTCTAACTCTGCCTCTCAAATAAATAAAAAATAAATCTTTAAAAAAAGAAAAGAAAGAATAAGATAATGGCTTAGCCATGGAATAGACGACAAATGAAGACATTTCAAAAAGTACATGCAAAAATGGAAGAGATAAATTGACTATAGGGCAAAAAATTTTTGAAGTGTATGCATGTTTGTTTTTTCCATCATTCTCAACTTTTGAAAATCCCTTATATGTAATAATTTCCAATTTTTGCAACAAAATAAACATCTTCTCATTATGTTTTCTACAAAATTTGAAATGCCTAACATCACTTTTTATATGAACTGAGGAAATCTTAAATAATGTGATAGAAATATATTTATTAATCTCATTTTATGCATAATATACAATAATAAGGATATAAATTTAATCAAAAATTTAAGTAATTTCTAAGATGATGGTGAGCTGAAAATTATAAATACACATAATTATTAAATATTCCTATCCTCTGAGCAACATATTTTATACACCTAAACACTTTTGAAAGTGAATTGATGGGGCCAGCACTGTAGTACAGTAGGTTAATCCTCCACCTGCAGCACTGGCATCCCATATGGGCACCAATTCTAGCCCCGGCTGCTCCTCTTCCAATCCAGCTCTCTGCTGTGGCCTGGAAAAGCAGTAGAAGATGACCTAAGTGCCTGGGCCCTGCACCCACACGGGAGACCGGGAGGAAGCACCTGGCTCCTGGTTTTAGATCGATGCAGCTCTGGCCATTGCGGCCATCTGGGGAGTGAACCAACAGACGGAAGACATTTCTCTCCGTTTGTCCCTCTCACTGTCTGTAACTCTACCTCTTAAATAAATAAATAAAATCTTTAAAAAAAGGGCATGAATTGAAGCAGATATTATTCCATTGTTTTAATATTCACCATTAGTATAAGTTAAAATTCTACTGATTATTAAGTGGCCAAGACCATGCTTAGTGCCACAGGAAAAGAAAAATCTGGAAGTCAATTATTTGATAGTAAAAATTAGACGACAAAATATTTTAAGATAAAGACTCAATTTATTGTTCCTTCATTAAAATCATCTTTCATTGCCTGCAGGTACATCTTTGTCCTTTGTTCCATAGATGGTTAAATTTTGACAAAAGGGTACCAGCAGGACATTATCTGAGAGAAGGATTTTCCTCCCAGGTTCTCTTGCACTCCCTGGAAGGCGTGTGCAACACATGCAGCTTCTCCACTACCACACACCTGCAACCTCAGAAACTTCCAGAATACCTGGCTCCTGTGAGGTATGGAGATCAGCAGCGCCCCGAAGCCAGTAGCTTCCCCTGTCACTTATCTCAGGTGGTTTTTAGTTGCATACCTTCTGGAGAGACACTTCATGGTTAGTAGTTTTCCCCAGGTGGATTTTTAGCAAGTTCTAAGGGCAAAGAAAAAAAAAACGTTCTAAGGGCAAAAAGCTAGCAAGCTCTGGCTGCAGCACACTACAGTGACCATTCTTCCATCCAAGGAGCCACAGCTAGATCATCTCCAACAAGGTCTGCATCTCATCTGGAGATAGAAATTCACCCTTTGTGTGCTCATTACCTGGGAATTAGGCTGCTCTTTGGCATGTACTAAATGCTGATTCTTTAGAATTCCTTCTTAATAGCCAACGTCTCAGTTACATTACAAACCCTCATTAGAGTTAAAAACCATTTCTTGTTAATTTTGCTGTTCTATCACTCTGCAGATTCTTTCTTCTGAATGTACTCTGACAAAAGCCATACTCAATCATTATGATTCTCCATAATGTAATATTAGAAGGATTACTGTGAATATGAGTTTACATTAAAAATTCATGGAAATATACATTAACATATATGTTCATTTTAGTGTAAAAATTTTTTGACATCTGTGCATACCTTTTTTCCTAATAAGTATCTCCTATGAATTTTTGAAAGATCTATTGTAGTTTAGAGAAAATCAAAAGATTTTTAAGATAAGCTAGAGGATAAAGATCCATGCAACTGAAGAATTCAATCATTATTTATGCTTATTCTTCAAAGTAAACGCCTCCGAGTTACACTAATTTTGATTTATGCCTGACCTTCAGGAACTCACCTCTTCTGTGTGACTGTCCTACATACATACATCCAAGCTTTCTAAAATTTCATGGATGTTTCTGCCAGCCAAAAGCTAAGTGCTGAGTTGACAATTTGTGTGCAAATATAACACTTCATAACTGCAAATACAAAACTATACACTGACCAAAATTACAGGACATTTGATATATTTGAAATTTCAATGAGGTACAACTTTATCCTCCATGCAGAGGCCTTCTTTCGCGCATCTATTACCAACACTTGCATCACGCTGATCCTGTCTGCTCAGTCAAGTATCCTTTTCTTTGCACTGCAAAGGAGTCACAGGAGGAATAAACTACTAGACAGAATGGATCAGCATCCAGCTTGCAGACAATTCTGAATATTTATAGAGCATTGAAGTATTATTAGCTCAGTCTTTTTCTCAAAGTACTGTTTAATATGTGACCAGAATAATATTTAGCTGTGTTATATGATCAGAGAGAAGAATTCTGTGTGTAAATGGGCATGCACATACATGTCCACAGGCTCACATATGTGTAAGTTGCCCTCTGGCTTTCTTCCTGGGATATATTCAATTTCTTTCTTATGCCCAGTTGTGTCTTTCTTCTCTCATTTTAGATATCTTGCAAAGTCTAGGACTAAATGATCTTTCTCTGCATGCTCACTCCCTGGAGGCATGAAAAATGGAAGCAGAGTTAAGTTGCTTTATAGAAGTAGCACAGATTCACTCTAGAGAAATCAAGAAATACAGATACACAGAAATGTAAATAACATCCATAACTCCTCTAACTTACCCAGGGTCGACTTCTACTACCAACTCATACATTCACACACACAGCTCACATTCTTCAGAAATTTTTCTGGTGTGTAATCTATTCATCTATTGTTTTTCTAATAGATTTTTCCAACTGTTCCACTAGTAAAGGGGAGTTCAAGAACTTTATGGAAAAATGAAAATAAAAAACAATGCATGTTTTATTTGAAGTGCTTAAAACCCCATTATATTACATATTTCAGCACTACAATATTTCAGTATTGTGAAGAGTACTAGGTAAAATTAAATGACCAAAAGTGAAATATAAAATACAAAGGAATAAAAAAGTCTGAAAAAATTCTAGAACTATGATTATTTATTTTCTAACAATATACTGTGATGACCAAACAAATTGCTTTTGACTAAGTACTCTTCTATCAGAGGAAAACAACGCTGTTTGTAGGGATTAGAATTGTTAAACCAGAACCCAGAATCCATAAACTATGTTTAAATATATAAGAAATAGTGGTCAGGTCAAAAGTTTAGAATTCAAAAGACTGAAAACTAGGGTAGGACGTATCAAAGCACATCAGGTCAGTTGGCTCTCACTGAATTTTGTTTCTTATTTCAATGTCAAAAAAGAAAGAGCTAATGTACTTGTGTCAAAGTTGGCTATGAAAAATCACTTTCTCCTTCACACAGATTGGCCATAATGAACTCCCCAAAGCAAGTAACTTAGTGAATTAAAAGTTGGCCATAGGATCAATGTGCACTCTCTATGGCAATGTGTGTGAGTGTCTGACTTGAAAGAAGGCACTGACTTAAATATCTTAAGCAAAGGCTGTTCTTTGTTATTCTATCTTATCGCTGAAAAGTGACTTCACTAACGCGTAAATTCCAGTATAGATTTTTTTTCTTATGCCAAGAAAACTAAAAAGATCAGATTTGTGTCACCATTATCTAAGAATGAAATGACACTCTACATTATTCCAACTTGAGAGGATAAAGAATTTCCTAGTATGGAACAATTTGTTTTTGATGTTAAACAAGTCACTGTGGAAATACGCAAGCCTATTTAATAAATGTTTTCAAAGCACATTGTTGCTATTGGTAAATAGAACCCCCCATCAAAATTAAATAATAGCCTTAACAGCAATACCAGATTTACTTTATTAAAACTTTAGCCAGGAACAGGAAAAAAGCATCTTAATACTCACCATAGTTTCAATATGATTCCTGAAGGAGATCAGTATAAAAGAATTTTCATTCTCTCTTTCAGTGTTAATATTGTCTACTGCTACTGGTCTTATTTCCAATATAACAAGATGACCTAAAGGATTGCATATTAGGAAATTCAATTCTTTAAAGCTGAATCTGGAAAATTTCCCAGATGGTATCTCTTCAGAATAAATTACAATATCTCAGAGGTTTAGATTGAGCAAGGAGGCAAGGAGTTTTCAGTAATTAAACGTATTCCCTATAGATAGCTTACTCACTGGGGGAATCTTACATAGGGTTACTATTGCTTGCTGTGCCTATTGCTGGGCTACCTGAGAAAATGTGAGGCTATTACAATTAATCTTATCCTGATATTTAAACTCAGCAATCCCCAATCCCCCACCAAAACACCCAGAATTATTAGCAAAGTGGAATTTTGCTTCCCTGACAATTGAATGCCCATAATAAATAAAAACCTATTTTATCAGATTCAAATATGCACAAAATAAGGTCTCTTCTCTCTAAGAACTTAAAATGTAATCAAGATTAGGAGATATAAATATGAACATAATAAGCAAAAGCCAATTTTAAGCTATAGCATTCAAACAGTATCTTAAGTAAATTATGGTTTCAAACCTAGACAAAAATATGTTCATGAATTGCTATATCCATAATTCTTCCCATTTATTTTGACTTTATCAGTAGTTAAGTAAAATATTTTTTCTGGCTTAAGTAGAAAAAGGCCATCAGTGGCCGGCGTCGTGGCTCAACAGGCTAATCCTCCGCCATGTGGCGCCGGCACACCGGGTTCTAGTCCCGGTCGGGGCACCGAATTCTGTCCCGGTTGCCCCTCTTCCAGGCCAGCTCTCTGCTGTGGCCCGGGACTGCAGTGGAGGATGGCCCAAGTGCTTGGGCCCTGCACCCCATGGGAGACCAGGAAAAGCACCTGGCACCTGGCTCCTGCCATCGGATCAGAATGGTGCACCGGTCACAGCGCGCCGTCCGCGGCAGCCATTGGAGGGTGAACCAACGGCAAAGGAAGACCTTTCTCTCTGTCTCTCTCTCTCACTGTCCACTCTGCCTGTCAAAAAAAAATTAAAAAAAGAAAAAAAGAAAAAGGCCATCAGTGATTTCGGAGCACTTGCCTTTTATTTATTTTTTTTATTTATTTTTTATTTTTTGACAGGCAGAGTGGACAGTGAGAGAGAGAGACAGAGAGAAAGGTCTTCCTTTGCCGTTGGTTCACCCTCCAATGGCTGCCGCGGCGAGCGCGCTGCGTCCCGGCACACTGCGCTCAACCGACGGCAGGAGCCAGGTGACAGGTGCTTTTTCCTGGTCTCCCATGGGGTGCAGGGCCCAAGCACTTGGGCCATCCTCCACTGCACTCCCGGGCCACAGCAGAGAGCTGGCCTGGAAGAAGGGCAACCAGGACAGAATCCGGTGCCCCGACCGGGACTAGAACCCGGTGTGCCGGCGCCGCAAGGGGGAAGATTAGCCTGTTGAGCCATGGCGCGCCGGCCTAGCACTTGCCTTTTATAACGCAAAATACCTGCTCTAAAAACACCAGAACTTCACAGCATATTTCAAACAGTTCTTGTCATGAGCAGGTGTTTAGCCTAGCACTGAGATGCTGATTAAGATGCTCATGTTCCAAGTCAGAGTACCTGGGTTTGATGCCCAGCTCTGGCTTCTGACTCCGATTTCCTGCCAATGCAGACCCTGGGAGGCTGTGATGATGGCTCAAGTAACAGCATTCTCATCATTCTTGTGCAGGGCCATGCCTGAGTTCTTTGCTCCTCGCTCCTGGCTCCATCCCAGATATTGTATACATTTTGGGAGTGCTTTCACACTCTCTGGCTCTCCCTCTCACTCTTTCTTTCTCTCTCTCTCTCTCTCTCTCTCTCTCTCTCTGCCTCTCAAATAAATAAATAATAATAAACTATTAAAGCTGATGGAAAATACATATTATGAAAAATCGTGGATAGATTTAAAAATATGTATGTATCAAAAAAACATCCTTTCACTCCCTTTGGCACAAACATTTCGGAAATACTCCTGTATCTTCTTGACCTACCTTATAACTATTGTGGAGTTGGAAGTTTTAAACAAGACAAACAGTACAAATCTAATATATTCAGTTATGCACATCCAAAATCTTGAATCAGATAGGTGTGGAAAATTGGGCAATGAGATTAATCTCTAATGCATACACCTAAGCCTCAGCATACAATAAAAAGTACATCCAGAATTGCAAGCTATGTATATAAGTCTTACAGAGATGTCTTGGATGGTGGGGAGAGATATAACTTCCTTTTTTTATCTTAAACACTCACATACAGACACACACACACAAAAATAATTATAAGAATCACAATGATTACAAAAGGCATATGTATGGTAAAAGCAAAGCAGATTCAGGGTCAAGTATGGTAGACAGTCCTTGATTTCTCCAATATGCAGTACCATTTTGGATAACAAGTGAAGGAGAGAAGTTGTCCATGAGCATTGGTTCTAAAGGGTGAAAACTACAGTTTGCACATATAATTATGATAATATTTATGATAATCATCATGAGAAGTTGGTTTTCAAATTAGAGTGTTTTTAAGGAAACTACAATTTAATTCTTGAACATCCTGTGTGTCTACCTTTACCACTTCTCAAACAAAAGCACCAGACTTTCCTATTGCAGTAGTCTGACCTTCCCCCGATACATTTTGATTGAACCACCGTTGACAGTTTTATTACAAATATGTTGCACTTGTAATTGTTATACCAAAAGAAGCAATTGAAGAAATTTGCAAAGCTATAAAATTGGACTTTAGTTCTGCAGAGAATGAATAAATGTTAGCTTTAAAAATAATCCTCAGAGATGTATATATCAAGGCAAAAAATTCAAATTTGATTTATTATTCACTTTGGGTATAGCACTTTCTGATGTGCAAAATAAATGTCGTATATTATTGCACTTTACATAAGTGGTGACAAATCACTACTTATAGTTTTTTTTTTTTTTTTTTCCAAAAGCCTCACCGTCCATGACATAAAAATTGCTTGAAAGGGTTCCGGATGTTGCTATTTTAACATCTCCCACCACACTATACAAATGCCAGTCTGACCACTCTGCCTTCAGGGATTGTCACATAGCAGCTTTCTTTAAAGGTTACAGGTGATGTTATGTCTTCCAAGAATGTCAGCTCTCTTGACAGTTCTCCATGATGTCAATATGGTTGATACTAAAATTTAAGTAATCGAGTTTAATCTGAAAGGAGATTCAATTCATAGGTCTATTTTTATGTTTGATGTTTTATTTTTAACAAATATGATACTTCTTCATGAATATTTTAACTTTATTGCTTTTATTTTTACCTTTCTTCAGGTAAAACGATACCTTTAAACTCTCAGATTCTGAAGGGGAGCTTCCTGGCCAGACTCCACCAGACATCCTCATTTACAAAGCAGAAGCTATTAAATGTCTGTAACTCAATTAGATGGACTTGATGTTGTAGTTTTTGAGATTTGAGGGGAGGGTGGGCATCTGGGCTAGCGATTAAGACACCAGTTGACGTGCCTATCTCCCACATCAGAATACCTAGGCACCATTCCTACCTTCAGCCTCTGACTCCAGCTTCCTGCAAATGTAAATCCTGGGAGACAACAGTGATGGCGCAAGTAATTGGACTCTTGCCACCCACATGGGAGACCTGGATTGAGTTCCCAGCTCTAGTTCTGCTCAGTCCAGCCTTAACTATTATAGGCATTCTTATGTCTGTACTCTCCGACTCTCAAATAAATAACTTTAGATTTTTCCATTGCTTTTGTGCTAGTTTAATTTCCAAAGGCTGAAAATATAGATTTCACAGTACTCTTACACAAGTCAAAAGTTAATTCACTTAAGAAAAATAAGTCAAAGACTAGTTCATTAGTTGAGCTAATTATTGTGCCTTTTTGAATTAAAAACTGTATAGAAATCCAGTTTATAATAAAGCAAAGTTCTAAAGCAAAGTTGCAAAGTTTTATTTTACCCTGGTGTTTGGGAAGGTTTGCTGTCAATGCCCAAGCAACAGCATACAGTTAAGTTAATCATTCTAAATTGTATTTTTTAAAAATTTCCTCATTAAAAATTCAAACTAAATTGTCATTGCTTTGTGTTTTTAGTTTTAATTGGGTTGGTAGCTATGTAATTCTTTTGACAATGATTTAATGCCAAACAAAAATGTATGTTAATTACAAAAAGCATTCTCCAAAGAGGCAAGGAAAACATATACATACAGCTGACAATGTTACTAAACAATGTATCTAAGCCAAATTAATATTAACAAATTATAAAGAAAAATCTGATGATCCTATATCAAGTTCCACCCAGAGAAAATTTTCAAGTAGTATTAGATTAAGCTTTTGAAGATTCATAAAATCCCAATTGAAATGAAAGCCTCATTTAAGCTTCTGATGCCATCTCATGGACTCTTGTGATCAATTACCTATGTGGCTCTAATGAATCAGGAAATAAAATTTGGTTACTTCTGCCCCACACTATGGCGCTCATGTCAACCACAAACTACCATTCCGGGGCTTACCGCTTTCCCTCAGGCTGCAGAACTCTTAAAGCGCTTTGGAAACAGTCCAAGAGTGGACTATAGAAAAGCACAATGTCATTTTACCTCTGCTGTTGAGGTTTTCAGCACTGATTTCCATATAGTAGCCTGTGTTATATAAGACAGTTGTCAGACCACAAAGCCAATGGCCATGAACTTCCATCCTTAAATGTATGCAGACAACTCAGCTAAACTCCCTGAATTGTGAAGTGTGACACCTGTGTCACACTGCTATCTTGTATGCCACTGCCAACTGTGTTTGCCATCGATACCCAATGTCTTCTGAATTGCACATTTCCTTTGTAAAATGTTTACTGGTTTATTTGTTGTCATCTGGGCGTCTGAGAGACAGAAAGACACAGAGAGAAGGGGAAAGGAAGGCAGGTAGGGGAGGGAAGGGGAAGAAAGGAGATGGGGGGGAGTAGATCACTCTCAAAATGCCCACCACAATGGGGACAGAGTCAGGCAGCAGTCCAGAATGCCATCTGAGTCTCCCATTTGGGTTGTAGGACCCAAGGACCTGACCTATAATCTGCCGCCCCTCAGGATGGATCAGAAGAGGATGAGCCAGGACTTGATCTAGCACTCTGATATGGAATATGGATGTCCCAAGCTACAATGCCTATCCCTAATTAGGAATTTGTTTTTCTTCTGCTCTGGATTATTGGGACTCCATCTCAACTTACTTAGTACACATCCTTATTGCAGGCGGACAGTCACCCAGTGTGTAACCATATAGTGACTTTTTTCCATCTCTGATCCCCATCTCCAGCAGTCTATGACTTGACTGAGAATCATGTTGCTATTGTTATTGATTCATCAAACTTTAAATAGTTTTAATAAGAATTTCTGAATCTAGGTGTGGAAAATAAATGTTAAATTCAGCTTGTCCTGTCACAAGAAAATGCCATTGCAGCATGCAACATATCCTACGTGCAGAAAAACGAAGAGAGGATGGGGTGGACACAGAGATGAGGGAAGTGGAAAAGAAAAGAAAGAAGGAGACAAAGAGGGATGGAGACATGGGAGGGAAGACGAGAGGGAGGAAAAGAAGAAGGGAAAGAAGGAAGTTTATTTTAGTGCCAAAAAAATTGAAATCCATGCATACAGTGAGTCTTCAAAATGTTTATGGAAAATGCCCACTATGAAAAAACTGCATTGATTTCAAATCTTTTTTTTTAACAGATGCATTCATTTATTTGAAAGTCAGAGTTACAGAGAGTGAGGGAGAGACAGAGAGAAAGATCATTCTGCCAGTTCAGTTCCCAAATGGCTATAACACCCCGGGCTGGGCCAGACCAAAGTCAGAAGCCAGGAGCTTCACCCAAGTCTCCAAATGGGTGGCAGGGGCCTAAGCACTTGGGCCACCTTCTACTGCTTTTCCCAAGCCATTAGCAGGTAGCTGGATTGGAAGTGGAGCAGCTGGGACAAGATCTGGTGTTGATACAGCATGCTGGTGTTGCAGATGGTGGCTTAACCCATTGCACTGCAATGTTGGCCCCCAGATTTCAAAACTTTTGGCACCAAAATAAGCTTATCTTTTATTTTTTCAGAAACCTTCTGAAGTATATTTGTATATTGGAGCATTTGGAAAGATATGTCTCCCTCAATAGAGTAATAACTAAAACACAATTGGATTCTTGGTTTCTTGACTGACATCTTGAGATTTTTCCAAATATTTCATGCATGCCCAATGCTATTCTGGGCAACAGAGATATGGTAGAGATGAACAAAGATAAGCTCCTTTTTTCATTAGGTTATATTTTAACAGAAAAAAATGTAATCATAAAAATAAATGTCACTTCAGCCAGTGAGAAAGGCTATTAATATTTTTAAGGATAATAGCGGTAGATGTTTGGCCTATAGTTACAATGCCAGGTTATGATGGCTGCATTCCAAAGCAGAGTCTTCGGTTTATGTCCTCGCTTTGGCTCTCTATTCCAGGTTCCTGCTAATGTAGATGCTGTAAGGCAACAGGCAATGGCTACAGTAATTGTGTTTCTGTCACCCATGTAAGAGACATGGATTGAATTCTAGGCTCCTGGCTTTCGCTTTGGCCCACCATGACCATTTCAGCCATTTGAGGTCCCCCTCCCCTTCTCTGCCTGTTAAACTAATAAATGCATAAATAAATAAATAAATAAAGGGTAACAATGGTAGGGGTATTTTAAAGTTGATCAATCTTAACCTATGGGATTATATGACTCATTATACTTTTATTTTATACTAGAGATTCAAGAGAAAGTCATCATCAGTAGAATCCTTCTCTCTTTTCTCTCTAAGATTTATTTTATTTATTTGAAAGGCAAATTTACACAGAGAGAGGTCTAGACATAGAGAGAAAGACAGAGATCTTCCATCCACTGGTTTAATCCCCAAATGGCAGTTGGCTAGGCCAGGCCAAACCCAAGAGCCTGGAACTGTATCCTGGTTTCTCCCATGGGTGGCAGAGGCCCAAACACATGGATCATCATCCACAGTTTTTCTAGGAGAATTAGCAGGGAGCTGGGTCAGAGGCAGAGCACCAGGTACTGGAACTGAAGGTCCTATATGGGAGGCTGGCATTATAGGTAGCTGCTTAACCCGGCTGCACCACATGCTGGCCCTAATCCATAAGTTTTTCAATCACTATTTAGAAGGGCAGGCTGTCTCTATTCCACAACCACATCAAGATGAGCTGCAGCTCAAGTTCACCAGTGGTAGCTTATGACAAATCAATCACTGCACTTAAAAGAAGTCCTCACTTGCAGATGGTTCGCATGTCCTGTGATCCTCTGCAAATGCTAATTATTTCCCCTGTCTGTGGGGAGGCTACTGAAGGTGACTAGAAAGCTAAAAGGTGGAAAACCACCAGGTATTCTTCACTTTCATAACCGCCTGGCTAATACAAAGAACTCCCTGTCAAGGAACTCGTTTTCAGACTTCTTGGTCCTCCCAGTTTCCTACCAAACTAAAGATCTGAAAGTTGAGCATGATTTCCTGAAAGTCAGTGCTGAGCGGAGACAGCCTGGGTATTTATAACTCTCTTACACTGTCATGCTTGAAACTGTAGAATGTTAAACAGACTCCCGATTCACCAGAGAAATACTCCCAGTCATCTCAGGTTTGTTTACAACAACAGACAAAGGAGAGACACAGCCCATAGATCAGCATGTCATAAACTGGAGACAGCTCACTGCCAAGGGCAAATTTAGAACTCTGAAGGAAGATGAGATGCCGTGCCCACACACTGCCTAGCACAGCGATCGAGGGAGATGATGTGCACGACAAAATTACATCTGCTCATATTCGGGACAAGGAAACTCACACAAAGAAACTTAATCTATTGCTGCAATTAGAAATTAGTAAAAGCAATCTCAGTAAACCTTCACAACCGAAACACAGCTCAACAGGATCTACCCAAAATGACATGCCAAATTAATGATTATTGTTAAAGGACCTATATAAGCAAGAGCAGAGAAAAATTTTAAATTAGGTATGCTTAACTTTGTGATCACAAATGTGAAAGCTTCAATGAGATGGACTCTTTTTCTGGAAAGACAGTTGCAAAATTTAGAAGTAGAAACCCTGAACAAATCAAAAGCCTGAGGAGAAAAATTTGTATCATGAAACAAATTACAAATTACCTCAAAACATTTTTGCACGACAATTAACATCGTTTAATTCCATTTTCAATGAACTTTTTGACATAGCCTCATATATACACCACTAAAAATTGCAGGAAAGAAAAACCTTGGATGTGGGGATCTCCAAGTTTATTGATGGTCTGATGAAATTTCCCTGTAGCAATTGGAATCCAACCTTACCCAATTGTGGAGAAGGAAAGCCTGTCCCTAAGATGTTTTTGTAGCAACAAAATTGCTTTTTTTTTTTCCTGGTGTTCTCTCAAATCCTATCTAATTAGAATGGACATTAACCAAAGGGGTTGTGGGGGCAGAGGTTTTTGATGTTCTGTTTCTGGCCCTGCTCTTTGATGCTCCAGGAGGCACCAAAAGTGTGAAGTCTCTCATTGGAACTTTGAAGATCCTTATTTACCTAAATGTTACCTGTGGGAGGAATTTGGTAAATAACTTTCTAAAGCAATTAGTTGGTACAACCAAAAGAAGAAAAGAACAACAGGAAAGACATTATGCAAATGTGTGGTTTTTCAAAACCACACTGCCTTGGGAAAAACAGGGTCAGATGCCTGGCAGAGAATGAAGGGGTGCCTGAGAATGCTCCCTGGTCCTACATGCACTTGCAGTTCTGAATCAATATCAAACATCAATTTGATGAATACCATGTATTAGACAATGTAAAGAGTAATCTTACAGGAAATCTGTCTATAAATATATTTGTGTATATGCAAATATGCCTAAATAAAACACAGGCAAATTAATCACAATAGGGCATCTACCATGAGCAACTTGATTTTAATTCGGGAATACAAAGATGGTACAACTACAGAAATTTCTTTAACAGCAATACATTCCAAAAAGAGAATACTCTTGACAACATCAGTGTATTGTAAAAAGATTGTGATTTTAGTCAACACTTATTCCTGATACACTTTTTAAGAAATAAGCAATTCATTATTTGAATTATCCTAAAATAATGTTGGAATTATATTTGGGTGATTACTTTCCAGAGGTTTTAGAAATGGGACTAGCATTCTGGCTCTATCTATATTATTTAACATTTTTCTAAACCGTCTAACAAATACACAAAGATGTGAGACAAGAATAAAAATTAGATAGGAAAAGAGGTAGCAATACTGTCATTGTCATAAGCCTTTGTCAAGAAAACTCCAAAGAACCTACAATAACATTTTACAATCAATAAGGGAGTTAGGTAGGGTAGCCTCTAATAAAAAATAAATAAATAACAAAAGCAAATAATTTAAACTCAAAGAACTACAATTCAAAAATTCAATTTATGTGGCAAGTGAAACCTAAGGAAATTCTTTAAGAAAAACAGAAAAGAATAAGATTTCCATCAACTATGAACAATTCCACTTTTATAGATCAGAAATTAATGTATGTAAATGTGCAGATTCTATGGATCAAAATGCACAATTTAATTCCATTGCTGACAATATTCAAATGAATTGTTTTTGAAGTTACCAATGATGCTCCAGTTAACATATAAGAATTAATGTGCCTGATAGCTAATATATTTCTGAACAAAAAAAGGAAATTTCATGAAATTTCTGATGGCGTGTGTTTCCAAAAAATGAAAAAGAATTTTAAAAGTCAAATGAAATTTGGAAAAATCCAACTCAGTAACTTTTGTATGATTTAGGGATATCAAAACAACGTCATTACCTCATGTATAGGAAGAACAGAGCCTAAACACAAGCTATTTTGCCATAATGTTTAAAACCAAAAAAACAAAGCCCAACAGAACAAACAAAACACAAGCCAGAAATCAGAAATTCATGGTCAATAGACCCAGCAGTTTCATTCATAATGTGGCTAGTTTACCTCCCTCCTGTGTAAACCTTTTCCAGAATACTTAAAGGGACAACAAATACACAGAAGGAAGTAAACAAATGCAAACAGGAAGTCACTACTTTTGTTGAAGGTGTTGTTTTGGTTATTATTTTTCTGCTTTCAGGCTACATTATGACAGCAAGGTGATAGGGCTGACTCTGCTAAAAGAAAAAGAAAAATGGGGAAAAGACAGAATTAGCATTTCCAACAAGGTGGGTGAAAAGTGCATCAAGGATATACTGACAAACACCCAAGGAGATGGCTTCAAGCTGAACGCCTGAATTCCATCTTCAGCTCCCATAAGGTCACCTCTTTGGCCATTACAGACTACACACACTAATTCATACTTCATGGCCTTCCGTCAGTGTGTCATATTACACCTCGTATTCCTGCAGGCTCTTGCTTCCAACTGCGTATCTTGAAACGCAATTAAACACGTTAGCACCTCTGCCATTTCAGAAGATAAAAGATGACTGTGGTTTTGCCACGTGTATACTCTGAAAATCTGATCACCAAAAAAAAAAATCTTCAGTAAATAAATCTCCTCTTAAAGACATGTGTGTCTATCTTTTAGGTGCATGTGGAGACACAACATGTAAATAATTTACTTTGGGACTGTGCATGCCATAGTCATAGGCAGCTTTAAATTTCCGTGGTTGAATGAAGTTTCAAAAACTCTAAGTCTGATCTAAAGGGACTACTGATCTAGGCCTTTTGAGAAGTGAAACTTTTCAACAATACAAAGTAGGAAATTGTGATCACTAAGCCAGAGTTACCACTGTGATGTTCCCTGTGTATGGCTGATTCAGAGCCCTACAAGAAAGAACACAAGAGAGGCTGGGGGCCTCTGAAGCTCCAGCCCCATGCTTCTTCAAGGCTGCGGTCCTGTGAGCTATTCTTGCCATGACCTTTGATGTAAAAGAGTGAAAACATTGGATTATCCTAAGAATACCATTTTAAAAGGAGGAATTTCTGGGATTGCTTTTTTTCCATGGCTGACCCAGAAAGCCCCACCAATCTGTGGGTGAGCAGATGGAGAGAGTAGCAGGACCATCAGAGATGCTCTGTGGCAACGAAAGACATGGAACCACTGTGTTCCACAGCAGGGATAAAACACAATCCTGGAGTCCAGGAATCAGCCAGGCAAGGGGAACTGTACATGGGGAAAATTCTAGAGCTGATTCACTATCCCAACACACCGGGCTCTTTTTTTTTTTACCTAATAAAATGAAAGATAAATAATTCTTTTCTACCACCAATTTCTGATAAGCATACACAAAAGACATAATCGTCCATGAATGCCATTTTTGAAATAGAGATATTCTGATCAAAAGCTTCAACCTATATTAGCTCAATTAATTTACAAGTGTGTTCTCTTTAGTGCTGTGTGCAATGCGTCATCTTAGTCACTGTCTCTGAAAGCCTTCCTGTTTAAACTTAGCTGCAGTCACAGCCTTTGGTAATTCATTCTAATGCACTTTGGGTGCAGCCCACAGTGCTCCCAGAAACCTGGTCCTCACTCACCTGTAATACACCCGCCTCGTTACCCCATCAGTCATCTCTTGGACTTTCTCTAACAGACCCTAGAGACAACCTGAGTCTGAGTATTGTTTTCTGTCCCCCCGGGGCGGGGACATGACCTAGAGAATGCTGCTCCACATCTCTGGGAAGCAACCACACTGTGGAGCTGATTTTCCAAGTCATCCTTTCGCCCCTTGTGGACTATTTTGATTCCATCCGTTTAGGCTGAGAATGTAGGTACCTGCCCTGGAGACAACATCCATGCCAACTTGAGTCCATTCTCCTCCTTTGTTTAAGCCTCCAAACTCCCAGAGCCTCTCCTTCTGCCACCACAGCCAGTAGCTGTCCTAGAGTTTTATCTCCTTCACTATGTACAGGATTGATTTCTGCACTGGGAGGACAGAATTTAATTGGTGAATAACAGTCACTTTTATTCCCTTGCATTCAGTGAATTTACAAGCTATCTCAGGATTTCAAAAACCAGGGCCTTCAGGCAGGAGCAGCATTTGAATCTGAACATCAGCCATCTATCTACCCAAAGCACTCAGCTCCCAGTGAAGTTCGGTTGTTACTTAGAAAGCCTTAATGGGCACCATGGGACCCTAACACACTCACTCTCTCACTCACATAAGCAGTCTGTCAACTTTCTAAAGAACAAAGCCCCAATCCAGCAGCTCTGTGCTGTCTGATCAAACTCTGTCCCTGCTCACTTAATTTTTGTGTATCCCCAGTTAAATTATTCAAGACATTGTCCCTACTAAAACTACAGCTAAACTAACATATGCAACAGCAATAGTTGTCGGCCTTTCTCAGAAATGCACGAATTGAGTTAAATATTTTTAAAACAATGCCATTGTGGTCTACTGCACACCAAGACTGAACAGAACACACAGCCTTCACCCTAAGAGGAACAGAGGGAGCCCCTAGAGGACAAGACTCCCACATGAACATCCACAGGTGGTGCTGAGCTGAGGGAAGCTCCAGCCCAGATCACTCTGCACATGGGCCACAGCCACAAAGCCCCCTGCAGCACTGTGTTACCCAAGCAAACGGTGTCATACTGCTCCGCTTGCTGGAAATGATCAATGCCAGCTGTGCATCCAGAGCTACTGAAATAAACATGGTGTCATAGAACATGGATCCACCGAATAAAGTAATGCATGCCTTTAGTTTGCTCATTGGGTAGAAATTGTAACAGGATAGAAGGTGAGTAGTGTGTTCAGGGGACACACGGAATAAAATGTGCAAAGTCACAAATAGAAATCAGAGGAAATGAAGATATTTAGAAACCCAGAGTTCTCTTTCCCAAGCCTGATTCCCAATCTTACCCCATGCGCATGTAATTCACATGTAATATTATGTTATACATTTGATATAATTACCCAAATAGATATTTCCCCATAATTATTTTTTTCGAGATTCAGTTAAAATTTTAGCAAAATTTTTCTTCAGCTGCTGTCCAAAGCATATGCTAAAAGTCTTGTAGCCCACTTGCTATTTTAACAGTGATGGGAACATAATTAAGAATATGCCAGAGTAGTCACTTGGCACAGTGCTTATATCTTGGATGCCTGCATCCCATACTGAAGTTCTGGTGGAGTGCTCAATCCTCCTCTTCTGATCTAGATACTTGCTGATGCATACCCTGTGAGGCAGCAGATGATGTCCAAGTACTTGGGTCCCTGCCACCCACGTGGGTGATCCAGATGGGGTTCTGGGCTCCTAGATCCAACTTGATCTAGCCCTGCTACTTCAGACATTTGAGAAGGGACCAATGGTTGGGAGATCTCTCTCTCTCTCTCTCTCTCTCTCTCTCTCTCTCTCTGGCTCTCCTCCCACCCCTGTGTGTGTGTGTGTGTGTGTGTGTGTCCCTCTGTCTCTCTTTCAACTAAAATGAAAATAAATAAGTAAATTAAATAAAGATAAGAATATGAAAAGCTAATATGGAAGTCAGAGAGAGGCACTAATGCTTATTTTGATTGACCCAGCAAGCTAATCAGATTTTTGGAAGGCACTTTTTTTCTTAAAGAGCAGATAAAAGACTTTCATAAATAGCTCTAACAATTAATAAAACATGAACTGGGCTATAAGAAATGAGTAACATCTCAGGAAAACAAAAATATGTCTATGCCTCATTTGAGAATGGAAAGGATACTAGGGAAAGCTTTGGAAATAAGGTTGCAGTTGAACTAGGTCTCTCATGTTGAGTGGGATTTTAACAAATGAGTGCTGAGAGCAGGTGACAGGACTAGCATTAAGCATTAGCATTAGTAAAAACTAAAGATGGAGAAAGCATGAATCATTTAGCCAAGACTTGCTAGTTGCCAATGTTATTTTGCATGTAACACAAGCTTCTGATGTGTAATTTATTTTTCTGAAACAGTCTTTTCACGATAGACTAAGTTACCAGTGGAGCAAAGGATATGGATGATTCTTTTCTAACAGAGATAACAAACTAGGATCAAAGGGAAATAGACATAGCATAGGGCAACTTCAAATAGCTTGTCACAAGCTCAAACCTTTTTCCACTTACAGTGGAACTTCTCCTTACAACTCTGCTGCTCTTACAGATAATTTGATCACTTCTTGGGTGGGAGCCACAATAAGAAGGACTATCATTCTAAATTGTCATACTCAGTTCTGAGCAACAGCACTGATAGAATGCTAGAGAAAGAACAGAGAGCTTTTGGATATGACATAGTTTTGGATCTGCCAATTAAAATCTATGTAACTCTCTGAGCAAACTCTGTAAGCCTCAATTTTACCATCTGTATAACTAAATCAAAATGATCTATAATCATACAGAAATATGTAGAACAACATCTCTGGTAGAGTAGTTACCCAGTAATTTGTTGCCACTGATATTATTGAATATGAATATGAACATCTGAGACATACTTGGAAAAATGTTGCTAAATCACATAAAGTTTGTAATAAACAATTCAGGGTCTAGACTACAGAAATCAGTTCAAAACATTCAGGAAAAAGATGCATATGTCTTTGTAGCAGGGAATGTCAAAAGGAAATAAACACTAATACAAACAGAAGATTCAAAAAAAAATCTAATCCTATAGTCTTGACTCTGATTCACCCATATGCCCATGATAGTTCCTTTAGCTGAAATTTATTTTTTAAGAAGTCAAATTTTATTATTATTTTTCAACTCAGGCAGAAATTTCTTCTGTACATTGGACCCTGTTTTCTTGCCTCACATGTGGCTAGATTTTTTTTTTTTATTTATGTATAGTCCCTCTTTCTTTTATTTTATTCCTGTTTACTACTTAGAAGCACTAGTTGTTAGTGGGATCTTTGGGGAAAGCTCAGAATGCTGGCAACTAATACTGCATCCTGTCCCTGACATATAGCTCATTACAGGTAGCACCAGGCCACAGAAAGATGGGTGAGGGTAAGAACCATGCATTATAAATGACCTTGTAGGAGCTCCTCCATTCCCAATGAGTACTAACACTAAGACCTGCTACTCATGAAGTTTCACCATCAGTTTTGTCATCTTGTCATGGCAAAGACCAGAATATCCATTATTGCAACAAGTTCATTTGTATTTTGTACTTGAGCTCTCTTTATTTGTGTATATATATATATATATATATATGTATTTATGAAATCCATAAGCAACTATGGAGATCTGTCCTCTGCTTTTCTTAATGGCACCTTTTTCATGAATTATCTCTGGTCAAGAATACAGTAAGTTAAAATAAAATCCATAAAACAACTGTAGCAATACAATGATACTGAAAGTATAGAGCTAAGCTGACAACTAGCAAAGACTAGGGAAAAAAGAATAGTGACCTATCACTGTGTCCAAGGGTCACATCATCACATATTATAGAGGCATGAATGTTCTAGAAGCACAAAATTTCACATCAAAGTCCATGTCATCTGTTTTGAGTTGAATAAAGTCTAAATTCAGAGTGACTTCGACAAAATATACCAACTGACTGCAATATTCATAATGACACAGAATTATTTATTACAAGAGGGCCTATATTGTAGAAGTATTTTTATTTTATCTGGAAATTAATGTGTGTGCTTTTTAAAGAGTATCACAGTGAACAACAAAAGAATTATGTGAAACAGTAAGCAATGTTAAGGTTTGTAGAATGCACCTGTATTCGAAAACAGGAAAAGGAAAAAAGACTCTGCCCTTAAAAGTCATTGACCTGTTCCACTTCCCACATATGTTCTGATTAGCTCAATAACAGTCTTTGTCTTATCTGAAGTCTTCAACCTTGAAAAGCACTCATCTCTATGCAAAACAATTTTTTTAAAAAAGTGTGCCCTGAACAAGGTGGGTTTCATAATAATGCTTTGACCACTCAGAACAACATAGAAAGGAGACAGACATTCATGAGTCAGGTCTACTGGAAGCAATACCCATCTCAGAAACAAAAGGCTTTGCTAGGAAGGGTATAATACCATCTCTGAAGGCCATGGAGTCCTTCACATTTGCTTAATTTCTGGATATTGTATGCAGAAATTAGAATAGTCCTCCTAAGCTTGGTAAGCATCTGCTGAATCAGGTCAGCAAAAGAAACTGAGTTTAACATGATTTGAAATTCTAATTATTTCTACATGGTCATTACTTCTTAGACATTATTATAGGATCATACCCTTGTTTAAGTATGTCCATTCAATTTTGTTTGTTGATTTCAAGGATATGTGCAATGCTGGGGCAACTCACCAAGAAAAACTAAAAATATTGCAAATTCCTCTCAAAAGATGACAATAAAGCTGGAGAAGTGTCTGACACAGAGTCTCAAAGCAAAGCTTAATACTTAATTTATGTTTAAATTCTGTAATCTTAAACCATGACTTAAGTGTAAATTTTAAGATATCCATTATGGCTAATTTTATATTTTACAACGGCCACAATAAGGTTTTTGGTCACATTTGCTCTTCCCAATGCCTGCCACTCCTCTACAAGAGATGGGGTCTGTTGAGGTCTATTGACTTGGGCCTTGGGAGTCAATGTGCAGAAATCTGCTTACTCTGAAGCTGCCCAAGCTGGCAAAGTCACAGAGAGAGATATAGAGTACAGAGACATAGAGAGAGGTGATCAGAGATTTTAGTTCCTGGTCTGCAAGTTTGAGGCCTTGGTTATGGGACAATAGACAGCAATGACCTGCTAGGCCTTAGCAAATTAACTGTCCCACAATTTGTGAATACCACTTATTAATATTTGCTTTGTGCTACCAGGTTTGGGGACATTTTATTAGACAACTGTACTCATCAGAATTCTCCCATAGAAGAAATCTAGAGTGGACTTGTATATCATGTTCTGTTTAGTGAGTCTGAGTCTTCCCTTCATCTTTGCTGTCCTCGGGCATGGTGCTAACACTTCCATATCAGTGTTAGGTTCTTTACTGAAATAAGAAGACTTCATGTTCCACAATTAATACACAAATGCATGTGCTATAATGTCCATTAAATACTTTGATCTGTCATTAAGAGCAAGTAAGGTGGAAAATCTCCCCCAATGAGTCTCACAGATCTGGCCTCTGTCCATATTTACACACACACACACACACACACACACACACACATGGGGGGGGGGAGTGAGAGAGAGAGAGAGAGGGAGAGAGAGAGAGAGAGAGAGAGAGAGACATGCTCACAATATCTATTACAGCGGAGGGACAAAACAAACAGCAAGCCCTTTCATTCATTGTCTCTCACTTAGAAACTTCTAGTAGCTGATCTCTGGGGCGCCAAGAGATCGCTGAAAGTCCAAGCAAGAGATGTTACTAACTTGAGGGAATCGTTGAAGAAATCAGGAATCCTCAGTGACGAGCCCTGCACAAAGAGAAAGAGTAGGGGCCAGCCTTATAAGGCAACGTGCTAAGCCATCACCTGAGACTCCAGCATTCAACATGGGTGCCGGTTCATGTCCAGGCTTCCACTCTTCTAATCTAGCTCCTGCTAATTCTCCTAGGGAAGCAGCAGAAGATGGCCCTAGTGCGCGGGTTCCTGCCACCCTTGTGGGGGATGTGATTGGAGCTCCAGGCTGCTGGCTTCTGCATTTCCCAGCCTGGCAGTTGTGGCCATTGGCAGAGTAGGCCAGCAGATGGAAGATGTCTCTGTGTGTGCATTTCTCTCTCTTTCTGTGTAACTCTGCCTTTCAAGAAAATGAATAACGTTTTTGAGAAAAGAGTAGATTTTCATGAATGATTTTGTCATTGCCTAACTTTCAACAACACATGGAGGCTGACCTCTAATTGTGCAGATTTTTCATGTCCTGGCTGCTCCTCTTCTGATCCAGCTCTCTGCTATGGCCTGGGAAAGCAGTGGAAGATGGCGCAAGTCCTTGGGCCCCTGCACTGGCGTGGGAGACCTGGAAGAAGCTCCTGGCTCCTGGCTTTGGCTCAGTCTAGCTGTGGCCATTGCAGCCATTAGGGGAGGCAACCAGCAGAAAGAAGACTTCTCTGTCTCTCCCTCTCTCTGTTTATAACTCCACCTTTCAAATAAATAAATAAAATCTTTTTTAAAAAGTAAAGGATTTTGCTACTTGTATATATTTGCCATCATCATCATCGCAGTAAGTATTTTTAGGACCTTGAGAAGTGCAGAAACTCTTTAAAAGGACTTAGGGAAAAAGGAAAGTCAGGGGCCTCTTTCTATTTATTCAGCAAATATTGATAAGGCAACTGGAATGTGCAATGAAAAGTGCTAGGTATTTGGGAGTAGAAAGAACCTTTAGGAGTCTACAGCACAAGAGATAAGACCTTCTCACAAATAGGGTTAGCAAGTGATAAAAACAAAGAAAACCATGTATAGTTTTTCAGCAATATGAGACTTTACTTTTCTATGTAGTAGGGTTAGCTCATAAAAGACTTCATTAACAGAGGAAAAAATTGAATATTTGAAGAAGAAAATCCCTAGTAATGGAATTAACACATTAAGAGGTCACAATTTGGAAAACACTTGCACCAGGAGTGGATGAAAGAGAGAGGAGGAAATAGGATTGGAAAGGTAAACCAGGGGGAGATGGGCAATTGGACACCTAAAATGATAAAAAGTTCGCTTAAAGCAATAGGGAAATATTGAAGGCTTTTGAGCAAGGGGATGACATAATATGAAATGTGCTTCCACTAATGGTGTCTTTTATGATATGACATGATCATTAAACAGCATCTCAACAAAGTTTCTGTTCCATTCCCAAACTCATTCACACAGAGATTATCAAAATAAATATCATCAAAATAAATATTATATATTAATATAATTATATATAATGCTTATCAAAATAAATCACACTTGTATTCGGTGGCTTGAACCAGACCCAGAGCCTAGCTTTGGACCAAAGTCCAATGGGTTTTCTCCTCCACAGCATTTGGTATTTGGTAGATGGTGAGAAAGAAAGTAGAAGACCAGTCTGAGGTGGGGGTATGGGGATGTGTATCATGCTCTGAATTAATCTCAGTGAAAGATGATGAGAGCAGTTACAAGATGAGTCACGTCCTATTGATACAGCATGTAAAATCACCCAGGTAGAGAATGTTGAACCACATTCCCAATGAAAAGCAGACATGCTAAAACTTCACATTTTGTTCCACATGTACTGCCCTCAATAAATCATCCTATAACTCTCAAGTTTACAAAAAGTCTCTTCATACCTGAATTACCAGCATAGAAAATTAAGTGGAAAACATATACATTCTTATTAAAATAAAATAAAATATTAACATGTTTCTTATTTTCTGAGTTTTAACAGTAGATGAAGAAAATTCATGTTCTAACACTTACAGTGGTAACCTCATCAAAGCCAAATAATATGAAGAGGTTTAGAATATTTAAAATATTGCATCTAAAGAGTAAAATTCTCCTTTGTATTCACCTCAATCTACATCACCTCAATTTGACTGACAAATAACAAAGTGTTTCCTTCTTTTTCCTTCTCCTTAGCCTTAAAACAATTCATAAAATTTCCATCAACAAATTGGACTTGTATACACAAATCTAATTAAAAAGGCTAGAAGTACCTGCTAAGCTGAGCTTCAAGAATTTGGAATTGCTAAAAATCAATAAGAAATTAACATGATAAACTTTAGTTGGTCCTAAAGATCTCAGCAAATTCACAAAATGCCTGCAAATCATTACAGTTTATCCCCAGTGCTCCACAGAAACCAGATAGTTTCTTCACAATTATATTTCCCCACAAATGGTAACATTTCTCTCATCTTCTTTAGTATCTCGTGCCTTATGACAGAGAGTAAAAACAATAATTTATAAACACAAAATCAAACCAAAGAGAAACAGGGCTAAATAAGTACACCTTAGCACCAAAAACCCCCAGGCAGTATAATTGCCCAGGGTTTCCACACAGAAGATGCGTGGGCAAAATTTCAGGAGCTATTTGATCAGAAAATGGACAAAAACAATGAAAATGTTGATGAGTTTTAACCAACACAAAATTACCTTCTCTTCTTCTCACCAACTCTGCCAAAGCCACCTCACAAGCAAATGTCAGGAGGCACATTTCATAGTTAAGTCGACAATCAAACAAGAACAGCTGCATATGTCTGGCACATTGGAGATTCTGAGAGCATTTACCAAACAGACAAGCTGGAAGCCAGACTTGTGAAATAAGGACAATACCCACCTACATGTTCATGGAAAGATATCCTACCATTGTCCAGGGAGAGAGGGAAAGAATGTTTACTTCCAGGAATAAATGTGGCACTCACTTGAGCTTCATCCTGTGACACTCAGGGCTCTCGATTCATCTTCAATCTTCCCCGGATGCCACTGTATAAGCAGGAAATACCTAATACTGGATGTGCTGAGTGGGCCCTTCTGCCTATAACAAGACCACCAACTGTACTGAGGAAGTGCTGCAAATAATGAGCGAGAGAAGTGCCATCAGCTTTTCTTTCCATATTGTAACTGTATCAAGTCACTTCACCACCCAAATATCATTAAAAAAAAAAAAAAACACCTCATTGAACACGGCTGCAAATACTCTCTTGCCTACAGAAAAGTATGCTGATTGGAACTCAATGGGCTTAATCTTTTCCATGTTTTGATCTCAAGGGTCTTTATTCATCTCAGCCTTTTCCATTAGGAAAGATATTCTTGTATGATCTCTGTTCATCAAGTAATTTGTTTGACTTGAAAGTCACTAAATCTCTGAATAAGTGTTGCTGTTTTGAAAATGTTAAAGGGCTTATAAAATCGATAATATAAACTGCTAAAAAATTAAACCTTATTTTTAAGATAGTGGGTCATGTACATTCTGTTTCATTTTTTAACTTCCGTCAACTTTCAATACATAATTCACATTCTTTCTCAAGTACATTTGAAGTATCCACATAGGCTCCACGTCCTCAAGCTGAGGTAGAATGACAACCTTCCTCCTAAGTATCCCATGTGCAGGGTTAGTTATTTTCATTTACTTGTGGTTCTTGATATATTGTCCCAACAAACTATTAATAAGTGTGATCTCTTCAAAGAGAGGTAAATATGCCTAGCAACATGCCAACAACTTTGAGTAGCCAAGTATAAACATGACTGTTGAAAATATATCCACCACTATGTCAGCAATGATAGGGACATGCACCAAGTATTAAAATGAAATGACCATTTGTAGTGTTTCTTTCACACGTAATTCTCCAATGCTGGCCCCACACAACTATCTGTCAATCTCAGGACTGTATGGTGTCCTGCAGTCTTCACTGGGAGGTCCATACAACAGTACATAGAGTTGCTTCCACACCAGCTATTCCCAACCATGCCCTTTGTCTCTCTCCATCACTTCTTTTCAGAGGTGGAGGGTTGATGGTAGCTGGCTCAGAAACAGTTGCAAAATGTGAATATCAAGTATTAGGGAAGCTGATAAATGAAGTAACAATGTGATGCAGGTAAACCAGATCTCATGATTTCCCTTCTGAAAACACTATGGTGGTTCTCCATAGTTTATAGAATAAAATCCCAGGTCCTTGCAATGGCTCACAAGCTCTCCATGTTCTGATCCCACTTTGACCTGAGATTTGTCTACAGTGCTGCCTTTCCCTCATACTTCAGCAACAAGAGCCCTCTTCCTCCTGCCCCTCCAGTAACCAGCAGCGAGGAGGTCATCAAGCACATGGCTATGCCACTGTCCTGCTATGATATTCACCAATTTGCTCAATTTCTCTGTGTAACAGGGTTGGTAAAACAGATTTAAAAGATAAGTTTATTTTGTTGCAAAACATTTTTGAAAGCCAAGAATAGCTTTTTCATAAAATGCGCTTTCCATGAACTTTTTAAACACTTAGGGTTTTGCTGATTATTTCCCCACTCAAGGCATATAGAATTTCTGTCCCCTCTATTAGAAACATGAAAGCACCAGTTCTCACCTAAGTTTCCCACTTGTGAGAACAGGGTTCCTGAAATGCTTTACCCAAAGATTGAATCATCTGCACTTGACAGGATATATCTTCCCTAGTCACTCTTACTCATTATCGTGTTCTCATAGTATTTCCTTTTGTTCTGTCTTTTCTCATTAGGATGCAAGTTTCAGAAGGGCAAAGACCTTGATGTTTTCTGAATCAGTAGCTGTTGGCATAGAATCTGGAACAGAGTGGGTTTTCTATAGGTGTTCATTAGTGAATGACATTGAGAGATCTTGATCCTAACTCATTATTTTGAAAGTCACTTAAGTCCACAGCATTCTAATTACCTTATTACAACTATTATAGACTCTCTACCTTTGCCTCAAAGTGAATTCCAATTTGATAATCTCCATGTAAGTACTATGGGAACTATAAATATTGCCCAAATATTAGTTGTTATTTTTTAAAAAAACAAGCTAGTATGTTACTAAAAGCTCAGTACTTCTCAATCATGCCAAATCAAAACATTGTATACAAAGTTTGAGGACAAAGGAAAGAGAGAGTTTAATCTATCAATAGATGAGGAGGTAGCAGATGCTTGTATATAAAACAACTTTCCTGCTGAATGAGTGTGCTGCTGTGAGGTTTTTAAGGAAGTTTTTAAAGGATAGGGACAGCTGCATGTTGGCAACCTGTCAGGTGATAAGGGGCTGGTTATTTGATCCAGTTCCATGTTCAGCTTATGTCCAAGTTCCTGGTTGGTCAGCAGTGCCATATTCTTCCAGGAAACATTTATGATGGCCAAGTGGGATTCAGTGTTCTCTGCCCTGGACCTGCAATTCTCCTGCAGTATTGGAATTCTGCTAAACAAAACCCCTTGAGACAATACCAGTCATCAAGGTATTATCTATTGGGGAATCAAACTTCAGTGAGTTAAACTAAGTGACAGAGTCTGGAAGACTGGAGCCTTCTGGTATGTAACATTTGCATTCAAGGCACTGTTAGGGGATTGGTTTGAAACATAGTAGAATAATCACTATACTTAGAGTTAGAAACCTAAATGCAACTCTGTTCCTGTTCTGATTATGATAATTGATTTTCCTAAATGTCTGATTCTTCATTGCAAATTGAGAGCAGTAGCATTTTATGAGGATTATATGACTCATTTAGACAAATGTGCAAGTCATGTGTGAAAATGAACAAAAGGTTAATTACAGAGCAATGGAATCAGAACAAGATAGCCTTAACAAGTTTTTTCAGGGAGACTAAAGATTAAGCAGTCTTCTTCCTGACTACAGGCAGTCACATCCCCTCTCTTTGAGAATTTCCTTTAGAAAACATCTAACTGACCCTTTGAGATATGTCTTCTTCCAATCTGTTGACAGTTTTACAGTCTAGGAAGAACTTTTCTTTTGGACCTGGGAACCATCCCTTTGCTACATTGTGGTACAGTGAGTTAAGCCATTACTTACAAAACCAGCACCTGATACCAGGGCTCTGATTATGTGCCAGCTGCTCCACTTCCAATGCAGCTTGCTGCTAACGCACCTGGGAAAACAATGAATAATGGCCTAAGAGCTTGGGTCCCTACTACTCATGTGGAAGACATAGATGGAGTTCCAGGCTCCTGGCTTCAGCCTGGATTAGCTCTAGCAGTTGTGGCCATGTGGGGAGTGATCCAGCAGATGAAATATAAATCAATCTCTCTCTCTCTCTCCCTCTCTCTCTCTCTCTCTCTCTCTCTCTCTCTCTCTCTCCCTTTCTCTCTCCTTCTGCCTGTCACATAAATAAATAAATATTTATTTAAAAAATGAAAACGCCCTTATCTTCTAGTTTCGGGGGAGGACAGGAACCTAACTTAGATAAGCAACAATTAACAAATGGAGTAATTACTTAGACAAACATCCTCCATTACTATTGCACTGACCTCAGTGCTTAAAGATGCCTCTGACCTTTCTCTCAGCAGAATTGAGTTCAAGCTCTACCTCCTATTACAGCAATCTTATCCTTGTTGCAATAATACTGAATAAGGTCCTTTTTGCCTGGTTAACATATCTAATCATTTTTTTCTTAATCTCAGAAGTGACAACAATGACAGCAATGAGTGGGCTGAATCAATCAAAATCTCATCAAGATAATTTGAAAATAAGCCAGTCGTCAAAAGACAAATGCCACGTTTTCTCTGATTTGTGGTAACTAGTGTATAGAAAACAAAAATATAATGTATGTGAATGAAATTGACATTTTCACATTGTATTACTGTTTACAGCCTTTGTCTATACACCTGAGAAACTGCATATTTTCTACTTACTACTTATTGAATTATTTATTTAGTAGAAGATTAAGCTTGTGATTATAAAGTAAATTGAAAGTATATCATTGTGAAAATTAAAAGAAAAATAGGAGCGGAAGGAGGAGAGCGAGTGGCAGAGAGGGAAGGAGGGAGGATAGGATGGGTAATATCAAGTTCTTAAAACTGTATATATGAAATACATGAAATTTGTTCCTTTTAGATAAATAACATAAAATAGAATAATCTGGATTTAACTAACTCTTTTCTATTTCTCTCTCTCTCTCTCTCTCTCTCTCTCTCTCTCTCTCAATACTTTCATCTTTTTGCCTTTCTATAGACTCTTTTCTGTGTCAAATACATCTGAAAGAATTTGACCCTCGAATGCACATGTAAATTGATATGCACATGTAAATAAATCGGCAACATTAATTGCTTGTGTAATTTATTTGCACAATTTTTTTAACAATTGACCTGTTGGTCACTCAACATAATTCACTTTTGGGTCTCAGTCTCTACTTGCGAACTGAAAATTCAAACAGACAATCCAGTTCAAGCTGTGTCATTTCATGAATCTAAAATGCTGTTCAAATATTTTCCTTATATCTTGATGCTGCATCTTTGGACACTGAAGAGAAGAAGGAAGATATAGATCCAATCCTCTACACAGGCAATATGATGGTAACTCTGCTACATAATTTTTTGAAGTATGTATTTTTAGAACTTTCCTCCTTTCGTCACTACTGACACTACCCGCAATTCACCCAAAACTCCCTGGGATAAATTGGGCTCTAAATGACACATGGTGAAACCAGTTTTAGATACTCAATGTCAAAATTAAATCAACTTTTATTTAGCGGGAAAGTGTGACACTGCTTTAAACCTTCAAGAACTATTTTAGTTTTTAGTTGTGTTGCTCTTTTTAGAAGTCATTACTCCTTTGAAAATATCACGTGAGTGGAAAAACTTTGTCCCAGATATGTTAGCATGTACTGATCCCACACCTTTGCCATGTGAGTCTCCCCATATGCAAACTTCTGGGCTCAAAGTATCCTTCTGTTCAGATTGACTGAAGCTTCTGCTTTCAGTAGATACATTCAGAATTTCCAGACAAAGAGATACCAATGAATATCAAACCGATGAGGAGTATCAGAGCAAATCAGATTTATCTTTGACTTGGTAAATGGTTTTCATTTGATCGTCAGTCTGATTTCTTTATCATCCCCTTGCAGGTAGTCCACTGTTTAATTTCATGGTTATGTTAGGTTATTTAAAAAAAAAAAAGTCAAAATATAATACTATCAATCTGTGCACATAAATTAAAATTCAGTAGGAATTTGCATGAGAATCTACGAGAAA
Source organism: Sylvilagus floridanus (assembly GCA_949820135.1). NCBI lineage: Eukaryota > Metazoa > Chordata > Mammalia > Lagomorpha > Leporidae > Sylvilagus > Sylvilagus floridanus. The sequence goes on along the minus strand of OX463246.1, from coordinate 25,274,561 downwards.
AATCTTCCTTGCCTTTGAAAGAACTAATCAGTGCAGATGCAACACAATGAATGCCCTCAATGTTTCATTTGGTTTTCCATTTTGATAGCATTTGATAGTGACTGCAATGTTGATACTATAAACATTCAGCAGATGAGCACACCAAAAACACTTATTTTTTAGCAATAAAAATTATGGGTTAGTCTCTTTGTAAATCAGTGTAATGTAAGAATCTTAAAGAAACATACTACAAAGCATCCAAAAGAAGCAAAAATTGGGTTTTTAGCTATAGTATGCAATATTTAAAGTCTCTAACTGATTGTCAATTCCTCTTTCTCCTAATAATTCCAAGTAAAGAACCAAGATATTTCTCCAAATATCCTAATAATTAACCCCACTTATTCAGTGGAAGTTGGAAAACAGAAAAAGAAGCCCAATGTTTACTGGACAAAGATATTGCTTCATCCATTCATCACAATAGCCCTACAAAGGAGAAATTGTTATTTCCTTTTTTTATAAGAAAACTGAGACTTGGAGTACATGAACAGAACTGGGATCAAGGACTTACAACAAAAATGTAAGGGCCAGAATTTTACATTTGTTCACTTTCAATCAAAACCTATATATATATTTTTTTGCTAATACCCCACTGTCTTTGGCATTAAAGAATGTTCTAGTATCAGAAGACTATGGTGATATGTGTGCTCCTTTTTGTCAATCCCTGTACCCTGCAAAATATGGCTGAAGTGAAGCATCAGTTTGATTTAAAGCCTTACTTGATAAAGGAAGTGACTTTGCTCAAAAATCTTTTGCAATAGAATAAAATGATAATAATGGGAAATCAAACATTGCCATGCAAAAATAATGGGTACCACCTATCTGTGGCCTACAATTTTCTTAGGACTTTAAAAGCTATAGCTACAATTCAGGACCAGTGGTAACTCTTGGATTATAGATTCAAATTTATTTCTAGGCACCTTTATAACATGAAATTGTTTTACCCGTATCCCGAGTGGGCAGAAAGGAATTGTGGAGCTCCAAATCTGGGGTGTGTCCCTCTGGTCATTTGCCAGCTGTCTCCACCTCTTGCTGAGATTTCAATGCCTTGACACACATGGTCTCTTCAGGGGTGTGGTACCTAGAATTCAACTCACCTCGGAGTGACAGTTAACCTTATATGTCAGCTTGACTAGGCCACAGTATCCAGATATTTGGTCAAACACATCCGAAAGTTTCTATGTACATACTTTTATATGAGATTAATATTTCCATTAGTGGACTTTAGGTAAAGCAGAATTAACCTCAATAATGTGGTTCGGCCTCATCCAAGCAATTGAAAAGCCTTAAGAAAATGCCTGATCTCCCAAGAGGCTAAGGAAATTCTGCCTTCCTACTATCTGTGGACTCAAGCTGTGACTTCAACTCCTTCTGGATCTCTGGCGTGCATGCCTGCCACCCTTCCAATTTTGGCCATGTCAGCCTCCACTGGCAACTTAAAATCTATTTCTCTCTCTCCCCCTACATCTACATATACACCATTATATACACATAGATACATATATTCCATTGGTTTTGTTTCTCTGGAGAACCATGGCATGCTACTCTGGGGAGAAACAGTATTTGAGACCTACATAAACCCTCTCTCTTTTCAGTTTCCCAGGATTCTCAGCTCTCAGCTGATCAAATGACCAAAGTTACTATGACGCTGTTATTTGTATTCTTGATCCTATGGATAGCTTCTGAAGCAATCAGCCACTTCTAATACTTCTTTACATTTCTCCATCCTTCTCTTTATTAATTTAACAAGTACTTTCGGCCGGCGCTGCGGCTCACTTGGCTAATCCTCCGCCTGCGGTGCCAGCACCCGGGTTCTAGTCCCGATTGGGGTGTTGGATTCTGTCCCAGTAGCTCCTCTTCCAGTCCAGCTCTCTGCTGTGGCCCAAGTGCTTGGGCCCTGCACCCACATAGGAGACCAAGAGTAGCACCTGGCTCCTGGTTTCGGATCGGCGCAGTGCGCTGGTCATAGTGGCCATTTGGGGGGGTGAACCAATGGAAAAGGAAGACCTCTCTCTCTCTCTCTCACTGTCTAACTCTGCCTGTCAAAAAAAATTAACATGTACTTTTAATAAATCCAACTTTAAGACATATAAGCAGAGTCTTGTCCAAAATATTATAAATTTCAACTTACAATGAAGTCATAAAAAAAAACTTTGCTTCAACTTTTCTATTCTATGTAAAACAATCAACATGATCTTCTAAAATGTAAATTAGTTCTTGTTATTCCTCTGCTTAAAATCTTCTCATGTCTCATGGCTTTCCTGCATTTATGATAAAATCAGAACTCATCATCACCACTGGCTGTGGAACCCAAGCTTACTTTTTTTTTTTTTTTTTTTTTTTTGTACAGGCAGAGTGGACAGTGAGAGAGAGAGACAGAGAGAAAGGTCTTCCTTTGCTGTTGGTTTACCCTCCAATGGCTGCCGCGGACCGCGCGCTGTGGCCGGCGCACCACGGCCGGCGCACCGCGCTCATCTGATGGCAGGAGCCAGGTGCTAGGTGCTTTTTCCTGGTCTCCCATGGGGTGCAGGGCCCCAGCACTTGGGCCATCCTCCACTGCACTCCCGGGCCACAGCAGAGGGCTGGCCTGGAAGAGGGGCAACCGGGACAGAATCCGGTGCCCCGACCGGGACTAGAACCCGATGTGCCGGCACCGCAAAGCAGAGGATTAGCCTGTTGAGCCACGGCGCCGGCCGTGTGCTACCTTTTCAAACTTACCTCATATGTCACCTACTTCATACCAGTTATGCAGGCCATGGTTGGCATCTATTGACCAACAAGTTAAGCATTCCCACTAATTGGCAACCTAAACCTTTGTAATTGCTACCAGCAAGGCTTGAAATTCTCTTCCCTAAGAACTTATCTTGTTTCCTTTACTTTTCCAAATAGGGCACAGTAAAACAGTTCTTCCTTAGACAGAACATCTCTGTCTACCTATTCTAAGCTCAAACATCCCTACCATCCCTTTATATCATCTTACTCTGATTTATTTTCTCCATTTTTTATTTTCTTACATTGTCTCATTTATGTATTTGTATGGTGCCTGTTTCTCCCAGTAAGTTTAAGTTACACAAGAGTGTGAAACTGTCTGCCCTGTTGACCCTGAATTTCTAGGGACATAAACATAGTCTAAGGAGCCAGCACTGTGGCACAGCAGGTTAAGCTGCCACCTTCAATGCCAGCATCCCTATGGGCACTGGTTGGAGTTCAGGCAGCCCCATTCCCAACAGCTCCCTGCTAATGCACCAGCGAAAGCAGCAGAAAATGTCCAAGTGCTTGGGCCCTTGCCACCCACCTGAGAGGTCCAGAAAAAATTCCTGACTCCTGGTTTCAGCCTGGCTGAGCCCTAGCTGCTGCAGCCATTTGGGGAATGAACCAGCAGATGAAGATCTCTATCTTTCTGCCTTTCCCTCTCTGTGGAACTCTACCTTTCAAATAAATCAAAAAATCTTTTAAAAAGCATTCTAAATCTTTATATTCAATAATTATTGGTTGAATGAATAAGTTCCGAATATGGTATTATCCATGATTTTAAAACAAACAAAAAAAGCAACATCAGGCCGGGGCCGGGGCCAGGGCCGGGGCCGCACCTCACTTGGCTAATCCTCCGCCTGCGGTGCCGGCATCCCAGGTTCTAGTCTCGGTCAAGGCACTGGATTCTGTCCCGGTTGCCCCTCTTCCAGGCCAGCTCTCTGCTGTGGCCAGGGAGTGCAGTGGAGGATGGCCCAAGTGCTTGGGCCCTGCACCCCATGGGAGACCAGGAGAAGAACCTGGCTCCTGGCTTCAGGTCAGCGCGGTGCGCCGGCCACAGCGCACCGGCAGCGGCGGCCATTGGAGGGTGAACCAACGGCAAAGGAAGACCTTTCTCTCTGTCTCTCTTTCTCACTGTCCACTCTGCCTGTCAAAAAAAAAAAAAAAAAAAAGCAACATCAAAAAACTGTTCTCAGTGTAGACACTCAAAAATCACCTATTAGAAATAGAAGAGAAAGGAGGACAGCATTGTGGCATAGAGGGTAAAACCATTGTCTGCAGTGCCAGCATCCCATATGGGAGCCAGTTCAAGTCCTGGACGTTCCACTTGTGATCCAGCTTCGTGCTAACACATCTGGTTATACAGCAGAAAATGTCCTAAGTCCTTGGGTTTCTACATGGGAAACCTGGGTGAATCTCCTGGCTCCTGGCTTCAGCCTGGCCCAACCCTGACTGTTGTGGGGAGTGACTCTCAAGATGGAAGCTCTCTCTATCTCTACTTCTCTCTCTGTGTAAGTCTTCCTTTCAAATAGAGGGAAAACAAGACTCCACTAAGAGACTATTGTAATTCATAGGAGAGTTTGGTAGGTTGTAGAATATAAAATCAACACAAAAAATTCAACAGCCTTTGTATACACAGACAATGCCATGGCAGAAAAAGGACTTGTGAGATCTCTCCCATTCACAATAGCTACAAAAATTTAAATACATTAGAATAAATTTAACCAAGGGGGTGAAAGATCTCTGTAATGAACAATACAAAACATTAAAGAAAGAAACAGAAGAAGACATACAGAAAAATGGAAAAATTTCCTACTTTCGTGGATTACAAAAACTAAGACCACCAAAATGTCCATACACATTTATGTGATCCCAGTTAAAATTTCAATTACATTCTTCTGAGATCTAGGAAAAAAAATGATGATTAGATTATATGGAAGCACAAGAGATCTCAAATAGCCAAAACAATCTTAAACAACAAAAACAAAGCCTGATGCATCATAATATCAGATTTCAACATAAACTACAGGGTGGTTATAACCAAAGAAATTTGGTACTGGCACAAAAATAGACATATAGACCAATAGAACAGAATAGAAACCTCAGAAATTAAACCACTAACTAACATTTAACAAAGGAGCTAAAATCAACCCCTGTAGAAAGGACAGTCTCTTCAACAAATATTGCTGGGAAAATTGGATGTCCACAAGCCAGAGTATGAAACAAGATGCCTATCTCACACTTTGTACAAAATTCAGTACAAAATGGATCAAGGAACTAAATATATGACCTGATACCATCAAATTACCAGAGGAGAACAATGACTTCAAGACATCGGTGTAAGCAAAGTCTTCTTGGAAAAGACCCCAGAAGCAGAGACAATTAAAGCAAAAATAGACAAATGGCATTGCATCAAGCTAAGAAGTTTCTGCACTACAAAGGAAACTCTCAATAAAGTGAAGAGGCAACCAACAGAATGGAAGAAAATATTTACAAACTCTGTAACTGATAAAGGATTATTATCAAGTATCTATAAAGTGCTCAAGAAACTCAGCAACAAAACAAACCAGTTAAGAAATGGGCAAAGGACATGAACAAGTAATTTTCAAATGATGAAATAAAAATGGCCAACAGACAAATGAAAAAATGCTCAGGATCATATGCCAACAGGGAATTGTAAATAAAAAATCATAGTAAGGTTTTACTTCACCCCAGGTAGAATGCGTATCATCCAAAAATCAAAAAACAATAAATACTGGTAAGAATATTGGGGAAAAGGTATCCTAAATCACTGTTTGTGAAATCTAAACCACTACAAATATTACAGAAGACATTATGGAGATTCCTCAGGGATCTGAAAATAATCCACCATATGACCCAGCCATCCCACTCCTAGGAATTTACCAAAATGAAGAGAAATCAGCATATGAAAGAGTTATCTGTACCCATGTGTTTATTGCAGCTCAACTCATAATAGCTAAGTTATGGAATCAACCCAGATGTTCATCAACTGATGAATGGATAAAGAAAATGTGGTATAAACACTATGGACTACCACTCAGCCATAAAACAGAATGACATCCTGTCTTTTGCAATTGAATGGCAGCAATTGGAAAATATCATGCTTAGTGAAGTAAACCAGTCAAAATGACAAATAGCATATTTTCTCTGATATTTAGTGGCAGTTAATAGAGAATAAAAGAAGTACAAGAACGAAATGGTCACTTTGGAATATGACTGTCATTTTTAGTCCTTGTCTATACTCCTATGGAACTTGGTCTTTCTACTTTTTAGTTGTTGAATATCATGATTAGTCAAATTAGTTGAATATCATAATTAGGTGAATTAAGCCCATGAATATAAACAGTGGATTAAAACTACGTCTTTGCAAAAACTGATGAAGAGAGAGGAGGAAGGGAGGGGAATAGGAGGGAAGTAGGAGACTGAGGGAACTGTGGTTGTCTTCTTGGAACTGTATCAAATGCATAAAATCTGTTCTCTTTATATTAACAAAAAGTTAAAAATAATTTTTAAAATAAAAAAACAAATGGAATAGATAAAGTCTCATCCTTGCGTATAAAATAAAAGGTGAGTTTCTAGGCTTCAATATAAAGTGAACCCAGTACTGGACAAAAAGAAATCTGAAAGCTGAGCCCTGACCAAGAGCTCATTACATTCTCTCAATGAATACAGGATTTGAAGCAAGTCTGGAGCAGCCCTGAGACATTAGGTAAATGAGGGAATGCTGTCACATAGATAAGGACTCCTCACACCCTTTTTATGTGGCCATTTGGGGAGTGAGCCAGCTGACAGAAGTTTCTCTGTCTCTCTTTCTTGCTCTTCTCTCTGTAACTGTGATTTTTCAAATAAACAAATAAATCTTTAACATAAAAACAAGACATTTAATAAAATCCAACTTCCTTTTATGATTAAAAAACACTAAGTGAATTAGATAAAGGGAATATGCCTCATTTATAATAAGTCAACAGCATATGAATGGGGAAAAGCTGGAGAATTTCTCTCTAAAATCTGGGACAGGACAAGGATGCACACTTTCACCACATTTATTCAACATGGCATTGAAAGTTCTATCAATTAAGTGAGAAAAAAGTAAATTGCATCCAAATTGGAAAGGAGTATGCCATCTTATCTTTTTGCAGAAGGTATGATAATGTGTGTGTGTGTATGTGTGTGTGTGTGTATATATACATATATATATGATATATGCTATATATATATATATCAAAAACCCCAAAGATTCTACCAAAACAGTATTAGAACTAATAATTGAATTCAGCAAAGCTGCAGGACCCAAAAATCCATACGTGATAATCAATTATGTTGCTGTACACCAGTAGCAAATTATATGAAACAGAAATTAATAAAACAATTCCATTTCTAATCATTACAAAAATGTTAATACCTTGGAATAAATTTAAGCAAAGAGATGAAAGGACACTATAGTGAAAAGTATAAAACATTGGGGAAAGAAATTTAAAAAGACAAAGAGAAATGGAAAGGCATGTTGTGTTCATGTATTGAAACAATCAATATTGCTAAAATGTCGATACTACCCAAAGTGATTTGGAGAGTCAACTCAGTCCCTATCAAAATATCAATGATATTTTTCACAGAACTGTAATAAACAGTCCTAAAATTCAAATGGACCCACAAAAATTCCTCAGGTGCCCAAACAATCCTGAGTAATATGAACAAAGCAGGAGGCATTAAACTACCTGACTTTATTTTTTAAAACAAGGATGTCCACTTTTTTTATTATTTATTTGATAGAGTCAGACCTACCTGACTTTAAAAATATAAACAAAGTTATAGAAATTAAAATATCATAGTATTGATGCAAAAAAGACAAATCAGTATTTTGTATTTTATTTTATCTGATATATGTGTAGTAAATAGTTCATTATAGTTTTAATGTGTATTTCCTTAATGGTGAATTACATTGAACACTTTTTATGTGCTAAAGTTACATAAAATTAATATCTCCTGCATTGAAATTTTTATTCATTTATTTTGCCTATTTTTAATTGGAGTTTTGGGTTTTTGTTATACTTGAATGCTGAAAGTTTGCTATACATTTTAGATATTGTCATATATTGATTTTCAAATAATTTCTCTCAGTCTATAGCTTGTTTTTTTATCCTTTTAACAGGATCTTCTGCGAAGCAAAAATTGTCAATTTTGATTAAATCCAAATTGTTCATGTTTTCTTTTATATATTGTGATATTGGTGTTACAACTGAGAATTATTATCTTTGTCCTAACTCCATAAAATTTTCTCCTAAGTCTTTTTTAAAAAAATTACACTTCTATAAATGCAGTAATGTTTACTCCTTTGCATCGTACTTTGATATTTAAACACATTATGTTTTTGGAGGTAATTTTTTCATAAGATGGCAGGTTTAAGTTGAGGTTCAATTTTTTTTTTTTTTTTGCTTTTTTTGCTTATAGATGCCTAATCACTCCAGCATCATTTTTTCAAAATATAACCCTTTCTACATTTAATAGCTAATATACACTATTGTCAAAAATCAGTTGAGTCTATTTTTGTGTAGACTATTTGTAATTTTCTACATTATTCTATTGATCTATATGCCCACCTTGATGAGAACAGCACAGTCTTAGTTTCTTTAGTTTTAACAAACAATCTTGAAAACCTATACAGCAACTACTTCCTCTTTCAGTGCTGTTTGAGCTACTTCAGGTCCTTTGCTTTCACATACATTAGAGAATAATTTTGTCTGAATCTACAAAAATCTTGAGGTTTTACTAGGAATCACATTACATTACATTTATATCCATCGGAAAGAACTGACACTCTACTGTGTTCCTTTTTCCAGTCCATGAAGGTGGTTATGTCTCCATTTACTTAAATCCTTGATTTCTTTCAACAGTATTTTGTAGAATACAGACTAAATCCTCGACATGTTTTGTTAAATTTATACCTAAATATTCCTCCATTTAGATATTGCAAATGGACTGTAAATTATATTCTTAATTTGGTGTCTGTAAGTTTATTGATAATATGTAGAAATACAATTAATTTCTGTATATTTTTCTTATATCCTGTGCCTTTAGTTTATTTATTAATTCTCAGACTTTCTAGCAATATATTTCTGGATAATCATGACATCTGTAAACAGGGCAGTTTTATTTCTTCTTTTCTGATAAGGATGCCTTTTATTTCCTTTTCATTCTTTATTACAGTGCATAAAACTTCCAATACCACGTTCAAACAAGACGGGTGGGAGTGGCTAGTCTTACCAAGCTTCTGACACAAGGAGGAAAGCACTCAGTCTTTCAAATTTAGACCAATATTAGCTATAGCTTTTTGAGCATTCTTTCCCTCAACCAGAGAAGTCCTATCCATTCCTAGATTTCTGAGATTTTTTCAATGAATGCATTTTTTAAGTTCTCTTTCTGCACCAATTGCTATGATCATGGGATTTTTGCTTCTTTAGTCTGATAATATGGTGAATTATATTAATTGATTTTTATATATTGAACCAGGCTTTTTTATCTCTGGAATAAAACCTTCTTATATATGTTGTACGGTTCACATTGCTTAATGACATTTCACAATATTTTAGAGGATTTAGGTGTCTATATTCATGAGGGATATTATATTACAGTACTATTTTCTTCCTTCTTCTTGCTTTGGGTTTAATTTTGTCTTTTCATTCTTGATTTTTGTTGATTTGGGACTTTTCTTCTTACTTACTTTAAGCATTTGATGTTATAAATTTCCATGTCAGAGCTACTTAACTTTATACTACAAATTTTTTCTGTATTTTAATTATCAGTCAATTCAACATTTAATTTTCATTGATATCTCCTCTTTGACCCATAAATAATTTAGAAGTATGTTGCTTGGTGTCAAAGTGTTTGAAAAGAGTGTGGTTGAGAAGAGCTGAGACTGCACATGTATCATGCACTATTGAATAGAAACACTCTAGTGAAACATTGGAAAACAATATAGAAATACGATATGGAGAGATATCTATGTGGAGTCAACATAGGAAAGTGACAAGTAATAAAAACACAAGTGACCATTCTATTTCAATAATTTTTGTAACTTCTTATACTGGTGACATAACTATAGATGATTTTGATACTTTTCAATTTAATGAAGTTTGATTTATGCCCAGAAAATAGTCTGTCTTGGTGTATGTTGCAGATGCTTAAAAAGAATGTGCATTCTGATGTTGTTTAGTGTAATGTTCTATAAATGTTGATTGGATCTTGTTGATGGATGATGTCACTGAGTTTTTCCATATCCTTGCCAATTTTCAATCTAAATGTTCTATCAGATGCTGAAATGAGAATTGTAATGGGTTGCATGCTATCTCCTCTTTGAAGCTGTGAAGGGACCATATTGGGGGGAAATAAATTTTTTTTCAGATATAATTAAGCTAGGGAGCTCAGAGTAAAGTCATTTTGAATGTAGAGTTGATCTTAAATTTAATGACAGATGTCCTTCTAAAGGAAAGGTAAAGAGATATTTCAGACTTCGGGACACAAATCAAACAGAAATAAGACAGTGACAGAGATTAAAGTCACTTGTCTACAAACCGGCAAATGTCAACAATGGCAGGCAGGTATCAGAAGCTAGAAGAATTGCGTGGAACAGGGCCTGGTGCTGTGGTGCAGCATGTTAAAGCCCTTGGCCTGAAGCGCCAGCATCCCATATGGGCACCGGTTCTAGTCCCGGCTGCTCCTCTTCCAATCCAGCTCTCTGCTATGGCCTGGGAAAGCAATAGAAGATGGCCCAAGTCCTTGGACCCCTGCACCCACGTGGGAGACCCAGAAGAGGCTCTTGCTCGTGGCTTTGGATGGGCACAGCTCCAGCCCTTGCAGCCATCTGGGGAGCGAACCAGGGGTGGAAGACCTCTCTCTCTCTCTGCCTCTACCTCTCTGTAACTCTGTCTTTCAAACAAATAGAATAAATTAATAAAAAAAAAAAAGAAATGCTTAGAACAGATTATTCTTTAGATATTCTGAAGATACAACCCTTTCAACACCTAGACTTCAGAGTTTTTGCCTTCAGATCTTTGAGATGATATGGCTCATTTGTTATAGAAAAATTAGGAAACTAATATGTTGGTACTAATGTTTCCAGCTCTAATTATGCTTTTATCACTTTTTTTCTTTAGTTGATATTTGTTTTTGCTTCACCTATTTACAGCTCTGTTGTTTGGTGCCTACGCACTTAAGATTACAATGTGGTCAATATTCTGTATCATTTGTGCTATCGATTAATATTTTTATGATGTATGGTAGAAAACTAACCATATTGTTACATTTTAAGGGAGTTGTTTGGAGAAAAGATTTTTATATTCACTGTGAAGGTCACTTCCTTTTAATTCATGTATCTGTACCATTTACATGTGATGTAACTATTAATATGTCGGGAATTAAGTTTTCCATTTTATTTATTTAGTTAGTTTGGTTTGCTGTTCATTTTTCATGTCTCTGTTTTCCTACTTTTACTGACAACGTTGATCATTGAGCTTCAGTTTTTTGTCTATGGTGTTTGGCTGGAATTTAGCTGCAGTTGTCTGTATAAGGCCTCTGTGTTGTGAGGCTGTCCCTCTCTTGGCATTTTAGCCAGAAAGAGAAGGTTTTTGTTGTTGTTTGTGCGACATTAAATACCTAGGTTTCTGGCTTCCTCAATTCCAAGTATGAGATATATGAGGCAAAGAGAATACCCAAACCCAGGGACCTTATCATGGATCTATTCCTTTGCTCTTCAGGTTCCTCTCCATCTTTCAATTTCACTTCATGTGTTTCATTTTTAATATTTTAGAGGTGGTGGATGGGAAGAATATTTAAAAGTTTATCTATTGTATCTTCCTGCAAATAAAAGACTCACAATTCCATAGGATTTTTATTTGTGATAAAATATTATTCTTCTGTTGACTTTTTCAACAATTCAAAAATATAAACCCCTTCTTAGCAGTAAGTCCATAATCCTCCACCTGCAGCTCCAGCACCCTGGGTTCTAGTCCCAGTTGGGGCGCCAGATTCTGTCCCGGTTACTCCTCTTCCAGTCCAGTTCTCTTCTCTGGCCCAGATAGGAAGCGGAATATGACCCAGGTTCTTGGGTCCTGCACCCACTTGGGAGACCAGGAGGAAGCACCTGGCTCCTGGCTCCAAATCGGCGTGGCACGCCGGCCGTAGTGGCCCTTTAGGGGGTGAACCAACGGAAAAGGAAGACCTTTCTCTCTGTCTCTCTCTTTCACTGTCTAACTCTGCCTGTCCCCCCCCCCCAAAAAAAAAATAGACAGTGGCTGGATTTGGCTCATGGGCCATAATTTGTCAACCCTTGATTTAGATCAAGATTTCTGAATCACAACCGCTGCTTTTGTGTTCACAATAGATTGCCTCAAAATAGCTTTTCTCTCTTTTAAAATATGGACATTTGAGAAGAAGACGAATCAGATTAGAATTATGGAAGGCCTCAAAGCATTACAGGAGACCTCAAGGCCCCCTCAGATGTGATGCCAAGTGAAAACTATCATGAAGTGAGTGTACAAATTTCAACAGAAAATTTCCATTTTTGTTATTAGGACTATTTTATGTTTATTTATAAAATATTCATAATTTCATGTAAAAATCTGAGTGATTTTCCGGCTTTACTTATTCTGTAATCATGTCCAACCTGTTTGCTGAGTTATCCCAATCTTCTCAAGAAGTTATAAGTGCAGTAATTGCCTCTAAAGTATAGACAGTATTGTGTTAAGGAGGTGGACGAACACATCGAAACAAATCATAGCTCAGACAGGGACTATGTAAAGCTAAGTAATGAAAGGAAATATGATAGGAATGTATCTAGTGACTGTTAACACAAAATATGAAAAGAGGAAACAGCTAAGAAGCGGAAGAATATCCAGCAAAATAACAATTCCAAGAGCCCAAGAGAAAATTGACTTTAGAAGAGAAATTCAAAGTCGCACACAGCTGCAGAACATTTCCAGTGAAGGCTGGGTGTAGGTGGGGCAGGCAAGATGGTGTTGAGCTCATATGGCAAATGAATGCAGTGCCATATCCTATTGTTCAGCTGAGCCTGCCTGAAAATTCATGCAAAGTGCAGAGTTAGTATACATAATTTTACTCTAAAGCTTCCTTTCTTGAATTGCCATTAAATTTTAAATAAACATAGACAAGAACATTTACTAAAGTCATTAGGATTCCATTACCATGGCATGCAGATCTGTACCCATCATGCCAAGACATTTTCTGATACCGAATTCTGTTCAAAGTTTCTCTCTTTACTTTTATTCTTTTGGTTTACAGATATTCAGTAAGAAACACCCAATGTCAGATGAAAGGACACATATTGCAAAAAAAAAAAAAAAAAACTAATTTTTTTCCTTACTGGTGCTATGTGATGTGTGACTTTCCACTGAGTACAGTTGCCAACAAGGCACAGGTGTGCACTGCATGAAGAGGTAAAAATGTGATTATAGGAAGAAAGATGGTAGAACCTCGCCCCTGTATCCATAATGCAATCAGCCCCAAATGAGAGCCTGTTTTTCTTTCCCAAAGTCAACATCAAGCCTTGAAGGAAGAAATCCCAAAGTTGGCCAATATTCAGATTCATAAATACTGAAATTGGATTTACAACTAAAAAGAAAAGCTTTTTTCCTCTTCTGTTGATACTTTGGTTATTGATACAGAAAGTTATCCTGGAAATTCCTTTTTTTCCCTAATATTCTCAAGTCACCCTAGTTGAGTAGATCAGATCAATCACCAAATAGTTTGTTTTAAATTATACCAGCCATTTAATCTTTTATTCTTCGAAAAGTAATTCAAAAAAAGTATGAACTCTCATTTTCAGTGTGAAACCTGCTGTAGTAATTTGAAATACTTTCAAATTTAACTTATAAAAGTAAAACTAATGTTACCAAAACTAAATTATAAAGCAAGGCACCAAATATTAATACCTCTGGGTGAAATATTATTCATTCTACAATTACTGATTTTTAACTTAGTTACAAATAACATATACAGGATTATTCAATGCAGCATTTTTGGCAATACTGTGAGTTAGGAAGAAACTTAAATATTTATCAATGTGGGTTCATTCAATAAACTGTTATATCTATATACGTTGCACTATAATAAAAGGATAAGCAAGATCTGTATTTACTAATATGAAACAAGGATTTCTCATATGAATGACTACAATATTATACCGTTTGTTTTTTTAAAAGATAACAAAGGTCATACATATTGATATGATCGCTTACATATGCATATAATATTTATAGAAGGATATAAATAAAGGGATCACTTTCATTTCTTTTATGAAGGGCAATGAGTTCCTGAGAAACACTGGTACAAAGGAAACTATCAGTGCCTACTGTTTTACAGTTTTTTAAACTTTTGAGCCATATAAATGATTATTTATTTAAAATACATTAAATTTTAAATTTAAATTTTAAAATTATAGAAAAGCTATTGAATTGCTAGTAGGTTACAATGTGATAAATGTGATAGATAACTACATTTTACTTCATAGATTATCATTAATTTGGGGTTGAATGCATAATGCATCATACTTATATCAAACCAATTAAAATCTCATCAGATAAACATGGCAAGATTCATTTAACCCAGATGAGCCCCTTACACTGAGGCCTACACAGCGGAACTGACTTGACTTATAAAAAGTGATGTGTTTTGACTTGGAGAACACTATGTCTATCTACATTACTAAGTTTACCTTTTTTTTTTTACCATTAATTCACACTTTCTGAAGCTCTATTAGGAAGACACAGGGAGGAATACCTGGGGGGGAAGAGGTTCACACATATTGGCTAATCTATAAACTTATAGAAATTAGTTCATGTATTTTCATTCATCCTATTCTAGCTAGATTCAGAGAACTAAAAAATGGTAACACAGGAAAGTTTCATCCTTCCAGAAAGAAAAATTTTGAACCATCAATCCTATCATTCATCTTTTCAGGATTAAGAGAATCTAAAATATGAACACTCCAAGTACCTAGTGACTAAATCATTAACCATTGAAAATAAATGGCTTAAGAGCTATTAAGAGCCTTGACAAAAATTGATTTAAAATAAAAATTTGAATAATTATATCTCTGAAGAGTAGAAATAAAAATTTTTACTAAATATAAGCAAGTACCCATTTACATCGAGAAATTAAGATATTCAAAAGGATTTCTGATCACAAATCTCAGAGCAAATAGTTGTATGTATTATCAAATATTGAATAATCTGGAAGTGCTTTACTTCTAACAGCACATTTCCTTAAATTGTACCAAAAGAAACCAAATGAAAAAAAAATCAATAATGATAGGGCAAAGAGCATAGAATAACTGAAATGATAAATAATATTCATAGAATGAGACTAAGTTTAGTTATGAGTAGGCCTCCCTTCCAGATAATTTATAGTCCATTAGCACTTAATGGGATAGGAAGGAGACCCCCAAAGTGTTTTAAATTGGGATTTTACAATTACTCATAAGGATGAACACCAAATCTGAGGAGAAAAATACTCAGTTTCAAATAATCTGAGCAAGAAACAAAGAAAGCAATTTTTTTCAACAGCTGTTAAATATCTAAGAATAAATTCAATCAAAGAGGTCAATGATCTCTACAATGAAAATTATAAATTATTGATGAAAGAAATTGAACAGAGCACACAAAAATGGAAAGTCATCCTTAATATCATTAAAATGTACACACTATACAAAATAGTTTATAGATTCCTATCAAAATATCCCTATCAAAATCCCAGCGACCCTTTTCACAGAATTAGAAAAACAATTACTAAAGTCTGCATGAAGCCACAAAACTCCAAATAATCAAAGCAATATTAAGCAAAACGAATAAAGTAGAAGGTGTGATATTTATCTTATTTTAAAATATGTTATCAAGTTATAGTAATTAAAATAACATGATGTTAGTATAGAAACAGATCTATAGACCAACAGAAAAGAATATGCAGCCTCAAAGTAAACCCGTGCATCTACACCCAATTTATATCTGAGAAAGATGCTGCTAGTGTGCATTGTAATAGGGCCAGTCCTTCAATAAACTAGGAATATAGGATAGTCACATGCAGAAGAATTAAATTGGAGCCATATTTCTCACCATATACAAATATCATCTCAAAATAGATTAAAGAGCTGGATTTAAAACCTGACACTTTAAAACCACCAGAAGAAATCATAGGGGAAATGCTTCAAGACATTAGAATTAGCCAACTTTTTTTTTTTAGGCAGAATCTGAAAGCACAGAAAATGAAAGCAAAAATAAACAAAGGATTTCAACAAATTAAAGAGCTTCTGCACACCAACAGAAACAATCAAGAATTAACAGATGGAATAAGATGGAGGGAATATCCAGAATATGTAAGGAACTCTAACAATGCAGTAGCAAAACATCAAATAATCTAATTTAGAAATGGGCAATGTATCTAGTCATTTCTAAAAGTCAGACATACAAATGGATAATAGATACATCACTAATCATTGGGATAATGGAAATCAAAGCCATAATGATATACCACCTCACTCCAGTTAGAATGGCTATTATGAAAAAGTCAAAAAGATAACCAGTATTGACAAGGATGTGGAGAAAAGTGAACTATTGCACACCTCTGAAGGGAATACAAATTAACACAGTCATTGTGGAAAATACTGTGGAGATTCCTAAAAAAAGTAAAACTTAAAACTACCATATGATCCAACAATCCAACTAATGGATATAACTCAGGAAAATGGTAATTGATTTATTGAAGATTATTGGCACTGCCATGTTTATTTCATAACTAGCCACAATAGTCAAGAAATGGAAACAATTCACGTGTCCATTAATGGGTAAATAGACTATGAAAATGTGGTACCTAAGGGATGAAATCAATAGTGAATCCAAGCTTATATAAATATGAGAACAATTTAGAAGCAAGAACTATCACCAAAGTTTTCAATAAGTATTTAGAAACATTATTCCTATATTATCCAAGGGAATTTTATGGTCCTCAAAGAATAGGCCATCTTCCTTATACTAGTTATTTTAAAAATCAACCAGAGGGCCAGCGCCACAGCTCACTAGGCTAATCCTCTGCCTGCGGCGCCGGCACACCGGTTCTAGTCCCAGTTGGGGTGCCAGATTCTGTCCCGGTCGCTCCTCTTCCTGTCCAGCTCTCTGCTGTGGCCCTGGAGTGCAGTGGAGAATGGCCCAAGTCCTTGGGCCCTGCACCCGCATGGGAGACCAGGAGAGGCACCTGGCTCCTGGCTTCTGATCGGTGCGTTGCGCCAGCCGCAGTGTACCGGCAGCAGCGGCCATTGGGGGGTGAACCAACCAACGTAAAGGAAGACCTTTCTCTCTATCTCTCTCTGTCTCAATGTCCACTCTGCCTGTCAAAAAAAAAAAAAAAAATCAACCAGAGGAACTTTTCTCAAGAAAAATACTATTTAACATATTGCTCAGATTAAAGAAAAGCAAATAGCTCTGTTCATAGTCTCCTAGTGCACCAAACTTTCCAATGCTCTAGTGATCTATAACGATCAAAGCAAAAGCAAGATAAAATAAATTATTTAAAGATAAAGCAACATTTTTCCATAATAGAGGAAACTGCAATTTCTTCAAATTTTAATTATGATGAAAAAATGAAAATGCTATAGATATAATACATTATAATTCTGTAAACAATTTTAGTGACTCATCAAAAGTAATTTAAATCAACTCCTATAAAATATGATAATATGGAATAAAATTATTTGAGCACAATAAAGAAAAAATGAAAATCGAGATTGATTATAATAATAAAAGTAGAGAAGTGATTAAAGGACTGAAAATAGAGCTGTCTCATTTATCACAATCAGTAATAATTTGGAAACAAGATTATGAATTTTTCAGTTTAAGTTGTATTGGGTAACAATGCAAATTTCTGCAAGAACATGGAAGCTAGACAAATGGACTTGAGTAAAAACAAACATGCAAGAAACAAAATTGCCTTCAGTTTATGGAATTTGAAGTCATATATCATCTACATTGTCAAAAATGTAACTCCACAAGAGAGAATTGTAGGGAAAACATGTCACTCTGAACTACTGGAATTAGGTAAAAATTTCAGAAGGTCTCAAGATGTGCCTCCAGTCAGAGTCAGATATTATTTGAAATTTCTAGTTCTGGGTTTTGGAATACACAGGTAGGCTCTGGTTTAAGATGGTTCTACTTAAGATTTTCAATCTTATGCTGGTATGAAAGCAACGTGTTTCCAGTAGAAATTGTCCGAATTTTGAATTTTGATCCATCACCTGGCTGATGGTACTGAATGATGTTCTCTCCTGATGCCATGTTCTCTCATGATCTACCATGTGCTGTGTTGCTGAGCTAAGATATCTGCTGAGAGCTAATGCATTAGCTGCATTTAAAAGTAGGATATTTTCATTTTGCAATAGGTTTATCAGCTGCAACCACATCATAAGTTGAAGAGCGTTCCATACTCTTTTGATCTGAAGAGTTTAAGTGTGTCATGGCTCCTGTTTGTCAGTTCAAAGGAAGGATCTGGATAATGACTTCCCACTTTGTTTTGTTGAGGTCTAAGATGTCATAAAAGTGGGTTACATTTGTGTACATAACCTACTTTATGAAGTTTTAAAATTACATTTTATCTGAAGACGTGTGGTATGTTTTAAATAGGCAAATGGGAATAAAGAAAAAAAGAGGGAAAGGAGAGTGAAGAAGGAAGAAATAAAAGGAAAAGTAAAAAGGAAACAAAACACATGTTTTGTAAAAGAACAATTTGATGACTAAAAAACTCAGAAATGACCAATTACTTCACTAAATGTTTCATTTTTCTTCTACTTTCCACTATTACCTCCAAGTGGTACCACAAGTATCAGCCAGAAAAGTCTCATTTAGAATCATCCATACAAGCTTTCATGATCCGAGTAATTAGAGTCATCATAATGCCAAATCACTTGAATCAAGATGAGAGTATATAGGACATGGTCAAGTTCATTATATATATGCGACAGATTACACATGTTATCATGGTTAATTTGCATTAACACTGAGAATGCATCATTTTAAAGAAGTCACTGAAAAAGAAAGACAACCACTGGCCCAAAGTCAAAGAACTAGTGAAGCACAGACAGTAATTAAAAGTTTGACCCCAAGCCTTTCAGCTATACCACCTGATTACCAAACTGTACTTATCACCTTGAAATAGGAAACATAAGCATTTTTATCACTGAGCCAGTAGTCAAATGAAATAGAGGAAGAATAAAAAGTGGAAGAAAGAAGAGAAGGAGGAAAAGAAAGAGAATCCACCATGGTTTTGCATACTGGTTACTTCAGGTCCTGAGAAGGGTGTGGGCATTTAGCCCGGTGGTTCAGATTCTGGTAAGGATGCCTGCACACCACATTGCAGTGTGATTTTCATGGCCGCCTCCGGCTCCTGACTACAAGCTCATGAGAGATAATGAATAGAGAAAAGAAGGGAGAAGAAAATAAAAAGCTGCGCTCTTTATGGGAGACCCGAAGAGGTGAGTTCCTGGCTCCCAGCTTCTGCCCCAGCCCAGCCCAGCCCAGCCTGGCCCTGGGCATCGCATTTGGGGAGTTAACCAGTGGTTCAAACCTTTCTCTCTCTCTCTCTCTCTCTCTCTCTCTCTCTCTCTCTCAGAAACAAAGAGAGAGAGAGGAAGAAAGTTTTTACAAATTCTGTTGAAGAATGAGACAGCTAAAATGTAGAAATATGATATGTAAATCTATGAAATCTCCCAGTTTTTAGTTTCTCAGTGTACATTCCGACAGGGAAGGTTTCTGGAGAAGGAAATCCTCAGGGTAGGTGATATTTGGATGAAGAAATCAGGAAGGGAAGAATTCCAAGAAGGGAAGCAGCAAATTTGTAAAAAAAAAAAAATAAATAAAATAAAATAATGAAGGGCAACACGGAGAACGGATCACTAGTTCCAGATATTTTCCACAGCCTCACGTCTACTCATATCCTCACATGAACTCACACATTTAAAATCTTTTTATACTTCAATCAGCTTAGTTTTCCTCTTTTATTTTTAATTTTTTGGTTTATTTACTAGTCTTTAAAATTCACAGGAGTTTGCAATATTTAACTTTTGAGATGAAATCATGGCTCATAATCTAAAATCATTCAAGTGAAGCTGAATGTTCCATTTGACCGATTATTCCAAAAGAGCTGACATTATTTGCTACATTTTAAATTCTCATCTTTAAATTTACCCTGACTGAGCAACACCCGCCCCTTTGTGGTGACACTTCTTTCCCACAAGTGGCCATGTTATTTCTTCGGTTGAAAGTCTGTGTGGGACTTACCATCAGATGCTAGTTTCTACTGGGACTTAGGATGAAAGAACTGGTAAGTTTTCCAGATATTACACTATCAAAGGCATGACCCATGAATATTTTATACCCAAACAGTGGGTGTACTATTGAGCACTAGACGAGAATAACTCAGCCCACATCAGGAATAAGGCAAAATGATTAGTGATCGTTAGGTGTCATTACTCTCTAATGGTCTCCACACTTGTCTTTGGAAACAATTTTTATCTTCTACCTTTTTTTAGTTGCTGTTTCTCTAGAAGATAGGCAATACAGGTGTCAATTATCACCAAATACAAATGAGAAATTGTGTAAGCTAAAATAATTATGTTAATGTTTTTATAAATCTCAAAGACATGATTTGGTCTCTCAAGTTATAAAATACAATGATTTGAGAGATCCATTTATTCACTCCCCCAATGTCTACAATGGATAAGGCCACCCCGGGCCGAAGTCAGGACTCAGAAACTCCATCCAGATCTCCACATGGGTGGTAAGAACATAATTACAGTAATTGCTTGAGCCACCATCTCTGCCTCCCAGGATCTACATTAGCAGGAAGCTGAAGTCAGGGACTTGAGTCATGCGCAGAGCCCTAGCATGCCAATATGGGACACAGGTATCTTAAATGCTACGCCAAACCCCTAGTTTCCCACTTTTGTAGATTTCTTGGAGACTCTTGAAATACATTTGAGGCAGGCTCATTCATTATAAATGTTCTTGTTCTTAACACAGTTGAGACTGATAAGGCTCCTCACCTTCAAAACTTCACCCTTCCTTCATTGGGTCCGTCATTCAACTAGTGTTTATAAGGCACATATGCCTGACGATGTTCTGAGAAGAGGAGAAAGCAGTAAACAAAGTCCCTGCACTGAAGAAGCTTACATTCTAGTGGGGGGAGATCAATAATAAACAAACATACAACTTAATGTATAATTCTGATGAGGAAAAGTACTGTGGAAGAAAGCAAAGCAAAGCAAACCGGTCTGGGATACTGGAGGCAGTGGAAAGAGAAATTGTCATTCTTAATAGGATAATCAGGAATTTGCTAAAGGTCTTATTGTGGATACATCACAGAAAAGTGAGGCTCATCCTGAGGTTGAGAAATATGTGTAGAAACAACAGAGAAACATGGATAAAGGTAGAGAGGTGGCTAGGGTGGCATCAAGGGACCCCACTAGTAGCTCTACCAGCCCACAAACCCAAGAGCTTGATTAAAGAGCTAAGAACTCTCTGAGTTTCTCAAAAGCTATATAGTTTGCAAAGATATATGGTAGTCAGAGTCACACCAGAATAAGTGTGTTTGGAAAAAATTTGAAGTGCACAGAGACAGAAGATCTAGAATTAAATGTGGTTCTGGAAAAAGAGAAGCTAGATTTAATGGTGCCCAAAAGAAAATCTAGTTTAGATTTGTGATTGCCTTTATGGTTGGTCCTGGCATTTTATCACAGAATCTTTTGTGACTTGGCACCTGGTTCTCAGAAGTAATGGAAATTATATGAGTTTTCTCCTAGCAATAAATACATAATGCATTGGAGTATATGACGGGGAGGTGTGGTAGATATGATGCTACCAGACACTCAAATATGGACCTTGAATCCTCCGATTTTTCTCATAACCTGTGTTCAGGATTTACTGCAAATGCCAAGTGTCCATGTATCAGCTAAGAAATTAAGGAAGAAACTATGAAGTAGGTTATTAAATGGAAACAATTATATACTGGAAGAATAACGTTTGGGAAAATGTTAACATGTACACATTATACCACCTCCTACTCTTCTATCATGATTTAATCAAAATGTGTCCTCCTTGAAAACCCTGAGCATTGTCTATGCTCTTTCTCTGCCTTAAAACAAATGATTTAAAAAATGCCCCTATCTTTAAAACAAAGGATGACAGTTACTTGGATCCCACTGATTTATAAAAGATAATCTTTTACAGTATATACTATAAAATATGCTTCATGTTTTATACCAAAGATATAAATTTGTGTATTCACCACCATTCCAATATTGACTAAAATTAAAGTCTAATCTCTTGAATCAGTAGTTCACAGACTGCTACATAAAATCAGCTATTTTTTTAAAAAATATTATCTGATGAATATTCTCTGAAACTATGTGTCATTATAATAGAAAACTTGGGCCATGCTTAAGTTTCATTCAAAGGTACAAAATGTGGAGTCTACCTGACTAAATTCTAGACATTGAGGCACTCATCCTCATGCATCCTTCGGACTGACTTCCACCAGGGAAAGAAAGCGAGCCACTCAGCGATCATGGCAATGCTTCAAGTCATGATGAGCCAAGGCAATTTTATTTTTGTTGACCATTGCTCCAGGTCATTGTAATTTAATGAGTAGTAATCCTATTTAAGAATATGTTGCAGGCTGCAAGGTGCCTGCTGGGAGAGAGCGGCTATGCATGAACAGATCAATATGCATTGTGTGCTTTCAACCATTCAATAATCGATTCACCCTTGTTATGAGAAAATAAATGCCAAAGTCCCCAAAGTTAATTTCTGAAGAGAGCATTTACAAGGCTACTGGATTATTAAAAGTTTCCATGGGTTATCTTGTTTGTTTATTTATTCCTGAAATCTCTGTGCTGCATCTCACAATATCCCATTCAAAAACTGCAAAAGATCCTAAAAGTACATTCCAGCAGGATGACTGGCTACATTTTCTTACTACCACTAAAGTGCTGAAGGCTTATTTGGACTGAAGCATTTTACAGACTCAACGCTTTTTCTCTTCTAGTCTTACTTTAAACATACCAGCTGCATTTAATAGGCTATCAAATAAGGCTTTCAGCAGGCTTAACTATAAGATGTCAGATCTTCTACTTCATGTGTTATTCAGTAATTTTCAATTTCTCAAATTTGTGCATTAAAAGAAGATAACATATTCTTTAGACTAGTTAGACTTTTCAGAAGTCTTGGTTATATGCTATGGGCTTTCGACATTTCCCTGTTACCATAGAAATGGGTTTATGAAGAACTAAATCTGTGCAGCATAATCACAAACATTAAATTGGCATATAAAAGCATCCCAGCCTAGCATTTCTACTGTCTATGCTAATGATTTCACTGCTTTTATAGCAGGATCTTACCAGGCTGTAATTCATTCAGGGAGCCTTAAACACACTCTCATTGAACTGGATTTCAGAGGAGTGTCTTATACATTGTGTACCGTTTTAGCTAGCTTGGTTCTGAGCACATCATATTGCCACATCAATGAGTTCTGTAGATTAGAAATCAAAACAGAGAACTGAACACTTCAGAGCACCAAATGTAATGCATGAGTCTTGCTCATTTGAGTCCAGTTAGTAAGATAATGTGAGTAGTAAATAAAATTCATTGCTTTGGATCTCCATCACATTGCCATTTAACAGAAATCGATTAAAAGTTCGTCTCAGCAAGTAAACATGCTTGGTCCCCAAAGTTACTCAAATGGATTTCCTCAAATATTTTTCAGAGTCCTACATAGTTTTAAATGACATGGCACTTATAAATAGAAATGAACATGTTTAGGTTTTCATTTGATTAATAACAAACCTACCCTGCTAGTAAGCCA
Source organism: Sylvilagus floridanus (assembly GCA_949820135.1). Taxonomy (NCBI): domain Eukaryota; kingdom Metazoa; phylum Chordata; class Mammalia; order Lagomorpha; family Leporidae; genus Sylvilagus; species Sylvilagus floridanus. The sequence continues at coordinate 25,250,843 of OX463246.1, read as the reverse complement.
CTTCAAACCAATGAAAGCTAGCCATCCAGGTAGCTTTAGGAAACTAATAGTGACATATTTGATCCTCTGCTATAAAGTTCCTCTAGAATTCCCATTCCTTCCACTTAATGGCGCAAAGCTTTGATGTTAACTCCCTGTGGATCAAGAAAGCAGATGCTCTATTCTGCTATCCACCCAAACTAAAGTTAATTAAATTTTTTTTGTAACTAAAACTAGCAAAAATCTAAAATTAACAGCTACTTTAATTCTTCTGTGTGTCATCTGTCATTGTAATCTGCTTGTAGAATAGACATTGTTCAGCAACTTCTTACTTGATTATGGAGAACTAGTTTCATTTGAGCTAATGTCAGTGGTGTTACCTCTTTTTGTTAGGTAGGACAAGTCACTTGCATTACCCTCAAAGGAGGTGCGAAACTCAATTCATCCTAACCAAGCCTAGTGCCCAGTGCCTTTGTAAAACTAATCAATTGAGATTGTTTTCTTCATATTTTTTGGTTGCAATGAAATGTCAAGAAAAATTAGACTCAGTAATTATTTGTTGATTTTGCAGCATAGCATCCACACCCTTTCTTGTGATAACTATTCCCCTTCTCTCATGCCCTGTGGTTCTGTTGAGGCCAAATTCATCTGGGAGTGTGAAATGCATACTGAATGCTTGACCAGTTGGGATTTTGCTCAGCTACAGGACTGATTCAAGGAGACCACAAGATCACGTTAGAGTGATTAAGGCAAAAAGATCTCTAACCTAGGAGATTCTCTTCCTAAAACTGGTGTTGTGATAATATGAGTTTGATGCTCCTGAAAAAATAAAGCTAATACAGTAACAGGAGAGCCAGAAGACAGGTGAAAGTTGAATTCTGATAACAATGTTTCATCCCATGAAGCCACGTACACTCCTGGACTCTTCAGTAAAGTGACTGAATTTGCTTTAGTGGTATTGGTTAGATTCTCTTTCTTGTTTAGTAGAAAAAACACATTCAGCTCCAAATCAGAAAACCATTCTACATGCATATATACTTCAAAACATCATGTTGTACACAATAAATACTTGTACTATTACGTGTCAATGACTCTTGAAATTCATTCTGGTGAAGACACAAACATCACCCATCAGATACAAGGCAAACAATTTTTGGTGCAAGAAACAGAAATAAAATATAACTGTGTTGAATTTTAAAATAGAAAGGAAAAAGATGTCTACCAAGGCAGTTTAACTGCTTCTCTTAGTTTTCAATCAATTTGTTCTTTCCCCAGAACCTTGTTTCAAATAAATTTTTATGAAATAAGATGGCAAAAAAATAAATGGTATCAGAGACTTTTAAAATTATGTATAGATTTATTTATTTGAGAAACAGGAGAACAAGAGAGAGCATTCCCTTCTGTTGGTTCACTCCCTAAATGCCTACAGTGGCTGGGGCTGGTGCTGGAGCTGGAATGCAATCCAAGTCTCCCATGTGAGGAGGCAGGGACCCAACTGCTTGAGTCTGCTTGCTGCCCACCAGGGTGTGCATTGGCAGAAAGATAGAAACAGTCGCCAGAGTCAGGTACTGAACCCAAGCACTCTGGTATGAGTCACCAGCATTCCAACCAGCACCCTAACCCCCTCCTTGTATTAGAGAATTCGAAATTACTATCTTTCATTCCATTAAAAAACTCTGATTATTATTGAAGGTGGGCAAAAACTAAGGTTTTACGTGGGCTACTATGGTAGCTACTCCTGTGAACTACTTAGATCATCCACTGATTTCTCTTCTACCACTCCTACATCCCGAGCCACGTTTGTGTCTCATATTTTTATCAGGACAAAAAGTACAAGCAACGTAAGTTAAGGTCACAATTTGAATTAATATCAAAATCTCCTTTTAAATGTATAACAAAATGCCAGAATTAGCATGAAGCAAGAAAGGGTACAACTGTTAACCCATGTAAAATATATCTATCAGTATTAGCATACCAGGAAACAAAGTATCTTTTTAGTCATTTCTACTCACATTATAAAATTTTAAATGATATAGGAAAATTTTCTTAACCTAAGGCTCTCTTATTATCATTTTTTAATCTTCATACCCTTCAGGACAGTTTAACCCCTTCACTCCCCAAAAAAACCCACTTGTTTTAAGTGTGTGCATATGACAACATCAGCTATTTGCACTGATGAACTATAATTTAAGAGCACTTAGATTCAGAGATATCTATTTCACTTTTCAATGATGGGCAAGGTAATTCACCTCTCTGAGGCTCTATATTTTTTTACTCATAAAAGAAGTATAACAGTAACTGACCTGGGGAGAAAATAAAATGAAATGAAATGAAGTATATAAAGCACTTAGAAAAGTACTTCTGTATAGCAAGCTCTCATGAATAGTAATTAAGAATTAAATATACCAACCCAATACATCATCTTTTTTTGTGACAGGCAGAGTGGACAGTGAGAGAGAAAGAGACAGAGAGAAAGGTCTTCCTTTTCCATTGGTTCACCCCCCAATGGCCGCCACGGCCAGCACACTGTGGCCGGCACACCGCGCTGATCTGAAGCCAGGAGCCAGGTGCTTCTCTTGGTCTCCCATGAGGGTGCAGGGCCCAAGCACTTGGGCCATCCTCCACTGCCTTCCCAGGTCACAGCAGAGGGCTGGCCTGGAAGAGGGGCAACGGGGACTAGAACCCTGAGTGCCGGCACCACAGGTGGAGGATTAGCCTATTGAGCCGCGGCGCCATCCCCAATACATCATCTTTGAAGAGGGAAATTTTAACGTAAACATTGAAAATCTTTGGTGTTATATGGATTGTATTAGTTTCGTCCAATGTGAATTAATGCTATGACTAGTACTGAAACAGTATTTTACACTTTATGTTTCTGTGTGGGTGCAAACTGATGAAATCTTTACTTAATATATACTAAATCGATCTGTATATAAAGATAATTGAAAATGAATCTTGATGTGAATGGAATGGGAGAGGGAGCGGGAGATGGGAGGGGTGCGGGTGGGAGGGAAGTTATGGGGTGGGGGAAGCCATTGTAATCCATAGACTGTACTTTGGAAATGTATATTTACTAAATAAAAGTTTAAAAAAAATGAAAAGAAAGTGACAGAAGCGTCGTGGTTTGAAACGACATATATTTCTGGAGCTCAAAGTCCAAAATGGGATTTACTAGGCTAAACTCGAGGTATCAGCAGAGAGGCATTCTTTTTGGAGGTGCCAGGGAAGAACCCATGTCCTTTCCTTTTTCCAGTTTCTCTAGCGGCCTGAACTCCTTGACCAGTGCTCTTGTTCTCCACCTTCAAAACCAGCAGCATGGAGAATCTGACTCAGCTATCTCTTCTTCCCCTTATAATCTTTGTGACTGTGTTGAACCACCTAGATAATCCAGGATAATATCTTTATCTGAAAGCTAACCCATCAACATTAATTCCATGTGTAACTTTAATTCCCCTTTCGCATGTAACGTAACATATCCATTGGTTCCATAAGTACAGAACACAAGCATCTTAGAGGAATCATTATTCAGTCTACCACAGCATCCATCCTTCCATTAAATATTTGCATTGTGAAATAGAATTTCCTAAGCCTTTATAGTTTGCTTATTTCTGATTGGCCCAGAAAACACACTAACCCTGGAGTCCTTACAGGAATGATGTTCAAAAAAATCCAAATTATTCATTCTTTATTATGTTCACCTTCATGGATGATTTGAAACCATAAATTCATTCTTTAGGGCAACAAGATGGCCACAAATATTCCAGTCACTCGTAAAGCATAATCTGGGTCAAGGTTCTGAAATGTCACAGGTCAAAGAAATGTAGGTTTACCATAGGATATAGGTATACCGCAAGATATCCATTGATTTTGAATTGCTCGCCAAAATCCTGGTGCAAATCTGATGGAAACTGGTCTCCTTTTTAGACTATTATAATATAAATATTTAGAAACTGAATCAAGTGCTGCCTGAGAAAGAGAACCGTAGAAATAGATTTTGTCTGAAAGCTGACAGTCTGAAAGCCAAGCTTTGAGTCCCGGCTGCTCCTCTTCTGATCCAGCTCTCTGTTGTGGCCTAGGAAAGCAGTGGAAGATGGCCCAAGTGCTTGGGCCGCTGAATCCACATGGGTGACCTCGAAAAAGCTCCTGGCTCTTGGCTTTGGATTGGCCCAGCTCTGGCCATTGAGGCCACTTCGGGAGTGAGCCAGTGGATGGAAGACCTTTCTCTCTGTCTCTCCCTCTCTGTCTGTAACTCTACTACTTAAATAAATAAATATTTTTTTAAACTTCTAGTTGTTTTAAAAATTGTGTTTCACATAGTTGCATAACATAAAATTTATTTTTGCAGCTGGTGCAGTGATTTATGCTTCCCACATTAAAGACAAATCATTTACTGAATAATCTTCTTTTCCTCCCCTATTGCACATCAAGTACATCCAGTTTCCATTTAAACATGAATCTACTTCTGAGTTCTTCTTTTATCAACCAATCTTCATATTATTGCATTTCTTATTAAGCTATTATTGGTCCATTACCCCTCCATATGCAATTCTATATAAGTTTATAAATTTGCACAGGAAAACAATCCTTTTGGGATTGTAATCGCAACTGCATTGAATATATAGAGTTATTTGAAGGGAAATTGTCATTGTTATATAATTTATATTCTCATCAACAAACATAATACATTGCTCCATTGGTTCAGATTTTATTTTATGTCTTTTTTATAATTGTCTTCTATTTTTTTCAAATGTTGATAATATGTCCAGGATCTTTATGAAACTCTCTAAATGTTCCTGTGCCAATATTTTTCTACTTTGTATGTTGACTATATTATCTGCAATTGAAAAACTGCCTGCCTGCCTTCCTCCCTCCCTCAGCTGCTCTACTTCCAATCCAGCTCTGCTGTGGCCTGGGAAAGCAGTACAAGATGGCCCAAGGACCTGCACCCACGTGGGAGACCTAGAAGAAGCTCCTGGCTCCTGGCTTTGGATCGGCACAGCTCCAGCCATTGCAGCCAGTTGAGGAGTGAAGCATCAGATGAAAGATCTCTCTCTCTCTCTCTCTATGCCTCTCCTCTGTCTGTGTAACTCCGACTTTCAAATAAATAAATAAATCTTTTTAAAAAAGAGTAATAAAGAGCCATGAGCATCAGTAAGGTACATACATATCAGAAGAAACTTAGACTGGGTCAAATGATGATCTGGGCTAAAGTAAGTGATTAACAAGCAGAGGGACTAAAATTGGTGCTTCACTCTGAAAGTAAGTCAATACAATGGAAATTCAACTGGTCAGTTAGAATAACAGACACATAGGACTTGATTGGAAGTTGACCTTTGCCTATTTGAGTCTCCAATTTAGAGACATGTGGTGTGATTGGATGAGCCACAATTAATATATAACTACTTAATAATAAAAACATTTCAGCTGTAAGTTATATAAACCTTTGTTTATTTCAACAGCTGTCATTCATTCATTCTCTACCCTGGAGTTAAGATCATGATTCGATTCACATGACATTTATATGCACTAGTCTCAGTGCAAGTGGTAGGTAGATGGTGTCCTTTATTTGCAAAGATATCCATATAATATCCAATTCCTATGAATTTGTGACCTATTATGGCAGGGACTTTGAAGATCTGAATAAGTTTAGGAACTTGAGAGAATGAGACTCTTTAGGATTATTTAAGTGAATACAATGTAATCATGAAGATTCTTATAAAGCGTTGAAGGAAACAACACAGAGAAAGATGTGACAACACAGGCGGGGTGGGGGAGGAGAAAGAGAGATTTGAAAATATTCTCCTGTGGCTTTAAAAATGGAGGCGGAAACTAAGAGTTAAGGAATGCAGGGTGACCTCTAGAAGCTAGTATAGGCCAGGAAACTGCTTACGTCCTAGAGCATCCACCAGGAGCACTGCTCTGCCAACAGCTTGGTTTTAGGGTTTCTGGTCTCCAGATTTCGTGTTGTTTAAAACTACTAGGTTTCTGTCCCAAGTTTTTGAACGGCCCCAAATGATGGAGTTAGAATTGTGCCAGGGGTTTCCAATACAACCCCATCAAGGTGGCATGTACCAAGGCCATCTCACTAGTGCAAGTGATCAATTTCAGCTCACAATTGATCACACTGATAGGTCTAAGAGCCAAAGGGATCACACAAACAAGACTAGTGTCTGCTAATACTAACTAATAGAATGAAAAAGGGAGAGAATGATCCAACATGGGAAGCAGGATACACAGCAGACTCATAGAATGGCAGATGTCCTAAATAGCACTCTGGCCTCAGAATCAGCCCTTAAGGCATTCGGATCTGGCTCAAGAGCCCATGAGAATATTTTAGGCATGGAAAGCTAAGACACTCTGGAAAAAACAGAAGACCTAAATGAAAGATCTCTGCGAGTGAGATCCCAGTGGAAAGAACGGGGCCATCAAAGAAGGAGGTACCTTTCTCTGAAGGGAGGAGAGAACTTCCACTTTGACTATGGCCCTGTGGGAATAAGATCGAAGTCGGCTAACCCTAAAGGCTTCCATAGCCTCGGCAACTCATGACCAGAGCCTAGGGAGATTACTGACGCCATAAACAAGAGTGTCAAATTGCTAAATCAACATCAGGAGTCACTGTGTACTTACGTCTCATGAGGGATCTGTCCTTAATGTGTTATCCAATGTGAAGTGATGCTATTACTAGTACTGAAACAGTATTTTTACACTTTGTGTTTCTGTGTGGGTGCAAACTGATGAAATCCTTACATAGTATATATTGAATCGATCTTCTTTATATAAAGATAATTGCAAATGATTAAAAAATCTTGGTGTTAAACTGGAAATTGCATAGACAATTAATCAATTTTTTAAAAAAAAAAAATCATGTAGGATCTCTGTCCTTAATGTGCTGTACATTGTGAATTAATACTATAACTAGTACTCCAACAGTATTATCATTTTGTGTCTCTATGCGAGGGCAAACCGTTGAAATCTTTACGTAATATGTACTAAATTGATCTCCTGTGTATAAAGAGAATTGAAAATGAATCTTGATGTGAATGGAAGGGGAGAGGGAGCGGGAAAAGTGGAGGGTGGGGGGAGGGAGGGAAGTTGTGTGGGGGGGGAGCCATTGTGGTCCATGAGCTGTTCTTTGGAAATTTATATTCTTTAAATAAAAGCTTTATAAAAAAAAAAAAAAAAAAAAAAAAAAAAAAAAAACTACTAGGTTTCTGGTGGTTGGGTTACTGCAGCAAGGAGGTGTAGTTCACAATATCAGATGTGTACATATTATCAAGTCTCTTCATGTTCTCGAAATCAAATTAACTTGGACTATGAATCTATCTCTTAGCTAGGTGTGTATTAAATTCACACTTGCCATTTTTCTACTTCTGGCATTTCTTCTGCCACAGGATGGTTCACAGGTGCCAATGTCTTACAGGGAGTCAGATTGGTAGCTGTTGGCTCACTTACATGAACCAAAATGCCACTGATTTGTCCACTCAGATTCTGTGGCTCTGGTATGAAAATCAGGAAGCAGTAAGGCAGCTACTGTTAACAGTACAAGAGAGAAGTGGGGGACTTGATTCAGGAGGTAGCTGAGTAAAATGGACAGATCTGGTTATAATTTGGTAGAACCAACAGTGCTTACTTAGAGATTAGACATAGGGAATTGAAGAGAGGGGTGGGGAATTAAAGATGACTGAAACAGTCGGTGCCACGGCTCACTTGGCTAATCCTCCACCTGCAGTGCCGGCACCCCGGATTCTAGTCCAGGTTGGGGCGCTGGATTCTGTCCCGGTTGTTCCTCTTGCAGGCCAGCTCTCTGCTGTGGCCCGGGAGTACAGTGGAGGATGGCCCAAGTGCTTGGGCCCTGCACCCCATGGGAGACCAGGAGGAGGAACTTGGCTCCTAGCTTCGGATTAGCGCAGCGTGCCGGCTGTGGCGGCCATTGGGGGGTGAACCAATGGAAAAGGAAGACCTTTCTCTGTGTCTCTCTCTCTCTCACTGTCCACTCTGCCTGTCAAAAAAAAAAAAATGACTGAAACCTTTCACATGAGCAACTTGCAAACTGTGGTACTACTTTTTTTTTTTCAGAGATGTATCATTTTATTTGAAAGTCAGAGTGATAAAGAGAAAGAGGGAAAGAGAGAGGGAGACGCTCCACCTGCTGATTAATTTCCTAAATGTCCACAACAGCCAGGCTAGGACAAAGTCTGGAGTTCCGATTCTCTCACATGGATGGCTAGAACCCCAAAACTTGGGCTACCTTGTCCTGTCTCCCAGGCACACTAACAGGAAGCTGGATGGGAAGAACAGAGGAGAAAGGACTCAGTCACTCCAATAAGGATGGAGGTGTCCCAAGTGTCAACTTAACCCTCTGAGCCACAGCGCCACCCCTGCAGTACTATTTATTAAGAAGGGAAAGAAAACAGTCTCAAATGAGGTCTTCAAAAGGTTCCTGTAAAATATGCATGAAATAGGTTTATTTTCTTAAAACACCTTTTAATTCCATTTTGTCATGAGGCATTGGTAATCCCCTTTTAAATTATCCACTTCAAAATGTTTTTTTTCCTATTTGCTCTATCACGGTTCTTTATACCACATTTAAAGGGACCATTTCCTATAATTTCTCAACTTATTCACTCAAATACCAGTAATTCAGGCTAGTTTGAGATGGCTTATCATTTCCTATAATTTCTCAATTCAGTCATTCAAATGTTAGTGATTCAGGCTGGTTTGGGGTGGCTTAGGAGTCAAGTGCATCTACTCAGCAGCAAAAGTCCTTATCTCCAATGCTAGACATCATTGCAAGGGACTTGCTGGATAGCCTTAGCCGATATTTAGTTATGGTTTGTTTGTATATTATCAATTTACATTTTAGATTTTGCCAGTGCTTCACTTATGATTTACAAGAAATAAGCAGATAGATATTGAATTCCTAGTAAGTTTTTGATAGATAAAATTCTATTAGATAATTTGCTATTGACCAGGGAAGATTTTTCACAGGTTTATGTTTACACCCTTCTGAATCCTCATCAAAATGACAATAACAAGATAAGAGAGTTTTAAAGCACAAGGAAAATAAAAGGAGATGAAAAGGATGGGCAAGAAATATCAACAAATATTAGGATATGGGAAAAAATGAATGACCTGTAACGTAGCAGACTGTATGGAGAGAAATAAATGTCGGCACACGCAGTAGGCACACCAGTGCAATGAATTCTGGAAGGCCTCATTTAAAAAAATTAAATTGTGATATTATATAACATTAGTTACCATATGGAAAATGCACAGTTCTATGAAAAATTTTTAAAGGAATTTGTGATAATTACAGAGGAAATTATAAAGAAAGACTTCAACTCTAGGAAAAACAAACTAACACACAATAAGGGAAACATGATTAGGGGTTAGGAGTAGAATTTACCACCTATCAGTGAATATTATATAATCAGTAACAAAAAGATTGAATTGAATATTAGCTTAATCAAATTGTAGAATATGGCTATATTGGGACAATGTTAGAAGAAAAAGAACATAAACTTGGGAGTTGGCATTGTGGCACCTTAGGTAAGGCCATTGCCTGCAACACCACATCCCAAACGGGCATTGCTTCATGTTGCAGCTGCCCCACTTCTGATCCAGCTCCCTGTCACTGGCCTGGGAAAGAAGCAGAAGATGTTCCAAGAGCTCGGGCTCCTGACACCCAAGTGGGAGACCTGGATGAAGCTCCTGGCTCCTGGCTTCAGCCAAGCACAGCCCTGACCTTTCTTTGCAGCCATTTGGGAAATAAATCAGGGAATGGAAGATATCTCCATGCCCCATCCCCGTAACTTTGACTTTCGAATAAATAAACCTTTTTGAAAAAAGAAAAACATAAATTTTACATTGTTAAAGACAAAGAAAGCATTGAGTTTGGCAATATATATGGAGTGAGTGTGGAATAAACCAGTTGAAAGAGTTTAATGTAGTTCCTTGAAGAAGCAGGACTGGGGTGTGGTGCAGAAGAAAATACTTCCATTCTGTCATATTTCATGGACCCATTTAACTTTTTTCAGTGAGCAGATATTGCTATTACTTTGATTTAAAAAATTCATTTGGAAAATATGAGAGTTAGACATTAAATGCCAACTGTTCCTGTTTTGATTACAGATTGCAAGAGTATTATTTTAATCTGTTGATACTGCTTTCATGATGTGATCTGTGACACACAACAAATTTGATCTAGTAGAGTTTCATGATGAGGAAGCTATTTTTCTCAAATCATAAATGCATCTTTTATTTTGTCTTTGTCAATTTCTTTTTAGAAAAAAATCAAAAAATAAACAGGGCTGATTACAGTTTATTAAGAACAGATGGATAATGTTCCCATCAGGAAGCAGATCAAATGGACATGATATTTTTTTCTCCCTTTTTATGTCTATCATCTGCACTGGGTACCAGAACAGGCAAATATGCATATTCATAACATATAGATGGAGAAAACAAATATTCCTAGACTACAGGTTCAAAATCAAAAATAAGGAATTTTATTTTCCTTTCAGGGACAATAGACAAATGACAAAGCAATCTTTACTGCTCTTAATGAGATCCCAAGGTAGTCATAGTGGTCTCAAAAGTGAAATTGTTGAATAGCTGAATTTAAACTCAATGCTATTCCTGGAACCTTCTAGTTGTTTTTAACAAAAAGTGTGACGTACAGAATACTGGACAACAGAGGAATAATGCATTTTCACATTCTTGGGAACATCAAGATTTATTATCAAGAGTTCAGTACTGATTAATGATATCACAATGAATACCAAAAGGGAGCAAGGAGAGATTTGTCACTTATTATAAAGTGTAGTCACATTTGTTTTAGTTTCTTGCTGAGGGTCCAAGGAACCAAAGTCATTACTTTCTGAATGAAATATTGGATGCCAGATATTAATAATAGGGCATGTGGAGCTCCCCAGTTCCCCGGGATTATCATCTATGCATAAAATTTTGGAAGGAAATTGAGTGAATTGTTTAGGGCTTTGGAATACTTGAGAGTGATAGCATTGCCTAGGGCAAAACACTGGCCCCTGCAGGCCACCAGGTAATTGTGTAACTGGGAAGGTCCCTGAGCTCCAACCTGAATTCCTCCACAGCCCAGAATTATTTTGCTCCCTGCTGTCAGTGAGCCAATGGGTAATTTTGCTATGAATATATATTAATTTCTGTCTTCTATGTGGCTCATATTTTGGTGCATTAAATCACATATCTAAATTTCATCAATTAATTTTATCTACTGTAATACTTCACTCTCAGATTCAAGGACATAAACTTGAATCAGTCATGAGTAAAGGTAGGTTACAAACATTGCTACCAGGCAAATTTAGGGAGGTTGGTTGCCTTCATCCAATAGCTGGTGGTATTGTCAGCTTTTGTTTAGAGTGTCTGATACAGGCAGTTTTGTTTGACAAGGATTGAGATTAAATGCAACTTTGTGCAGTCAAAGCATGTAACAATACTGCCAGCCCACACACCTTCAACTGGGCTTTTTATTAAGTTTTTCGAAGTATTCATTTGTTGCTAAAATCTGTCCTGTTTCATATCACAGACATTTGATGTATACTTGGCTTTTTATAAGTCACTTTCTCTCTCTCTCTCTCTCTCCCTCTCTCTCTTTTCTCTTTCACCCTGTGTGTGTATGTGCGTGTGTGTGTATATGTGTTTGTGCCTCTCTGTTTCAACACACACACCCTCATCCCCACACACATAATTTATGATGTTGGCATTAACCAGATTTTCCAGAACCTTTGTTGCAACTAACAGTAAGTTTTCAGAACCCAAAATAAACTTATTTAGTTCCTCTGCTTCTGTAATATAATAGAAAGTTTTGTGGCTAAATGTCCAATTTTGTTCTGAAATCTTAAACTAAATTGCTTTCAACACAATAACTCTAGAGAAAAAAAATCTTATCAGGCACCTATAATCACAGAGAAAATGAGACTTCAAAGTATTGAGCCACTTACAGTAGATTATAATCACATAATATGTCTTTAGGAAATAATCAAGGAAGAAGTGAAATGATCACACGTTGGCCAGGCTGGCTGCATTCTTTTATAGGGCCTCATGACATTGAGTATTAGTTGTTAAAAAATACTGAAATCTGGGAGTTTTTATAATCTTAGTAGTTCTACTTCATGCCCCAGTGGTATCAAAGCTATCAAGCTGTAAGGAAACTTCTATGTGACAGAATTTAGATCAGAAATTGATGTTCAACTTGAGCCCTCAGGACCCTGTTATATCAGCATCCCTTTAGAGAACTGCTCATCTTGAGTCGTCCCTGCCGCTGTCAGCTTTCAGGACCGGCTAGGATGTGAACAGATACATTGGACGTCCCTCACACCAGACCTCCTTAGTACACATGATGACTGTGTTTGTGTCTGTCTCTGCCTTCTTCCCCACACTACTTCTTTTATACAGAGAGCAATAAACTGTCCTCTTCGTATGGCTAGATTGGGAAAGCCATACACAGAGTTTCATGATTTCGTTCATCTCAGATAACAGAATACTGTGTGGAGATGCATGATTTGACTTAGCCATCAGCCTGCACCAACTTCCGACTCAGCAGAGCTCACCCTCCTTGACTGCAGATTCCTTTGGGGGCAGGGAAGGTAGTAATGGGTGCCAGATCCACTTGATCCTGTGTGTTATTGATTAGAGGAAGGAGAGGTTCCACAAGAGAGTCCTGGCTACAGAGTGGCAGCAATGACAGCCTATAGGCAAGTTGTGAAGGGTGCCATCAATTATAAGGGAACTGATGCCTGCTGAAAGATTGGTCACAGCAAGAGAGAGCCTGAAACCCCATCTTGTCCTATCCACTGCCTGATAGTTCAATTTCTGCTAGAATTCCCTGCCAGTAGTTGTTTACTATCTTCTTAAAAATTGATAAATTTTCAGAAGTTGAAATTGAAAAACACAGTATGGTTAGGCATAATGAGAGGTATGGAAGTTGAGACAATAAATTTAGCCATTCAGTATGTCCTAAGGAAAAAAAGACAAGAGGTAAAACTTCCAGTGGATGACACAGATGTTCTTCAGCATCTGAGGGAGCCCTTATTCTCTGAAGATTCTAGTTGTTAGTTCAACCTTCAGTGTGAAACAAACTTGATCTCTTTGTTACTTCACTCTTCACACATTTGGTGAATACCTAGTATATGCTAGGATTTAGGGCTACAGAAATAATCGATAACTACTCTTTCTCCATAAAGGAGCTCAGGCTCTGGCTAACACAGACAAATGTTGCATTTACAAAAGCATCCTGCAATGTGAGTGATAGTGCTGAGAAACAGTGCTCCTGAAGACTAATGGAGTTCCCTGCTGGGGTGATTACACAGTGGATGCGAATATTTGAACAGCAATATTTGTGGAGGACGCTGATAGGAATCAGGTGTGTGGAAGGCTGATGGAATACCAAGTGTGATCAGGGCAGAGAGTCTATCCCATGATTAGTGAATAGTCAGAAGCCAGAGGTGGCTATTCCCCCAGAGGTATGGGGAAAGGTGGGAGGAAATACTGGAAAGGTAGCAGAAACTCAAGAGTATGCTATGGGAATTCAACTTGACCTGGTAAATAATCTTCTCCCTACTATGGGGATTTGAGGGATCCAAGGGAAAATAAACAGCAAAAAGACAATTACTTGGACTGAAGTGTTTATAGTAAACAAGGTTTTCCAGAATGGTGATTTTTCAAATAGTTTATAAAGCAGGAAATCAAAGAAAATGTACATAATATCTTACATATTTCATGTGGAAAATAAAGTGTGCTCATTAATATTCTTTATGTAGGACAAAGCAGTTTCTTAACAGATGTATGGATCTGCTGGTTATCATTCCTTATTTTCCTTCTGTAATCATACATAATATAAACCATTGTATATAATTTCTACTGCCTGTATTTAAGTGAGACAAGCATTTTTAAATGATATGAAAAAGCATTTTTTAAAAAAGCTCTAGACTCTGCTTTTCCTCCGAATGTTTATATTTGGCTTGCTTACACCTAATTTGACAGAAAACAGTGTTTTTAGCCATTCACCATTATCAAGACTATCCAGAGCACTCTAATTAGCTATCATGGAAACAACTCTCTTTTCACACTCATACTACATTAACTCATAGATTATCAATTAAATTACATAATTAGAATAATAATTGACGCAAATGGTTTGGGAATACACTGTGCTGAGCACAAGAGCCAACTGATAATAGAACCACACAAACAAACCAGACACTACTGCAAGCAAGTCACCAGCTAGCACTGTTTGTTCATTCCTGGGCAGAGAATAGAATGTTCTGTGAACAGATGGAACATGTTAGCTATTCCGAGTTGGTTAAGTGTACAACGGTAATGGTGGATCTAACTAAAAAAAAAAAATTATTTCATCTTTGGGAACATTTAAACATTTCAGGGACTAGACTGGATAGTTTAGTCATGTACTTGTATTTGTTACTATCAGAATAAGTAGATTTAAATATTTGTAAAGCAATTTCAAATAATAATTTCAAAGATCTTATGATCTAGGGATTTCTCAAAATACTAGAAATTCTTCACTGGATCCCTAATGTCTAAGAAATGACTTAACTTGGGTTAAGTTCAGAGGACCCAGAGTCTAAATAAGATCCGTATCAAGGAAAATGATCCACAATGAAAGCGAATAAGCATTTCTGTAGGATGTAAGAAGGCCCTCAGACCCCTAGTGCAACAAAGACACCACACTGACAGTTGCCACGGTTTCATAACCACTTCACCTCACTCCTGCACCAAATAGCTATGAAGCCACATTTCTAACCCCAGAGGACTGCAAGTTGGTAAGGAAAGGGAAAGTATGAGAATTTTCAACCTTTTAAAAATCCATGAAGATCACATGCCTGCAAGGCCAACCGCCAGGACAGATGACAACTCTTCAAAATCTCAAGACGGTGACCAATAAAAAACATTTGTGGCGCACCTGTATCCATCATCCCCACAAATACCATCATGAAGTAGGGGGTGAAGACGCTGACCATAGGGTGTTGTGAGCTGGACACTGACTCGTGTCAACCTTGAAGTGGTGTGAAATAAGAAGCCATTTTTTTTTATAATGCTTTTATTTAAAGAATATAAATTCCCAAAATACAGCTTATAGATTACAATGGCTTCCCCCCCCCATAACTTCCCTCCCACCCGCAACCCGCCCCTTTCCCACTCCCTCTCCCCTTGCATTCACATCAAGGTTCATTTTCAATTCTCTTTATATACAGAAGATCAGTTTAGTATATATTAAGTAAAGATTTCAACAGTTTGCCCTCACATAGCAACACAAAGTGAAAAATACTGTTGGAGTACTAGTTATAGTATTAATTCACAATGTATAGCACATTAAGGACAGAGATTCTACATGATATATATTTTTTAAATTGATTAATTTTCTATGCAATTTCCAATTTAACACCAAGATTTTTTTCATTTTTAATTATATTTATATACAGAAGATTGATTCAGTATATACTAAGTAAAGATTTCATCAGTTTGCACCCACACAGAAACACAAAGTGTAAAAATACTGTTTCAGTGCTAGTTATAGCATTACTTCACATTGGACAACACATTAAGGACAGATCCCACATGAGACGTAAGTACACAGTGACTCCTGAAGTTGATTTAACAATTTGACACTCTTGTTTATGGCGTCAGGAATCTCTCTAGGGTCTAGTCATGAGTTGCCGAGGCTATGGAAGCCTTTAGGGTTCGCCGACTTCAGTCTTATTCCGACAGGGTCATAGTCAAAGTGGAGGTTCTCTCCTCCCTTCAGAGAAAGGTACCTCCCTCTTTGATGGCCCCATTCGTTCCACTGGGATCTCACTCGCAGAGATCTTTCATTTAGGTCTTCTTTTTTTTTGCCACAGCGTCTTGGCTTTCCATGCCTAAAATATTCTCATGGGCTCTTGAGCCAGATCTGAATGACTTAAGGGCTGATTCTGAGGCCAGAGTGCTATTTAGGACATCTGCCATTCTATGAGTCTGCTGTGTATCTCGCTTCCCATGTTGGATCATTCTCTTGCTTTTTGATTCTATCAGTTAGTATTAGCAGACACTAGTCTTGTTTGTGTGATCCCTTTGACTCTTAGAGTCTATCAGTGTGATCAATTGTGAACTGAAATTGATCACTTGGACTAGTGAGATGGCCTTGGTACATGCTACCTTGATGGGATTGTATTGGAATCCCCTGGCACAATTCTAACTCCATCATTTGGGGCAGTTCCGATTGAGCATGTCCCAAATTGTACATCTCCTCCCTCTCTTATTCCCACTCTTATATTTCACAGGGATCACTTTTCAGTTAAAATTTAAACACCTACGAATAATTGTTTGTTAATTACAGAGTTCAACCAATAGTACTAGAATAAAAAAAAACTAAAATGGATAAAGTATTACATTGTACAACAACAGTCAGCACAAGAGCTGATCAAGTAACTGTTTCTCATAGTGTCCATTTCACTTCAACAGGTTTCCCCTTTGGTGCTCAATTAGTTGTCACTGATCAGGGAGAACATATGATATTTGTCCCTTTGGGATTGGCTTAATTCACTCAGAATGATGTTTTCCAGATTCCTCCATCTTGTTGCAAATGACTGGATTTCATTGTTTTTGACTGCTGTATAGTATTCTATAGAGTACATGTCCCATAATTTCTTTATCCAAATGTATGCTTTGAATTCCCTGTGATCTTTTGCTGTGAGGTTCCCTTTGTTTACCTTCTTTCATGTTGATGGCCGTGTTTCTGTGTGTAACACATCTTTAAGCATCTTCTGCAGGGCTGGGTAAGTGGCAACAAATTCTTTCAATTTCTTTTTGCAGTGAAAGGTCTTTATTTCACCTTCATTCATAAATGAGAGCTTTGCAGGATATAATATTCTGGGATGGCAGTTTTTCTCTCTTAGTACCTGGGCTATGTCTCGCCATTCCCTTCTAGCTTGTAGGGTTTCTGATGAGAAGTCTGCTGTGAGTCTAATTGGAGATCCTCTGAGAGTAATCTGACGTTTCTCTCTTGCACATTTTAGGATCTTTTCTTTCTGTTTCACTGTGGTGAGTTTAATTACAATGTGTTGTGATGAGTATCTCTTTTGGTCATGTTTATTGGGGGTTCTATGAGCTTCCTGTACTAGGATGTCTCTGTCCTTCTCCAAACCTGGGAAATTTTCTGCTATTATCTCACTAAAAAGGCATTCTAATCCTTTCTCCCTCTCCATGCCTTCAGGAACTCCTAGAACTCGAATGTTGGGTTTTTTAATAGTATCCTGTAGATTCCCAACAATATTTTTTAGATTTCTAATTTCCTCTTCTTGTCTTTGGTTTGACTGTATATTTTCCTGTGCTCTGTATTCTAAGTCCGATATTGTCTCTTCTGCCTCACCCATTCTGTTTGTAAGACTCTCTAATGTGTTTTTCATTTGATCTATTGAATTCTTCACTTCATTATGATTTCTCGTCACTATCACAGTTTCATGTTCTACTAGTTGTTTCATTTCAGCTTGATTCCTCCTTAATATTTCATTTTCACGAGAGAGATTTTCTACCTTGTCCATTAAGGATTTCTGTAGTTCAAGAATTTGTTTTTGAGTACTTCTTAGTGTTCTTATCAATTTTTTGAGATCTGCTTCTTGCACTTCTTCTATCTCATCATCTTCGTAATCTTGAATTGGGGTGTCTTTCATTTGGGGGTGTCATAGTGTCTTCCTTTTTCTTGTTACCTTGGTTTTTGTGTTTGTTGTTTGGCATATTGGTTTCTTCACTGTGGTGTTTTTTCTTGTTATACTATGACTCTAGATAAGTGGACTGTCTGCTTTCAATGGAGCCTTAGAGGCTTGAGATGGGTGTGGCCTGATAGCTCTGTTTGGTTCCTCAGGGTTGAGGGTGTGCCAAAGGTGACACTCCCAGGTTAGGTGTGGTAAATCTCTCTCTGTTTCTTTCTTTATTTTTGATTCAAAAGGGAAGTAATTCCACACACTTCCCTTTTTGAATCAAAAATAAAGAAAGAAACAGAGAGAGATTTGCCATTTTTGTTTTTTTAGGATCCATGTTGAGACACCCCAAGCTTTCTGTCTTTCCCAGCTTTTGTGGAAAGTGCCTCAATATAGTACCATGAAAATAGCCTGGAATTTTTAATCTATTTTATGGTGAATAGAATTCGTTTAAAACAAATCTGTAAAATTGCCTTAGGAGTAATATAAGAGAAAGCAGACTGTATTGTATAATTAGGATATATAATAATGCAATATATTGTATATAAAACATGTTCTTCACGCCTGTGTAGCCCAAAAATGCAAGAAAATTCAAGACAACTTGTTTATTGTGTACAAAGCATGATTGTATCTAAATAGCATGTTCAGTCATTGGAAACCATCAGATAAATTTACAATGATTCTTCACAAAGATGTGTTGCTGAATTGTAAGAAAAGCATTAAGCTGTCTTGTTATTCACTGCAGTCCTTTTAGTTATGGTTTGAAACTAAGGTATTTGGAGCAACTCATAAATCTGGGACATACACATTTTAAACTGAAGTATGTGAACCATAGGCATTTCTAAGAAATATCAGGATGTAATATCACATAATTAATATAGTATAACACCTGATAGCAACAGCAATCTATAAAAGATGGGAAAATAACTGTAAATTCAGGTAAGCATATTCCACTTGAGGGATTCTGTCATTGTGCTTTTATCAGGACAACATTCAGTATATGTGATTGTCCTTCGAAAACACTCAAATTGGGATAGACATGATTCTGATTGATTTAATAAGTCATAAAGTAATCAGAAACTCACCTAATGTGGATTCTCCTATATCTAGAATTGGGTAAAGAAAACTACATCTAGAAATATATACTAAATTTCAAGATCTAAGCTGAAAGTGTTACTGTTTTACTTTACTAGTAAAACAAAAGCAAAAATAACAAAAGTTGAACTTGCCACAATTTTAAGGATACTAATAAAACATCTGCTTAGTTTCCACAATCAGAGAAATTTTCATTAAAACAAAAAGGGTAACCATATTCAAACCACTTAAAGCTTTCAAACATGAGCTAAAGCTAGTCTTTTTTTTTTTTTTTTTTTGACAGGCAGAGTGGACAGTGAGAGAGAGAGACAGAGAGATAGGTCTTCCTTTTTGCCATTGGTTCACACTCCAATGGCGGCCTCAGCCGGTGCACTGCAGCCAGCGCACCGCGCTGATCCGATGGCAGGAGCCAGGTGCTTATCCTGGTCTCCCATGGGGTGCAGGGCCCAAGGACTTGGGCCATCCTCCACTGCACTCCTGGGCCACATCAGAGAGCTGGCCTGGAAGAGGGGCAACCGGGACAGAATCCGGTGCTCCGACCGGGACTAGAACCCAGTGTGCCGGCGCCGAAAGGCGGAAGACTAGCCTATTGAGCCGCGGCGCCGGCCCAAAGCTAGTCTTTTTTTTGTTTTGTTTTGACAGGCAGAGTTAGACTGAGAGAGAGAGAGACAGAAAGGTCTTCCTTCCGTTGGTTCACCCCCCAAATGGCCACTACGGTCGGCACGCTGCGCCGATCCAAAGCCAGGAGCCAGGTGCTTCCTCCTGGTCTCCCACGCGGGTGCAGGGCCCAAGGATTTTGGCCATCCTCCACTGCCTTCCCTGGCCACAGCAGAGAGCTGGCCTGGAAGAGAAGCAACAGGGACAGAATCCGGCGCCCCAACCTGGACTAGAATCAGGGGTGCTGGCGCCACAGGAGGAGGATTAGCCTAGTGAGGTGCGGCATTGGCCTAAAGTTAGTCTTAATATCTGAATATGCAGGCCCACCGTGAAGCCCCCTGGAACACAGGGAAGTGTGTTTCCATTCAGGCAATCCCCAAGTCTGGCTCCGTCCCAGCATACTTTAGATATTAACGCACATCAACATGCTGCAAATATCTTATCTGAAAGTGAATGAATATTAGCTTTTCCCAACAGAGGGAATGTGCTCTCTTAACAAAGCAGGACTGAGTTAACTTTTCTGTTCAATCACAAATGTTTGGAAAGCTTAGCAAAAGCTTTGTGGAAGCATCTAGAAAAGTAACTTTTGTTAATCATGCTGACTTTAGGTGGTGAGAAGGAAGGCAAATGTTCTAACCGTGGGAACTATTTTCACCAAGTGAGACAATGCGTTTGGAGAGCACAGAGGATCCTTGTAGAGGCTGGTAGCACGAAAGCTAGGGGAGGTAGGTGAGATCAAGGTTTGTGCTGTTGCACACCAGGCGTCTTGTTGAGCGCTTGTCTTGACTTTGAAGCATGACAGATAGAGCAGTATTGTACACATGACTCTCCAGTGGAATGCAAGGCCTCCACGTACATGTAAGGTGCAAATATAGGAGGAGTGGGAGTGAGGCATTGAGAACAGTCTGCTGCTAAGAAAAACACACCTCTCAGGGTGAAACAAAGGGAGAAAGAATTTTAACGACAAGATGGCAGACACAGCCAAATGTTCAGTGAGTATAAATGGAGAAAAAGTTGTTGGGTTTGGCAGTTAGGATCATGGTTAGTGAATTTAAAGAGAGAATTTCAGTGACTCAATATGAAAAAGTTAAATAAACAGTGGCTTAAAGTGAGTGTATACGATGAAGAGACAGGATGGTTATTTCTGAATCCAAAACTGGCAACACAGAAAGGGAAGTGAGGCCTGGGTTCACTTAGAAGATGCAGGGAAGATAGTTTTGCAGAGGGAAAGACTGAAAATACAACCGATCAGGAAAAGAGTGAGCAGAGGCTCTGAGCAGAAACTGGATGGTGGCTGCCGCCAGAAAGAAGAGGGTGCAATTCCCCATACCCAGGAAGGAAGCAAGGAAGGGGATAGTGTGAGCAAAGGTTGCCTGTGCGTAGAGACTGGGAGGAGGGGGAAGTTGCCATGAAGGTGTTGGCCTCCATCCTCTTTGTAAAACAGGAGGGAAGACTGACAAAATTGTGGCAGGTGAGATGAGATCAGAGGTTAGAGTAGGCAGTGTTGTGGTGCAGTGGGTTACATCACTGCCTGCTGTGGGACATCCCACATGAGCACGGTCCCAGCTCTGTTTGCTCCACTTTCTTTTTTTTAAGCTTTTATTTGACAAATATAAATTTCATAGGTACAGCTTTTGGATTATAGCAGTTCTTCCCCCTATAGCTGCCCTCCCACCCCCACTCCATCCTACCACCTATTCCCTCTCCCATCCCATTCTTCAATTAGATTCATTTTTAATTATCTTTATATACAGAAGATCAACTCTATACTAAGTAAAGATTTCAACAGTTTGCACCCACACAGAAACACGAAGTATAAAGTACTGTTTGAAGGCTAGTTTTACGTTAATTCTCATAGTACAACACATTAAGGACAGAGGTCCTACATGGGGAGCAAGTACACAGTGATTCTTGTTAATTTAACAATTGGCACTCTTATTTATGATGTCAGTAATCACCCGAGACTCTTGTCATGAACTACCAAGGCTCTGGAAGATTCTGAGTCCACAAACTCGGACATTATTTAGACAAGGCCAAAATCAAAGTGGAGGTTCTCTCCTACCTTCAGAGAAGGGTACCTCCTTCCTTGATGGCCCCTTCTTTCTACCAGGATCTCACTCACAGAGATCTTTCATGTAGGTCATTTTTTGCCACAGTGTCTTGGTTTCCATGCCTGAAATGCTCTCCACTTTCAATCCAGCTCCCTGAGCATCTGGGAAAGCAGTGGAGGATGGCCCAAGTACTTGGACCCCTGCCACCCATGTGGGAGACTCACATGGAGTTCCAGGCTCCTGGCCTCAGTCTCACCCACCTCTGGCCTTTCTGGTTATTTGGGGAGTGAACCACCTGATGGAAGATATCTCTCTCTCTTTCTCTCTCTCTCTCTCTCTCTCTCTTTTCCTTTCCCTCTCTCTCTCCCTCTCCTTCTCTCTCTCTCTTTCTCTCTCCCCCTCCCCTCTACAACTCTGCTTCTCAAACAAATAGGTAAATCATAAAAAATAATAATAATAACAAAACACAGATTTGAGGCAATCTAAAACTCAAGAAAATTATTACTCGAAAATTGTTAAATGAATAAAATATTTTGCTTTCTGGCCGGCGCCGTGGCTCAACAGGATAATCCTCCGCCTTGTGGCGCCGGCACACCGGGTTCTAGTCCCGGTCGGAGCACCGGATTCTGTCCCGGTTGCCCCTCTTCCAGGCCAGCTCTCTGCTGTGGCCCAGGAGTGCAGTGGAGGATGGCCCAGGTGCTTGGGCCCTGCACCCCATGGGGAGACTAGGATAAGCACCTAGCACCTGGCTCCTGCCATCGGATGAGCGCGGTGCGCCGGCCGCAGCGCACAGTCCGCGGCAGCCATTGGAGGGTGAACCAACGGCAAAGGAAGACCTTTCTCTCTGTCTCTCTCTCACTGTCCACTCTGCCTGTCAAAAATAAATAAATAAATAAATAAAAATAAAATATTTTGCTTTCTGCAGGGAATTCAAAAGTATATAAGGTGGCAGGTGTTGTGCCAAGGCTGGTTCAGACTGCTCGTGCTGCCTGCATCCCCTGTTGGTGTGCCGGTTCAAGTGCCAACAATTCCCCTTCAATCCAGCTTCCTACTAATGTGCCTGGGAAGACAGAGAAAGATGACCTAAATATTTGAAATCTTACCACCCACATGGAAGATCAAGATGGAGCTCCTGACTCCTGGCTCCTGACTTCTGCCTTGCCCAGCCCCAACTATCACAGGCATTTGGGGAATAAACCAGCAGATGAAAGATTTCTCTTTCTCTCTCTGTCACTCCTGCTCTAGCTCTGTCTTCCAAATTAATATAATTTAATACAATAATATAATATATTCTATATAATAAAATCAAAACAAGTCAAATCAACTCATTCCAGCAACTCTAAAGATATTCCATAACCAGGCATATAAGAGGATTAATCAGTCAGAGATTACAGAGATTAACCCAGACACAGTGATCTGGTTATAGATTATAAGGCAATCCAGAGGGTTAGGATGGTTTAAAGGTGGCCAACAAAAATTCTAGCAGAGAAAGGACTCAAGTGTAGGCAGAGGGAATAGTGGCTGAGCAAAATGAGGAACCAAGCAGAATGTGGTCAAGGAGCTGGGAGGAAGATCTGGAACACAGAGTGCAGGAATATTACAGTGTGAAGAGAAGGCTACCTTTCTTCCTCATCATCTGGCTGGAGTCTCATAAACTTGAACAAATGGATGAAATAGTATAGGAACTTGTTTTGAAAGATAAGCTATCGCTTACCACCATCTGAAGTCTTATTGTTGAGTCCGGGAGCATTCAAAGAAAGACTTAACCTCATGGAGGTGAGTGACTTGTCTCCAAACAACAGCAAGTGATTAACAGTCATCATCAACATTAGCTATTCGCTGAAGGTAAGATTAATAAGCTCACTTCTCTCCTTGTCTAATATGCTCTCTGAGCATAAATCAGGCAGCTCTGAAGCAGCATTAATTTTCTCAGGACTCTAGGATGCCATTTTTAAAGGTGTGTTTGTATTAATTCAATAAGCATTTATTAAATGCCTACTAAGTGCTGAGAACCCTGTTCCCAGGGAACTTCAACAAAACTGTTTTGGTCCATGTATCTGCCTGAGGGTGCTCCAAGATTGGTGAAAGGAGACCGAGAAGCAGGGAGGGGACAGGCAACGGGGCCGTGGTGTAATTTGTGGGATAGTCCTGAGGTCTGGTAGAGGAGACAACCACTCATCTGCACTGCACTTTTGCTTTCGACAACTCATGACCTGAGTCCCCTGCAATCAAAAATATTAAATTACAAACTTGAAATATAAATAATTTATACATTTTAAAGAACTTTCATTCTAGTACATTGCTATCATTGCTCCATTTTATTTTTGCTGTGAGCCTCTCACTGTGCCTCATTTATAAATTAAACTTTATCATACGTATGTATGTACGGGTTGGGGGGAAGCAGTACATGTAAGGTTCAGTATGATCCATGGTTCCAGGCATCTGCTAGAGGCCTTCGTATGTATGTACTCTGTGGATAAGAGGGCAGTACTGGCCACGAGAAACAAAATGCGGCTGCAGCTCAAGTAACAGTTTATCCTCCAGGCAGAAAGCAAGGAGAGGGACTAGGGAACTAAATAGTAAAGCCATGAATTACGACACCACAGACCAAGCACTAAGCAAGTGTCAGTTTTGATGAAACATTGGATTATATTATATATTGAATGGAATTATGTACTACTGTAGTTTTAGTGATTTTGTGACTGTTTTAAAATTTACTTTACAGTAGTGAGGTAGAATAGTTTTCATTTGATTATCATGTACAGCGTTTGCCTATTTGCCTGCTTCACTGCGGTCTTTTTACTTTTCATTTGTTGAATTATTTACTTAGTGGAGCATTAAACCTATGTTTATAATTTAAATTAAATTAAAAGTATGTTATCTCCAAATAAATAAATAAGAGTTTTAAAGGATATTGCAGATAAACAGAATAATAAATTAATGACACTAGTTTAAAAGGAAATGATTGTTAATATGTAATCAGAATATAATTATTTTCATTCCAAGAATAAACTACATTACACTTATTACATATATATATCAGTATTTAGGGTGCTAAGCAGCTTGGGTAAGACACTAAAAAGTTAGAGGAAAATTATATTGCATCATATATATGTAAATATAACTATTCTATATCTATATCTATTTATAAACAGATAAGAAAATCTTTAATGAATAGAAGGTACATACCCGCATGAGTCACTTCAATTTCAGTCAGAAATCTTTGTCTGCAATGAGCAGAAATCCAACTCAACTTGAGCTAAGAATTTTTTTTTAAAAAGGAAAGACAGCAATGCACTATTTTACATGACTGAACATCTCAGGAGAAATGGAAGCGTCAGGCATGGTTAGATCCAGCAGCTCAAACATTATGCTCATTATTCCATCACTGTCTACACCGTAGCAGTTTCACTTTGTGATTACTGTATATCAAGCATGACCTGTCTGTGTTAAGAGTGCTGACATTCCCAGTCCTGCCTAATCCTGACAGACAGCAAACCCAGGAAAAATGAAAAAAATAAAAAGTTCTTAATAATAGTCCTTGCCAAAGTTCTTCCTAGAATTTCATCTGTGTACCCAGTTCCCTTTGAACTGAAGTAGGGATAAGGAATATCTCTATCAGCCATTGAAATAAATTCAACCAGACCATATAGATAGACAAAACCATACGGACGGGGGCCAGCAATGTGACGCAGTGGGTAAAGTTGCCGTCTGCAGTGCTGGCATCCCATATGGCTGTCGGTTCGAGTCCCAGCTGCTCCACTTCCAATCCAGCTCTCTGCTATGGCCTGGAAAAGCAGCAGAAGATGACCCAAGTCCCTGGGCCCCTGTACCCATGTGGGAAACCTGGAAGAAGCTCCTGGCTCCTGGTTTTGGATCATTGCAGCTCCAGCCATTGCAGCCAGTTGGGGAGTGAACCAGCAGATGGAAGACCTCTCTCTCTCTCTCTCTCTCTCTCTCTCTCTGCTTCTGCTTCTCTGTAACTCTGCCTTTCAAATAAATAAATAAATATTTTAAAAAATGAAAAACCATATGGATGAAAGGTAGTTGCACAAAGAAGCATTCATTAAGTCATAGTTATCAGGGAGATGTCCTAAAGTAGCACTTAAGCTAGGTTGGAGGGGAAGGAAGAATATTGTGATCTGGGGGATGGGAAGAGATGTGTTATTATTATAAGTAGGAGATATGAAAAAAGAGGAGCATGCATTGAATGAAATTGAGAACTACTTCACATATATTATTATCTATGATAAGGACGTAATTGATGCTATTTCCAAATCCAAAGGTCCACAAAGCATATTATGTTGTTTTCTGGTTCAACTTTACCAAAAATAATAAGAATATTTCTATTTACTATCAACCTACATACTCCTAAAAATTCCTCAATGAAAAAAAATGAAAACATTTTCCCTACCCCTTCTAGTTTCGTTAGAACTTCACATGATAGACATGCCCAGCACAAATAAATAATGTCACAAAATAAGTAGCATGAGATGGTAAGATTTATGTATAGTGTGAGCATAAATTTTATGTGTTACTAGTTACTGTGACATCTCCTCAAACTTCAAGAACCAGCATTCAAACTTAGGATGCTGCTTAAGTTAGCATGCTGTATATTTAAGATTCTCTTGAAAATAATATCTCAAGTTCATTTACCATAAAATAAACTCTGAGCTCAAGACATTTATGGCCACACTACACTATAGATTTTAATGAACTTCTATTGCATTGTTTTACCCAAAAGACACTATTACACTTGGGAACCACATTGTTTATGCATTAAATTACTTACAGTGTAATTACAAAATGTCATATGTTGTTTAAAGGATGTATTTCATTATGTATTCTATAACTTTGGCCTGTATATAAAGCACCAAAATTCAACTTGAGAGCATTAAATTAAATAATTTCTATCACAGCATAGCATATAATGTGAAAGGATGTTGTAATGTCATGAGGAAAAAGGTATAAGAAAGGAATGTATAAATGTTATCTTACACATTAAAAAATAGAACGCAAATATCTTAAAGTGTTGACTGCAGTTTTCCATTTTCTTCTGTAACACGTAAATTTTTTAGAATGATTTACATTATGGTCTTTAAAAATATGCTCAAAGGGCTGACATGGTGGTGCAGCAGGTTAAGCCACCACTTGGGACAACAGCATCTCATATAGTAGTGCCAGTTGGAGTTCCTGCTACTCCATTTCTGATCCAGTTTCCTGCTAATGGGTCTGGGAATGCAGCCGATAATGGCCCAAGTACTTGCCATACCCCCATCCACTTGGGAAACCTAGATGGAATTCCTGGATCCTAGCTTCCGCCTGGCCCATCCCTTACCGTTGTAGCTATTTGGGGGAGTGAATCAGCAATGGAAGTTCCCTATTTTATCTATTTATCTATCTATCATCTGTCTATCTACCTCCTTATTTGTCTCTATTTGTCTCTATCTCTCAATTAAAACTGTGCATGTATTTATCCTAATTAAACTCTAAAGAAATTTTAGGAAATACAATTGTTTGTTAACATTGTTCTTTTTGTTGTTGTTGTTGTTGTTGTTGTTCTATTTCAGCCATTATTTCAGATTTATTTGATCATTTGACAAGTCTTTTTTCAGTACTGATTTACACTACTTCATCAGTGAAACCATCAGAAAAAGAAACACATTAATAGATTTTAATGACTTGAATTTATGGGATTTATGCATGGATTTCATGTTTCAGTTTGCGATGCTTATTTCTCTTTATAGCTCTCTTTGTCAGGTAATCTCCAGCCATATTTATTTCAACCCAGGATTTTTCCAATTAATTTTTTTTTTATTTATGAGTATTTATATATTTGAGAGTGTGCCTTCTTAGTCATTTCTAGTTTTTATTGATTATTTTAAAAATTACTTATTTGAAAGGTGGAAAGACAGAGAGATCCCTTCCACTTTTTCACTCCTCAAATGCCCACAATATCCAAGGGTGGACCTGGCTAAACTCAGGAGTGGGAATTCAATGCAGGTCTCCAATGTGTGTAGCAGAAACCCAAGTACCAGTCATCACCTGCTGCTTCCCAAGGCGCACATTAGCAGGAAGCTGGAATCAGGAGCTGGAGCCAGGGATCAAACACAGACACTCCAATTTAAAATACAAGTATCTTAACCACTAGAATAAACATTCACTTCTTATTTTTAATGATCTGCTCAAGTCCGCATGTCTGTCATCCCATTTGTTAGCAATCATATGCATCTTGACACATATGTATGAAGCTTTATCTAAGAGGTCGGTGGTTATTTCTTAGCTTGATAAAAACCAGTTATGTAAAAGATGACAAGATTTACTTTTGAGGCTGAGATACAAAACTTCTTTATGATGTGGTTTTCTAGTCATTTGTATATACCCAGGCAATGAAGACTGATATCTTATAGTTAACATGGGCTGACTTTTCTTTACTTATCTAAGATATTACTCATTCATAGGAGAAAAAAAGACATGGTTTTAACCTGTCTCCAAGCATTGTAGGAACTTCATTGATTATTTCAGTATTATTTTTCTCCTTCAGAATTGTATTCTAAATCATCAAACTTACAAGATTGCTTTTCCTTTGAAAACAAATTTTCCTTTGAACAATTGTAAAAGGCTTTATTATCTGTAAATAAATTTTCAATAGCTGCCCCTAATGCCTTTGGAGCAACTACCCAAATCAAAGGTCACTCGTCAGACCCTGCTGATTTGACAGAAGTCCATAATGGAAAGCCATCAACCATTTCCTCCCTATCCTTGAGAAGTTTGTCCCTGAGTCTCACTGGGTTGTCCCTCGCACACATTTGCATTCAGATAGTGAACGACTCTTAATAAAAGGATCTGCTGGAAAGCTGACACTTATCCCTCTAAGCATACCACAGTTTTCTTCATTTCCATAACCAAAAAAATACTGCACATAATTTAGCATTTTCTTGATGACTCAGAGCTATCAAACAAAATGCATTCAGCAGAGCTTAAGAGAGCTATAGCAGGGCACATCCTGCCTCTGCCTTTTTAGCTGTGTGACCTTGTGCATGCTATTTAGCTCTTCTGTTCCTCTGCTCCGTCATTTATGAAATGGGAGAAACAGTAATATGTATTCACAGATTGACCATAAGGATCAATTATGAAAATGCACATAAAGCAAATCCTCACACATAGAGAACTCTCAGGAAGTAAAATCATTACAAATGATTGCCATTACCACCATCACAATCATTGTCCCTGTAGTCATCACTGCCTTTGTCACCACTATCACTGTTGTTCCCAGGCACACAGGGCTGCTCTCAAGGACCACAGAGATGGATCCGCCTGTGTCTTCCCTCACCTGAAGGATATATCAGCCCCCAGATTGCCTCTATCTAACCCTGTTCCTCTCTCTCCTTATCTTTATAGAACATTTTTGAAATAGATATAAGGTAATCAGAAAATAATATATTGGGTTTTTATAACATAAACCTAAACAGCTGCAACAAAAGGATATAAAAGCTTTACTATGAACATAGTGCATGAGCCTTAATACAGGGGCATATATTTTGGCAACCTGCAGGCCTTATTTATTTAATTCCTGGTTCCTATTGTGATCCAAATAGAAGAGGTGCTTGTTAAATGACTTCCTGTTTAGGAAAGGAATAATCAACTACCTATTTTGTTTTTATTCATCATGCCCAAATTATTGTATATCAAACATTTGCTGACAGTCCTAATCTAGCAAGAACAATTTTGCCTCCCATGAATAAAAAGGCATTACTGAATCAAAAAAATTCTATAAAATAACTTCTATAAAATATTCTATAAAATAACTATACACTTCTATAAAACTTCTAAAAAAAAAAATGAGGTAGATTTCAAGATGGCTGAATAGAAAAAAGATGTGCTGATTTTTGACCAGAAAAATAGCAGAAGAAAAGAGGAGGAAGTGCATTCCCAGGGAAACCTTGGAGAGAAGTTTGCAGTGGAAATTCTACAGAAAGATGAGGGTCACCATAGAATGGCATGGAAAGAAATGAGTGGAGACTCCACCCATAATGCCCGCACCATGGGGCTAGAGGGGATGCCAGTTTCAAGAGGAAAGGGAGAGCAGACGGAAGCAGCCTTTGCCAGTGGTGATACTGCCTCAGACCACACTGACTTTGAGTCCAACCTGGAGCCTAGTGGTGGGATGGAGGGTCAGGATACCCACTTAAGTCAGTGAAGGGAAAGTACACTTCTTTCTCCCCATCCCTCTACAAGGACATCTGGCAACCAGCAAAGAGAAAGCGCCATTTTAGTGTCAGTCAGGCTGTGGCAGCTCTCGTGCATGCAACCAGGTGATTTTACCAGAGAGAAAAATCCACATTCCCCACTGACTCTGAGTCTGGCTGGGAGGGTTGACAGAGGACTGGGCACCCACAGAAGACTGTGAGGTGCTCTTATCCTCTCAAATTATCACAGACTCAGGACAACATAAGAATTTCTTAAAAAAATACTCAAATACATGGAAACTGAACAACACACTCCAGAATGAACAGTGTGCTACAGAAAAAATCAAAAGAGAAATAAAAAAATTCATGAAATAAATGAAGATGACAATGCAACATCAAAAAATTCATGGAAAGAAATGGAGATGACAATGCAACTCTCTCAAACTATTCAAAATAAGGGAAATGGAGGGAATGCTCCCAAACTTCTTCTACAAGGCCAGCATCACCTGAATTCCAAAGCCAGAAAATGATACAACAAAGAAAGAGAACTATAGACCAGTATCACTGATAAACATAGGTGCAAAAATACTCAACAAAATACTAGGTAATCGAATCCAACAACATATCAGAAATATCATTCACTAGGACAAGTAGGATTTATCCCTGGTATGAAGAGATGCTTCCACATTCACAAATCAATAAATGTTATACATCACATTAATGAACTGAAGAATACAAACCATATGATTATCTCCATAGATGCAGAAAAAGCATTTTATAAAACACAAAATCCTTTCCTGATGAAAACCTTAAGCAAATTAGGTAAGAAGGAACATTCCTCAAAATAATCAAGGCAATACATGACAAACCCACAGCCAGCATCATATTGAATTGGGAAAAGTTGGAAGCATTCCTATTAAGATATAGAATCAGACAAGAATGCCTGCTTTCACCTATGCTATTCAAGATATTTTTGGAAGTTTAAGCCAGAGCTATTAGGCAAGAAAAGAAATGAAAGGAATAAAAATTGGAAAGGAGGAAGTCAAATTATCCTTGTTTAGAGTGACAAGATTCTATATATAAGGGAACCAAAAGACTCCTCTAAGAGACTATTAGACTTCATAAAAAAGTTTGGTAAAGGTACAAGATATAAAATTATAAAATCAACACACAGAAATTAAAAGTTTTGGTATACACAGATAATTTCAAGGCTGAGAAAAAACATGTAAGATCCATTTCATTCACAAAAGCACAAAAAATTTTAAATACCTGGGAGTACATTTATTCAAGGATGTGAGCAATCTCTATGATGAAAATTAGAAAATATTAAAGAAAGAAAACGAAGACATAAAAAATGGAAAAATCTTCCATGTTCATAGAATGGAAGAATCAATATCATCAAAATGTCCATACTACTGAAAGCAAATTATAGATTCAATGAGATCCCAGTCAAAATACCAACATTTTTCTCAGATCTAGAGGAAACAATGTTAAAACTTAAATGGAAGCACAAGAGAGTCAGAACTGCTAAGGCAATCTTAAACTACAAAAACAAAGCTGGAGGCATCACAATACCAGATCTCAAAACACACTACAGGGCAATTATGATAAAAATAATCTGGTATTGACACAAAAATAGACATGTAGACCAATGGAACAAAACAGAAGCCCCAGAAATCAATCCACACATCCACAACCAAATAATCTTTGACAAAGGAGCTAAAATCAATCCCTAAACAAAGGATAGTCTCTTCAACAAATGGTGCTAGAATAACTGGATCTCCATGTGCAGAAGAATGAAATAAGACCCCTACCTGGCACATTATACAATAATGAACTCAAATGAATCAAGGCTCTAAATCTGTGACCTGATACCATAAAATTACTAGAGGAAAGCATTGGAGAAGCACTTCAAGACAATGGAATAGGCAAAGTCTTCTTGGAAAAGACCCCACAAGCATAGGCAATCAAAGCAAAAATAGACAAATAGGATCACATTAATCTAAGAAACTTCTGCACAGCAAAGGAAACAGTCAACAAACTGAAGAGGCAACTGACAGATGGGAGAAAATATTTGCAAACTATGAAACTGGTAAAGAATTAATATAAAGATTTTATGAATAGCTCAAGAAAATCAACAACAAAACAAACAATCCAATTAGGAAATGGGAAAAGGACATGAACAGACAACTTTCAAAGGTTGAAATTAAAATGGCCAACAGATACATGAAAAAGTGCTCAGGATCACTAGCCATCAGGGAAATAAAAATAAATATCACATTGAGGTTTCACCTTAACCCAGTTATAATGGCTGTAATACAGAAATAACAAAACAATGAATGATGGCAAGGATGTAGGGCAGAGAAGGAAGGTACCCTAATCTACTGTTGGTGGGAATGTAAACTAGGGCACTGTGGAAGACAATGTGGAGATTCCTCAGAAATCTGAAAACAGATCTACTCTATGACCCAGCCATCCACTCTTGGGAAGTTAACCAAATGAAATGAAATCAGCATATGAAAGAGTTATCTATAACTTCCATGTTTATTGCAGCTCAATTCACAATAGCTAAGACATGGAATCAACCCAAATGTCCATCAACCAATGTCTGGATAAAAAATGCAGTAAATATATACTGTGGAATACTATTCATCCATAATAAATGAAATTCTATCTTTTGCAACAAAATGAATGTAACTGGAAATCATTATAGTTAGTGAAATAAGCCAGTCCCAAAAGTACAAATACTTTGTTTTCCCTGATCTGTGACAATTAATAGAGGACAAAAGCTGTAATGTATATGAGAAAAATTGACATTTTGAGATTTGATAACCTTGGTCTACTTGAGATGGATAGCGTTTTTTTCCTTATTACTATTTGTCGAATTCTTCATTTAGTGGAAAGTTAAGTTTATCATTATAAAATAAACTGAAAACATGTCATTGTAAAAATTAAAGAATAATGCAGGAAGGAGGAGGGAGGGTGGAAGCATGGGCGTGAGGGAGGGGAGGGTGGGAAGTATCATTATGTTCCTAAATCTGTATATAAGAAATACATGAAATTTGTATACCATATAAATTTTAAAAATTTGAAAAAAATAAGAAAATTAACCAAGATCTTCTCTCATTGATAGTGTCCTAAGCAAAACAAAAAAACAAACAAACAAACAAAAACTTCTGCCCTGATTCACTCATATGAATGCACCCTGATTGAACCAAGTACCCTGAGAATAAAGCCACAGAGAACCAAACACAGAGACTGCTTTTCTGCATGCATATGTGTGTGTTTCTGTGGGTAATCCAAATGCTAATGTGCTGAAAGTGATTCTTTTTTTTTTTAATTTGAGAGACAGAGTTACAGAGAGAGAGAAAGAGAGGTCTCCATCTGCAGGTTTACCCCCAACTCAAATGCCTGCAGCAGCCTGGTCTAGGCCAATCTGAAACCAGGAGCCAGGAGCTTCTGGGTCTCTCATGTGGATGCAGGGGCTCAAGCACTTGGGCTGACCTCTGCTGCTTTCTTGTGTGCATTAGTATGGAGCTGCATCAGATGTGAAGCATCAAGAACTCAAACTGGTGCCCATATGGGATGCTAGTGGCTTTCCCCTGTATAACAATGCCAGCCCTGCTAAAAGTAATTCTTGAGAAAAATCAGTCTCAGAAGTTTCCAGGATGGTTTAACTTCCATTCTCGAGAGTTCAAACACACAAACACATGCATGCACACATTCATGCACATGTATACAAGCAACTTATTAGTATTTCCAACAAAGAGAAATAGCTTGCAAAAAAAAAAAAAGACTTCTTTTAACTACTTACACATTTCTCTCTAAAGTAACCACATAGTCAATGATTTCAGTAGAACTTTATGAAGTTTCTCATGCAATTGAGATAAAGTGGAAAGATCTTTTTGAGCAATATGCAAGGCAGCATATCAGAAAGAGAGAGAGAATTTTCCATCTGTTGGTTCATTCTCCAAATGATGTAATAGCCATGGCTGGGCCAAAATCAGAAGCTCCAAGCTCCAATCAGTTCTTCTACATGGGTGGCAGCAGCCCAAGCATTTGGGCCATAATCCACAGCCTACCCAGGCATATTGGTGGGAAGCTGAATTGCAAGTGGAACAGCCATGACCCAAACCAGACTTCCAATATGGGGTACCGGTATAAGCGATGCCTTAGTCCACAGAACCACAACACTGGACTACAGTTTAATATTTCAAATGTATTTTTACATTTCTCTTTTTTCTTTCCAAATTTTCAGTGCAATTTGAATTTCTATATGTGATAATTTCTAACATTGGCAGTAGTTCAGTGCTGTATAATATTTTGTGTACCACAAATTAGAGATGAATTTTTTAAAATATTACATATTCACATGGACAATTTTTCTAAGAAATCCGGGAAGTAACTTCTTGTTGGCATTCACTAAATGAAACCTCATTTCAAAACTAGTATGCTGTTACTGACATACGTATATTATGGCCATGTTTTACCCCAGAATGTTGAAGATCTGATCTACTTTCTTCTCAAGCTGTTGGTAATTACCACTTCAGCACGTTTGTTTCTGTATGTTAGAAGATCTAGGCTAGATTCCTTAGCTATGTTAAAGCTTTCTTGAAATCATCTTGCCTTGATTTATGCCATTACAAACAACACAGTGGATTCAAATGGACAAAGTATTTGTAACTAGGGTAAAAGTCTGAGGTTAGATGCATGTTACAGAATCACAGTTATATACAGGTTTCGCTGCGACAGTAAATGTTTTGAATTTTTTTACTTTTATTGGCAAGTGTGTGAGGATTTGCTTATATGGATTTTCCAAGAACAATATAGCAAATGCATGCCCAATTGAGAGAAAAATAGCCATTTTAAAGACTAAAAAAACCCCTGTTTTACAAAAAGAAACTGGCCATAGAGAAAGAAGTAAACAATCACATGTAGAACCCATAACAAATCAAAATTGAAACTTTGGTTGGTTATTACTGGAAAAGAGATGAGGGTAGGACAAAATTAAGGAAGGACAGCTGAAAATCAGTAAGTTGATCTTCTGTATATGAAGGCAATTAAAAATGAAACTCGATGAAGGGTGGGATGGGAAAGGGAGTGGGAGAGGGGAGGGCCACGGGAGGGAGGGAGGTTGGGGGGGGAGCCACAACAATACAAAAGTTGCACTTTGTAAATTCACATTTATTAAATAATAATAAAAAAAAGAAACTGTTAAAACCTCCCTCCCCAAGTTCTCCCCAGCACTGTGTTGCCAAGGGACTGCCTCACCCAACCGTACAGTAGGTCTGAGGTCTATTTTTCCAGAGGGATGAGAAAAGAAACTCTGGCTCATGCGCAGCTGAGAGCAAGACTATATAGGATAGCAGGAGTTTTGAGTGAATGCCCTCCCCGACCCCAGCATCCTTCTCTCGCCTGATGCTCAGAAAACCAGCAGTTAGGCCTACGCCCTCCAGGAGGAGGGATGGATGATGCGTGTTGGGAGAGTCTGAACATCCCAAGAAGAAAGACCTAAAAATATTGAGACCCGGGGTTCCCAAGGAAAACAGTGCAGCCAAGCCAACCTAGAGTCAGGTGAACAGATGTCAAACTCCATCTACATATTTTGAGTTTCCAATTAGCATTTTAGCACCTTGTAAATATGAGCAGGTATCTTAGGAAATTCACACGCGAAGGGAACTAAAATCATGTCTAGAAAACAATCACTTTGAAAGAAATAGACAAAACTAGGTAAGGAAAATCTTCTAAAATTATAATACAATAAAAATAGAAGTTTCAGAAAGAAAGAAGAAAATCATTAATGAAATATAGTAAACATTTTTGTCCAGAATTAAAGAATTTCCATTCCCAATCAAATGAGCTTTCTGAATGCCAAATTCAATGGCAGGTGGTCCCTGTGGAAGTTCAGAACACAGGAGATGAAGTTTTCATAGGCCTCCAGAGAAAAGGAAAAAGTCACAAACACAGGATCAAGTATTAAAAGTTTCTTCTATTTCCTGAGAGAAATACATAAAAGCAAATTCAGTGGTATAATACTTTTAAAGTTATGCACAATAATAACTGATCCTGAATTCCAAACCAATTTAGAGTAGTCAAAATGTTCTTTACTATATATTCCTAGTTTTCTCCACCCCACTTTTGTATAATAAAGGAATGGTGTTAAGAGTCTACTGTCAAAGGAAATGAAATTAGTATCTTGAGAAGATACTGGTACAATCATATTCATTGCAGCATTATTCATAACAGGGAAGGAATGGAAACAACATAAGTATCCATCAACACATGAGTAGATATAGAACACATACCACATCAAATGGAATGTTATTACATCATAAAAAGGAAAGGAATCCGGCCAGTGCCACAGCTCACTAGGCTAATCCTCCGCCTTGCAGCACCAGCACACCAGGTTCTAGTCCCGGTCAGGGCACCGGATTCTGTCCCGGTTGCCCCTCTTCCAGGCCAGCTCTCTGCTGTGGCCAGGGAGTGCAGTGGAGGATGGCCCAAGTGCTTGGGCCCTGCACCCCATGGGAGACCAGGAGAAGTACCTGGCTCCTGCCATCGGATCAGCATGGTGCGCCAGCCGCAGCGTGCCGGCCGCACCGGCCATTGGAGGGTGAACCAACGTCAAAAAGAAGACCTTCCTCTCTGTTTTTCTCTCTCTCACTGTTCACTCTGCCTGTTAAAAAAAAAAGGGAAGGAAATCCTACCATTTCCAACAAAACAGATGAACTTGGCTAGAGGTCATTAAGCCAGACCCAGAAAAACAAATACTGTAGGATCTCACTGACATGAAAAGATTTTCCAGAAGTTCATGGAAAATGCATATTATGATTCACATATGCATGAATTACAAAGCTTTTTGCACCAAAATGAACTTAAATTGTATTTGAAATTTTTTATGAATTTATTGAAGTGTCTTCATATGTAAAATCTAAAAACTTCAAAGTCATAGATAAATAAATGACAGTTCCTGGCACTCAGTATTTTTGGTGCATTTCACACCAAAGGTGTCTGTGTGTGTGTTTAAAAACTGACTTATTTATTTGAAAGTCAGAGTTACACAGAGAGAGGAAAGGCAGAGAGAGAGAGAGACAGAAGTCTTCCATCCACTGATTTACTCCCCAATTGGCCACAACGGCTGGAGTGCGCCAATCTGAAGTCAGGAGCTTCTTCTGGGTCTCCCACGCGGGTGCAGGGGACCAAAGACTTGGTCCACCTTCCACTGCTATCCCAGACCATAACAGAGAGCTGGATCAGAAGTGGAGCAGCCGGGTCTCGAACTGGTGCCCATATGGGATGCCAGCACTTCAAGCCATGGCGTTAACCTGCTGTGCCACAGTGCAGCCCCAACAGATGCATTTTCACAAAGGGTCAAGCTTCCACTTGTCGCTTAGATATTGAGCAGTAGTGTGTGCCATAAACGTGCAATCATATGTGGGCCACGATAAGAAATAGCATGCCTGCTGAAGCAGGAGAGAGCCAACCCAGGCACACTCACAGGCATCACTTGTGTAGGTACAAGGCCAGTGTGTCCTGGATCTTCTTTCTTCCTTTCCCTCACTTCAAATGACTTATAAGCATCCTCAGAGGAGCTTTTCTCCTACATTATTCCTCAGTGTCCATAAGGCATTTCCATAAGGAAATGCAAAAAATAATAAACACCTCCACGCTTCTCCCCTAGGCTTCTGCTCCCATGTGACTGCTATCCCCCTCTCCCATTAACACACCAATCTCGCATTCCTACCCTACAATCACATCATTGAGGAGACTCTACACACCTATAACCAGTTTATTTCTCTGCCTCTAAGCCCCTTAAGACACTCTCATTCCTCCAGCCCCCTTTCTA
Source organism: Sylvilagus floridanus (assembly GCA_949820135.1). Classification (NCBI taxonomy): domain Eukaryota; kingdom Metazoa; phylum Chordata; class Mammalia; order Lagomorpha; family Leporidae; genus Sylvilagus; species Sylvilagus floridanus. Next base: position 25,213,297 of record OX463246.1, on the reverse strand, counting down.
AAAGCCACAGCATCTTTGGAGCTCTGTATCCTGCAAGAGGTTTAGGTCTATAGAGAGTGGAGGTTGCAGCAGACAGAAGTGTAAGCGCCTTCTCAATGGAGACAACATATTCCACAGTTGGGTGAGGTTTTTAAGACACTAGGAGGGAGGCTGGCATTGTGTACTGCAGGTAAAGCTGCCACTTGTAATGCGGACATCCATATGGCCACCGGTATTAGTCCTGGCAGCTCCACTTCCGATCCAGCTCTCTGGTATGGCCTGAGATAGCAGTGGAAGACAGCCCAAGTCCTTGGGCCCTGCACCCACATGGGAGACCCAGAGGAAGCTCTGGGCTCCTGAATTCGGATCAGCACAGCTCCGGTGGTTGCAGCCGTTTGGGGAGTGGACCAGCAGATGGAAGACCTCTCTCTCTCTGCCTCTGCCTCTCTGTAACTCTGCCTTTCAAATAAATAAATAAATACTTATATAAAAAATGCATTAGGAGGAAAAGAAGAAAAAGTGAGAGAATAAGGCAGGATCTGAGTCATCAAGGGGAAGATGAAAGTTGCAATATTTGTGGATGCTCTCTATGTTGGTTTCTGAATGGACTTAGACATCCACCTAAAAATGGCTATGTTTTCCTGCCATATTTTATTTTGACCAAAGTGTTAAGAGGGTGACCTATATATTCACTGGCAGTCACATGATTTCTGCTTGCAAGGAAAGTTTTTGACCTTGGAAGACTTAGAACTTTATAATCTCAAGTTTATTTTGTCCTCTAACAGGGGATAGAACGTATTATCACAACAGACCTCCTGAGTCTCATTTTCAAACTAATGTATTCCAAAATGCATTCAATTCCTAACAAAGAGCAACGGATAAACAATTAAGCATTACATATAACAGAACTCTTACCCACCTGCCAACAATTAGACCCTGTAATTAAAAACTGTAGGCAAATACACACAAGCATATCCTCCACCACAGCCACACCACGGTCAAGAACGGGAAAAACCTTCCCTAATAAGCTCCTTCCCTGTTTCCCAGGCTGCTTTGTCTTGACATTAAACAGACACAAGACTCTGTCAACTGTGTTTCACTTTCTTTAAAAAGAGGGAAATCCCATTCTGTATCCCTCGGGAGGACTATTATATACAGATGAATGTATTCTGTTATTTAGTTTAATAAATGTGGTGTTCAGAACAGATGTTAAAGCTTGAAATTGTCCAGAGAAAGGAACAGCTCAGGTGGAATAATGCGGCTTCCCGCCTGCTGTGCTTTCTTCTTTGTCTTTGGAAGAGCTACTTTCGCAGGTGAAAAGGTATTAGGGTTTTATAACCACTCAAGTCCTCACCACTGGACTGAAGCTGACAAACGGGGTGCTAATTGGGACCAGCAGTGCTGGTGGTGATGGGGGTTTTACGACACAGGCATCTGGCTAGTAAATTGGACTAAGAGAAACAACACATTTGCAGAAGCATTGCAAATCCAGCCATGCAGCAAGTAAGGGGTGAATGTGAGGCCTGGTTATAAAAGAGGGATTTTCCCAGACCCCAGACTATTTGGCCTTTCTAAGGCAGTGCCTCCTGGAGACTTTCTAATGCATAAACTGCTTCCATCTCCATGATCCAAAGAAGCCTTTGGAGGACACCTGTACATAATGATACGCTTCCAGTAAAGGCAGGATGTTATGTGGTCACAGTTAATGTCTGGCTTCTGAAAATTACTGTTTATAAAACAACAAATCTCAATGTAAACAACAGTCGAGATATGGTTCCCTAAGCTAGGAAGCAAACAGTAAAATTCAACCCAACTGATGACACCTGAGTATTTATCAAAACTACAATTCATTACATGCTTATTCCTATATAAAATTTATAATTCTTTATTTAGCTTAACTAAAATAAATGTGCAATTTATAAACGTGGCCAGCACATGTACATTGTCTTCAACGATTTGGGGTCTCTGGTTGCCATGAGAAAGAGAAAGCATGATTAATGGGGAAAAAAATGAGTTGAGTATCAGCAAAGTTGCATTTCAGTCCCAGGAGCTAGTTTAAAAAGACCACACAATTCCAGTGGACTGAAGGACAAATTCAGGCACCCAGCTTGCCATTACCCTATGCTTTCAGCAAAGTAATTGCTCTGAGCCTCAGTTTCCCCATTCATAATGCCTGTTACTTCTGGCTATGAGAATCAAATGAATATATATGTATGTATATATATATATATATATATATATAGAGAGAGAGAGAGAGAGAGAGAGAGAGAGAGAAAATATATATATATATATATAGAGAGAGAGAGAGATAAACTAATCAGCAGATTCCTCATACATTGTGGTGGCTCCTTGAATGGCAGGTATCATTAAAGCCATTAGCTGCCAAAAGAACATTCAAAACTGTTTCTCCTGCTTTTAAATTATTCAGTGTAAAGTTTCAAGTTATCCTCTGGTGTTTGAGGATTAAGTGTGACATTAAATATGATCAAATATGGAAAAGCACTTTAATATTATTAAAAGCTATGTTGATACTATTGCTGGGGAACATGTGTCTCATTTTATGTAGAAAAGCTAGTTTTTAAAGACAGCTATTCAAAAATGATATGCATTGGCACCATATTTCACTTTAAACAGGATTTTTTTAAGTTTTTCAAGTTTTCTGTTTCTTTTTTATTTTGACCTACTTATGCTGGAGAGAGAGAATGTTTGTTCACACCCAGTATCTCACTCCTCAAATGTGTTCAACAGCCTTGACTGGGCCAAAGGCAGAGGTGGGATGCAAGAATTCAACCCCGGTCTCCAGATGGGTGGTAGGGACCAGCAACTTGAACCATCGCCACTACCTCCCAGGGTCTGCACTGGTGGGAAGCTGAATTCTGAGGCTGGAGTCAGGAATCAAACCTAGACACGCTGACACATATGACATGTGTGTCTTAACTGCTAGGCTAAATACCCACTCCTTTGATTATTTTATCTTTAGATGATGTGTAAAATTGCACATTTGTGGAGTACCATGTGATGTTTCAAAATTGTGTATATCATACATGTCCTCAAATATTTATCATTTATTTATAAAATCCTTTCTTCTAGGCCTTTTAGATAACATGATCTATAGTCATGGAAATGTGCACTAGAACTCTAGAGTTTCTCACTCCTATCTAACTATAATTTAACCATTAGTAAGACTAGTAGAACCTCCAGGCCTAGCAAAAAGGACAGAGCCCTGTCCAGTTTCCTCAGTTTTGTGATTCTCACCTTTATCCCTGAGCTGCTGTGGAACTCAACTGCCATTGAAATGTGCAAGAGAAGACTTAATATCTGTTACTTAACTTTTTCCCCTCTTTCCTCCTGCTACTCTCCCCAGCCTCTGAGAATACCATTTTACTCCCAAATTCAATTAGGTGACCTTTCCTACACATTTATTTCTCCCAAACCATCATTTACAAAAGTCAAGATGTTTTTCAAAATTAGCATGTATGAGGCTGGCACCCAAAAATATAAGCGCAAAAATAGCTAATGGCATTAGAGAAGCAGGATAACAAATATTTTACAGAATTCGTTCAACTCATGAAGACCAATTGATTTCAAGTTCAATGCTGAAAACTGCATCTCAGAGAGGGGTTGCCTTGGGAAGAAATGCAGGCAACACAGTGGAGGACTCAATTTCTAGTGAGATTTTTGGGGAAAAAAAAAAACCTCAATAAACTTCATAGAAAATGCATTACTGTAACAATATGCATGGGTGTTCACATTTCTTGCACCAAATTAAAATTCTCATCTAATTCATTTCCCTGGGAACCTTCTGAAGTACTTTCACATCAGACCATGCTCCAAAAAGTACTATATGATGACAGCAAAATGTTAGATGACTACAGCAAGCCCCATGTCACATATTTCTATGACACCCAAAAGAATAGAGTGACAGGTAAAATCTCCAGATTCAGAGAATTTATTTCATTCAATAGACATTAATTAAGCCCCTACCACGTGCTAGGGATTGCATTTAAGGATACCGTTTATGACGACAAAATAGGGAGAAAAGGAGCAGGTAGTTAATCAAGCAGTTAAGAAACCCACATCCCATACCACAGTTCCTGGGTTCAATTCCTGGCTCCAGCTTACTATTCCAGTTTCCTGCTAATGTAGACCCTGGGAAGCAGCATGATGGATCAAGTAAAATTGGGTTCTTGACATCCATGTAGGAGACAGGGATAAAGCTCACCAGCCAAACCACCACCGTTTGGAGTATTTGGGAAGTGAACCAGTGGACTGGAATCTATATATCTACTTGCCTCTCTCACTGCCTCTCTGCATCTCAAATAGCAAAATAACCCTAATAATGAGATAGAGAGTAGTATATAGTAACTGCTTGAGGCAATTTTCAATATAAAATAAGATGAATATAAGAGGTTATTTCCTATTGAAATTTTAAGCTTTGAAATTAGCAAATGATCTACACAGGATTACACAACACGATAGACTGTAAACATAATGTTTGATTCATTAAAAAAACGCAGTCACAGGCATTCTTATTATTGACTCCCAAGTCAATGGAGCCTACGAAATCATGCACAAAGAAAAAAACCCAGAAATGTTCGTTGATTTCTCAGAAAATACAACTGAAATGCAGTTTAGATTCGGTTTATTAGATTTCCTCTGGGGTTAGAGCTTTTCCCAGGAATTCGTCTAACTAACTACAGAAATGGAGAAGTTCCCTGTTGCAGCTGCCTTATTTTCTTGTTTCCTCTAACACATGCTTTGAAACTCTGCAAAATTCCTACCATGACCCAGCTTTTTTCACTGTGTCCAGGAAATTTCATCAATTCCTCAACTATGTATTTAGAATAAAAGAAAATCGTACAATGATGGCTGGTAATTTTTTCAACCAAAACTTCACTTAGATGATGACTCTCAATACTAAAAGTGTATTTAAATTACAAATGGGAAATTTTTTTAAAAAAAATTAAGGTTTATTTATTTATTTATTTGAAAGCCAGAATGTCAGAGAGAGAGAAAACATCCATCTGCTGGCCCACACCCCAGATGGCCACAGCAGCTGAGGTTGGATCAGGCCCAAGTAAGGAGTCAGGAACTCCCTCCAGATCCCCCACATGGATATAGAGGCCCAAACACTTGGGCTATCCTCTGCTGCTTTTCCAGGCACATTAATAGGGAGCTGGATCAAAAGCAGAACAGCTGGGACCCGAACCAGCACTCTGATGTGGGATGTGAGCACCTCAAGTGGTGACTTAACCTGCTACCTCACAACACCTGCCCCACAGATGGAGACTTGAAAACTTACTCATGTCTGTTCCCTACCCCTAGCTTTCCTAACTCATCATTTCAGGGCTGAAGCCTTGGCAACTGGGTTCCTTAAAACTCCATGGGCGATTCTGCGGCACATCCAGGTCTGAGACCCTAACAAGCAGCAGAAAAGGTTCTTAGAAATCTCTTTCTTCTATTGCCCTCCCTGGAAAACCAGCCTGTGGGAAAAGTTGCAGAACCTCTGTTGGACAATAATACTCATTTACATGCTGAAGAGATAGGTGGTTTTGAGCAGTGAACGGGGCTGGTCCATGTAAATTGAAACCAAATTACCTGACAGAATCACCTGTGGACTGTCACATCTGTTGTCATAACCAACCCTCAGAGAGAACTGGAGGATTCATTACTTTCTGTGAAACAGAATATCCCATGGTTACCATTACACAGTGATAACGTTCACAGTAAGAAACGATAGCATATACTTATTTGGATTCAAATCATTCATTATTTTTCCAGAGTTTCAATCCAAGAATCAAAGTCTTAAAAGACCAGGAGCTAAGTGCCATGAAAAACTTCTGAATTTATAAAAGGGGATCAATTCTGCATCTTATTACATTCCGACTTCTCAACCCAGAAATCTGCATGTTCCTTTGCTCATCATGTGAATGGAAACAGCTACAGGATGTATAGGAAAGAATGTACATGATTTCCTCAGCATATTACTGCGCATAGAGAGTGTTGCCACAGTGATTGATAAACACAATCATTTGAGATCTGAGTCAATGGATTACAAGGCTGAAGAGAAAATGAAAGCCCAATTCTCAGTAAAATGAGAGTGACCTGTGACTCTATCATGATTGTTTCACTATCATTAACCAAATGAACTTAAGGGCCAATAGTGAAATCAATTAAGCCAATCAGTCTGATCCTGAAGGAATATTGTTTAAATTATATGAAAAGCAGGTGCTTGAAAATCAAGTGCTTGATAGCTAATTGGTTTAAAGCTTTATTTACAAAGAAAGAGCACTTTGTAAATATCACAAGACACATGAGAAAGAGGTTGTGGGATCATGTCATTTATCAGTGAGATAATTTTTAAAAGCAATGCCACTGTGTTTTTTTTTTAAAAGATTTATTTTATTTATTTGAAAGGCAGACTTACAAAGAAAGAGAGAGAGAAGCAATCTGAAGTAATGTCTTGACAGTAGGGACTCCATTTTGGAGCATCTGAGACTCCATCTTGAAAAAGTACCACCCCTCCCCCAGCACCATGAGACGAGTGTCTAAAACTATGGCCTAGGCCGGCGCCGTGGCTCAACAGGCTAATCCTCTGCCTTGCGGCGCCGGCACACCGGGTTCTAGTCCCGGTCGGGGCGCCGGATTCTGTCCCGGTTGCCCCTCTTCCAGGCCAGCCCTCTGCTGTGGCCCAGGAGTGCAGTGGAGGATGGCCCGAGTGCTTGGGCCCTGCACCCCATGGGGAGACCAGCAAAAGCACCTGGCACCTGGCTCCTGCCATCGGACGAACGCGGTGCGCCGGCCGCAGCGCGCCATCCGCGGCGGCCATTGGAGGGTGAACCAACGGCAAAAGGAAGATCTTTCTCTCTGTCTCTCTCTCTCACTGTCCACTCTGCCTGTCAAAAAAAAACAAAAAACTATGGCCTAAAACACTCAGACAACAGCAAGTGCTACATCACACTTGGCAACCTACATCACACTTGGCAGAGCACAATAACCCCCTAGCATGATGAAGATAGGCTGCACCTGGGTTAATGATAACATGGTAATTTGTCTATGTCCCACATATGATTTAGGCCAATACCTGGATTAATGCCAAGTTTATAACTAGTATTGTCATGATTATAATTGATATTAGCTTTGCATAGGCTTTAGGTCAGCTTGACTCTAGTAACTAAGTATTGCCCTCATCCTAGCAACCATGTATTCCCCCTCCTGTCTTTTTGTTTTTGCCTTTTGGCTTTGGGGTCGAGAGTTCTTTAGGGCATAGGCCCACTCTCCACTGCTGGCAAAAAAGGACCATAAAATTTTATCATTGTGTGGTGTTCCTCTGTTTGCACTCACTCAGATACAAGACTTCCATCCAACAGTTCATCCCCCAGATGGCTGCAACAACCAGGATAGGGTCAAGCTGAACCCTGGATTCAGGAGCTACTGCCAGGTCTCCCACATGGGAGCCCAAGTATCTGGGTCATCCTCAGCTGGCTGCTTTCCCAGGTGCATTAGCAGGGAGCTGGATCAGAAGTGGAGCAGCCAGGACTGGAACAGGTGCCCAAATGGTATGCCAGCAATGTAGGCAGGGCTTTACACGCTATGCCACAACACCAGCCCCTAGTGTGTCTTTTTTTTAGCACTTTATTTTATTTTTCCCCCAGAAACTTTTTTAAAAGATTTATTTATTTACTTCAAAGGCAGAGAGTTACAGAGAGGCAGAGGCAGAGAGAGGGGTCTTCCATCCACTGGTTCACTCCCCAAATGGCCACAAAAGCTGCTGATCAGAAGCTGACGCAAGCTGCGCCGATTTGAAGCCAGGAGCTTCTTCCAGGTCTCCCACGCAGGTGCAGGGGCTCTAGGACTTGGGCCATCTTCCACTGCTTTCTCAAGCCATAGCAGAGAGCTGGATCGGAAGGGGAGCAGCCAAGACTTAAACCAGTGCCCGTACAGGATGCCGGCACTACAGGCAGTAGCTTTACCCACTATACCACAGCACCAGCTCTCCAGAAACCTTTTATTTAAGCTATACAAACTTCATGTGTTTGATAAATACAACTTTAGGAACACAGTGATTCTTACTACCCTACCTACCTAGTGTGTCTTTTGACAGGTATTATGCCAGTTCTGTTCTAAGGAATTAGAAAAAATAATGACGAACAATAACCTATATTGAGCACTTTTGTGTCTCACACTGTGGTCAACTATTTACAGGTACTTGTGTAATTTAGCATCACAATCACATGATGTGTGTGTGTGTGTATGTATATAATCAAACCTAATTGTAGATGAGAAAATTAAGACAGACCATAGATGTAACCAAGATTGGAAAACTCACAGGAGGCCCTGGGCTGCGATTTGAACCACGCTTTCGGAGCTGGAGCCTGTGAACTGCCCTTTACCTATGAATGAAACTCAAGAATGAGGAATGTGCCACAAAGACAGACGTCTATGTATCCAGGGGCAAGATGGAAAACGCATCAAAGACAGCTATAAATAAAACCACAGGTATTATCTTTTTATTTTTTAACTATTTCTAAAATTTTTTATTTTATTTAAGTTTTCATTTTTTCTTTTAATTTTTAATTAGTTTTTTTAACAGATTCAATATTCTAATTTTTTAAGAAGTTATTTTATTTATTTGAAAGTCAGAGTTACAAGGAGAGAGGGAGAGACAGAGATCTTCCAACGAATGGTTCACTCCCCAAATGGCTAAAACAGCCAGGGATGGGCCAGATCAAAGCCAAGAGCTAGATTCTTCTGGATCCCCCACATGCAGTTCTGGAGCCATCCTCCCATGCTTTCCAAGGCATATTAACAGGAAGCTGGATTGGAAGTGGAGCAGCTAGGACTTGAATCAGCGTCCATATGGGATGCTGGTGCTGCAGATGGTGTCTTACCCCACAATGCCTCAGCACCAGTCCCTCAATGTGCTTTTTAGATACAATTCTAAAAACATAATGCTATCCCCTTCCTCCCAATCTGCTTCCTAAGCATAGTAAATCTCAAAGACATTATCCTTATACATCATAATGCTACGAAAAAGAGTTGATGGATTCAATTGTATACAATCATTCTCCAGGTAAAGCCACCCTGCTTATGTTTATGGTGGCAGTATGTTTTCACACATATATATGCAAAGAGCAAGGCAAACTGTTTAAATTACTACACTCACGATACCTGTGGAACACTCTTTCTGGCAGTCTTTAATTATGTGCCCATTGATATTTCTCCCTTGAAAAAGAGATTAATTACACTTGAATATGATGAGTTTGACTTAGAAACTGGCTAAACTAAGTCAAATTAACAAAATAACAGATTAAAAAAAAGGTCAGAAGTTATGTACGGGGTCTCAGTTATCATCTTCGTCAGTTGGCAGCTACTACATAACAAATTATCATAGACTTGGAGACTTAGAGAACAATAATTCATTTCTCATAATTCTGGATCCTGAGATAATGGTGCCAGCATGTTTTGGTTCTGGTGAGGGTCCTCTTCCAGGTTCCAGAGAACTGACTCCTCGTATCTTTACATAGCAGGAGTGAGGGCTAATTCTCATCCTCAAGCATACTTTTTTAGATTAGTAAACTTTATCTTTTCTAGAACAGTATTAATTTTACAGCAAAAATGAAGCAGAAATTATAGTTTCTAGACACTCCTTGCACATGCAGAACCTCCCAAACCATCAATGTGCTATGCCACCACGATTCACCATCGCAATTCCATAGAGTCATTTCACTACCCTAAGATCCCTCTGTCCTCTACATATTTACCTTGCCTTTCCCCCTCTTGGCAATCATGAGTCTATAGTTTTGCCTGTTCCAACATGTCATGTAGTTGAAATGATAAGATATGTAGCCTTTTAGATTGGCCTCTTTCACATTCAAGTTTCCTCCATGTCTTTTTATTGCTTGACAACTCATTTCTTTTTGAGGCTGAATGAACATTCCGTTGCCTGGATGTAGCAGTCTATACATCCATTCACACACTGAAGGGCATCTTTTTACCTGCAAGACTTGGCAATTGTGAATAAAGCTGCTTTAAACATCTATATATGCAGGGATTTTTTGCACTTAAGTTTTTAATTCATTGGGGTAAATATCCAAGTATGTGACTGCTGGATTGTATAGTAAGAGTGCACTTAGTTTTGTAAAAACGGCCAAACTCTTCTAAAACGACTGTGCCATTTTGCATTCCCAGCAGCGATGAATGAGAAATGAATGAGAGTTTCTGTTGTTCCACATTCTCCCCAGTACTTGGTGGTGTCAGTGTTTCAGATCTGGGACATTCCAATAGGTATGTATTGGTGTGTCACTGTTTCAATTAGAAATTTCCCAACTGCCTCTGCTGTGGAGTTCTTTCATCTGCTTGGATGACATCTGTATCTCTTCTGTAGTGAGGTGACCATTAAGCGCTTTGGCCCACTTTTTTAACCAGATTATTTGCTTTCTTATTCACATTCAAGAGTTTTAGTATATTGTACCTAGTGGTCCTTTCTCATGTCCATCTTTTGCAAATATTTTCTCCCACTTTGACTCATCTTCTCATTCTTTTGACATTTCAGTATCAACACTGGAACAGGCATTTGGCATGGCAATTAGGACATCACTTGGGACAGCTGCACACCACAGTGGAGCCCCAGCTCCACTTCTGATTTCAGCCAACTGCTACTACGCACCTTGGGAGGCAGCAGGTCATAGGATGGGTCCCAGCCACCCATGTGGAAGACCCAGCTTGAGTTCCTGACTCCTGGTTTCAGCCTGAGAGAGCCAGTGGCTGGGGACTCTTTGACTATCTGTCCCTCTGCTTTTCAAATAAATTAAGTACATTAGTAAATAAATAAAAAGTTATTGCCCATATTTTCTCCTGTGATATTCTTTAAGTGTTTTATGGCTTAAAATTTTATATTTAGGTTTACAATCTTTTTTGTGTTTTTTTTTTTTTTTTTGTGAAGAGTCTAAGACCTGTGTCTAGGTTGTTTTTTTTTTTCATGTGGATATCCAGTTTTTCCAGTTCTATCTTTTTTTTTTTTTTTTTTTTTTTTTTTTTTTTTTTTTTTTTTTACAGGCAGAGTGGACAGTGAGAGAGAGAGACAGAGAGAAAGGTCTTCCTTTTGCCGTTGGTTCACCCTCCAATGGCCGCCGCCGCCGGCGCGCTGCGGCCGGCGCACCGCGCTCATCCGATGGCAGGAGCCAGGAGCCAGGTGCTTTTCCTGGTCTCCCATGGGGTGCAGGGCCCAAGCACCTGGGCCATCCTCCACTGCACTCCCGGGCCACAGCAGAGGGCTGGCCTGGAAGAGGAGCAACCGGGACAGAATCCGGTGCCCCGACCGGGACTAGAACCCGGTGTGCCGGCGCCGCAAGGCGGAGGATTAGCCTGTTGAGCCACGGCGCCGGCCATCCAGTTCTATCTTTTGAAAAGACTATCTTTGCTCCATTATATTGCCTTTGCTCCTTTGTCATAGATCAGTGACTATACTCGTATTTATGTGAGGCTATTTCTGGGACCTGTATTTATTCAATTGATCTATTTGTGTATTCTTCCACCAAAACCACACTGTCTGGGTTACTATAGCTTTATATTAAGTTGTGGTGTTGAATAGTGTCAGTCCTCCAACTTCGTTCTTCTTTTTCATTACTGAGCTGTGTATTAGGGGGTCTTTTGCATCCCTAATACAATTAGAATGAATATATCAATATTCACAAAGCACCTTACTGGGATTTTGACTGGAATTCAGTTGAATCTATAGATGAACTTGGGGAGAAGTAACATCTTGGAAGAACTTACATCTTGGCAAGTGTCTTCCTAACAATGTGGGTAGTCTGACAGTTGAATGAATATTTTTATTTCCCTACTGATTTAGTCATTCTATAACATTTTTATGAGTTTTGTGATTTTCTTTATATAAAAAATGCACCTTTTTTAGATTTATACGTAAGTATTCCACTGGTGAGGGGGAATAATGAAAATTGCAATGTGTTTTGCATTTACATTCCACTTGTTAATTGCTGATATATTAAAATAAATTGGCTTTTGTATCAAGAATATAGTCCATCTTAGTGAATATGGCATGTGAATTTGAGAAGAATGTGCATCTTGCTATTGTTGAAAGGAGTTTGTCTATAGATATATATTACACCCAGTTGATTAATGGTGCTGTTGAACTCAACTACATTATTACTGGATTTCTGCCTGTTGAATCATTCCATTTCTCATGGGAGGGTATTGAAGTCTCCAACTGTCAGAGTGGATTCATCCTTGTCTCCTTGCATTTCTATAAATGTCACCTCATATATCTTCAAGTTCTTTTGCTAGGCATACACACACATTAGGATCATTATGCCTTCATGGAGTGTTGACCACTGATCATTGTGTAATCCTTTTTCTTCCGATACTCTGAGGTTTTCTCCATCTGAAATTAACATAGAAGTGTCCATTTTCTTTTGGTTAATGTTAATATGATACATATTTCACTGTCTTATTTTTAATTTGCATAAAAACAAATTGTATAAAGACAACATATATTTTGGTCTTGCTTTTCGATCTGCTCTGACAACCTATTTTTAATTGGTATATTGAGAACATTGATCTTTAAAGTGATTGTGGATGCAGTTGGATTAAAATGTGCCATACATGTTAATTTTCCTATTGGTTACCCTTGTTCTATGTTCCCATTTCCATCTTTCACATATTTTGCTGTTGTGATTTATGTGTAATTTTATATCATTTCATCTTCTCTACTTTCTTACCATCTCGATTAAACTTCCTTTTCTTTTCAGTTGTATTAGTGGCTTCCCTATGGTCAATATAAACTTACTACATTTTGAAATAACGGTATGCCACATCACAGGAAGTACAAGTTCCTTATACTAACAAACTATTCATAATGCCTCGCGGCTATCCCTTGTATCATTGCTGTCATTCATTGCACTTGCATACATAAGCACACATGAACATATACATATACAAGTATATAATCAAATACATGGTAGTTATTATTTTCTATAAACTATTATCTCTTGTATCAATTATATCAATTAAACTTAAGAAAAGAATATTTTATCTTTACATATTCCTTCCGTGATGTGCTTCCTTTCGTTATATAGTCCTGAGTTTGTAACACATTATCATTTGCTTCTCTTTAAGGGATTTCTTTCAATATTTCTTGCAAGGAATAGGTAAAGGAAACAAGTCCTCTCAATTTTATTTTTCTAAGAAAGCATTTCTCCTTCACTTTAGAATAATGATTTTGCAGAGTAAAGAATTCTAGGTTAGTGTTTTGTTTTGTTCTGTTGCAACACTTTGCATATTCCACTGCATTCTCTTCTTGCTTAGTTGGCTTCAGAGAGGTCAATTGTAATTCTTTTCCAGCACTTACTTAAGGTGTCCCCCATCTCTGGCTTCGTTGAAGAAGTGCTTATCCTGATTTTGTGAAGTTCAGTTTTGATATGGCTAATAATGAATTTGGGGATAATTTATCCTGTATGATGTCTGAGCTTTTGGGATCTATGGTTTGAACTTAATTGGGAGAAATTCTCATTCATTATTGCTGCACATATTTCTTCTGTTGCTTTCTCTCTGTCTTCTTTCTGTTTTCCCATTACATGTATAGGGCACATTTATAGTTCTTTTCACAGTTCTCACACATTCTATTTTTAAGTCCATTTTTTTTCCCATTACCTTTCAGTCTTTAAAGTTTCTACTAGCAAATCTTCAGGTTCAGAGGTTACTCACCAACCATGCATATCTACTAATAAGATATCAACAGCTGTCTTCATTTCTGTTACAGGTGTTTTTTTTTTTTTATTTCTAGCATTTCCCTTTTATTCTTAGACTCCACCTCCTAGATTACATTGTCCCTTTGTTCTTGCATGTTAGCTTTTTCCTTTACAGCTCTCCCTGGTCTGATAATCCCAACATCTTTGCCATACTTGACTCTGGTTTTGATGCTTTTTTGTTCAGTCTCTTCAAGCTGTTTTTGCCTTTCAGTATGCATTACAATTTATTTGGTGAAAGATGGACATGATATCCTGGAAAACAAAACCTCTGTGGTAAGGTATAGGGTGAGGGGTGTATTCTGCAGCTCATGATAAGGTCCCAGCCTTTTCCTGAGCGTTTGACCCCAAGACTGCTAAAGACACAGGTGCTTCTCAGTCCCGCCTGCTTGCATGGGACAAGATGGTTATAGGGGCTAGAGTTGGATATTCCCCTTTCCCTAAGAGGGCTGGGCTCTTATAAAGCCACAGAAGGTTTGGCCCTGGTGAAATATTTTTTTTTTCCTGATGGCAGGCCTTGTTAAAAAAAAAAAGAAAGAAAGAAAGAAAAGAAAGCGTTGTAGTATTTAAAAGTGGTTATCTCCACCAAATCTCACCCTCACTTCCAGAATTACAAGTGGATTTTTCTCCAATATTTACTGTGAAATCAGGGTAAAACTTTTAGGGGGCAAAAGTCACTATAATGTGGGCCTTCTCCCATGACTGGGTCCTTCTCAGGTTTTTAAAAAAGATTTCCATCGAGAGAGAGAGAGAAAGAGGCTGGACTAGGACCAAAGCTGGGAGCTCAGAACACAACCTAGGTCTCCTAGGTGGGTGGCAGGAATCTAATTACCGGAGCCATCACTGCTACCTCCCAGGGTCAGCATGAGCAGGAAGTTAGAGACGGGAACAAGAGTTGGGAATTGAACCTTTTTTGGTTGATATGGGATCCAGGCATCTTAACTTCTGTGCTTAATGCCCACCCCTCATCTCAGGTTTCTAACTGTCAGTGCGGTACATACTGAACCCGCAGTAAATCATCAGTTACAATTCTTATTTTCCTATCCAGACATTGCCTCCCTGGAGATGTCTACTCAGAGGGTTCTACTCAGGGTAAGTTTTGATTTTCTGTGTCCATCTGCCTGGATCTCCAATTTTGGGGGCATCAGCTTTTCCTGGGATCTCAGTTCCCTGATGCATCTAAGGAGGGTTGTCGAGTTTTCAGGTTTTCAGTCTTTAACCCATTCTTCAGAAGGAACAGTAACTTCTAAACTCCTGAGGGATACCACCAAGGTCTGCAAGTGCTCCAAACGTCTGTTTTTACATACAGCAGCTTTAAGCGACTTTTGCCCAACTACTGCGAAACCTTGTATGCATCATTATTTTTAGTAAAGTCTGATGGGATGTTTTCAGGGATTAGGAACATTATATGTTCAGAAAATGAAGAATTATTGCAGGAAACCAGAGATTAGCATTTATATTCAATTTGCCCCCAAGGTGCCTAGCCTGACATTAGGATCTACCACTTACTTTGTGGTTTGAAGCAAGATAGTAACTTCTCTGATCTTCATGTATTGCCCCGTAAGATGAGGGCAATGACTCAGTTCTCATGGCAGTTTAGAGAGAAATGGGTGTGAAAATGATTGTAGGCTTTCTAATGTAATTATTTCACAAACAGAAGTCATCTTTGAGCTAATACAGCTGTTTGGATTGTCGAGTGAGAGTCCCACAACTTAGAGGAATCAAGAGGCAAAGGTGAGGTAGGAGGAGCTCTGAGATGTGGCTCCACAAGCCCTTCCTTTCTGTCCCTGACAAACATGCTCAGAATAACCAGTGAATTCTAAAGTTCCATATCTCATCAGTCCATAGACTCCAGATTTGTTCACCACAGGCAATCCTTCAGCAAGGACATCCTACTATGTGTATTCCACAGATAAGCCTCTCCTGCTAGCAATATCAGAAGAGTTATCAGCATAGTCACATGGTAGAGAACAAGGTCATCTGTTGTCTATCGTTAAGAGGGAATAAATTAGTCTGGTATTCTGGAATCAATTATTGTGAGAAAAACGTGTGGAAGCACTCATTTTAATCCTTTCCATTGAACTGTCTTCTTCAATCATTATCAAATTCTAAATGATCTTTAAATACAGTCCTTTTGCTTTTTGCTCCAAATGAATATTTCTGCATTCCATTGAGTCTTTTCCCTCATTCTCCATACTTTTTTATAATATGCATAAGAAAATATTTATAACAGCACATATGTGCAGTGATTATTTTTCATCTGAGCAGTGAATGAGATATGTTAATGCAAGCAATGTAGAAATTTGTGAGCCTGTGAAGGTACTGCAACAAATTCATGGAGAGGTGGCTATTTAGCCCAGATACTGAGGTGCCTTGTTCCATTTCAGAATAATCAGAGTACCCATGTTTGATACTCAACTCTGGCTTCTGACTCCAACAGCCTGCTAATGCAGTTCCTAGGATAGCTCAAGGAATAGTGTTCCCGCCACTCATGTGGGAGATCTGGATTGAGTCCCCAGTTTCCAGCTTCATCAGTCTAGGCAGTTGTGGGCATTGGGGGCATGAACCAATGAATGAGGTTATGTCTCCGTATCTCTTTTGAATCTCAAATTTTAAAAGAATGTTCATGGAAATGCATAGTATGAGAAAACTGCACATGAATTTCCAAATGTTTTACACTAAAATAAAGTTATCCTTTAACTTCATTTTTCTAAAAATATTTTAAGGCATCCCCATATATGGATGCATGTCAGATTCAAATCTTGTTGAATGGCATAAATGTGGAAAACTACTAGTTTAGGAAATTACATGTAATTCTGCCTCATTTAATAACAGGGATCCAGTTGAGAAATGTCTTATTACGCAGTTCTGTTATGTGTGCTTCACAGACTGTACTTACACAAACCAAGATGGCTGGGATGTTGCTAGGTGATATAACTTTATGGGACCACTTTTAGATATACAGTCCACCACTGACTGAAATGCCATTATGGGAGCCATGACAGTAGTTACTGCTTCTTCAAGATGAAAAAATGAAGCAGGGGAAGCTAAACAAAGGACTAAAACAGGACTCATGGACCCTAAAACAGGACTCCTGGGTCAAATTTTTGCAAATTTATTTTAGCGCCTTAATAAGGACAAGAGGGCTGATTGGAAAAAAGAAGTAGAGGGGGGGGAAATAATCCCACAGGACAAAGAAGTTCCCCTGGGGCAGAGAGACTTGTTCACTTTGTTCAACTCAAGTCTCAGCTTCTCTTACTGGCTGAGTGGCTTTGATAGTCCTTAGTCTGCATGTAGTGATGCCGGAGAGGCTCCTGTCTCTGGAATCCAGCACATTACCATCCAAGGACCTTGTAAGCACCATTTCTAAAAGCTACTTTCTAAAGTACTCTAAAAATATTTTAATGAATTTTCATTAAAATCTTGTTTGTCTTTGGAATATTCTTTTTCTAAAAAAAAAAAAAATTGCGCTAATTTCTTTTTCCTAAATTAAGTCACTCAATTATACAGTTAAATATGCTTTCAAATCCTGTGTACAGAACATTATTATAAATCCCTTTTGCTTCCCTACTGTTTTCAGCATCAAAAATGAAAAGGGATAATTCTCATAGGTTCACAGATGTCTTCAGCAACATATAGAGAAATACCACAACACAGAAAATGGCTATTTATCCACAGAATTCACAAATACAGGTATCCCCCAAATGGATTCTAACACAAAACTACAAGGACCCAACATACTATATTTGGAATTTTTAAGGCTCAACTGATTCATTGCTATTAAGAAGACAAAAATTCTGAGCAAAAATGAGAATGAACCCGAAGGAAAACTAAACTGATAATATTATCTTAATGCCTCCAAGTCTAGCATTCATTCTCTATTCTATTCCCTCTCATTTCAAAACATTTCTGCCTCCACTTTATATCCTTTTAAGACTCCAAAGATATATTTTAGGATTTCCTGGTTTTGTTTTTGTTCCTTTTAAGAATTGGGTCTAAGACATAAGAGCCTGGCCAGCACACATTCTCTACATCTGTACAAATTCTTGTGTTCCAGCAGAGTTGTGCTTTTCCTGCTTTTAGCAAGGTGTTTTCTCCCATCTTGCTAGGCTCTGAGACTACACAGAGAGACAGAATAGAAGGATATATAAATAATTATAACAGAAGCGTTCGAAGTGTTCTTATCAATCTTAACTATCTGTCATGTATGAAGGGAATAAAAACATTGTATAATAAATATTTGTTACTTATCCAGTTTACTTCTGACTACAAAAGTTGGTATAAATCAAAAATTTTAAACATTAATTTATAACTCTGGGATTGCATAATTTGACTGATAGTGTAGAAGTATGTGACATAGAAGGAAGCAAGAGTAAGACAGTAATGAATGAGAAGACAAGAAGTTTTATAGAAAAATCTGGAGGACGAAGAGTAATCATACATAACAGGGAAAAATAATTTTCTAGAAGATATATAACAAATGTAGGATACTGTCTATGCTATCTTTGCACAGAACTTTTAAAAACCTACTTGTCAATAAGATACATGATTTTGTCTGACAGTTTTTACTAGACTTTCCTCTGTATTTTCTACTACAATAGCAATGTGTCTAATGTTAGACAAAAAAAATAAGAAAACACCAGCTTTCATGGACCAAATTTTGATTTTCATTGATGTATTAATTTACTTTTTCATGTATATTTCATTGAAGGTCAGATAAATTTCTTTCTAAACCTAGACTTGTGGACCTTGTAAGTCAGCACATATTTATTATATAAATGTAATAAAATGTAGCACAAATATCTTTTACATGTATAATTAAATGCAGCATAAACTGAAGTCTATTCAAAGATTTGAAAAACAGATAGCTATTTCTATTATATTTGTGTGTTCTTCTCTTGAACATCTAACTAATAATCTTTACAAATGCACTTATTGTGGTAATGTACTGAAAAACTTTCTTAAGAGTGAATTTGGACAAGATAACCTGGAAAAGAACAGTGTTCCTCTTGCCAGACTGCACATGCAAGGAAGAAGAGGGGGCAAAGTTACGTCACAGCTTGAGAGGTAAAGCAAGCAGGTGTGAGAGGCCAAACAGAAGGAAATGGATAGATCTGGGAAGGAAGCAGGCAATAAGAGAAAGGAGACTGAAGGAGGGAGTCCCTGCTGGGAAACAGCTGCAGCAAATATCTGTAGAGACTTCTCCATCACTGCGCTCAGAGGAGGATCCCCCCCACAACAGCAGGAGGGAAAGGCTCCCTGCCTGTGGTGTCTGGGGGAAGGGTGTGCACGATGCTCAGTGCAGTGGCCTTGAATTACTCACGGACAGCCCCAGTGGAAAACACGTCAAAACCACACTTAGTATTGATTGAAACATAATTCAATTCTTTGAGTTCTCTCTTTCCCCACAGATTCCTGCCATATTTCACCCTCATGTTCTGAAGAAAAGGAAAAAGGCATTTGCTTCCAAGGAGAGATAAAGAAATGGCTCTGATCCATTTATCATGTCCCTGTTTTGCTTTGCTTTTGTACCTGAGATTAGAAAAATTCTGCCACCAATGCATCAGTAGGTATGACGAAGGCACTAGCAGCAAGAATGGCATGCTATGTACAATGCTAGCACTGATGACCGGGCCAGCCACTGGAAGACTGAACAAGTAATCAGAAGATCCACTGTGAAGAGGATCGCCCCCCATCCTTCCTGAGCTCCACCATCATCCCACTTACAGCGCATTCAGGGCTAATGTAGCGGAGAAAAAACGTGGAGAAGTCAGAGGCAGATAGAGAAATCTTGCATATAGAAGAAGACTTTTTTTTTTTTGAGAAGCAGAGTTCATCGTTTGCAAAAAGAAAAAACTAGGTCTAGATTTCCGGGCACACATTACTATCCCCATATCCCCAGTCCATTCAACTCATTCAATCAGATGAACATTGGCCCTCATGGAGTGAGTGCATTTTGTGGGTCAATCACAGGCATATTTGTGTGGCTGGGCTGCTGTACAGAGCCGGGGTCTCCAGGTCAATGACGAGTCCAATGTGCTATCGATGGTGCCATTCCCAGAGGTACTGCTTCTGAGAATGGGTGCTTTTGAAGTATGGCCAGCTGAAAGAAACAAGTGACTACAGAAAATACAATGGAGCCCAAAAGAGGCCTGGGCAAAAAACTGCACATACACAATGACTGGATTGTTAGGCCTTCCATTCAATTTCTGAAACCTGCCTTATCTTGACAACGACTTGCTGAGCAGCACTGGAAAGTCACTAAACTTTGTCTGCCACTCAGTTTTTCAATTTATAAAATAAGTTAATAAAAGCAAATTGATATAGAGTAGTATTCCATATAAGCAGGTGTCCTTGAAACCATTCACTTTATTTAAGAGATCAAATAGATTAGCTTCCTATTGACAGCCACATACACTATCACAGAAAGTATCTATGAAGGACAACAATCAAATACCTAGGGCATTCATAAAACCAAGTTTAGAGAGAGTTCCTATTTAAGGGGTTTGCTTTTCTCTCCCATTGCTATAGCCTGAACATTAGGGAAGTTCAGGGATTCCAATCTTTTAGATAAGCAAAATAATGAAGTTCTTCTTTTTATGTATAACCAATAATAGTCACAATGGAAAATCTACTGGTAACCAAGAATCAAACTGCGATCAATAGAAAAGAGAGACTAAAATGCTGCCCCACAATCTACCCATCTTCTTCCTCCACTCTGAATACCTTGGGCTTAATGCTTACATCTCTGGAAAATATAAGAAAAGAAGACGTATTTTTTTTAAAAAAGAACAAGTTAGAATAAGTCCAAGAAGAGGTGGTGGAAAAGGGAATATTTTATGAAACAAAAACATTCACTCTTGCTTCTGCTTTTTGTCCAGTCAGTTATAATATCAAACCATCTCCCCCATAAGAAAAACCATTCATATTACTTCTTGTGACAAACTCCTTTCAAACTCACCATCTACTCCCTCCCTCCACATAGATTTTAGGGAAATATCATAAAGACACACTAGAAGCTTTAGAAATGCTTTCTAGAGTGGGTATTTAGCCTACTGATTAAGACACCCATATTTCACACAGGAGTATCTAAGTTCGATTCCTGCTTCCAGCTTATAACCACAGCTCCCCAACAGTGTAGACACTGGAGGCGGTCATTGGCTCAATTAATTGGGTTCCTTCCACCCATGTGGATTGTATTCCCCAATGCTGTCTCTGGCTCCAGTCCAGCCCTGGTCATTGTGGGCACCTGGACAATGAACAAGTGGATAGATGTGTGCTCTCTTTCTCTCACTCTCAGATAAATAAAAAATGACTCAAATAAATTGGAAATGTGCTTTGACTGGAATCCCAACGGGTAGATGCAGTGACTACTCTTGGAAACACATCCTACTTTCCCATGCTTTAGTTTTACATAATTTGGCAGAACAGATGGGGAGAACTACAGCTCTTGGAGCATATAGAGACATATCTGCAACTTACATCTGCATTTCTATCTATTCATACACAAGATTTTTTCTAAATCTTCCAAAACTTGTTTCAAACTCTACTACAATAATTTTAGAGTGAAATTTCATTTGCACACAAATTTGAATAACTGATATGAATTCTATCACCTCTATTAAGTGGTAATTTTCTTTTGGTGAAGACTTATCTTTTACCTCCCATTCCTGATAAATGATGATTGAGCAAGAGATACATACACGTTTTAGGGCCAGACTGTTAAAGTGTTCACCTCCTGCCATTGTGAGTTTCACATTTCTGTCTGTAGTCTTTTGTTTGTTTGCTTTTACTAATACAAACCACCTGTGTTTCTCATCCTATGTTTTTAAATAAGCTTCCTAATTATAGGGCTTGAAATTTTTATATTTTACCCTCAAGCCTGCTGTTGATCATTTTTGTCAAAATTGAATGCCTGCCCTTTAAAAGGTCATTTCTAAGGTTTAAACCTGTTGGTTTATGTTATTACAGCAAATCTCACGCCAGAATGTTTGGTGTTGTACAATAACCATGCATTTACTGCTGTGTGTAATGAATAACGAAGTCAAAAGCCACTATTTCCTTTTAGTTGTGAAGATCCACTTTTAAACATACACACATTTTGTGGTCAGCCTTTTCACATTTTTCCAGCAGCTAGTATGAAAATACCACCCTAAAAGTTTACAAAGGCTGTGGCTTTCAAGTAACTCTTTGAAAGGTAGTATTATTACATAGGAAGTGTGAGAAGATGATGATAAACTTCACAAATATATACAATAGGTTATTTCTCTAGTCATATTTTTTCTTGGTTTCATGGATTCAGCATCTAGATAAGCCTTTCTTTTATTTGACACAAAATAGTAGTATATTATTCAGTAGTTTTTTTTTTTTTCTGAAAGGAACCGGAGACAACCTAAAATAAAAGCATGTTACCAAAAAGTGTGCCTCAGAACAGATTTGCACAATAAATCCCAGAAGAAAATTTAAAACCTGTACAGATGAGAACATGTTTTTGAAATGCAAGAACAGGGATTAAATACCCACCAACCCCCACCAAAAAAAAGGCAGTGTGTTGGATTTGACCCTAGGTTTTTCAGAAGCCAGTACTAAAAGTGGTGGGAATGGGGGTATTGGGTGTTCTGCAACCTATACTTCATCAGTGAATAGACCCATGCCAACACCTTTCCCTTGATAACCAGAATCCGCAGTTTTAAATAGAGCCCTGGGATTGCTTTTTGGTGTTGATGAACATAATCTAATGGAATCAAATGCTTGATGGAAGAGAAATCCCATAGTCCTCAAAATGATGAATGGGACCAAAGGATTCCCCAAGTTCAGAAGCAAGTGGCAAGGTAAATTCTAATCATATTAAAAATAACAAGCAACCAATTTTTTGGACTACATACTACAAGAATGACAAATGTATCATCACAGATCCTGAAAGCCACCTCAAAATGATGGTTAGATATTTTTGGTTACAGGTTTTTTTTTTTAGAATACACTCTAAAAAATTCAATTATAAAATAATTCCATGATTTGTTTTTATTTTTGATGCCACAGGAATTACAAATATAAGTGTTTTCTTCTTTAAATTAATAATCTTGGAAGTTTTGGAAAGTAGACATTACTACAAACATTAAAACAAATACAGGAATTAGCATTAGAATTAGTTGATAGAGCATAGAGCTTATGTTTTGCCAATTGTAAGTCATCTTCCTTGTTTTATGAATGGATGCATTGATAATAGTATAAGTAACTTCAAAAATTTCATAGAAAATAAAAATATGAATTTTGTCACAAGAATTGATGCATGCTCTTTTCATAACATTTACTTCCATGTATTGGAATTTGGAAACCAGAAAAAATTGTTTAAAACCTAAGTTCATGGAGTGAGTATTGTGGTGCAGCAGGTTGTCATCACTTGGGATGCCCACTTCCAATAATAGAGTGGTAGCCTCCTACCCAGCACTGCTGCTAATATATCCTGAAAGAGCTTGGATCCCTGACACCCATGTAAGAGCCCCAGATGGAGTTCCAGGCTCCTTGGAGCACTTGAGAATGAACCAGCAGATGGAAGCTTTCTCTCTCTCTCTTGTTCTCACTCTCACTCACTCTTGCTTTCTCCTCTTTTTTCTCTTGCTATACCTTTCAAGTACATAAAAGTAATTAAATAAACATCTAAAATTGAGCTATTTAGGTGACAAACTCCTCACTGATGTTGAGAATACAGAAGAGTTTCAAGTATTATATAGGAAAATTTTTAAAAAGCTATAAAGTAAAACCTAAATCCAAGGAAAAGCTTTGGGTGTAATGGTTAAGATGCCATTTGGAAGACCTGTATCCTGTGCCAGGGTACCTGGTCTTGAAATCTGGGTCTCTTCCAAATTCCAGCTCCTTACTAATGCAGACCCTGAGAGGCAACAGGAGACAATCCAAGTAGTTGGGTCTATACCATCCATGTGAGAGACTGAAATGAGTTCCCAAGTTCTGGCTTCAGTCTGATACAGTCTGTTGGCTGTTGTAGGCATCTGGCTAATGAACCAATGGATAGGATCTCTCTCTCTCTCTCTCTCTCTCTCTCTCTCTCTGCCCCTGCATTTCAAATGAAATTAACTGATCAGTTGAATTAATAATAAAGATAAAATCAATATAAAATTTCACTCCAGTACACATTTACTCATTACTCCAGGGCACATATACCTAACTACTTGGTCCTTCCGTTTCATAGCCTCTGAAACAGCATACTAACACAGGACTTAGAAACATTCCTGAGGGTAGAGTTATATGTGAAGCGCCTCTCACAGATTCTTACAGAGTGGCTATTTATGAAATCTTATTTTCCCATAAACAACCTTTCATAATTACATAAATGTAATGACAGAAGCACTACTTCTGAATTTGATGCTGGAGCTTATTTTACAATCACCAGTGATAAAGGCAATGCTGGTAGCAAGAGGAAGTTTTACGTTTTGCCATCACTATCAATAGTATTATATTTTATTTTCCAATTCTTTTGTTTGCTCCCTAGCTCAGTTTTACCTTCTTACAGGTGTCTATCATCTCCATGGTTTTGCCCCAAAACAAGTATTAAGAGGAGGTGGAAAGAAAGCTGGCAGACATGTCTCTAGGTAAATACAAAAAACACATGCTCCTAAAACAAAGTCCAGTTGCCATGAAGTAAATATTTTCAGCAAATCAACGTATTTGAAGCTGTGACATTTGATGTTACCTCAAAAACCAACCTTTTAGCTCTTTATTCATATTACCAAACCACTCTGCAACGAACATTTTAATCATAACCTTTATCTTCAAAGGCTGGAGAAGAGTCAAATATAAAGAGGGTGGAAGGAAAATCTTTGTGTGTGTGCTTTGGTTCAAAAAATGTTATTCTACTTTGACACATCAAACAGGATTCATCAATTCATGCTGCTTTATTCAGCAAAAGCATATAGCTCCCATTCTAGAAATGAAACTGTCTAATTAAAAAAGCAGTCTTGCTATTAAGATGTTTGCACATGAAAGATTACTCTGAGTAACATATATATTAACAACATGTGATAATAGAGCTTGTCAGTCATTGTCATGGACACTTTATATTTTAGAGGGAAAGAAAACATTTATATTACAATGTTTAAAACTAGGGGCCATTGTTGTAGCAAAGCAAGGTAAGCTGCTGCCTGTGAAACCAGCATCCTAAATGAGTTCCACTTTGTGCTCCAGCAGTTCCACTGCGGATCCAGCTCCCCACTAACGTACCTGAGAAAGCAGTGGAGGATGCCACCAGGGCTTAGGTTTTTGCCATCATGTGGGAGATCTGGAAGAAGCTCCGGGCTCCTGGCATCAACCCAGTCCAGCCCCAGCTGTTGAAGTCATTTGTGCAGTGGACCAATGAACATAAGATCCCTCTTTCTCTCTCTCTCTCTCTGTCAGTAACTCAGCCTTTCAAGTAAATAAGTAAATATTTTAAAAATTAAATTATTGTGTTAACTTAAATATTTTAAAACATAAATCTAGATATAAACTCCCCATATAATAAAAATCCATGAATTAAATATTATCAAAAAGAATGTGAAATATATTCCTAATTTTGAGAGAACAAAACTGTCAACACAGAATACTGTACCCTGCAAAGCTCTCATTTATGAGTGAAGGTGAAATAAACACCTTCCATAACAAACAAATTGAAAGAATATGTCACCACTTGTCTAGCCTTGTAAAAGATGCTAAAGGATGTGCTACATATAGAAACACAGAAACATAGTAACCATGAAAGAAGGTGAAGGCAGAAAATCTCCCAGTAGAAATACAAAGGAAATCTAAAGTAACAATAGGAATATTTATGGAAAAATAGCAGGCCAGGGGTTACTTATCAATAGTCACCTTGAAGGTAAATGACTTAAACTCTCCAGTTAAAAGATACAGATTGGCTGAATGGATTAAAAAACAAGACCCATAAAGCAAATCTCAACAAATTCAAAAATATTGCATCTTCTCAGATCACATTGGAATGAAGCTGGAAATCAACAATTCAAGAATCTGTAGAACATATGCAAGCATATGGAGATGGAACAACATGTTCCTGAATGAACAGTGGGTCATAGAAGAAATCAAAAGAGAAATAAAAAATTTCTGGAAACAAATGAAGACTACAACATATCAAAACTTATGGTATATAGCAAAAGCAATATTAAGAAGAAAGTTTATAGCAATTAGTACCTACATGAAAAAACTGAAAACGTACCAATAAAATGAGGTATCAATGCATCTAGAAAACCAAGAAAAACAACAGCAGATTAAACCCAATATTAGTAGGAGAAAAGAAATAATTAAAATTAGAGATGCAATAAACAAAATTGAAACAAAAAATGCAAAAGATCAGTGAAACAAAGAGCTAGTTTTTTGGAGAATTAAACAAAATTGACATACTATTGGTCCAACTAACCAAAAAAAAGAGGGAGAAGACCCAAATCAATAAAACTAGAGATGAAAAAGGTAATGTAACAACAGATAGCACAGTAATAAAAAGAATCATCAGAAATTACAATGAGGAGCTGTATGGCAACAAATCAGGAAACCTAGAAGAAATGGGTAATTTCCTGGACACATACAGCCTACCTAAAGTGAGCCATGAAGACATAGTAAACCTAAACAGATCAATAACCAAGACAGAAGTTCAATCAATAATAAAGACCCTCCCAAGAAAAAAGCCAACAACTGGCACAAAAAAAGACTGGTAGATCAATGGAACAGAATAGAAAGTCCAGAAGAACTAAGTCCAATTCTTCTGAAGCCATTCAAAACAATTGAAACCGAAGGAATCCTCCCAACTCCTTCTATGAAGCCATCATCACCTTAATTCCTAAACCAGAAAAAGATACAACAGAGAAAGAAAACTATAGACCAATTTCCTTGATGAACATAGATGCAAAATATCTCACCAAAATACTAGCCAATTAATCAAACATATCAGAAGGATCATTTATGCAGACCAAGTTAGATTTATCCCTGGTATGTAGGGATGCTTCAACATTCACAAATCAGTCAATGTGATACACCATATTAACAAACTGAAGAACAAAAACCATATGATTATCTCAATAGATGCAGAAAAAGCATTTGATAAAATACAACATCCTTTCATGATGAAAATTTTAGTAAATTGGATATAGAAGGAACATTTCTCAACACAATAAAGGCAATTTATGACAAGCTCACAGCCAGCATTCTATTGAATGGGGGAAAGTTGGAAGCACTCCCACTGAGATCTGGAAGCAGACAAGCATGCTCACTCTCACCATTAGTATTCACCTAGCTCCTGGCTTCAGATCGGCACGGCATGCAAGCCGTAGCGGCCATTTGGGGGGTGAACCAACAGAAAAGGAAGACCTTTCTCTCTGTCTCTCTCACTGCCTAACTCTGCCTGTCAAAAATAATAATACTAATAATAAAGGAGATAATATCAATCCCTGGAGCAAAGACAATCTCTTCAACAAATGGTTCTGGGAAAACTAGATCTCCATAAGAAGAAGTATGAAACAAGACCCTACCTTACACCTTACACAAAATTCCTCTCAAAGTGGATCAAAAACCTAAATCTATGACCCAGTATTAACAAATTATTAGAAAATATTTTGTAAGACATTATCATAGGCAAGAGGCATCTGCCTCTCTGTAGTTCTTTCAAATAAATAAATAAAATTCAAAATTTTAAAAATTAGCCAGTCCCAAAAGGACAAATACCATATGTTCTCCCTAATCTGTGGTAACTAATAGAGCACCTAAAAGGTAATCTATAGAAGTGAAATTGACACTTTTAAACACAATGACTTTGAACAGCCCTTGTCTTAATTGTTAATGAACAGATTTCTTTTTCATACTATTTGTTGAACTCTTTACTTAGTATAATCTTCTGTGTATAAACTTGATTTAAAAATAGTTCTTAGTATAAAATAAGAATGCGAATAGGAGAGGGAGGGGGGTAGGAGTGTGGGTTGGAGGGCAGGTAGGATGAGAAGAATCACTATATTCCTAAAGGTGGATTTATGAAATGAATAAAGTTTATATACCATAAATAAAAACTTTCTGGGGGAAAAAGAATAAAAACTTCTCCCTTGAAAATAAAAACAACAAACTCTTTATATAATAAGGAATATATGAATTAAATCTTATCAAAGTTATAAAAGTCATAAATTAAAATGGACTTTAATGAAATTCCTGATGATGTGTGCTTTAGCCAAATAACTAGATGCAATATATGTACATTACCGGCTATTAGAATATAGTTTCTCTTAAGTTCATTATAATGATAAAATTATTTTGTATAATGACTTAGTTTTACCCAATATTTTATGAGATGTCTATTAGTCTTACAAAGGAGATCATTGGCAGGTGACTAGAGAGATGGATTTAGCATTTGGGAAAATGATTGAATGGAGTCATCAAGTTTATGGCTACATATAATTTCATGATATTGTATGAGATCATGGGAGAAATGAGAGTAGTTGGAGAAGAATGAGATCCCATAGCCAGAGAATCGTGATGGGACTCACGATAAAACGATGATGCAAACCCTCCACTGAAAGAACAAGAAACGCCTCTGTGTATCATTTGTTTATGGGTTTATCCCTATCTTTAGCTCAGATGAACAGGTTGTAAAGTGTATGCCATTGGAACAAGAGTCCACAGAATAGTCTGTGTGGGTGGTAGTGGGAAATGCAGAGAACAGAGGGGAAATTGTGGAAGGTACCTCAACTCTCAATTGTGCTTCAACTATGCAGGAATCCAATTGCTCTAACATATTAGGGAAGTGAAAAAGTTTCACTTAAAGACCTGATTTTACTGCTAGAAAAAAAAATGAGAAGTTCTCTTTATGTCACGAAGCAGAGACAAACTTTTGTTATCTTGTATAAAGAGAAGTGAACTGTAAGGACACAGGTGTCTAGAAGGGTAAAACCTTGAAGTATGGCAGGATGTGTACACCACTGTTCTGGTGTTACCTTAATTTACTTACTTGCCAATTACATGCTTCACTATACCTGTTCATGCAGCTAGCAACACATCTGCAATCTATTCTCCTGGTGATGTCTGCCCCCTCAGAACTTTTGGCCCTCCTTCTTAACCTCTGCATATTTCCCCATTTCACAACTCAAATTCCCAATAGAGGCAACAAGATAGGCCCTGAGAACATTTCCATACCAGGTGTTGCTTATGCTCCTGGCGCCCTCCTGGGTCCAGTTGTGAAATGAAGGGCAAGAGTTCCATTGTCTGGTCTGATTCCTCAAATATGGCAGTGGACAGGTAAGACTGACAGAAGAAGGATCATCATTTGTTAGTCGTAGGACTGACATCTGTTGCAAAACAATGAATATGATTTATTCTACGTATGTTTTTACTGAGAAACAAAATGAAAATCTGTAGTTGAAATAAATTACCAAGGGGCTCGCATCGTGGAATAGCAGATAAAGCCACCACCTACAATGCCAGCATCCCTAATAGGCATCGGCTCAAGTCCCTCCTGCTCTACTTGTGATCCAGCTTCCTGCTAATATGCCTGGGAAAGCAGCAGAGGATGGCTCAAATGTTAGGTCCTGTACCCACGTGGGAGACTCAGAACCACCTGGCTTTGGTCTGGCCCAGCCCTGGCAGTGCAGCCAGTTGGGGAGTGAGTCAGCAGATGGATGATCTCTGTCTCTCCTTCTCTCTCTGTAACTCTGCCTTTCAAATAAATAAAATAAATCTTTTTTTAAAATGTTTAAAAAATAATATCCTGAAAGACAATGAATACTCATGGCACAGCATCAGGGAATAGCTGTAACAATAGCTACCAGCAAAATATACTAATTTTTATCCAAATAATACCTAATCTCAGCAATGTTTATGAGTGTCATACTGAACTGTAATTTAAGATGTGATTTATAAAAGACAATATAGTGTCCAAGCAACCTTCTGATGAGTCCTGACACATTTTCTATTCAACTGGAGGAGACCCAAGTATTTCAGGTCTCAGTGATATTGGATCACTAAGTCACAGTCAAATAACCAGAGAAATCACAGCTGCCAAAAATGTAAAATGGATGCACTTTATAAACTTCACAAAAACACTTCATATTTATTCCTTTTCTTAAGACTGGTTGAAGAAAAACAAAAATAAGTCAACGTTTTAGCCATGGTAAAAATCAATTTCTAACAAGCCCAAATCCTCTAATTTAGAATTGCCAGCTGAGTAATCAAATATTGGAGCTTTTAACTTAGATTTTAAAAGCACAAAAGTTTCTATCTTCCAGAACCTTTAAAGATGTCCTAATGCATGTGTACTGCAAAAACACTTTCAGAAGAGGGCAAGATTTTTAAAATATTTCAACCTAAAAGTGAATCAATTTGAGGCTGCATTTCCATTAAGAATCTATTTTGCACGAACGGTCATTAAATCCCTCAAATGTAAAGTGGAGGGTGTCAGAGCCTCTGCACAATAAGAAATCTTCTCTAGCAGGTGAGGGCTCCATATTTAATCAAGGCCAGATTATTTCAATTCTGTGTGGATTTGATGTCACTCTCTTTCCTTACGGAATTAGGTCATATTTATTAGTCATTGAATTCTGTGTACACGTTCAATAAGAAAGTTCTATCCTACTTAACATATATTTGTTCTAGCCACATGAAGGATTGATGTATAGAATCTGGCATAATTAGTCACAAGCCTGAAAAGGGATGTAAGTAAATCAGAAGGAAAATTCAGTTTCTTTTTTTTGCGCTTGGAGAAGCTGTAGCTTAGAGAAAGTATCCATCAGCTTTTGGTAAGTGATGTCAGACTAGCAAGTGTGACTACTGATGCTCATCTCACACCATACCAGCACATCACTACATACATTTCATTGTATTTTTACAAGTTTAGTAAGACATTTTTAATTTTTTAGTTGAAATGTATTCACTTACTTTACAATTAGACAAGGAGAGGGGAAGGCAACACACACACACACACACAGGATCTCATTTGCTGCTTCATTCCCCAGATGCCTACAACATCTAAAGCTGGGCTGAAGGTGGGAGCCAGGAATTCAATTCAATTCTGGTCTTCCATGTGGATGGCAGGAACCCAATCATTTGAATCATAATCCTTGCTTCCCAGGTTCTACATGGGCAGAAAGCTGGAATCAGGAACCAGAGGCCGGCATAGAACCCAGGTACTCTGATATTCAGAACACCTGCTACAATGAAGTATGGCCTAACTACTCAAAGAAATAGTGGCACAGTCCCTATACTTGAGAGCAAATCATGTACATATGTTGATGTTTGTGGTTCACGTTAAAAATTCATATATGGAGATAACATGAAGTGCTATATTATCTGGTAATTGAAAAATGAAACAACAACACATTATCTCCCAAATATTTTCAACTTTGAGCTCTGAAAAAAATTTAACAGCTTAGATGGAGACACAAAGGGATGTTACCACAAGGTATATAAAAGGAAATATTGATTATGGAGAATACAACGATAGTGTCATCATCTCTCCAAAGGTGTATTTGTCTGCTATTGCCACAAACCAACGGGAAGTATTGTATCTTCAAGTTGAAAAGAATGTTACTGATTTTCATTATCAATTTCCATATTTTACCAATGGGGGAAAATAATATTCAGATTCTTAAATAATTTTTCAGTGTCCAATAAGTGATCAAAAAGGTGAGGATAACCATGAAAGGTC
This sequence comes from Sylvilagus floridanus, assembly GCA_949820135.1. Lineage (NCBI taxonomy): Eukaryota > Metazoa > Chordata > Mammalia > Lagomorpha > Leporidae > Sylvilagus > Sylvilagus floridanus. The sequence continues at coordinate 25,181,872 of OX463246.1, read as the reverse complement.
TCTGCAGAAGATATTGCTTCTTGGTGAATGGGTATCAACTGGTAGGAGAAAAGAGTGCTCTAGGATGCTGCTTCAAAAATTCCTGGAAAGTGGGATGAAAAGGTAAGCTGTGGCACAGCAGGTTAAGTTGCCACCTAGGATGCCCACAGCCCATATCAGAGTGTTGGTTCAAGTTCCATCTATTCTGCTTCCTATGCATATTCCCACTCACGTGCCTGGGAAAGTAGCAGAAGATGACTCAAGTACTTGGGCCCCTGTCACCCATGTCAGAAACCTGAATGACGTCTGAGACTCCTGGCTTTGTCCTGACCTTACCCCATCTCTGTTGTGGGCATTTGGAGAGTGAACCCATTTGGAAGATCTGTCTTCTCTGTCTCGGCCTCTCTCTGTGTGTCCCTTGGCTTTTCAAATAAATAAAAATAAATCTTTTTTTTAAATAAGTTTACTCTGGTGCAAAATTTTTTTTTGAAATCTATGCACAGTTTTCCATAATATGTACTTTCCTTGAGCTTTTTAAAGACCCCATGTATGTATGGACAGAAAAAAAAAAATGTTCACACCAAAATAAACAACTGTTAATACCATTTTCCATGAACCTTCTGAAGTCCCCTCAAACATTCTTCCCCTTTTAAAAATAATTTAATTACTTTATAATGCTTTTTAAGGAATTTATTAATACATTAAATTCTCAGGGTCATAGCAAATGCATTATAATTGCTACAACTCAATTTTCATCAATTATCATGTTAATATGATATCAATACAAAGAAAACATATTCAGTGTACTTCACAGATACAATTCTAAGAATATAATGATGCTTCCTTTCTTCTATCCATCTTTCTCCATCTCTTATTATTTTTTTCTTTTGTAGTTATTGAGATAAAAGAATTTAATTTACATTATAGTAAAAGACTTAATGCTGCATTAAATAAAGAATTAACCAAGTACAAAGTAAAAAGACTATACTTCAGGGAATATATATTCAAGGGTTATAAATAATAATCATGAAAAGATGACCATTTTGTCCACATACAGTAATATTTTATAATAGTTACAGAGCATTAAAATTATAGTAGTACAACATTTTTCACCATTGGTTTGATAAAGATATAAAACAAAGTTTGACAAAAATATATTTTCAGTAATACTGATACACACAGGCATTTGTCTTTCTTTGTTTTTGTATTTTGATTTATTTTTCCTTCTAAATTTTACCTTTCACATATAAAGGAGAAGATGTAGTTGTCTTCCTGCTGTGGCTGGCTTATTTCACTCAACATGAGGTCCTCCAGTTGCATGTATTTTGATGCAAATGGTAGCATGAATGATATCTCCCTTTTTGTATATATACATAATATATATATATATATATATACATTTTCTTTATTCATTCATCCAATGATGGGTACCTTGATTGATTCTATATTTTGGCTGCGAACAGCGCTGCTATATGCATGGTGGTACAGGTATCTCTTTGATACATATTCATGTCTTTTGGGTTTATAACCAGGAGTAGGGTTGCTGGATCATATGGTAATTCTATTTCGGGTTGTGTTTTTTTAAGAAATATCCATACTGTTTTCCCTAGTGGCTGCACCAATCTACATTCCCATCAGCAGAGTATGAGTTTCCAATTTCCTTTATTCACATCCTCACCAGCATTTGTTACAGTCTTTTGTATAACAAGCATTTTGACAGGTGATATCTCGTTGTGGTTTGGATTTGCATTTCCCTGATGGCTAGGGATATTGATCATTTTTTCATCTATTTTTTGGTCATTTGTATTTGTTCTTTTGAGAACTTTCTATTGAGGCTCTTTGCCTATTTCGTAATTGAATTATTTTTTGTTGTTGAGTTTTTTGAGTTGTCAATGTATTCAGGATATTAATCCTTTGTTAGGTAGCTTGCAAATATTTTTCCAATTCTGTGTATCTCTCTTCACTTTAATGACTGTTTACTATGCTATTCAGAAGCTTCTGAGTTTTTTATAATCCCATTTTCCTAGTTTTGCTTTGGGGCCTGTGCTTTGGGTATCTTAGCCAAGAAGTCATCACCTACACTAAGTGTTTCCCCTACATTTTCTTATAGAAAATTAATAAATTCATTCTTAAATTCAATTCATTTAGTCTTTGAGCCATTTTGAGTTGATCTTTTCTATATTGTAAGAGATATGGATCTTGTTTCAGTTTTCTGTGTATATACAGTGTTTTGCCAGCACCATCTACTGAATATTCTTTCTCCAATGTACGACCTGGGCGCTTTTGTCAAAAATCAGTTGCTTATATGCACATGGACTAATTTATTGGCTGTCTATTCTATTCCACGTGTTAGTTTCCATATCAGTACAATACTGTTTTCGTTACTACAGCTTTGTAGTATGCCTTAAAGTCAGGTAGTATGATGCCAGCAGCTTGATTTTTTTTTACTGTTCAGGATCTCTTTGGCTATTTCTTGGGTCTTTTGTGATTCTTTATGAGTTTTAGGATTGTTTTTCCTAATTCTATAAAGAATGCCATTGGTATTTTGATAGAGATTGCACTGAATCTGTTGATTGTTCTAGGTAGTATAGACATCTTAATGACATTGATATTCCAATTCCTGAGCAAGCAATAGCTTCATTCAAATAAATAAAATTAGAGATGAAAAAGTAGACATTACAACTTAGACCACCAAAATACAAATGATTGTATGAAACTACTATGAAAAACTGTATGGTAACACACTGGAACACCTTGAAGAAATGGATACTTGTATCCTATCAAGATTAAATCAAGAAGATACAGAAAATCTTAACAGATCCATAACAAGCAACCAGATTGAAGCAGTAATTATATTTTCCATAAAAGAAAAGTCCAGGACATGATGGCTTTACTATGAATTCTACAAACTATTTAAAGAGTAACTAACTCCAATACTTTTCAAACTATTCCAGAATATTGAACAGGAAGGAACTTTGACAAAACTCTTTTTTATGATGCCAGTGTCATCCTAATACAAAACCAAACAAATCCAAAACACAAAAAGAAAACTACATGCTTGATGAAAAAAAGATGCGAAAATTCTCAAAAAAAATACTGGCAAACTGTATCCAAAACTACATCAAAAAGACCATACATCACAATCAAGTGGGATTTATTTCAGAGATACAAGAATGGTTCAACATTTGTGAGTCAATAAATGTCATAAATCACATCAACAGAATGAATAACAAAAACCATATGGTCATCTCAATAGATACAGAGTTAGCATTTGATAATATTCAACATCTTTCATGATAAAAAAAATCTTCCAAAATTTAAGTATAATAGGAATGTAGCTTAAAATTCTAAAGTTTTTATATGGCAATTAGAGAGGAGAAAGAAAGAAGGGGCATGAAAGGGAGGAAGTCAAAATACCCATGTTTGCAGATGATATGATACTGTACATGGAAAAACCTAACCAATCCACCAAAAAGCTGTTAGACCTGATAAACCAACTCAGTAAAGTTGCAGATTACAAAATATATATACAAAAAAGGTAGCTTTTTTACTTGTTAATGACAAACTCACTGAGAGGAAAATCAAGAAAGAAATCATAATAGCCACAAAAATCAAATATTTCAATATAAATTTAACCAAAGAAGTAAAAGATGTCTATACTGAAAATTACAGTGATTTTAATTAAACCAAATGGGAAGGTCAGCATTTTTCTGTATTCAGGTAATGTGATCTTTTTATTACTATCCAGAGGTGGCCTGAAGAGCTCATTAGTCCTGTTATTTATGTGGAAGAAGGAAGAATAGATACATGTTAATTAAAACTATGGAAAATGTAACAAGAAATCATTATATTTGACAGAACTTCTCCACAGAAATTGCAAAGTGAAGTTGATAGGGTAACTCTAGTCTTCAACCTTGTTTGATCCATTTGTGTTTAACTTTAGTAAGTTGAATAAATTGCATTCAAAAACTGGGAGATTTCATAGAAAGATCCAAATTTTTCTAATTCTCTTAAAAATATAATGCTAGGATTGAATTTCAAAATGAGAGTAATTCATAAGGCTAAACAGCGCCTCCTGTAAGGCAGATTGTACTATTTTCAGATACTCTACAGTCTCCGTCTTTCCCTATGGCTCAAGCAAATAAACTCACTGCCTAGACCTCTATTCCTATGATGATGTAGCCTGAGTTAGTAATCAACATCTCTTAACTACATGTTACCAACCTATTAGTTCAGCTCTCTAGATGCATATACTTGTGTTGAAGTTAGCAACATCCATTAGCATATTTTCAGCAACAACAAAAAAAATTGATACTCAACCAGAATTGGTTTAAACAATATACTTTTTATTTTACATGAAGTTCTGAACTCAGGGTTCTTGTATCAGCAGCTAAATTGTATCTGAAAAACTTGAAATCTTTCAGCTTCCTGCTTTGCCATCCTGAACCTATTGCCTTGGTTCTTTGTCTGCCGTCACCCATTATCTCAAAGGGAACAGCATCGTTCTTGGTGTCTCACGCAGCCAATAAAGTCCAGGGTAATAAACACTAAAGTCACCTTTTTTGTATCTTCTAGTATCATTAAAGAAATATTTTCTAAAGAAGTCCCCAGCAGAATTTCCCTTATATCACATTTTCACCTCTTATGGCTGAAAAGGAGGACCGACTTCCCCTGAAGCAGATGACTGCTCTATTATCAGGATTCTTCAGGAAACAGAACCAATATGTTGTGTGTTTATGTGTATGTGTGTGTGTGTGTGTGTTTGAGGGTGGGTGCATAAAGAGATACATTTTAAGGAATTGATTCAAATGATTATAAGGCTTGCAAGTCCAAAACCTTTAGGGTGGGCTGGAACATTGGAGAACCAAGAAGAGCCAATGCTACAGTTCAAGTCCTCCAGCTTTCTGGTAGTAGAAGCACCACCTGCTGAGAGATCTGAGTCTTTTGTTCTTTTGAAGCCTCCTACTGATTAGAAGAGATCCACATGTTCCAATGGAATTATTATTCTTATCCAGTAACAACCTCAAGGAAATATCCAGGCTGATATTTCAACACATACCATGACTCAGCCAAGGTTACATTATAGAAAACTTCAACATAGAATAAAAACAGGTGATGACAAAAAAAATGGCTACTGTAGACCAAAGAAGATTCAAGGAAAATAATCAAGTTGAAATAAAATAGTAGCTTCTTAAATAAAATTTAGATAAATGAAAAAATTAGCACTTAAAAGTTGGCCGAGGAGGCGATTTGGGTCAAATGTCCAACTTTAGAAGCCAAAGTGACCTCCAAAACAACTCTTTGATCAGTTTTACTATATGGAGGTAGATTCATTGCCCATTTCATAAAATAATTCGTTTCTAAAGGGCTACTTTTTTGAAAGTCATACTAACAGAGAAAGGTGGAGATAGAAAGAGAGAGCGATCTTCCATGTGCTGGCCCACTCCCCCAAATGCCCATGGGTCTCTCACATAGGTGGTAGCAATACAAGCAGAGGTGGGACCTACTCTCAGACCCTCTGATATGATATGCCAGTGTGCCTATGGGTGGCTTAACTTTCTGCACCACAACAGCCACCCCCATAAAATAATTATTACACAATGAAAATTAAGTGACTAAAAATTAAATGGCTAAAAATAACTTAAAATGACTCAGCACTTGCACCAGGAAGCCTCAATTCTGCTTCACTTCCAACCATACTCACTCTAGTAGGTGAGTTACCCTATTAATAGCATTTGAGAGGCAGCATGACATAGTAGCTAAAAGTAGGATCCCGAAACCAAATCGCTTTGAATTGGGTTCCAGTTCACATACAACAAATGTGCAGTGACCAGAGTTGTGGTGTAGTGGGTAAAAGCTGCCTGTGATGCCACAGCCCGAATGGGTGCCAGTTCGAGTTCTAGATGCTACATTTCCTATTCAGCTCCCTGAAAATGTGCCTGGGAAAGCAGTGGAGGATGGCCCAAGTCCTTGAGTCTCTGCACCCTTGTAGGAGACCCAGAAGAAGTTCCTGGCTCCTGGCTTAGGTCTGGCCCAGCCCTGGCCATTTATGGAGTGAACCAGCAATGGAAAAGCTCTCTTGCTCTCTCTCGCTCTCTCTCTATTTCGCTCCCTCTCTCTCTCTTTCTCTCTGTCTCTCCCATCCTATCTCTCTGAACTCTGCATTTGAAATAAATAAATGTTTTTTTTAAAGATTTATATATTTATTTGAAAGAGTTACACAGAGAGAGAAGTAGAGACAGAGAGACGGAGAGAGAGAGAGATCTTCCATCTACTGGTTCACTCCCCAATTGGCCGCAACTGCTGGAGCTATGACAATCTGAAGCCAGGAGCCAGGAGTTTCTTGCAGATCTCCCATGTGGGTGCAGGGGCCCAAGGACTTGGCCCATCTTCCGCTGCTTTCGTAGGTCATAGCAGAGAGCTGGATCGGAAGTAGAGCAGCCAGTCTCGAACCGGCACCCATATGGTGCAGCTATACCTACTACACCACAGCGCTGGCCCCAATAAATATTTTTTTTAAAAAAGTCTGTAACACTGAAATAGTTATTTGACCTCTCTGCACTTTAGCCTTCTCATAAAAAAAGTTGCTTATTCATGCCAAATATGTTAACAGGGCAACATTTAGAACCGGACATGACACATCACTTTATGTTTGCATTGTATTATCTCCCTTGTAAAAGTGTGGTACCATGCTTATATTTTCAAAGCAGCATCTCACCATTTTAGAAGCAAAAGCAATAAGTGTTCCCTACAGAGACTAAATGCTTATTTTTCTTGGGTGTAGAGAGAAGATCATTGTCTCAAAATGGAAAGGGGAGAATACACAGGAATGTGAAGTAACTGCCTTGACACAGCAAGGGTAGAAATTGAAGAGGAGGCAGAGCTGCAAGTAATGTAATACAGGAGACGAAACAATCTTTAGTTAGGTCCCATAGATCAAGTGAAAATAAAGAATGCTTTTAGGACACAAATAGCGGAGAAACTGAAGGAGATCTCAGATTAGTTATTTCTGCATTGCTTATCTACTACTGCACAACAGCAGTACCACAAATGGTGTTCACCACGAGACACATGGATTACGTCCCCATCTCTGCAGGCCCGTGTCCAGGAATGACCTGGATGAATGGCCTGCTTCAGGGGCTCACAGGGCTTCGGTGCAGGTGTCAGCCTGTGCTGCAGCTTCATCAAAGCTTGGGACAAGAAGTTGCCAGCACCTGTGGTTGCTGGCAGCATCCAGTCCCTCGTGCTGCCACAGGGAGGGCCTGTCTGCTGGCTGTCTGCTGGAGGCCTCTCCTTGCACCTGGCCTTATCCATATGGAACCTCACACTGTTCACTCTTGCTTCTTCATGTCTCCCAAAGAAGAGGTCCGCGAGTCCTAGCAAGATGGGAGGTCCATCTGCCTACCTCAAATTGCTAACACTCTCTCTTCTTTACAACAGTTTTGCTCACATAAGGATCGTGTTATATTTTCTCTTTGGTCGCCAGGAGCCCAAAGTCAAAATTTTGATTCATTTTAGTAACAACATATGGTTTATATATAGGCAGTGAAAATATCCCCCTGATGTTGACCTTCCTTATAATAAATAGATGTTTACTTGACTGTTGCCATTAGTGAGCACCCTTTTTATCCATTTACTTTTTTAAAATTTAGTCCTATAATTTCTGTAAGTACTCTGTAGAGTAAGACATGGATCAAGAACATTGTTAATAGCTCAGGGCTGACATTGTGGTGTAGCAGATAAAGCTGCCACCTGCGATGCCAGCATCCCATATAGGCACCAGTTACAGACCTAGGTACTTCTCTTCCAAGCCAGCTCCCTGCTAAGGCACCTGGGAAAGTGGCAGAGGATACCCCAAGTCCTTGAGCCCCTGGAGCTCCTTGTAGGAGACCCAGAAGAAGCTCCTGGCTCCTGGCTTAGGTCTGGCTCAGTCCTGGCCATTGTCACCATTTGTTGAATGAACCAGAGAATGGAAGTTTCTCTCCTCTCTCTCTCTCTCACTTACTCTCTCTTTCTGTAAACTCTGACTTTCAAATAAATAAATAAACCTTAAAAAAATAGCTCAGCTTTGGAAAGGAGTGAAGTCTCAACACTGAATTGGCTGTTGTGACTTTCTCCATTTGTATTAAAGACATCCCCAGGGTGAAAAGAGATTCCCAGTCCTGATCTTGATGCCATTACTGATGTACCTAATTATAGCATAAGCCATTCACTTCACTCACCACACTCAGTTGGTGCAACTTTCTTTTAACCAACAGAAATGTCCCTTTCCATTTAAGTTGTAAAAGGATTCCTCTAATATCAAGGCTGGATATCAATGACATCAATGAAAGAAATATCAGTCCACCAGGAATTAGAATTTGTATGAGAGGTGCTTCAGTTTATAACATGAACTCCTTGGTTCATAGCAGTTGTGGCAAATGATACTGCTTTAGGAGAACATTCCTTTGGACTGTCTTCCATGATGTATGAAACATTTTCAAAAACTTTTTCTTAACCTTGATTAATATTAGTATATAATTTTAAAAGCATTTTTCTGTTACCTTTATCATGCATATTTTTATCTCATCTTCTCCATGTTGCTTATCCAAATCACATGACTAAAATGCAGCAATAACTAATATCTTTAGGGTAATCTATAATTTTGTCAGGTCTTTTAGGTAGTTTTTGCTTCCTTGTGAATAATAATTCCATGCAGTGAGAAAAATGTAAGGCATGCCTTCATTTTATAGTTTTCTCACTTTTCTTAAAAAAATGCACTAATTCTTTCCTGGTGTAAACTTTTCTTACTCAGAAAAATAAATGATGTTCCTTCAAGTTCAGTGCAAGCAATGGTTGTGTTTAATAATGGCAATAGCAATCTTCTATGAGAAGATTAAATAATGCAATTGTATGGGTGGTTTCATCTCATTTTACAGAGATGCAGATTTAAAAGGATTTAAATCCTCTTCGTTTTGGTAATTGACAGTTTCTTGAGAGTCAACAACTTGGTTCCTATGCCCCTGTCTCCCAGGGTAATATGAGTGCCCTGGTTTATAATATGATCTGGCTCCCCCAGCACTCAACAATGTGTATGGAATGTTCTTTGGAGTGTCCCTGTGATTTTAAGGGCCAAGAGTTATGTGCATCTCAATCTAGGTATCTTTTAAAGAGAGAAAAAGGACACAACAAGGCTGTTTCAGGGGGATAGAAACCAGGAAGAGAAAAGGGGGATGGCCCACAGCACACCCAGACATGCCTGCTTATGAGAGTCAACCTCACTGTCTGCACTTCACATGGGACTATTTGTCAGCAGATTGCTTTCTGCTCATTGTAACTCTCATATTCGGGAAGAAGGGAATTGGCCAAACCAGTCATATAAATGCATTGTGTTCTCTGCCCTCCCTTTTCATGATTAATTCTACCAGTGGTACAAATTTGCATGAATGAATGTCAGTGTGTTTTTTGCCCTGAACATTTCCTGCTGGCTTCGGTTCAGCCCTGCTGACATTTATTACAAATAATAGCTAAATATTCCTGATTTAATAGCTGCAGTGGCCCCACATCTGAAGGTGATGTCTGTAATAAAAGCAGACAAGACGAGCTTATAACAAATACTAATCAGATTGTGTTTGCACACATAATGGATAAGCCTCACAGATATACCCACAAAATGTAATGGTTGTTTTTTAAATGCAGCTGCTAGGAGTCACAGTTCAAGAACACATTGGTTGCTTTATTTCTTTTTCATTTCTCTTCTTCCTCTATCTCCTTAAAGTACCCAAGGCCTCAGTGCACAATCAAGATTGAATATTATCCCCTTTTTTATCTGGAAAAATGGGACACTAAACACAGAAGGCTGGCTGTGTCCTCTTATTCATCTTTTGTTGCTCCTTCTAAACAAAGGGCATTGTCCCCTGATAAATTCCATTTTCTGCCTCTTATTCAAGGGTGGTTTACACCCCAGCTACAGTGATTCTCACACAATGCAGTGACTGGCAAAGATACAAATAACTTTCAAAGTTCTTTCAACCTGTTGACCCAGATGTCCCTTCTGAAAGAGATCAACTAGCCTTCCACACCTCGTCCAATTGATAAAGGAGACTATAAAACCTGAGATTACAAAAAGAAGACACACAGTGCCTACTAAAGCCAAGTTGAAAAAGCCTTTGGGAATAAAAGGTGCTTTTCTCTTTATCCTCCCCAAACTTCACCAGCCTCCACATGAAAAATGAAGAAGGTCAAATTAGCATTGTCTTTACCTTGACATTTAAGCACTTAGGAATTTTACTCACTTGGTATTAATTGCAAATAACTTTATGGAAATATAACTTTTTCTCGGCTTTTTCCCCAGGAGTAGTCTGTGGAAACTTGTTATTACAGGTGATTGCAGCCACCAATCTTCTAAAAATATATATTCCACTGAAAACATATTATCTAATTGGCAGACATTGGCTTGGGAGTAGTAGTCTTAATTATAAAATGTCTTAAGATGTTCTATAATATGAATCCCCCAAAATTCATACCTAGAAATTTGAGTATCTGGGTTTCAGGTACTGGCTGGAGAATATATTTCTGAGTGCCCAGCAGCACATCTTACTCGAAAGCCACTTTAGGGTGCCTCAAGTCATACCTTCCAACTCCTGTCCTTCTCTGTCTGCAGCTAAACAGCAGCCCAAGGGAGGCAGTGAATGTGAGCTCTAGGTGCACTGGTGTATCACTCAAACTGCCTTGGAGCGTCTGCATGCACTACCTGAGTAGCTGGACACTCCTACTGGAGTTTCCAACGATGGTTCCATGTAAATCAAAAAAACAGAAATAGATTCAATATATAGTTTCTATTATCTTGAAAATCAAAAAGAAATTGAAATTGTCCACCTCATCACATCCTTGGTTGATAAGATTTGTTTGTTCATTGTGATCTGTGAAATAAACAAAAATTAAGGCAAAATGCATCTGTGTATCTACATTAACCCAATATTCCTACAGGAATTATACATTCAGAGAATGCTACATTTAGAAAGGAAATTGAAAAATTATCCTCATTTTATAGATGAGGACATGGGACGCCAGGAATCGTAGGTGGCTTGATCAGGAATTAGGACAGGATTTGCATTTTAAGCCCTGTCTTAGTCTCTGGTCAGTGCTTCTTCCATTGCACTATTCCCCATTCACCCTTATCTTGATTTTTCTCTTCTTATCCCCAAGAAAAAGTCACCATTACTTGTTTCATCTGTCTTAATCTGCAAAGTTGAGGTCTGTGGTTAATATGAGGTATGCGGTTGATAGGAACCATGTGGCTGATAAATAAATTTGATGGTTTCTAACACATCTTTTTCTCTATGGATGAGAAACCATGCTCAGATTGACAAGGAATAATTTCATATCATTCCTTCATTGACCTTTTCATCACCAGCCTGCAGTAGTCAGGCATGCAGTTTGCTGAACTGTGTGTCCTTGCACTACTTTTCTCCCATTTTCATCACTAACAATTACACTCCTTCCAGAAATCCAGCTCATATATGAGTTCTTAACACATTGTGTTCAAATTCCTCTGTCTCCTGACATTATATTCAGCCTCACCTAAATGCTCAATGGTTCTGAGTACATCCTACATAGATGTGTTGTAGTAGGTGCACTCTCTTACCCCCTGTGCTGAGAAGACCATTCTTCCCTTCTATTCCTGTTCTCTTCAGATGCCATCTTTTTTTGAGACTTGCCATAACTGTCAGCTAGAAATTATTTCTCTCATCTGAGTACTAATGCCCACGTCTATTTTCATGGTACTTATATACTGGTCTTGCTGCGTGACACTTGCATGCACTAGATGTGCTGGACCATGTATGTTATCATTCACTGTTGTCCTCACACCACACAGCACAGTACCTAAATCATCACTGGAAATAGTAGATGTAGCTATAGTTATATATAGATATAGATACATTAATATTTATTATCTAGAAGCTATATGGTTTCATCTTTAGCAAAAATATTTAAAATAAAACAATCTTTGCATGTCTATGTTAACACTAAAAAGAAGTACATATTATTTCAATGTTCTGAAAGCAACACAAAGACTGAAGAGAAAGCAAAAGGAATTTTCCACTGTAGTGCACTCTAAGCAGAAGCTATGTATGTGCCTGAGATTAGAAGGTTAAATGAGGGGAGGAAGAGATGCAGGCAAGCATTCTGAAGATTCATCCAGCTAAAGGGCACACACAGTTGAGTTGTAGCTTATATATCCAAAAAGCAATAGTAGGACAGATAGTCACCTGGAGGTGCTTCCTTTTTTATTTATTTATTTGCTTATTTGAAAGGCTGAGACACACACACACATGCACACACACACACACACACCGAAAGAGAGAGAGAGAGAGAAACAGGAAGACAGACAGACAGACCTATGAACTCAATCCAAATCCCTTTACATGTGTGGTATGAACTCAATTACTTGAGCCAACGTCTAATAACTCCCAAAGTGTGCATTAGTAAGAAGATGGAATCAGGAGCAGAGTCAGGAAATAAACCCAGGTACTCCTACATGGGATGTGGCCACCACTGGTGGTGTCTTAACCAATACACCAGATGCCTGACCCCCTTTTGTTGAATGACCACATTAGGCATAAGTAGAAGTGCAATGCACCATGCACTGCACCTCAGAGCCAGCTTAGAGGTGTTTTCCAATCAGGGGCACCCTCAGCTGAGATTTGACACAGAAAAGAACTGCCTCCCCAATGCTCCTTCCACACATGATCAGTTGGATGGTCCCAAGGAAGCCAAGAGGGTAGGTGGTACAAAAAAGGACAACTATTCAGCTGGTTTGAAGTCTCAGGTCGAAATTGCAGGAAAATTCTAAGCCGATGAGTTTATGCCAGCAAAATGATCCCCAGAACAAATCCCTCTGAGATAATTACTAAAGGTTTGGGTTTAAACAAATGCACCCTGGTGACAGAGGTCAAATTTTCAAAGAATGGGGAAAGAACATTGCCATTAATGAAAAAAGATGCTGTGCAACAAGGACTTGGAAGCAAGTTGCATTGGCATGGAGTGTGTGCTATGTCAGCATTCTCCTTAGTTGCTGTCTTGTGAAACACTGGGTGCTCTCAAATACACATTAACCCTTAGAATGACTGCAGCATCAGTCATTGTCCCTGTAGCCAAGAAGCTACTGGTTTGGGCCTTAAAACACATATGTGGATGTTTGAAAGGCAATTCACCTTGTTATAGGGCAGTTATCCATCTATGTTTCTCAAATTTTGATGGGGTTATGGATGACCAAGGGATCTTCTTAAATTACTGATTCTGATCCTGTAGCTCTGGGATGAGCCTGAAATTTCTCACACACACCAATGCTTTAGGCTGGCTCCTGCACCAAACTTCAAGTAGGGAACACCTAAACAATATCTAAACTAGAGCCTGACATGCAGAACAGGCATATTTTAAAATCACTGACTACTGTTTAAATTAAGTAACATGTACACATAACTTATACACATTCTGAATTATTTAAATGTTACATTATCTGTAATAACATGTTATATTATTTCAGACTTCAGAATATATATTGTTACACTGCCTTGCCAGCATACAACAAAACATTTTGAATCACTTGTTTTCCAAATTTATCTCTTGCCTCTGCTTATATTCTTTTTAATAGATTCCAAATGAGAAATGTTCACTTCACAGATTTTAATTACCTGAAATCCTTTTTTCCTTATTGATTACCAAGAGCAAAGTAGCTTTTTGCGTTAACCTTTCAAAATGTCCAATTTAATTTATGAATGCAATATTTTTCTGCTCAGCATATATAGATGGTGCATACTGTTTCACACTGCGTTTATGGAAAGACCATTTTAATTACCCTAAGGAAATGTGCTTGGGATGGAAAATCATGGAAGTTCATGAACAGAGCTGCCCAACCATTTGTTGGAAGAGCACGTGGCATCTACAAAGCAATTTTATCTGTGCTAGATAAGGCATGCCTTTAACTGCTGGGGAAATTTCTTCTGATATCACATTAGGATTAAACCAGTTATGCAATACTTCATAATGCTTGCCTCCTTTTTTTGCATTTTTGAAAACAAAAGCCTGATTTTGCACAAGTGGACTAAATATTGCCATGAGGCCTGGGGCACCTCTGTGGCAGGAAGGGGGCTGCTGCTGGTGGGGTCACCTTGAGGCGTCTGAAACCAAGGCTTCCATTATGCCAAACGTGGTGGTTATTCTGGGAAGCTTCAAGGTCACACAGCCAGCACTGCTTGATTGCAGTCACTTCTCTGATGCCTTCAGCAAGTGCTGGCTCCTTTTTACATTTTCTGGGCTTTGAAATTCACATAGCAACTTTATCCTCTCTCCCCCCCCACCCCAACCCAATCAGAAGGCTTTCAAGCAAGCCATTCTGCAAAACACAAAATCAGGAGGAAAAGAAGCTAAATCAAACTCAAATAAAAAGCAGTGATAGGAGGTTTCAACAAAGTCCACACAGGGAATCAAGCCTGCTTTTAAACAAAAATATTGACATAGCAATTTAAAATAAATATCAGCTTCTTATGCTGAACACTTTATTATTGGCTCACAGGACTGGGAATGTAAGGAACACACTCTTCTCTGAAACACTGCCAAAGGCAAGCCTCTTCAAAGCCAAACATTGTGACATGTTCTTAAGTAGCTTGCCATCATGCCGATTGTTACATTTGGTATAACATAACGCCTGCATGCTCATTAAGCCTACATTTTGCAATTAAGGTACATATGTTTTGCTTCTCCAAATGTCTGAAAGCCAGGTGGAACAAGTCAATCGCTCTGGTGACATTGAGCATTCTACAACAATGCTGAATTCCAGCTTAGTGTTTTGCATAGTCTGCCTATTACATAGGAAAACAGAATTGCCAATATGTCCTTTTTCTGTAAAGCTGTAAAAGCCCAGAAGATCTTAGCAAATACTGGCTATGTCACCGCTAAGGTACATGAAGCAGATGTCTACAATTATCCTGTTAAAAAGTTTCATTGTAAAAGACCTTTCGAAGAAAGCAATGCTGCCAGTAATTGCACATTAATTGGCTTCACTCTCTGAAGGTCTAGCAGAGCTCAGCCCTCTGGTTTGCTGCCACCAAGGCACATTATGGAGGTTTGATAGAGGTGGGGGCGAGGGCTTGTACTTCTGATGCTTTTTCAGATTTGGGTAAAATGCCCATAGAGGAAAGGTAAGTAGAGTCTGTGCAGATAACTGGTATTTCTCCAACTATTTACAACGCAAACTAAAATATATTTCACTACCTGGATTGGGTAATACCTCAGGATAAGAGGCAGAAGCAAAGAGCCTGACCTCAAGTTAAAATGGTAAGTTTCAGTTCATTGGAAACTTGAAATTGTGAGCAGCTGGGCAGCTAAAGTGTTAGGTGTCAAGTAGCTGAACAAAATATGGTTCTTACAAATAAATTCCAGCAAGGCTAGAGTTGTGTGACCTCCCCCAATCCACTTTTGTAGGTGGAGCACAGTATAACTTTCATCGTAATGTCAGGAAGAGCTAATTAGCTGAAAGCGACATCTCAGGTGAAAGGGCAATGGGCAAGCAAAACAAGGATTGCTTCAAAATCACTCTCCTTGTGTCTTCTGGACAGGGGTTCTGGGAGATTGCTTAAAGTGCAGAAGCTCTTTCTGATATTTCTGACAGTTAAAGTACACTAAATTGGAAAGCACTTCTATATAACAGAATAGGAAGGAAAACAATTGTTGAGGAGTGTTGATGGCTAGTGGGGACTATTAGTTATTGCTCCAGGTGCCCATGTGACTTGGAGAAGTTGGTTTTAAAAAAAAAATTTTTGAAAACATTAGATAAACCTGATGCATGGAATCCTTTATGGCTAACCACTCAGAGGGCACTCTTATCCAGCTTCCCACATTTAACCACACCCAGATCAGTAGCGTCTTACTTTTTGTCCTTTGTTGCCAGAAAATGATGAGAGACACTGGTCAATCATGGTTTCCTCTGTAGAATAAAAATAGAGAAGGGATAGAGCTGAACATCTGAAAAACTTAAGGTTTATCTATGAGAATGGCGGAACCGAAAGTTTACTACAATTGGAATCTAATGACCTTTCAGTTACTCACTAGTGTGCGTCTTGGACAACCCATTTAGTCTTTCTTTGACTTAGCGTCCCCATATGTAATATGAAAAAGCTCACCAGCATATAGTTTTGAATTCCTCGTGGTCACTAAAAAGAGTACCACTCTACATTTCTTTGGGTATTATTCAATACCAACATTCTCCTTACTACTCTGTCATCACTGACAAAATGAGATTTAGGGTTTTAATCTCTCTAAGATACCTTTTATTCACAAGTTTTCATCTATTTGACTATGCGCTAGCTTTTCATTACTATAGCAAAATGCCTGGGGCAACCTAATTTTATAATGAAAGGGGTTTATTTGGCTCATGGTCTTGCAGGTTCATGGTCTAAGATCATGTGCTCTATTGGTTTAGCCTCTGGGGATGGTGTGCTTGCTGGCAGAGTGTGGAAGTGACATAAGGCATCATGTGGCAAGAGATGGAGTGTGCTTCTCTGTCTACATCTGTGTTTCTTATAAAGCCACCAGAATTCAGTCATGGAATTTCCATCCTAAAAACCCAATCCAACCTCATTACTTTCCGAAGGTGCTACCTCTATATGCTATAATTGGGTTGAGTTTTCACAATCTTAGTAATATTAATGGAAGGCTTTGGGGACCAAATTCCTGAGTTCAGGGAAACAGACATTCCAACTACATCATTATATGAGTAATACTAATGAAAAATAGTTTTGGGAGTTTCAATAAATTTAGGAAAAGCAAACAAATACTAGTCCCAGAGCACCAGGTTATTTTGCAATTGCCAGTATCTCTCAGATCTCAGATGAAGTCTCCAAGTGCGAGGTCTTCAAAGTTTGGGAAGACTATGAAAAACCTGAAGAGAACATCCAAGTTAATTCAATTAAAATCCCAGAGTAATTCATGATAGAACCCCGTAGCTGAGGACCTGATGGATGGCAAAATCCCTTAACCTGTATCGCAAGCAGAGGAGTTCTGTGTTGAGAACACTGGAAAAGTTGCTCGATGGCAGAAAATGTGAACACAACATGTAGCAAGCCAAAAAGCAATGACTGTTTCATAGAAAACAAAACCCTTGAGCCTGATGGTGCTCACACACCATCTCTGTCACCTTGAGGCTATTAGGGATTACAGAGATGGAGGTGAAATAAACTCAGCTAATCAAATCCGCTTACTAAAACAACTAACTCAGATAGTCTGAGTGGAAAAGCTGTCAACCCATCCCAGACTAAAATCAGACAATTTGGTCAGGGTGTAAAGGCAAACCAATGTTCGGTTAATTTAACAGACATTTCACTGTGAACCAGGTGCTTGGCTGACACTAAGCTTTGTCTAGAAAGTGGGACCTGACTTATTTCATTGTGTTTGTTCTAAAGTAATAAGAGCAAGACCAGATAGATTGGAAAACAAAAACAAAAGCAAATGAATGACCAAGATGCACGCAGAAATCAGATAAAGTAAAATGAAAAGAAAGAAGAATAGGATTGAATTAGGCTTTTACATTCCTTTTTCCAGTTTTTTTAATCCATTGATTATATATCCAAGATAAGAAATTAGAGAAAATAAGTTCAGATCATTTAAATATCACAAATAACTAGGATTATACATGGAATAATGTATTTCAAAGTGCATCCTTCCAAAGTCCTATTTAAATTATTTCCATTCAGAAGTTGCCACTTCCTAAATGCCAAACTCAGCCAAGTTTGAAGATGAGTAAAATTTAATGACCATGTTCATCATTACATAGAGCAACATAAGAAAGAAACATAAAATTACTACCATAAATTGGTGTTTTTCCTAGAATTATTTCAGTTAACTAGCACTAGAAATATTTTTTAAATAATGCTATTTTGGTCCAGTTGTATGGAAAAAGGGATGAAATTATATCAAATTCATACACTTGACCCTGAATTTCTTTCTTTTATAGAAGGCATATCAGGGGTGGGGAGCAGGAAAAAATTGCTGCAAGAAACACAAATAAAAGTGAGACCACACTTGCTCCGGGTAATTAAGGTTCTGTATTTAAAGATGAAGTATCTCTAAATATCTCTAGATATATTCCTTTATGTCACACTCTGATATTTCTTTTTCTCTTTTATTGCAATACAGACAGAGAAAGAAAGGCATTGAGAACTCCCATCCATGGTTCACTCCCTATACGCCAGCAAAGACCTGGGCTGAGCCTGGTAGAAGCTGTGAGCTACAAACTCAATGTGGACATTGCACATAGGCAGGACAGACCCAGTTACCTGAACCATCGCTGCTGCCTCTCAGGGAACACATTAACAAGAAGCTGCAATTGAGAGCGGAGCTGGACTCAAATCTAGACACTCCCCTATGGAGTAAGACGTGTCCTAACAGGCAACTTGAACTCTAGGCCAAACACTTGTCCTTGGTATTTATTTTAGATACCACTGTCCAGCTGTCTAAGTAGTGAGATGAAGATCAGCTTTTGCCTGTCACTCCATTCTGTATCTTTCTATTGTTATTTGGAAAGACAACAGACAAAATGCTTTATTTGAATGTTAAAATAGTATTTCCTATGATCACATTAGGAGGCAAAGTCAGAGGGGAAAACTGTAAGATTATTTTCAATCAAACTAAGAATTGATTTCTGTGAATTATTTTCAGGTAGGCTCATTTAATTTTTCTTGGCAAACTATCATTATTGTTTCTATTGCTATTTATATACACTTACAATGTTGCACTTAACAAACAATATAAAAATATTTTGAGTAATATATAAATTCCAGTACCTTTATAAGAAATAGTTATTCAGATTCTCCAAAAAGAATGTTTTAATATCTTACATACACATTGTATCATTGTTTTTATTGCAAAGACTCTGCTTAACATGTACCCATTTCCAATCATAGAATTTTAGAACCAAAAATATCTTGGAGACTGTATGGTCTGGAATAGGAAAAGCCAATCTATATGCTGCCGTCCATATATACTAAGTCCAAGGCAGACAGCACCAATCCATTTCCGCTCTCTTGTCTGCTGAAACTGTGACCTCAGAGGCTTTCCACACAGCACTCATAGGCTGTCCAGTGCAGTATTCTTACTAGAAAAACAAATAAACTGAAGTAATAAAAAATATAAGTAATTCTCCATTTTGCTATTCCATTAGTTTTCAAGAGAGCTACTTTTAAAACCGAATTTAAGCTTTTATAGTAGCTATGATTTGTTGCCTTAAAGGACTTTTTTTTAATAGTGACAGGAGATTTGAAATTAGAATATTTTTAATTTTAAAAACTCATTGCCTTATTTTCATTGCGCTGCAGCTGCTGATTTTCATATACATAATGTGTGGTTATTTTTTCCCCTGCCTCTCTTTGTAAGCCAAAAATATTCCTATGAAAAAAATATTAGTCCTTCTTCTTTTTAAAATTTTATTTAGTAATTATTTATTTATTTGAAAGGTAGAAAGAGACAAAGACAGACAGAGATGGACAGAGAGTCAGAGATATCCCATTCACTAATTCATTCCACAAATGCCCAAAGAGCCGGGCTTGCGCCAGAAGGAAGGCAGGAGCAGGGGCTTCAATCCAGGCCTCCAGATTACTCAGCTACTTTTCCCAACACCTGCTGCCTCCCAAGGTTTACATTAACATGAAGTTGGACCTGGGAGTAGAGTTGGGTCTTGAACCTAGACATTCCAATACAGGATGTGAATGTCCCAAGTGACTTCTTAATGGATATGCAAAACATTCCCCCCCCCCATTTTTTCCAAAAATATACATATTACTGAAGAAGTGACACTCTGAGACAAAGTGACTTCAAGTATTCATGGGCAGTCAGTCCTAGAAATAGCTTTTCCCACCTTACCCAACTCAGGTTTACTTTTCTACTGATCCAAAACTCTAGGTCTGTCCACCTCCACATGAGGATAACATATTCAGTTACTCTGGTGCCTGAAAAGTCTGTCACCCAGCTTTATACTAATGAGTCACCTGATCATCACTCAGAGCTTGAATTCCCGTCCAAGGACTGGTAGTTTGGTGCCAATCATCTGGCACTTGGGGTTCTTGGCCCCTGGTCTCCTCCCATACACATCCTCCAACTTGCTTCTCTGCTACCTAAGTATCATCCATCTGCCTCTCTAATTTTTCAGCAAAGCAGCAAGCAAGCCACTTGCTTCCCTCGCCAGCAGTTACGCATCCATTCAACAAATATTGACTCAGCACCTATTACGTGACAGGTGTTCTAGGTGCTAGAGTTCAGCAGTCAGCAGAGTAAAACCCTGACATCAGTGAGTCTCCATTCTCATTTACATTTTAGCAAGTAAATATGCCACACTTCAGATGTTGATGAGGGCTTCGGAGAAGAATTAAAAGAGCAAGGACGCAAGGATTGATGGGGGAGGCTTGCTGCTCTGCACAGATGGATCAAGGAAAGCTTTGTTGCAAACCCAACAATTGATCAGAGAGTGCTAGAGAGTAGAGAAAAAGCTGTTTATTTCTGAGTAGAGGGTCTCCAGGTCACGACAACATTCAAAGCCAAGAGAATGAAACAACAAACGGGAGGGGAAGGGGAGAAGAAGGATGTGTTTGTGTGAAAAGATGCTGAAAGACTGGATAAGGAGACAAGGGCTGAATACTGCCCATCACATTTATCCACAGAACCATCAGTCATCCTGTCCTAAAACTGTGTCAAGGTCAGCAAGGAGCTTCAAAAATGAATGTAGACAAACGATCTACAGCAGGTACAGAACAGGTCTTTTTAGGAGATTTACTCTAAAGAGCAGACCATTGTGGCCAAGGGAAATGGGGAAATTAGTGGTTGTGATTTTTTTCTTAAGATGGGGAAAAGCTTACATGTTGTTTATTGAAGTGATCTGGTAAAAAGTGGGAAATGATAAAACAGGAAAGATGAGACTTGCTGCTGCAATGTCCTGGATGGGGCCAGGGGGAAGGGAGTCTTAGGGCAAATAACGGGGAACTAAAAGAAGGAAGAAGTGTTGCAGGTTTGAGGAGAGAGGAAACTCTATTCTCTGTCTACCTTTGCCCCTGTTGATAGAAAAGCATAGGGAACGAGCTACTCCTTGCTAATTATCCACACCATTGCTCCCTTCCGTAAGTGAGCATTGACTGTGGGTGCCAGAAAGATTGGCAAAGTTCAGCTTATTACTTTCACCTTGAAGGCAGTTTCAAAAATCACTCAGTGTACAGATACACATTCTTTCTCCCTCCTCATCCCCAACCATTCCTTAATTATACTCACATCATTTTAGTGCTCTCTCTGACTTCACACAGGACACCCTTAAAATACACCCCACCAAGACATTCACTTGGGAATCAAGAGGAGAGGATAATTACTCACTGACCTTTAGTACTTCCCACTCATCTTTGTTTAAATTTCATCTGTATCTCTCTATTCCCCTAATGTGCAGCTATTTTAAGCTGTGGTCTGATAACCATGCCATAGAACTGCAAAGGCTAGATATGTTGAGAAAATAAATAAATAAATAAATAAATAAATAAATAAATAAATCCTGCAGCCAATGAGATGAGTTGTCGTTATCTTCACAGTATCACATTGAGACACAAATACAAACCAGTTCACTTCCATGGTGGTTTCTGAAACCCAAAGGAGGGATTTTTCTCTTCGTGGGGGAGGAAGAGTGGAAGTACAAATGGGATTGAAGTAGCTGCCCTCAGAGGCTTCTGAAACCACTACATTCATCTCTCTAATAGGTGAAAGAAATAATTGACCTAGAGCATATGGGAACCCTTTTCTGACCAGTGTACTACATGAAGTAGAAGCCTATTGGAGAGCTGGCACCGCTGCTCACTAGGCTAATCCTCCACCTTCGGCGCCGGCACCCCTGATTCTAGTCCAGGTTGGGGCACCGGATTCTGTCCCGGTTGCTCCTCTTCCAGTCCAGCACTCTGTGGCCCAGGAAGGCAGTGGAGGATGGCCCAGGTCCTTGGGCCCTGCACCCGCATGGGAGACCAGGGGGAGGCACCTCGCTCCTGGCTTCGGATCGGCACAGCGTGCCAGCTTGTGGCCACTTGAGGGGTGAACCAACAAAAAAAGGAAGACCTGTCTCTCTCTCTCTCTCTCTCTCTCTCTCTCTCTCTCTCACTGTCCACTCTGCCTGTTAAAAAAAAAGAAAAAGAAAAAAAAAGCCTATTGGAATGACAAGTTACACTTTGCTTAGGGCAATTTTATCCCTCATAGGGAAAAATTTAATGATAATTCTGCTGACTTAAGCCCAGGGCTTAAGGGTCTTCGTGGAGAATCAGAGGGTCCTCTTTCCCTAACCTCCCCTATCTGTGATTTATTTGGCGTTCATTCCTATGAATGATTCATCAGGCTGATTGCCTAAAACCTAGCTGAGCGGTGGGAGGTTTGCTAGTCTGAGAGCACTCAGAAGAGGACCAAGGGAACACAAGCACACAGCAGGGAGGAGCCAGCTGAGGTTGGATAGGACTCGCGAGAGCATAGAAACAGAAGTCCCTAAATTAACGTTTCTCTTCATAAGTTGTCGTAGCCCAAGTTTCTCATCTTCAGAATTCTTGTCAGTTTGTAACTGCAAGCAAATGCAAGAAGAGAGAAATAAAAAGAAAAGGGACAGAGGAGCCACAGGAAGTGAAAATACATAGCTGAAAAAAGGGACCTCATATTACGATAATAAGGAAAAAATGGGTTTAGCCCTTTCCTTACAATAAATGGAAACATAAATTTCTAATTGGTTAGATAACTTGATGCCAAAAGAAACCCTTGAGAAAAAAATACTATATCTTTCAATATCTCAGTAGACATTGAATTTTAAACTCAGAAGTAATATAAAAACTCACCAAAAAAGATGGACCGCTTTACTTAAAGAAAATGTAAAATTTATAAGCTCAGAGAACAGCACAATATAGAAAAGCAAATAGTTTTCTTCTTTATGTTTCTCTCTTTCCCTTCCCTGCCTAAATTATTTAGGCCAAAAACTAAGAGATACAGACAATTAAGGTAGGAGCTAGCATGAGGGTGCTGGTGGCTTGAGGGGCCAGTGAGAAATGGGGGCATCAAGGGTGACAGAAGGAGGGAGGGAGCAGAGGCAGAGAGGACAACCTAACAAAGGTATCTGAGCTCAGATGCAAACAGAGGCACAGATCCACAAGTGCAAACAGCCTCAGTAGGGCTAGGAAGACTAAAGAGGGGAGGGAGGGGGGCTATGATGAGGTGAGAGGTGGACTGTTGAAAACAATGGGAGCCAGGTTTCTCAATGCTGGGAAGGAGCCAACAAATAACAAAAAGAAGAAAATTAGAATGAACTCTATTGCTCTATTGGAATTGATGTATTAATATGCAGTTAATTGCCGACACACGAGAGAGAGTGAGTGTGTGTGTGTGTGTGTGTGTGCATACCATTACTCCCTATCCATGGAGACTTCCTGAGAGCAGCCCAACACCAGCACGCACACCTAGCTCCCAGACTTGGTTTCATAAAGTGACTGGAACAATACACACTTAAATAGTCATAGTGACCGTGTAGGTTGCTAAGATAATGGACGATATTTTAGTCTTTACTATTTTTCAAATAGCCTGACATATTTCTATAATGATAATAAATAGTTAACAGAAGGGATGCGAGAATAAAGGGTGGAGGTGAAGGTACCATAGCCTCTTCTATGGACGATGTCTCCAAAAGCCCTCTGTGTGTTGACTCTGCATCCTGTAGAGGCTTGAAGACACAAACATCCCTTTGGCCAGCTTCCTCTAGAGCTAATGTGGCTGCATGCCAGCGTTTAGGCCAGAAGAAGTAGGCAAAGGTCCCCAGAGGTCTCCCGCATACATGCAAAGCCTATAGGGAAAAAATGTTTTTGCTATTTGCTCTCTTGTTTCTCCCTATTGGAAAGGTGAATGATCTTGCAGTAGACTCAACACCCAGCTTGTGACCCTGAATCAACAGGCATGAGGACAAGGACCTCCTCATCAAAGAGAGCAACGTGCATGGGAAGACAGAAAGACACTGGCTCCCTGATGGCCTTGAGCTTCTCTGGACTCCTCGCCCCTGAACTTCCTGTTTTGTGAAACCCGTAAGCCCTATGAGTTTAAACAGCTACTCACAGCAGAATGCTATAATAATAAGAAGAATGAGGGAGCATAAGAGAAAGAAGGTACTTACACTGTACACAAACAGAAGATGCCAAAGTATCATAGGACCTTCAAGGCTAGGCTCAGCAAACAATACTTATGCTGTCATCCCAGAATTACAAACATGTCCTGTGCCCACCGCAAGAATACTTCTGAAAGTTAATTGAAAATATAATTAAAGATAAGTTGATTTGATGCAAAAAATTTGAAATCTAAGCATGTGAATTTTCAAAAAGTTCTTGGAAAATACACATGAAGAACCTATACGAGGATTTCAATTATTTTTTGTACCAAAATAAACCTCATTTGATCCTATTTCCATGAATCTCTGAAGCACTTTTGTAAAGAAAAGAACGTATTTGCCTGAAACAAGTTCTTGCTGTGATAGGAACTACCTAACTCTCCTAAACTATGGCATTCAATTCAATTAAACACACAACTTGCCTTCAATGAACACTACATTAACCTTTTGATATCTATTAAACTGGATTCTTTATTCTAAATTCTATAATACTGCTGTGCTTATGGGGTGTGTGGGCAAACACTGCGAGTCTAGAGTTGCTCGCTACCTCTCAGATCTTTCTGCCTTTAACATCAAGGATAGGTAGCATGAAGCCAGGGCTGTGCTGGGGAATGTGGACTTTGTATTCTTAAGAGGGAGCAGAGCAAAGCAAAATAAGTGGGGTTTCATTCTTTGACTGGAGCATAACATAAAGTCACCTGAAGTCAGCAGAATTTCATTCACGACTTACATATTGACTAGAAATATGTATATGCTCACACAGTCTTTGAGGACATATTTGCAAATATAAGTATTTGGGAAAGGACTAGTATCCAGGGGCCGGCGCTGTGCCACAGTAGGTCGGCCTGCAGCACCGGCTTCCCATAAGGGGGCCGGTTCTAGACCCCACTGCTCTTCTTCTGATCCAGCTCTCTGCTGTGGCCTGGGAAGGCAGTGGAAGATGACACAAGTCATTGGGCCCTGCACCCTAAGGGAGGCCAGAGGATGCTCCTGGCTCCTGGCTCCTGGCTCCTGGCTCCTGGCTTCGGATCAGCACAGCTCCAGCCATTGCAGCCATTTGGGGAGTGAACCAGCAGACAGAAGACCTTTCTCTCTGTCTCTACCTCTCACTGTCTGTAACTCTAACTCTCAAATACATTAACAAAATCTTTAAAAAAAAAAAAAAGGACTAGTATCCAGAATATAAAAGGAACTCCTACAGATCAATAAGCAAAAAAGAGAAAACAGAAAATTGCAATCAAAACATAGACAAAAAATATGCAAATGCTTAACAAGTGAGACTATCTTAATAACAAAGAGTTATTAAAATTATTCCTTAGGGAAATGAAAATCAAAATCATAATCACATTAACCGCCAGAATGATGACTAAAATTTAAAGGATCAAAAGTTTTTTGCAATCATGTTTGACAACTAAGATTCTAATAAACTGCTAGGATGAGTAGAAATTGCACAACCAGTTTAGAAAACTGTAACTCTTAAAGGTAAGCATTCACAAATCTACAACAATTCTGGTCTTAGATATACATACATATGTTCATGAAAAGAATGTTACGTCATGTCACAAGTATTTATAATAGTCAAAAACTATAAGCTATCTAAATGCCCATCAAGAGCAGAAGGTATACACTGAATGTGGTATACTCATCCAATGAACACCATACAGCAAAAAGAATACAGTCTACAATTATAGGCAAAAATATTGTCATCTCTTCCAAACATGTTGGTGGGTAAAATAAACCAGACACAAAATAGTACATACTGTACAGCTCTGTGTTTATAAAGCTCAGAAATGGGTGACAGTGACCTGTGCTGTACAAGTCAGGCCACGGCTCTCTCTGGGCAGAAGGAAGTAAGACTGCAAAGATCCACAGAGGGTTTGCAGGACAGCCGCTAAAGTTCTGCTTCTTGATGAGATATGGAGAAAACTGCCCCCTCTTCCCACTCAATGTTCACTTTTTCTATGTGTATTACACTTAAATAGATAGGAAAGTTAAAAAACGTATTGATATGGATTTTGCATTCTTCATAATTTATTCTTATTTAGAATTTTATCAAAGAGTCTCTCTCTCTTTTTTTTTTTTTCCTACAAGTAACCAAAAAACATTGGTATTCCAGGGAGGCCAGGCTTCTCTCTTGGCCTCTGTGGCATTTGGTCGCAGTCACATCTTCCCTGTGTAGTGTTCCCCACAGCTTCCCAGTTGAAGGAGTCCAGAAAGCTCTCATTTCCGGTCATGAGATCAAAAGCCATCCCAGCACAGCACATTGTAGTCTGTTAAGCCTTATTTTTAATTACCATCACTATCAATATCCTATTCATGTCAAAATAGTCAATATTTATTATATGTGCCCCTGGTGCCAGGCACTCGAATCTTTACTTTGGAAGGACTCATCCATCTACCCTGGTCATTTCTTATCATCCAGCCAAATATTGCCTCTACTATGAAAATTTGCCTGGTATAAAGAATTATTCCCTCATCTCTGTTTTTATTAAAGTCTATAAATGTGCATACCCATACAGGCACACATATACATATGCAAGAGAGTACTTTAAAAATAAATTCATGAAAAATAGAATTTAAAAGATATTTTTATTTGGCACAATTTTTTTTCAAATTCATGCATGCAAGGAGTGTTAAAAATATATGGAAAAATCATATTACAAAAACCTATGCATGATTTGAAATATTTTGTACAGAAATAAATTTATCTTTTAATTCTATTTCCATGAAATGTTAAACTATCTTCATATACACATATACACATTTATACATATAATTTTACTTATCAAATAGTATTACAATAATCTTTTCATGATTTCTCCTACTAAATCTTCACTATTTGGGGGTAAAGCTCTTTCTAGTTTCTTTTATTTCCATGACCTAGAGCCTTAAGATATAATGAGCTGTCAACAAAAATACTTAAGTAAATTAAAATTGCATTCAGGTTGATTTTCAGCTTCGATAGCTACTCTCTATAGAGACCCCTTGCACATGACAGAAGATTTTGGGGTTCGTCCCCTTAGGAATCTGGCACACCATGTACTCCAGACATTTTTTTGCAACATTCAGAAGGTATGTACGACTCCCTGCCATTTCAGACTCTCAGATGACAGCAGTTAGTGTAATACTAAATTTGGTGTGTTACTCTCCAGCTATTAACCACACATACTACACACACTCCATGGCTCCCCTCAGACAACATTACACAAATTTGTGTTATAAGAGACATGAAAGATGGAGAGATAGAGAAATAGGTAGGTGGGTAGGTAGGCAGATAGACAGACAGACAGACATGGATACATAGATAGATACAAAATGACTCAGGAGATACAAGGAAACAGACAACTTCAATGGTAAAGTATATGCACTTTGAGGATGGATAGGTCCGAGATCACCGGCTGGAATATAAGCCATTGGAGACGAGGGATTTTGTCTTTTGTTTTCACTGCAATACTGCCAGCAACAACGCAGATAGATCTTGGCATATTACAAGCACTTAATGTGTGCTTCCTGAGTGAATGTATCAGATTGGCAGCTTCAAGAATGGACAGTCACACCTCTCTTCATGCACCTGACACCTGGCATTCCTAGTGATGCTAAAGTTGCTAAGCCATTTGTGTCCCTGGTAAAGAAAGAGCATGTGGAGAAATATATAACTCTGTGCCAGCAACACAAACAAATGCAAATAATGAACACAAACTTCTATGAGCACCACAATTTCCAGATTTAAAAAGAACTATGAGATAAAGATGTGATCTGGTTTTCAGAATCGCTTTTTCAAACTCATGGAAAGTAAAAAGAAGGGTTACATTTTCTTCTTACATGGAGAGAATAACAACAACGTTGTCATTCAAACAAAGTAGAACTAATTAAAATATTTATTTAGTCATGCACAGGCAGAAAGATGCAGGGAGCATCAGGCTTGGAGTCAGATGGACCCAAATAAGCCAGCTCCAGCACTTAACCTTGGAAAAGTTTCACCTGAAAAAAAAAAAAGATAATTATATACCTCATGCAGTTTTCATGAGGAATAAAAGAGATAATGCACTTAAAGTTTCAATCCATAGATTGGCAAAGACGCTTGATGCTGCTACCAGAAGGCCTTCTTGATAAATATTGTATTAGAGTTTAAGTTGTTTAAATTTTTTAAATATTTTAGAGAAAAATTTTTAGTATCAAGTTATCTTGGAGCTTTTGAATCTGTTGATATTTTTCAAAAAAGGAGCTTATCTCATTCTTAGGATCAAAATTGCATATAAGATCATTATCCAATCTTCACCTATTATGTTGAACAAAATTATCTTACTAAATGATCCACTTTTAATCCAGTCCTAAAGAGGTAGCTGTTCCCAGTTTTAATTGACAAATCTAATTACTGTGATGAGTTTATTTATAGTCACTATTCAATATCTATTGATAGTTTCTTGACCTTGAAGAATATCATCCAATTAACATGGCAATATGTGTTAATTGATTTTTAAATTACTTCACACAGGATAAAAAGGTAAAGGAAAAAGGGAAACTCATTTTTCAGAGAGAAGAATCACAATTTATGGCAACAAATCTTATATATCCACCACTGAATAGTCAAGACTACAGGTTTTCTTCGCATTTACTCAATATTATGGGGGATTTGTAATTGATGTGTGGTACACATATTTTGAATTCATTCCGGGAAACAGTCCTGAAATACAAGCAACCAAATGTCTAATTCCAAGGAGAGATGTTCTGCTATAGGAAAGTTTTTGTTTTGGGTGAATTTGTTAAATTTGAATTCATTCTTTCAAAATGCAGAGTAGGAAGAGAATGACGCAAAAAGTCACCAACTCCACAAAGTATATGGGAGACCAGAAAATGTTCTCACAAACTCGAGAGGCTCATGAAAAGTCAAGCTGGTGCCCTGGGCAAGGAACCATTGCTATCCCATTGCTGCCTTCCCTGAGCCAGTCACCCCTCCTCTCACTCTCCAAATTCAGTTCACCATGTGATCCAGGCTTAATTTTGGATCCACACTTGGACTCATAGACAATCAAATCCATAATGAACCTGGATACTATTTACCCAGCCCTTCAGCTGCAGCAAACAGTAAGAAATTGAGTGGTGACAGCGATGTGCCATTCTTTATCAAGTGATTCATGCTTTTACTTCTCTACCCACTTCCTGTTACATCACAAACGTATCTAAGACAGCAACTGAATTTTAGGGTTTGTTATGAATGGAATTGTGTTCCTCATACACAAACACAGATTTGTATTCTGAAGTCCTAACCCTCCCACTCAGTACTTTAGAATGTGATCATGCTTGGAAATAGCATCTTTAAAGAGGAAATTAAGCCTACATGAGGTCACATGGATGGGCTCTAATCCAATGGTACTGATGTCCTTATAAAAGGAGGAACAGACCCTAGGGATAGACACACACACAGGAGAGGCCATGTGTTGACCCAGGAAGAAGCCAGCCATCTTCCAGCCAAGAGGAGGGAACTCAGGACAACCAAATCTACTGACTTCCTGGCTTTGGGTTTCTAGCCTCCAGAAATATGAAGAATGAATCTCTGTTAAGTCACTCGGTCTGTGGTGTTTTGTTATGTCCGCCCTTGCAAACCTGTACAGAGCATTTGTGTTCCCAGCATCTGGTACAGAAGCTGGGCATAGATCAGGTCCACAATTCACAAAGCAGAGAAGGAAGGGGGAAAGTGAAGAAAGAGGGGAGGAGAGAGAGAAAAGAAGGGTCTGCCTCATAGGTAGAAAGTGGTGGCTACAGAGCAAAACCCCAAAAAGTCTAGGCCTTATCTGTTGGATCAAATGCTATGAGACTTCTCAAGCCTAACACAAGGTTCGCACTTGGTTTTAAATGTACCTGGATTTCCTGTTTATTTTTGATTATGCACCTGCAGGACAGTAATTTTATCATGCATGGGTCTCAAATCTACATGCTTGAAATCAACAGTTACCTTTGAAAAGAGAAAAATAGACTTAACACCTGTGAAATTCCTGTTTTGCTTCAAGCAGTTTGTTAAGAAATATTTTCTGTATCAAGAAGAAGTAGCTTAGCCAGGCTACATCTTAAGAATTTGCAGTTTCCACAAATTATTTCGCTCTGATATCTCATCTTTTAAAGATAGGGGTAGGGAGGAGTGAAGAGGAGCTTTAAATATTTGCTTTTTGTTTGGATGTGATGCTTTCAAGCCTGAATACATAGGAAAGGAAATTGTGCCTCTGGAGTTTAGGAAATACTCATTCTCCTGGCATAAAATAAATTGGAATGGACTACTGCATTGAGAACTACCTCTGGCACAGTGAAGTGTGGCAAACTGATACTCAGTAAGGCTCATTGGACATGAAGATGATGCAGTCAAATGCACTCAAGCACAGTTCTGCAATGGCTCTTTATTATTCTGAAAGATGCTAGTTTAATAACCTATTTGAAACTATTTCTTTTAATACTTTATTTTTTTCCCTCTTTGGAGCCAGGGATGAGAGGAAGGCTGCACTCAGAGTTGATGAAAAAGGACAGAAGGCCTTGCTGAGACTGGGAAAGCCAGACCATTAAGTGGCTGGGAATAACATGGATGTGAGCCTCTGTCCATTCCATCTTTAAGGCACCAGTGGCCCATCCCTTCTTCCTTACTGTCATTGCAACCCTGTGAATGCCATGAGTACCTGCAGAAAGGAAAACATGCTCTCTAATGCTATTACCTGCATGCACTGATACTATTGTGACCAAAGGATTTAATGGCTGTTACAGTCATATCAATCTGGTGTCTCATTCTGTCCCCTAAAGGCATTCAACAGTTTCCAAGGGAAACAGTATGAATGCAGGTATGCATGGGTGCAGGCATGTGTATGAAGCGCATGTGTTGTATGCGTGTGTGTTCGTATGTACATGTGTGTGCTGTGTATACAGGTGTGTATCTGAGTATTTGTGTGTGTCTACTTGCTTTGCAGAAAAAGCACAGAGAAGTAAAAGGAAACATGTTTGGGCCTTCCATTAAAACATTCTTAGACTGTTCAGGCATTCATGCTTGTCAACCTCAGAAGCTACCAAAGCCATCACAAATTGCCCAAGTCAAAAACCGAGTAATGCTTGTTTTGCTGCTGAACGTATTTTTTGTACCAATGGCAGTTTTGATTTTTCCCCATTTAACCTTCCCACCTTCCCTAACATACTTCACTCTGCCACA
Source organism: Sylvilagus floridanus (assembly GCA_949820135.1). Taxonomy (NCBI): domain Eukaryota; kingdom Metazoa; phylum Chordata; class Mammalia; order Lagomorpha; family Leporidae; genus Sylvilagus; species Sylvilagus floridanus. Next base: position 25,150,529 of record OX463246.1, on the reverse strand, counting down.
CTCTGCCTACAAAATTCCCCATCCACTCCCAAGTAAACTCCTTTTCCTTTGTTTAGCACATTTTTCCTGTCCAAGTAAGCCTTGTGTTTATATCCTATATTGCTTACAAACCAGGCAGGTAACATGAGTGGTTGACCATATGTAAATATTGTGTCTGCATCTATTTTTCATGCTGTCCACACCTGGTATAGTTGTGAGACAGAAATAAATTCCCTCCCTTCTTGATCACAGGGGAAGCAGCTATGCAAGCAGGGTGATGAATGGCAGCTGATACTCAACACTCAGGTGGGAGCATAAGGGAGCACTGGGGACTGTGACAAAATGAAGAGTGATGCTGCTTCTGAAATGGACAGCAGCTACTCACAATGATTCTCCATCCAAAGGTGGGCAGAGGATATCCAAACCTCCCAAGTTGCCAGGAGAAGCCCAAATCTGGATGATAATCTGAAAATCCTTTGTTAAGCACTGGCAATTAATAAAAATGTTTAAAAATTCACTTTTCTTGGCCGGCGCCATGGCTCAACAGGCTAATCCTCTGCCTTGCGGCGCTGGCACACAAGGTTCTAGTCCCGGTCGGGGCGCCGGATTCTGTCCCGGTTGCCCCTCTTCCAGGCCAGCCCTCTGCTGTGGCCCGGGAAGCAGTGGAGGATGGCCCAAGTGCTTGGGCCCTGCACCCCAAGGGAGACCAGGAAAAGTACCTAGCACCTGGCTCCTGCCATCGGATGAGCACGCCGTCTGCGGCGGCCATTGGAGGGTGAACCAACGGCAAAAGGAAGACCTTTCTCTCTGTCTCTCTCACTGTCCACTCTGCCTGTCAAAAAAAAAAATTCACTTTTCTCAACATAACGCAGGCAAAGAGTAGTAGCATAGTCCAAATGCTCGGAGGGCAGATTTATCCCAAGCCATCGTTGTGCCACCTCTGGAATTCATTGAACACACATTGCCTTGTGTCATCTGTTATTGTTTAAAACAGTGGGATCATGTGGCACACATGCTTGACAGCCAAAGAGTATGGATTTGAATTCTGTTCTGTCATTCACTCGCTGTGTGGCATAGAGCAAGATGCCTCACCACCACACTGTGCCCCAGCTTCCTTCTTCGTAATGTGCAGATGATAATGGGGTTGCTATGAAGATTAACGGAGGTCTCTACTGATAAAGCATTATAATCAGATGAAGCTGTCAATATATGACAATTATTATTAAACTTTACCTTGTGTTTAATTTGTTGTATCTCTCTGACACCTCCCACTGCCCCCCCCCAAAAAAAACCTACATTGCCTTGAAGGTGTCTTTTTGTACAATGTAATGTTTAACATTTGTGGAAAGGAGCTCAGTTAGAATTTTCTTTTTTTTTTTCAGCCTGAAATGTAGTAGAAATCATAAAAGGATATTTAAAGAAATTGAGTGGAAATCAAGGTCATGCTACTGCTTGTCCTTGCCTTTGTTCTACATATTTAAATCTCCTGGAAGGCCAGCACATTGCACCAGTCCATGTCAATTTGTTCTATGATCAGTTATAATGAATGTTTTCCAAATCCCAGACGTATAATTTCCTCTTTGATATATTCTATCCAGTCTGCAGTACAACAGACAGGAACTATTCATGTCCTTTTCTTTTCTCCTTTAAAAGACTGAGGAGAGAGTTAGGGTTAGATAGAACAGTAGGTACATGTAGGGCAGCCTTGTGTGGCTGGAGCCCCTGGGTCTTCTCTCACCTGCCTTTACTTAAATTGACAGAGGTTACATCACAAAAACCTGCCAGGGCGCTTGTAAAAATGGAGCCATTATTATCCTCATTCTTTTCTTCCTCTACAACCCTTGTTCTCTTTGAAAATAAAGAGTAGGTTCTAGAAAGGGAGTGTTATAAAATGGAACCCCCATATTTCACAGCATGAGACTCAGAATTCTGAGACAGATAACACAAATAGAGTTTCATACTATAGACTAGGATAATGACTGGCCCTCAGAACTTTGGGAGGTAGGCTCTAAGCATATAAAGTTCAAGGCATGTCTCAGCCCAATCTAAACTCTCTCTTCCTCAAATGATATTTAAAATGTTGATCACAACAAACACACACCATCTGTCACTAAACAATCAAATTACACTAAACCAACTCTTGATGGATTGAAAGTAGCTGCAATGGAATGGGGCCAGAGAAAGTGAAACCATCACGTGGTTTAAAATACACTGATATAAACACCAAAGTCCTGCAGAGGCGATTTTATAGGTGAAAACAACAGTCATGAATCCTGAGCCAGCTTGTTGGGTAGGGCACCAGGGTTCTCTGTGGTTTATGTGGAGGGGTTTGAGAATGAGGGAAAAATTTGGAAAGGATGGAGTTAAGAAGGAACCTGGAGTGTTGGAAGAAGCCAAACAAATCATGAAAGCTTAATAAGGAATTACATAAATCATGCAGAGAAACCTCTCTTGAAAATTTAACTTGAGTAAAGGTGAAATTTGGGGAAAATTAACCATACCAAAATTTACAGTACTCATTTTCTTCAAATAAATATTCACTGATTGCCTACTCATTGCCAGGCTTTGGGCTTGACTTTGGAGCATACAAATGAGACATTGTGGCCTCCCTTGAGGAGCCACTGAATTGTGTGTTGTGTGTGTATTTGTGTGTGTGTGTGTGTGTGCTGGAAGAAAGCTTACCGATAACTAAAAAAGGAAAATAAAATAAAAAAGAAGAATGTAAAGATAAATCCAAGTTCAAGATTATGTCCATAACAAGGGGAAGAGGAGTGAAAAGAGCAGAAAAGGTTTCATGTGAATTAACCCCTGAACTGAGCAGGTGTTGCTAAGCAGATGGCAACTGAAGGGCATCACTTCATGAAATTAATCACTTGAAATGCTTATTTTGCTTCTCTTTCTAAAAATTCTGAAGCATATGCCTGTTAAATTACAGAGGAAATCACTTACACTAGTGCATGTTGCAGGAATTATATTCTCTGTAGCCTAAAAATTATACTTTGTAAGGAAACAACGGATAATACTTTGCAAAACATATCCAGTGATAACAATCCTTAAAATCATTGGCAAACTCTTTAGGCCCCAAACTCATAAAACACAAACATTCCTGTAGATTTTAATAGGATATCAGCTAGACCTCAGACCCATAGGAAATGTTCGGGAAGCAAGGATAGGGCTCTGAAGTCCACATTCATGCTCTGAATCAGACCACTGACCTGGCTGATCTGGACACGAAGGCTGCTGTCTCAGCATACTGGACTTTGTGGATTTCACTGGCAGCCCTGCTCTTGCTATCCCCAAATTCATCCTTCCTGCAACTGCCCTGCTGACAGAGAACTCCTTACGGTGCTGCCTATTCTAGGACAAGAGCATTTGACTTGGCAGGTCCAAGGCCATGTGTCCATGTCCTAGCTCCAGGAGGCTACAAAGTGGGCATCGCATATTCTCACTCTCAATAATGGAAGTCGGGTGGACTTCTTTCAAGACTCACAAGGCAAAGGCAACTCCCACACTTGGGAATAGGGTTCAGATGCTGATGAACCAAAAGAAAAGCAGGCTAAGGGGTATCTTTGTCTAGCAGAACAGATACATAATTTGAATTTTGCCAAATCTGACCTTAAACATCTCCTCCGCCTTCTATTAGGTTTGTGGAACCTAATAGATTATGTTTCCACAACACCTAAGGAAGAAGTATAATTATCACATTTTGAGTCATAGAAAGAACATAAGTGTACATATTAAATATATGATGCATTCCTGAAGCATAATAGTATTCAAAAATGGTACCTTAGGCAGATCCTCTTAGCCTTTTTCTCGCCTGTCACGCTCTCCTTGGCATCTTAGAATAGGACAGAGATTTAATTTACCATAAAATATTTGTGTTGCTTTGTCTAACCTAAAAACATGGATTTTTAGAAAGATCTTTAAAGCACATTTAGAAAAGTTTCAGATCCACTTAAGGATAACATAGGCAGGTGAAGTGGAGAAGAAGTATCTCTGCCAATCACCCAGAAAAAGGGGCTTCCAATGAAACCAGCATTTTGCTATAAAGCTTTGGGAAAGGTAGCCATAGAGTAAAAACCAAAGGAGAGGATTTTCACAATGTTAGCACTTCCTGCTTTCCTTTATTTGCTCCTTTGTGGGAGTAGGCAGTCAACTCACAGGCATCTCATTGTACAACCTGCTGTTTGCTGAGCACAGGGATCTGCACACAATCAGAAATAGGGCAAAGATAGCTACCAGGAACTACTTTGAGGCTCCAGATCAGAGGATCTGAGGCTTTGCCAGGGTCTAGGGCATGCTGCAGAAGCTAAGTGCCGATAGGGAATGGGGTCATCCTGGCAGCCCAGAGACCTCCAAGAGGGGTTGTGAGAACATACAGGTAACACTGACCCCACAGGACATCTACCAGTAGGTGGCTGCAGAGATATGGCCCAGTAGTTTGTAAGGTTCATCTCAAGTGTTGTACCAGGGGCCTGCATTTAGAGACCAGCTGCCCACAAGTCACCAAGCAGCCAGTGGTAGATGGACAACAGGCAGCGCCAACCATAGAGATGCCCCATGCTCCACAGAAGGAGTTGGCAGTTCCTCCTGTGAGCAGTTCACCCTCATTCAGACCTTAGGCTTAGTAAGCACAGGTAAAAGAGATTGCAGGCTCTACTATAACTAGACATTGGCTGTAGTAAGTACTGATTCCGGCTTCTGAAAAATCACCTAAAGGGACTGAGATAATTATACTGTAATGGTCAAGCTTTCTCACAGTCCAGACTAATCAAGCATAGAGGAACAGAAAAGAATGCTGATAAGAAACTGTAGGGATCACTGCTGGGGTATAGTAGGCTAAGCCTCCACCTATGGAACCGGCATCCCATATGGGCACTGGTTTGTATCCCAGCTGCTCCTCTTACAATACAGCTCTCTGCTTATGGCCTGAGAAAGCAGCAGAAGATGGCCCAAGTTCTTGGCCCCCTGCAAACATGTGGGAGACCTGGAGGAAACTCCTGTCTCTGGCCTTGGATTGTCCCAGCCCTAGCCGTTTCTGGCCATTTGGAGAGTGAACCTCCAGATGAGGTCCTCTCTCTCTGTCTCTCCCTCTCTCTGTAACTCTTTTCCTCTCAAATAAATAAATAAATAAAATCTTTTTAAAAAAGAAGAAGAAATTGGGAAGACTTGAATGCTAAATGTTTACCAATTACTGAATTGAGACTGTTCAATACACAGGTTTTACAATTATTTCAAGGTTCTGCATGGATATAGCTAGAAGGCAAACTGCTCAAAAGACTGCAGGCAGTCAGCCTTCACTGCACTGAGGAAGCTTCATGTAACATTACTTGAGTATCTTCTAATTACAATTTCAAAATCACACAGAAACTTAAGAAAACATTTTTGTGGACACTAAATCAACCTATGTCTTTTTTTTCCCAGAAAAAAAAAATTAGACCTGAAAAACTGGTATCTACTTGAGTAGAACCATCATAACACTTAAGCTGAACTCTGTTGATTTTTAGCTAAGAGTTCCTCAAATCCTAACTGGTGGGATTTTTATCCCAAGTGACTGCTAAAAATAATCATTAACTTTAATAATAGCAATAATTTCAAGTACACAATGTGTCTTCCCTCTGAGAAACTCAAAACAACTTCATATTTACTATGTTATTTGTTCACAGGCATTCTCTGTTAGGACTGAAAAAGAACAGGAAATGTATTGATCGTACTATAGAGAAAGACCCGGTGAGGTTAAGTATTAGTTCAAGGTCACAAAGCTAGTCTATGGTAGACCAATGATAGATGCTGCTAAGGGTAACTACATAAACTAAGGTTGAGCTAAAGCCAGTTATAACAGATTTGATTAAGGCCCACGTTCCCGAAGCTGAGACTGGACCTCGTCACCAGAGTCATGAAGTGCCTGCCCTGAGTAGACCTCAATCTCTCTTTCTAAAGGAGCCTTAAATTAGCCCATCAGCCCTATGTCATTTTACTTCCTTCAAATTGTGGCTTTCCAGGTCTGCAGTAGCCAGATGTTTTGGCCAAGACAATGGGAAACTTTGCTCTACAAGATGTTGTCGACGAGGAAGTATTTCCTCAGTCAAAGGAAATATCTTTTTATTACAGTATTTGAAGACCAAAAAGTTCCTGTATTGTATACTCATTGTAAAATCATTGTTGATACCATTTGAATCAATAAGATATTATGAAATTCACAAATGTGGGCTGAACTACATTAATTTCTTGGCTTTCTAAGATTTTACCTGACTTGTTCTCAAAGGACTGTATGCACCCTTAACATTTAAGGATCATTGTTTTTGGCTGGCACTGCTTCTTGGCACAATTACTAAGACCTTCTCCAATATGTCTTTACTTCCAATTCTTGCCCATTATCTACCAAAATTTATAGTCTCAACTCAATAATTTTGCCACCTGCTTCATTCTTGTTTCTTCCAATCATGGCAAATTTTGGCCAAGAACTGAATGTTTTAAAACACAGCATACACTCTTTGGATAAAAATTTTAGCCAAAACATTGAACATGCTGTTAAGTTTCTGAAATGGAGTTTTCTAAGTTCTAATTACAATGAGTTCTAATTTTTTTTTACTGTAGCTTTATTTCCTGAAAGTATGACTTCTTTTGAAACCCTTGCTATGAATGTCAACAAATTTCTCATATCTAAAAAAAAAAATGAAGACACTCCCCAAGTTTTCTCGAAGACCTGTAAAGCAATGCTCTGAACATCTGTCCTTTGAATGCAGTGGTGCCCATGTAACATAAAGGAGAGTGCTAAAGTCTGTGAATCCACATTTCCACTGACATAGTAGGAGACAACAAAAGCCATGTGCATAGATATGGCACCAACAGGAATCTCACTATGGAGGGTGATGTTTTCAGTTATAATCAGTGATGTTGAACAGACCAAGCAGCAGTGTCTCATTCTAGCTTACGCCATGGGAGCTCACGTGACCTCTTTACCCATTATCTCCTATGAAATGTCTTTTGTTTATACTTTTTCTGAATTTTAGAGAAGCAGCAGCATCTAAGAAAGTTCATTAGAGTTGCACTTTCCAGTTCTGTCTCATCCCTCCCTCACTGAGCCTGAATCAGCAAAATGGAGACAACCCACCTACCCTACCTCTCTTGCAGAGCTATACGAATAGAATAAAATAATGCAAGAGTGCTGTTTGTTATAAAGAACCAAACGCCTAGCATACAGAGCATTGATTCTTTTTTTCCCCCATGGCACTCTAACTAGCAGTACATTTACTCTTTTTTCTCAAGGAGTGAACAGTGCTTTGAAAACCCTAATAAATGTCAAGGTTAGAAAGGTACAATACCATTTGTAAAGTTCAGCTTAAAGGTAAACAGGGCAGCTTATTAGCATCCACAAGGACTGCAAGTTAATTTTAACCTAATAAATACCTTGAACAGACCTATAAGAAGATAGGCCATCCTACCAAAGGAAAAAAAAAATGTATCTTTTAAACTAATGTCATGCTCCACTGATTTTGTGAGCACACAGCTTGTAGAATCTTGCTGCCAATCTCTTACTTTGCCATTCTCTTTAGCTATGGTCTATCTGGGACACAAGTGAGCTTTGTATTCAGCCATCCTAGATTCAAAGTGCTCCTCCTCACAAATCAGTTCTGTGAACCTGGCAATGGACATAACCTTCCTATGCCTCCATTTCTCTCTCTCTCTCTCTCTCTCTCTCTCTCTCTCTCTCTCTCTCAAGATTTATTTATTTGAAAGTTAGAGTTACTGAGAGAGAGAGAGAGAGAGAGAGAGAGAGAGAGAGAGAGAGAGATTTGGTTCACTCCCCAAATGGGCTGGACCATGCCAAAACCAAGAGCCAGGAGCTTCACCCAGATCTCCCACATGGGTACAGGGGCCCAAGAATTGCCATCTTCTGCTGCTTTCCCAGGCTATTTTGCAGGAGCTGAATATAAAGTGGAGCATCTGGGATTTGAACCAGAGCTCAAATGAGATGCTTGCATTGCAGGCAGCAGCTTAACCAACTACACCACAAATCTGGCCCCGTCTTCATTTCTTTAACAGTGATGTAGAGAAAGAATGCCTGCTTCTTTAGAATGTTATGCAGGTTAAAATAAATAAACCAAAGAAACGCCTAACACACTATTTTATATAGTGACGACTCAAATGTTGGCTGTTAATATTATAATGATACAATCATTACACTTACTAATAATTACACTATATTATTAGAATATAATTATGCACTATGGATCTTTGTAATCACTTTGCTTGACTAAATTGGGGGTATTTCATAAAGTTGGTATAAAAATAAAATTAAAAGATGTTTATTTTGGTGCAAAAAAATTGAAATCCATGCAGTTTTGTATGGCTTTTGCACATTTTCCATAATTTCTTCAAGACCCCTCATGTGCATGGATTTCAACACTTTTTGTACCAAAGTAAAAAGCTTTAAAAAAAAGATTTATTTGTTTCAAAATTAAAGTGACAGAGAGAGAGGGAGAAAGAGAAAGAGAGAAAGAGATCTCCCATCTGCTAGTTCACTCTCCAGATGATCTCAGTGGCCAGGGCTAAACCAGGCCAAAATAGGAGCCAGGAGCTTCACCCAGGTCTCCCACATGGGTGGGGGGCCCAAGCCACTGCTTTCCCAAGCCTTCAGTAAGGAATTGGATCAGAAGTGGAGCCCATAAGGGTGCCATATAGAAAGTGATGGTTTTACTTGTTACTGCACAACGCCAACCCAAAAACATGTTTTAATTCCATTTCTACACAAACTTTTTGAAATACCCTTGAATATTAAGTATTAGCTGTTTGAGAAGTGAGCAAGACATTTCCAGGCAGGGCAATAGAAACAGGACAATTTTTCATCTCCAGTTTGCAGTGAATAGGCCTAAGTTGATTGTAATCATTTCCCTTGTAATTCTTTTTCTTTTACTTTTTGAGTATATTTGTACAGTGTGCTAGAATTTTTCTATCACAAACTTGAAGGTAGGATCTTGAGGTGCTATGTACAAACTTTATTATAAATGAAATGTAAAATATATATAGAAAAAATTTTGGGAAGCCCAGGAGTTGAAAGCCTGTTAATAATTGTTTAGGACAGGGTACAAAAAGCTTCTGAGTGCAATGCCTGTCTTCTGCTACAGGTGACAAAGGTCACAACACAGGCGGCAGGAGGCCCCTGCTTTTCCTGACTCACAGACAGTCGGTCATGTGAAAGCATGGTATCGCCTCCCGGAGGTAACATCCCACTCCCAGTCAATCGCCTTGGGTGAAGAAAATAAACAACCAGTATGTATGGACATTAGTATTCTGCCCCTTCTTTAGTAAATAAAAAGGGATCAAAATTCTTTCCTAAATGTCCAGGTCTAGAAAATGTACTCATTGGTAATCAATGTGTGCTCTAAGGAAGAATAACCTTGAGTGCTTACAACTGAAATGGCCACAGGAAAAACATGACATGAGGAATATTTCACTGATCCAGGATTTCTCTCTTTCCTAGAAAATTATTTCCTCTTAATTTGGGGCCTTTCCACTTGCTGCTGCCCGTACTGGTTATTCCAGTCCATCTTCAGCCAACTCCCATCTTCACTGAGTTAATTTCTTTTTATTTTTGACTTCTTGGTTTAAATGTCACTTCTGCTGGGAAAACTCAGACTGATTGGGCCTAGATGGGGTGCACTTTTGAAATATTCACATGCAAGGACTGTGCTGTGGTGTAGTGAGTAAAGTCGCCGCCTGTAAGGCTGGCATCACATATGGGCGCCAGTTCGATTCCTGGCTACTCCACTTCTGATCCAGCTTCCTGCTCATGTGTTTGGGAAAGCAGCTACAGATGACCCAAGTGCTTGGGCCTCTGTACCCACATGGGAGACTCCGAAGAAGCTCCTGCCTCCCGGCTTCTCTGTGGCCCAGCTCTGGCCGTTACAGCCATTTAGGGATAGAAGATCTCTCAGTCCCTCACTCTCTCTGTAACTCTGCCTTTCAAATAAAATAAATAAATCTTTTTTTAAAACTAAAAAAATAAATATTCACGTGCACCTTGTATTTCTCCTAACGGGCAACATTTTCACCCTATATTATTCTTACCCACTTGTCCATGTTTCCCACTACACAGTACACCCAACAACCCAGGGATCATACCAATACTATTATTATCCCATCTTAAGCACTCAACACTTTGTAGTTTCCTGTTCATCACTGAGAGAAAAAGAACTTGAGAAAAAGAACACTCTCAAATCTTAGTACCCCTTCCCACCTGTAGCAGAGAAAATGCAGTTATTACTTGCTTTATACATAATTTTTTCACATCAATATACAATAGCCCTTGTTGTATGATTTGGTCTTCATTATGGTTCCATATTTTCCTGTGCCCACAACCAAGTATCCATTTAGTAAATACTCAAAAATAAGCCATTTTCTTTCCTTTGCCAGGGAAGTAAGCTCTAAGGACATTCAAGAGCATCTCAGGTAATTTTGCATTCTCAGCTACAACAGGAGCCACTTACGCTGGGTGTAGGGAGAAGATGAATGATGAAAGGAAGGAGAAATGGACTGAGAGGCAGACAAAAGTCCTGACTCGGATCTGTCTCAGTCAAGACCTGGCCTCCAGTCCTCACAGCCTGCATTCAGAGAAACATAAAGCTTGCTAAGAAGCTTGTTAACTGGACTTTTTATTTAACAGATGCAGTAACTGTTTTAGGCCTCTGGAGTTGCCTGGATCAATGACATCTTTCGGTGCAAAATGCTGAGTTCTCAGGACACCAGTAGATTGTAGTCTATATGGTTTTTATAGACAAAGCTACTTTGCTCACATAAGTTTGATTTTTGTTTGTGGCTTAGGATAAGGCAAAGTGAGAAGGAACTTTCAAAAAGAGCAGAGTTTTCCTGAAGACTGCTTAGGATTGGCTTCTCTGGAGCTGGTACTGCTGTCCTCACCCGCCTCAGTGATGGTCCAGGATAAATGTCAGGGTTTTCATGTGTAGATGGGCCTTGAAGTGAGTTAGGAGACAAAATGGAACAGCTGTCTTTCTCCTCTCTTGGAGTTTGGAGGAAGTATTGGACTGACACTATGGGAAATCAGGAGGTATCATTTGAGCAGACACACAAAAATAATGCCTCATCAAAAATCTGACCTGTAGGCCTTCCATAAGGACCAAAATGCTGCCATAACAGAGTCTGATTTTTTAGTTAAAAGCCTTTATTTCTAGGGAACTTTGTATTTGATAACACACAAATATAACTGAAGGAATGCACTTTTGCTACTTCTAGCAAATAATTAGCAGCATCAATGAGTATATCAGAGATTAACTCACCAAGCAAGACTCTATTACATTGGACACCAAACAATTAAACTTGGAAAGGAGAGAAAAGGAAGGAAGAAAAAACTAGCTCCATAATAGAATTGGCTATTAGAAGGGAAAATCATGTTCAAATATCTGAAAAGGGGAATAAGAGCTAAAGCAGACAGTGCGTATTGAGGGAGGGAAACGTCGACTTTCTAATGTTGGTAATGTTGGGTGAAATAGCCCTGGACGTAAAACAATAGTCAGTGCATTCATTCACTGATATACTAAATTCCTAATCTGTGCCAGGAAATGTTAAGCACTTAGAACATTGGCAGGAATGAGAAACTCTTAATAGGGAGGTAGTCTACATTAAATGTACAACTTCAGGGACAAAAGCAACACAGAACACACAAGTAGCATAGAAGACATGATGGCCAAATCTCTATAGAGCTTGTGTGAGATTCTCCTAGGCTTCTTTTGAAAGAAGCAGCATGTGCTGCGGAAAACAAAGACAAAATAAAAACAAAGCAAAACCTGTGACTGAGGAAGAGTCCCTGGGGACTTGTTCCAAAAGAAGACATGGTTGGAACTGATCTTCTACTGACCTTCTGAGGCTACTGTCTTCAGAGGTGAAGGGGAATATGTGTAGGTTAGCAGAGATACTCGAATTTTGAAAGGCTATGGAATTTCTAAAGCCTTTAAAAGAGAGAAAATAAACTAAAACAATCATTCCAATTTTCTGGAATCTTTCAAGTATCTATTAAATTAGAATGCCCAATTCCTATCAATTCTACCTCTGTCAGATATCCATAAGAATGCACAACCAGATACAGGTGGATTTATGAAAAAAAAATATGCTCCCACTGGCACTTCCTTGGTGCCAACAAACTCATAGAGTGCCATCCAGTGATAGGAAAGCACAGTTCCCTGGTGGCTACCAGTGTAGCCCCTCATACAATCAAATCTGCAGGGACTTCTGTTTTGTTGCATTCACAGAGCAGCTGTGGTCCTGATGTTCTACATAGATTTTTAGGGAAACTACTTACTGTAGGTTGAACAGAAGTTGGCATCCCAGACTTATGCATATGTTTAAACTCTGAAGTCTTAACATTAAGGGTTGATGGATTAAGGATGGAGATTTGATCTAATTGTGGCATCTGTGGATGGGTCAGCTGGGAGGTCTGCAGGTCACTGCACTTGCACTCAGTAGGTAGTTCTCATGGGGGCGGGGGTTAGTTAAGCTGAGTTCAACTTACCTTTTCTCTCTGCTTGCTGGCCCACCATGTGATATTCCTCGGCACCTGCTCCACCATGGCCAACCTCCACTAGACCAAGGCAGCCTGATCCTGAACCATGAACCTTCAAACTGTAAGCTGAAATAAACCTTTTCCTCCCTAAGAACTTAGGTCTTTTAGTTGAAATAGCAAAAAGTTTGCTAATACATGGGTTAGTGGTTTCTCCCCCCCCTTTTTTTTCCTGTTAGTGTCCTCCCCAAGTTAGTCTCCGTAAGACTCAGACATGAGCCCAACCAGGAGCTGGAGGAGCGATGAACAACAGGCAGAGCTGCAGGCAGGGCTGCTCTGCTCCGGTGGCTGTGCTGACTTCATCCTTCCTTTCCCCTCCAAGTTCTTCAAAGAGGTTTCTCAGTGCACACAAAAAAGAACTCACCCACCATTTTTCAGACAAATCACACCATGCTTTCATCTCCCACAGAATCCTCCCTGTACTCATACTCACAAAATTGCACAGCAATTTGGAACATTATGGTTTAATAATTCAAAATAATTATAATATAAAATAATGATGGGCTTAGTAAGAGGATGGGCAGGGTGGGCAGTAGCAGGAATCGGAATCATTTAACTGAAAAGACTTTGTTTATGAATGTTAAACCCCTTACACATATGTAGAGAACAATGAGAAGCCAATTATGTTTTTACAAATACAATTAGATATAGAAGATCACCTGGGATGGGTAAAACAGGATATTAATCTAAAAGAAAAGAACCCCTTTTCTCCTACCCATCTTGCTAATACAGAGGCTACCAGCAGAATCAGAGCCAATATTGATAAAATCCACCCAGTTCCTCTTTAAAAAAATATGTCCTATAACACAAAACAAGATTTAGAAGGCAGTCCTTCTCAATCTGATTTTCAAAATATAACATTGACCATAATATCTACTTTTTTTATATATATATAAAGCTTTTATTTAAAGAATATAAATTTCCAAAGAACAGCTTATGGATTACAATGGCTCCCCTCCCCACAACTTCTCTCCCTCCCCCTACCCTCCCCTTTCCCGCTCCCTCTCCCCTTCTGTTCACATCAAGATTCATTTTCAATTCTCATAATATCTACTCTTACGAAGAACAATGAATCTGATTTTCAATGGATGTACTTCACAAGTTCCTCATCAGTTTTTAAGAAAAATGGTCATACCTTCCAAATATGATATATGAGACTTCAGTATAGGAAAACACCAAAATGGGGAGCCATTGTTAACCATAAATAGTTGAAAATTTATAGTTGAACCATAAATTACTTTCTCAGATAAAGTTGAAATAATCTTTCTAGACATCATATGTCATAAGAGGTCTTTAAATGTGTGACGGTTTCTTTTTTAAGTTTCATCATTGTTATTTCTAGATGATCATTATTTAATGAAGAAAGCTTACACTCCAGGAAAATATCTGTGATTATTTATATCATTGTTTACATTAAAATTTAAACTAGTAAAGAAAAAAATCACCCTTAAATGACTTTACTGAAATAATTTAAAAAACATACTGTTTAAAAAAATGAGCAGACCGGCACCTTGCGGCACCGGCACACCAGGTTCTAGTCCCGGTCGGGGCACCGGATTCTGTCCCGGTTCCCCCTCTTCCAGGCCAGCTCTCTGCTGTGGCCCGGGAGTGCAGTGGAGGATGACCCAAGTGCTTGGGCCTTGCACTCGCACGGGAGACCAGGATAAGCACCTGATCCTTCGGATCAGCGTGGTGCGCCAGCCGCAACGGCCATTGGAGGGTGAACCAATGGCAAAGGAAGACCTTTCTCTCTGTCTCTCTCTCTCACTGTCCACTCTGTTAAAAAAAAAAAAAGCAAAAAAAAAATGAGCAACATTTTTAAATAAATTGGGTAAACAGCGGCATTAATAGATTGCACCTAGAACAAATGAAAAAAAGTTGTAATTACCTACTGTGATGATGGGCTTTTGAGACTTATATATAAGGAAAAGATGAATTTTAGGTGGTGGTTCATATGGCTAAAAATACTTTGCCTGTTTGTGGAGTAGAAGAGTTTCAAAATATTTATAATTACCTATTTCCATCTTAGTCCTTATTTCTAGCACCTTTACCCAATTTCTAGTCATTTGCTCTTGCTACAATAAAACATGCAGTGACGATAACATTACAAAAATGTTTGTGATAAAATGAGATTTGTATTCGTTTCCTGTAATAAATTATGAGCAATCAGAAACAGCATAAATTGAGGTTGGGCATTTGGCAAAGTGTTTAAGATACTGCTTGGGACACCTGCATTGCAAATCGTAAGCGTGGGAGCAAGTCCCAGCTCCTCTGCTTCTGATCCAGGTTTCTACTAACAGATCCTGGGAAGCAGCAGGTGATGGCTCAAGAGTTTCAGTCCCTACCATCTGGATGGAGTTCTGGGTTCCTGGCTTCAGCTCTTGTGGATGTCTATGGAGTAAATCAGTGGACGGAAGATCTCTCTCTCTGACTCTCTGCTTTTTAAATTAAATAAAAATGAATTAATGAATACACAAATAAATAATAGCAATACAGAAATTATTTTCTCACAGTTCTGGAGAGCAGAAGTCAGAAACGAGTGTGCATCAAGGCTGCACTTCCTCTGCAGGCTCTGGTGGAGGTGCATTCTTTGAGCTGGGCAGGCACCACTCCAGTCTCAGCCACATCACCTCATTCTTTTGTCTGTCTCTTGTCAGCGTATTTAGGACCCACCTGGGAAATGGAGAATAATTTCCTTATTTCAAGATCTTCAATTGAATTAGAGATTCAAAAGACCTTTTTTCCAAATACAATCAAATTCAAAAATTCCAAAGCTTAGGATATGAACATATCTTTTATGTACCATCATTCAAACCACTATAAATGGCATGGTAAGCAAATGAAAAAATACTTCATAGTGACTACATACTTGTATGTGACAAATATTGATTGGTAGATAGAATCCTCATTAGTTACCCAGTCAATGAAAGTTTAATTGATCTAGAGGAGAATGAAATAAAAATGTGCTGAAAGGCTAGTATATGACAGGCAGAGGGGGAACTGGGTTTTATGTAGCCTGTTTCCTATTTTTTAAAAAATTAATAATTTTGAATATAAAATAGATTTTATAAAAAATATTTATTTAGGATGATGAAAGGATTAACAATAAACTACAGTTTATAAAACTGACAAATACAAGTAACATAAAATCCAGGAAAATATCATATCATTTTGATTATTAATTAATCATTTCTATAATATCCTCTAAAGACCTTTTATCCTATAATTTTTTTATTTTTTATTTTTTATTTTTTTGACAGGCAGATTGGACACAGAGAGAGAGACAGAAATAAAGGTCTTCCTTTGCCGTTGGTTCACCCTCCAATGGCCGCTGCGGCCGGCGCACCGCGCTCGTCCGATGGCAGGAGCCAGGTGCTTATCTTGGTCTCCCATGCGAGTGCAGGGCCCAAGCACTTGGGCCATCCTCCACTGCACTCCCGGGCCATAGCAGAGAGCTGGCCTGGAAGAGGGGCAACCGGGACAGAATCTGGTGCCCCGACCAGGACTAGAACCCAGTGTGCCGGCGCCACAAGGCGGAGGATTAGCCTGTTGAGCCACAGCGCCGGCCTTATCCTATAATTTTTCTTCATTCTTTTTGATTGCTCATTTATGCAATGGTTTGAATATCTTTTTGAATAAAAAAAGAGAACTCAGTCTTCTCTCTAGCATGGTCAGTCACAATTCATTTTGTTGTTGTTGTTGTTACAATAACTGAGTTTTTTTCCAGCTTTAGCACACAGGAAATTGAATATTTTTAATGTATTGTGATTACTATAAAAACCACAGTTTTATGGTGCTTTTTTGGGCAAGCTCCTAAAAAAACTCCACACCTTCATCTCACAAAATATGCCTCACCCAGAAACTTGTCCAGATCCTCCCCATCTTTTGTAAACTGGCCCTGCTGAGACAGGACACAAATGACCACAAACCAAGGCACGCAGGGTCCTCTGTTCCAAGCAGGGAGGAAGTAGCATTTGTTCAGATCCTTCTGCTTTAGAATCAAAGATATGGTCTGGGAAACAGTGAGAGCCACTGGGGTCACGTTTTCACCAAGGACTTGGGCAGAGGAGCAGATGCTGGTGACCCCCTGGTCCCAGGACCACAGGCTTAAGGACGACCCTGAGGATACTCACTAGACTTCGGAGGGGACCTAAGCAAGTGGGGGAAGCTGAAGTCCTAATATAGGTGAGCTGCAACTCAAGTCCACTTCTAGTCAGATATGAGACCATCCACAGATGGATGAGTAGATAAGGAAACAGAAATTTAAAGTTTTATTTTCAAGAACTACCTTAAAAAGCTTTAAATCCATTAGGGATATAGAATTACAAAGTGAGTAGGTATTAGTAATGTTATTTCTATGTTTCTGTAAAATTTGAACCATATATGCCGTGGAGTCTAAAATAATACATTTATAGACTGCATTATCTACAGTTATACATATATATCCACTAGAGAAATGTTTAAGATAAACTTTATACTATTAAATGATCAGGAACAATGTCCATATCTAAAGATATAGCCTCATATATGCTTTAAAAATAGCAGCTTTATTTAACAGTGAGCAAGTATCAGTCAGAATGCCCTGAGTATAAACTACAAAAATGCTCACTTTTATATAATCTCTTGCAAAAAAAATTATGTAACCTGTCTATCATAAATCTGTCCACACGGTAAGAACAAAATTACTGAGAATAGCAAAATAACCATTTAAACTGCTGTCTTACACTAGCTCACTTTGGCATGTAAGGTACACAGTATAATTCCCAAGAATAAACCAGTAGAATAATTTGCTTTATGTTAAGAAAAAAAATGAAATGGCATTCTGAGATACAGCTGTATTGACTATACGATGAATATTCAACATATGAGAAACTGACAAAGTTATCTTTATTCCATCATTAAGCATTTTTGTGACAAGCTGGGTGTTCATCCCATTAGGGGGATTTTTTGTGTGTGTTCTTTGTGTCTAATGCTTGCTCATGCCCTTTCTTGACATACTGCAAGACTAGCCTTTTCTTTTCTTTTCCAAATTTCTGATTACCCATATTGTTAAAAACTCACACTCAGAGAACTCTTTTCAAGGATAGGAAGACAAAACATTGGTAAAAACTTCATTCCATAATCAAAATCTTGATATAATTGCTTTTCCATCAGCCCACCTTAAAAAAGAAAGTATAAGAAATAAATGCAAGTGTTTTCATTGGCTAAGATGTATCTTTAACTATTTTGCTAACAAAGAACTCTACCTCCATAATGCTTTCAGATTGCTCCTAATTCAAGGAAAGATAAGTCCTTTTTAAAAACACAGTATACAACTTCAAAGATCTCATCTCAAGGTAAATGATTCTTTTCATGCAACTTTCATTGACATATACAAATCAAAACATTTAACTAGAGGGCTTTATCCTGTTTTTGACAACTCACTGAAGTTATATTCACCTAACAACACATTGAAATCAACGTCCAAAATAGGTTCCTGGTGTTAGGTGGAAAACAATATAGATAATTAGGCCAAGTTTTTATCTCCAGAATCCTTCATGTATCAAATTTTCTGAGAAGCTTACTATGAGATTTATTTTGTAAATTTTTTAATTTGGCAAACCTGTACAGTAGAAGATTCCATATCTCCTTTCCATAAACGTGGCAGTAAAATATATCTTCCAAGTGAAAAAAATTCCATAGGAAACTACATCATCAATATAACAGCAGAATCTTTGTTCTCTCATTTATTATGTATTCATCACCTTCTTTATGTATCCCATTGTCCCAGAGTTCATGACCAAACATCAATACATGTTAACACACTTTCAATATTTATAAGTTAGGGGCTTAGGGCCAAGAGTTACCAATAATGGCCCTACTACTCCATTCATACTCACTAGCATCTCAATTACACTGCCAAGCAAGAGGCATTCTCGGGAATTTCTGTAAGCCAAACAGTTTAAGAAAATCTCATTTAAATCTGCTTTAAGGATAGAATGCCAAACATCTCACTTATACTATCACTTCTCTCCCTTAGAATAGTTCTAGAAACGATTTTTGTTTGCCACATGACAGAATGTATAAACAGGTGGCTGAGCTGAAAATTATACTTTTGAAGTGTTCATACCAAAGAGGAATAGGAAATAGCATTGCCTACTAATATAAATAGCAATGACTGGTAAACAAGATATATACATGTCAGAAATGCATGTTTTTCTAAGCAAAGATAAGTGAGAAATGGCACATATTTGATATAAATGTCCACCAACAAAACTTGGCTTATTTTACTCAACACCAAATAAAATCTACTTGCTTTTTCAAAATAACTGCAATGTAGGTGAAAAGGTTTTTCAAATGACATTGATTTCCATTAATAATGCACATGCATGAAAAAGACTAAAATAAAAGTCTTTCTATTTATGCAGAAAATGCAATTCAGACATATTTTTGTAAGTATGTCAAATCAGAATTTGATTTGTAAGATAATTTAAAGGATTCAAACAGGACAACTGTGCCCAAAAAAGGGAAGAATTCTCCTTTGAAAATACTGTTAAAACAAAACTCACTTAATGCTATACCATGAAGGGACAAGGGAACCTTGCCTGCCTCAGGGTTTCCTAGAAAATATTTAATTTAAAAAATTGTCATTTGTTCTTGAAGAATGGTTCGAAAATTTTAGGTGGTTTTATTTTATTATTTGAAAGTACATGGAAATCTATTTGATTTTTGCTCCTAATATATAGATCTCTGATTAATTAAGATTTTACTGACTAGAATCTAAAATGAGTTCCTGAATCCTAGTGCATGCTAATGCCCACATTAGGAGAGTAAGTCTTGTTTGAAAATATGGTTTTATTTATTCAACGCTAAGACACTCTTATGATGACAAGGTATCATCAAGCATTTGCCAAAAGAAGACTCCTGTTTTTCCAGTGTTCCAGAAATTCAATTGACTGGCAGAATCAGAAAAATCATTACTCCAAGTGTATGTTTTAATATTCAATTTCACCTTATACTCATCTTAACAAGAATCATGAAAGCAATATTTTATTAAAGACCTCAAGGAAGCAAAAATGGAAGTCAATAGAACATTAAAATTCTTAATTTTTAAATATCACCCAGTGACTACTTATGCCTACTTAGGACAGAATTCAGCTGTGTGTTTAATTATTTATATGAAAGAGGAGAGAGGTATCTTTCTCCCTAATGCCCACCAGCTTGGATTGGACCAAGCTGAAGTCAAGAGCCTGGGTTGTATTCTGGGTCTCCTATGTGGAGAGCAGGAATAAACCAAAGAACAAAGTCTACCTCCATTATGCTTTCAGATTGCTCCTAATTCAAGGAAAGATAAGTATTTAAACCATCATTTTCTGCTTCCAGGGTATAAATGAGCAGGAAGTTGAATCAAAAGCAGAGCAAGGATTTGAACCTAGGGACTCGGGCATAGAATTTGGTATCCTAAGCATCTCATCCTCTGCAGCAAACGCCTGTCCTGCTGTGAAATTTTGATGTGACTTTTATAACTCATATGGAAATAAAAACATAAAACTTGAAAATAAAAATGTACATATTGAAGACAGTCCAAAGAGTAGGCTGACTATAGACAAAGAGGAGACATAACAATATGAAGTGTGATAACGGTCATCTAGCCTAAGAAGACAATCACCAGTTGTCTAAAAAATCCCAAGAGTATCTGTTTTAGAGTATACACTGATCATGTCTCATCACATATAAGTGGTTTACTTTCATTTATTGAGGTATAAAGAATGAATTTTAGAGAAAATTTTCTGTAGAAAATAGTTTAAAAATACAGACATAATAAAGCCAAGTTTTGTTGTTGTAAAATTTATTTATGCATACTGCATTCACCTATGACAGTTATATTAACTTTTATTAACTTCTGTATGAATTTAATGTGTTTGCATTGGGGCCAGCGCTGTGGTGCAGCGGATTAATACCCTGGCCTGAAGCACCGGCATCCCATATGGGTGCCGGTTCTAGTCCTGGCTGCTCCACTTCCGATCCAGCTCTCTGCTATGGTCTGGGAAACCAGTTGAAGATGGCCCAAGTCCTTGGGCCCTTGTACGGCATGCGAGACCTGAAAGAGGTTCCTGACTCCTGGCTTCGGATGGGTGCAGCTCTGGCCCTTGCAGCCAATTGGAGAGTGAACCAGCAGATGGAAGATCTCTCTCTTGCCTTCTCTCTCTCTCTCCCTCTCCTCTGTCTGTGTAACTCTTTCAAATAAATAAATCATTTTTTTAAAAAAATGTGTTTACATTTCATATACTTAAGTATATGAGCATACACGATCATATGCACACATTTTGCATCATGGACTATTCTTAAAAACTAAGAAAACAGGGGCTGGTGCTGTGGTGCAGTAGATTAAACCTCTGCCTGCAGCACCAGCATCCTATGTGGGCACCAGTTCTAGTCCTGGCTGCTTCTCTTCCAATCCAGCTCTCTGCTGTGGCCTGGGAAGGCAGTGGAAGATGACCAAAGTCCGTGGGCTCCTGCACCCACATGGAAGACTGGGAAGAAGCTCCTGGCTCCTGGCTTCAGATTGGCCCAGCTCTGGCCGTTGCAGCCATTTGGGGAGTGAACCAAATGACAGAAGACCTTTCTCTTCGTTTCCCCCTCTCACTGTCTGCAACTCTACCTCTCAAATAAATAATAAAAATTTAAAAACAAACAAACAAACAAAAACTAAGAAAACAACAGAATATATTCATACATTTGTGCCCATCTCGAATGACAGAAAAGGGAGCCATGTCAAGCAAATAGGCACTGTGATTAGTAGGCCCCAACCAATGAAGTTGCGTTGATTCCTAAGTAAAACACAGAGAATAGGGGCCGGTGCTGTGGAGTAGCAGGTAAAGCCAATGCCTGCATACAGGTGCTGACTGGAGTCCTGGCTGCTCCACTTACAATCCAGCTCTCTGCTATATCCTGGGAAAGCAGAAGGTCGCCCAAGAGCTTTGCCCCAGCACCTTCGTGGGCAACCCAAAAGTAGCTCCTAGCTCCTGGCTTCAGTTCTGTGCAGCTCTGGCCATTGCAGTCATCCAGGGAGTGAACCAGCAGATGGAGGACTGACTCTCTCTCTCTCTCTCTCTCTCTCTCTCTCTCTCTCACTCTCTCTGCCTTTCTGTAACTCTGATTTCAGATACAAAAATAAAATATGTTAAAAAAATAGAAAATAAAAGGGAAAAAAAGCAAATGACAGGAGAAGAAAAGATAACTGGCCTCAAAGTGTGGCAGAGGAAAAAAAGCAATAACATGGCTGGCACAGCAGGCTCACTAGGCTAATCCTCTGCCGGCACTCCGGGTTCTAGTCCCGGCTGGGGCGCCAGTTCTGTCCCGGTTGCTCCTCTTCCAGTTCAGCTCTCTGCTGTGGCCCAGGAGGGCAGTGGAGGATGGCTCAGGTGCACCCGTGTGGAGACCAGGAGGAAGCACCTGGCTCCTGGCTTCAGATCGGCATAGTTCCAGCCATAGCGGCCATTTTGGGGGTGAACCAATGGAAGGAAGACATTTCTCTCCGTCTTTCTCTCTCACTGTCTAACTCTACCTATCAAAAAAAAAGAAGAAAGAAAGAAAGAAAGAAAGAAAGAAAGAAAGAAAGAAAGAAAGAAAGAGCAATAACATATTATAGAAAAAGAAGATTTATGCTAAATGTAATTTTCACTTTCATAAAGAAAGAAAACAGAAGAGTGAAGATGAAGAAGAGAGTAATACCCCAAATTTTAGGATGTAATGAACGAATCAGGAATTGAGCCCTTATTAAATGGAAGGCTGCAAGGACTCCAGGAAATCTGACTCTGAAGCAAGACTTGTTAACACTGTGACCCCAGGATCAATCCTCAGACCTCCTAAGGAAATAGAAAATTATGACCAGTCAAAGCTCTGGCCAACCAAGTAAAACTTTCTGCTTTCCATTGCAAAGTACATAACCATAAGTCTGACTACTTGGACTTTAGGAACAATCAAAAAATTCAACTACTGTGAAATGATGGGTTCATAAATAACCTTGTCCAAAATGTTAGAAATTGGTCTGTAAAATTGGAAGATGATTAAACTATTTTCCTTAATCTTTCTCCCAACTCTAACAATTTCTTTCCTTTCCTTTTGTCCTTTGTGTGGAGGACAAAGCCCATCAAGATTCATGCCAGCAATGCAACCATCCTTCCTCCAGGTCCCAACCCAACCGTAGATACATCATTTCAAATGACAATTCCATAGGAAATCAATAGTTTGAAAGGAAGATTGCTTCAGCCACTGTGGTGTGGACTGTGGGTACAGCCAGTGAATTCAAGAGAGCAGACCCATTTGTATCCTCTGCTCATTCTAGCAGGATTGATTGCAGGTAACTTCCTCAGAGGGAAGGCGGAAGAGCTATTCATTTCTTCTCTCTTCAACTTGTTCCTCTATTTTATATCAAATAAAAACAATTCAAAATTATAAACAACAGCAGGAGATGAACAAACACCCCACTCAAAAATACTAAGTAATTCTACCTGTTGTTTAAAGATTGACATTTTTTCTTTTCAATCACTTTTTCATTATTTGCATTACTAGAAGTAGCTGAAATTCACTGATAATATATCACAGGATACCACATCTGAAAACTTCTACTGATGCCACGACTAACAGAGCTCCTCGTTCCATTGTAATCAAACACAATCTAAAAAGTTTAACTTATATTTTCCCTTATTTCCACATTTTAAACAAATATTACATATCTTTACTTCTTTTAAATTATTTATTTTTTGAATGTTGTAAGGTATTAAAGAAAACTAAGATTCAAAACAGAAAGGAGAAAAAAATCCAAACACTATAAGTACATCTCCCAAAGGTAGCATTCTTATATCTTGATCTCTTTTCCTAATATTTTTCTATGCAATTGTTTTTACATAGGTAATCTCATACTAAGAATGCAATTTTGCATGTCTATTGTAAAACCTTTAAAATGCAAGCATTAACATGACAATTGATGAGAAAAATATGAACATGCCCCATATTCAAAGACACTGATCATAGGTATTATATTTCACAGTTACATAATAATATATTTTGTACAAGTACCATAATCTACTTGATCATCCTATTTCTATTTTTATTTCATTGCATCCATATTGTATGGTGCTACAAGACATAATTGTGAGGTAAACGCTGACATGCCTTTCAAAAATCCTTGACACATATTGACAAATCACTTTAGAAAAGGGTTAAGTGCTTTTTCTTAGATATGTATCTTTAAAAGAAGCCTCTTTTTGTTCATTTCTGAGATAGATCATCAGAGCTGTCCAGATATCTTTATGTCAGTATAAGAAACAGGCATTCCCCAAAGAGTTCTAATAAAGGATGTTTCTATACTACTGAGTGAACCAGCCAAACAGCAAAGTGATGATCAGTTTAATCTCCAAAAGTTTGTCTTACACTACATAAATGGTCAGACTCCTTGACACTACAGCTCCACAGTGACTCCACAAAATCACAGGCAATATTTCCCATTCTTCCCTCAGTACTCTAAGATTGAAGAAAGGAAAAAGAGAGTGAATTTGGAAAATTAGGAGCTGCATCTGACATAATAAATACCTCAACCTCATGCACACATTGAGATCAGGAAGAAAAAAGAGCTAGCAATTTTTAAGTACATAGTTCAAGTTAGCTCCAACTCATGCTACTGTGTAATATGTACTTTTTTTTTTTTTTTTTGGACAGGCAGAGTGGACAGTGAGAGAGAGAGAGACAGAGAAAAAGATCTTCCTTTGCCATTGGTTCACCCTCAATGGCCACCACGGCCAGCACTCTGTGGCCGGTGCACCGCGCTGATCTGATGGCAGGAGCCAGGTGCTTATCCTGGTCTCACATGGGGTGCAGGGCCCAAGCACTTGGGCCATCCTCCATTGCACTCCCGGGCCATAGCAGAGAGCTGGCCTGGAAGAGGGGCAACCGGGACAGAATCTGGTGCCCCGACTGGGACTAGAACCCGGTGTGCTGGTGCCGTAAGGCAGAGGATTAGCCTAGTGAGCCACGGCGCTGGCCATAATACGTACTTCCATTGACGAATTTT
Source organism: Sylvilagus floridanus (assembly GCA_949820135.1). NCBI lineage: Eukaryota > Metazoa > Chordata > Mammalia > Lagomorpha > Leporidae > Sylvilagus > Sylvilagus floridanus. The sequence continues at coordinate 25,125,924 of OX463246.1, read as the reverse complement.
CTATTTTAAGCTGAGGCCGCCTTGTGTTACATGGAAAGAAAGGTGATATGACAGCCAGGAGCCAAGGGTTCAAGTCTGGGCTCTAACAAGCTCTTTGACCTTAAACAAATCAGATAATCCCTCTGAATATTAGTGTCCTCTATGAACCACGTGACTAGAAAATCAATCCTAGTTTCTGTGGTACTTTAAAATTCTGTAGCGCTCAGTCCTGATTTATATGTAGCAGGATAAAATCTGTAGATTCGTGCCCTCATTTTTCTTACTGTTCTGTGCTCATATACCCAGAAGACAGTCATTGTTGAAGATGGAGATTGCAATATAGAATAACAACAACAGAAAATCAAATGGGTTTTTGAATAGATTTTTAAGCATGTAACATAGATATCATTCTGAAAGTAAAAGCTCTTTCCATTTGCAAGACCCAGCCACCGAAGAAGACGAGATATCTACGAAGTTTCAGAAAACCTGGCTTTGTTTATCAGGAACAAAGAGAGACTCAGAGTCATGTTCTTGCATAGCAATTCTTTATAAACTGCTAGTCAAGGCACTCAGTTAGTCATAAAACCAAGTTACTAAGTAGTCCAGACCAGCACTGTTTTGGCTTTTTTTCTAACGAAATAAGGTAGAGTACATTGCAATTACTAGGGAGAAATTAAATGTTCTGGGGCTAATATGAATATATATATATATATATCATCTCTATTAATACATGGATCATTTATATTAATACACTTAGAAAACTACTAGTTTAGATTATGAACCACAGCATGTGGGAGGAAGAAATATGCTTCGTGTAAATTCAGTCATCCAGAACCTTGAATGTACATAAATGTAGTGGGAGAAATACTCATAGCTAAGAGAGAGGATGAGAGATGGAAGCTACATGTAACTGTTGCACCTGACTCCTTCCTTCATTCCCCTGAAAGCTTAGAACTCAAATAAATGGAGCCCATAGATCCTACCAATTTACTGAGAAGATTAAGTCAGAAAAGCTCCATTTCTTGTCTGGAGTTCTGGACAAGAGGCAGTTTGGTAGCACAATGCTTGCCAATATGAAGACATCACTTTGGGGTATAAAAGGACAGGGCAAATGCAGGCTGCTAACTGTCTTGGAGTCATGTCCACCTTACCACCCTTCCCAGAATCCTATGGGATGTGGGCAGAATCCAAAAAGACTTGCTTGTCCAGTGAGGCATAGAAGTTAGTTAGACATGAAATTACTCCTTAAGGGTATGAGGAATGAGGGGGTACTCACCAGCTTCTCAAAGAAATCACAGCAATTAGCCAACACCGAGAGGACAGAGGGTCAGTTATTCCAGCAGAGAACACAGCAGATAGGAGCTGAAACCAGGCCTCTCCCTCCAATTTCAAGAAGACAGGAAGCACCAAAAGCCTAGATCATCTCAGGGAAGAGGAGCAGGAGAGGAGACTTGAAGTTGACTAAGTTTATGTAGAAGATACAGCTTGAAACTGGAAATCGGGCCGGCGCCGTGGCTCAACAGGCTAATCCTCCGCCTTGCGGCGCCGGCACACCGGGTTCTAGTCCCGGTCGGGGCGCCGGATTCTGTCCCGGTTGCCCCTCTTCCAGGCCAGCCCTCTGCTGTGGCCCGGGAGTGCAGTGGAGGATGGCCCAGGTGCTTGGGCCCTGCACCCCATGGGGAGACCAGGAAAAGCACCTAGCTCCTGGCTCCTGCCATCCGACGAGCGCGGTGCGCCGGCCGCAGCGCGCCGACCGCGGCGGCCATTGGAGGGTGAACCAACGGCAAAAGGAAGACCTTTCTCTCTGTCTCTCTCTCTCACTGTCCACTCTGCCTGTAAAAAAAAAAAAAAAAGAAACTGGAAATCAGCTTGACCAGCAAGATTCCTGTCCACCACAGTGGAAAATGAGGTTTGGAATACATGATGCATTCAAATTCAACATACACTAGAAGTATGTTTGTGGTTGTTTATACTCATTATATATCTTTCTTATATTCAATTTTTAAATACTTTTGAGTATATAAAATATTTCACATTTTTACATTTAAAAAAATTTTATTAATAGAAAAAGAACAGATTTCATGTATTTCATAGGTACGATTCCCCTCCCTCCCTCAATACCCTCATTCATTCCTTCCTTTATTTTTAATTTTTGCAAAAGCACAGTCTTAATTCACTAATAAAAAATAATCAACAAGTAAAGAAAAGAAATACCACAATTATGGGTGGGCAGTGCTATGCGCAAGGAGTTAAGCAACTGCCTACATTGTTGGCATCTCATATGGGTGTCGGTTCCAGTCTTGGCTGCTCTACATCCTATCCAGCTACCTGCTAATGTGCCTAGGAAAGCAGGGAAATGGCCTATGTTCCTGGGTCCCTACCACCCATATGGGAGACATAGAAGAAGCTGCTGGATCCCAGTTTCAGCCTGGCCCAGGCTGAGTCATTACAGCTATCTGGGGAGTGACCAGTGGATGAAAGATCTCTATTTCTGTCTCTCCTCTCTCTCTGTAACTCTGCCTTTAAAATAAATTTTTAAAATTCTTTTGAAAAACACCACAGTAAACAGGAATATAAACAAGTGCTAAAAACAACAATCAAATCACAAGCTGTTCTTTTGATTCCTATACATTTTTTGTATCTATATTAACTACTACATATCAGAGAAAACATATGATACTTGTGTTTTGGGGACCAGCTTATTTCACTAAGCATAATAGTTTCCAGGTACATCTATTTTGTTGCAAAAGACATTATTTCATTCTTTTTATGGCTGAGTAGTACTCCATAATATATATATATATATCACATTTTCTTTATCCAATCATCAGCTGATGGATGTCTGGGTTGATTCCATATCTTAGCTATTGTGAATTGAGCTACAATAAATATAGGGGTTATAAATAACTCTTTCAAATGCAGATTTCATTTCTTTTGGGTAAATTTCCAGAAGTGGGATGGCTGAGTCATATGGTAGATCTATTTTCAGAAAATAATGTTCAAGATTTATGGGATGTTATCAAATGACTGAACATAACACATCTTAGAAGTTCCTGAAGGTGTGGAAAGGGAAAATAAATTAGAAAGTTTATTCAGTGAAATAATTACAGAAAGCTTCCTTATTTGGAGAAAGATAGGGCCTCCAAGAACAGGAGGCACACAGAACTCCTAATAAAATGATCAGAAAAGACACATGCAGACTGAAAGTGAAAGGATGGAAAAATATATTATGTGCTAACAGAAACCGAAACAGAGCTGGTGTAGCCATCCTAATATCAGACAAAATAGATTTTAATTCAAAAACTGTTAAAAGAGATGAAAAAGGGCACTATATAATGATTAAGGGATCAATTCAATAAATTAACTACAATAAATGTATATGCACCTAATTACAGGGTTCATGGCTATTTAGAATAAATGTTAATGGAGCTAATGGGAGACATAGACTTCCACACAATAGTAATGGCGGACTTCAATACCCCACTTTCAGCAATGGACAGATCAACTAGACAGAAAATCAACAAAGAAACAACAGAGCTAAAAGACACAATGGACTAAATAGACCTAACTGATATCTACAGAACTTTTCACCCCACAGTTATAGAATACACATTCTTCTCATAAGTGCATGAAACTTCTATAGGATAGACATATGCTAAGCCATAAAGCAAGTCTCAGCAAATTCAAAAAAATCAAAATCATACCATGCATCTTCTCTGACCACAATGGAATGAAGCTCTATATCATATGCAATCACATGGAAACTGAACAAAATGTTCCTGAATGAATAGTGAGTCATAGAAAATATCAAGAGAAATCAAAAAATTTCTGGAAACAAATAGGTGACAATACATCATATCAAAACTTATGGGATAGGCCACCACCACGGCTCACTAGGCTAATCCTCCACCTGCAGCGCCGGTACTCCGGGTTCTAGTCCTGGTTGGGGCGCCATTTCTGTCCCAGTTGCTCCTCTTCCAGTCCAGCTCTCTGCTGTGGCCCAGGAAGGCAGTGGAGAATGAACAAGTGCTTGGGCCCTGCAACCGCATGGGTGACCAGGAGGAAGCACCTGGCTCTTGGCTTCGGATCGGCACAGTGCACCAGCTGAAGCAGCCATTTGGGGGGTGAGCCAATGGAAAAAAGAATACCTTTCTCTCTGTCTCTGTATCACTATCTAACTCTGCCTGTCAAAAAAAATCATGGGATAAAGTTAAAGCAGTATTTAGAGGGAAGTTTATAGCAATCAGTGCCTATATGAAGAAATGGAAGGGCACCAAATAAATGAGGTATCAAGGCATCTCAATGACCTAGAAAAGCAACAACAAACCAAACCCAAAATCAGTAGGAGGAAAGAAATAATTAAAATTAGAGAAAAATTTAACTAAATAAATAAAATACAAAACGAAATGGAAAAAATTCAAAAGATCAGTGAAATGAAGAGTTGTTTTTTTGAAAAAATAAACAAAATGGATACAGTATTGGCAAGAACTAACCAAAAAAAAAAAAAAAAGTGGGAGAAGACCCAAATTCAATAAAGTCAGAGGTAAGAAAGGAAATGTAACAACATATACCACAGACATAAAAAGGAATCATCAAGAATTACTAAAAAGATCTGTGTGCCAAAAAATTGGGCACCTAGAAGAAATGGACAGATTCCTAGACACATACAATCAACCAAAATCGAGTCACGAAGATACAGAAAATATAAACTGACCACTAACCAAGATGGAAATTGAATCAGTAATAAAGATCCTCCCAACAAAGAAAAGCCCAGGACTAAATGACTTCACTGCTGAATTCTACCAGACATCTAAAGAATTAATTCCAATTTTTCTCAATCTGCTCAAAACAATTGAAAAGGGAGGGAATCCTCCCAAACTCCTTGTATGAAGCCTGGCATCACCTTAATTCCTAAGCCAGAAAAAGATAAAACAGAGAACAACTACAGACTACAGAACACGTCACTGTGTTCCTAAACTATATATATGAAATACATGAACCTATAATACAAATAAAAATTTTAAAAAAGAACATATGTATAATTAATGACAAAAAAATAAAGTCTTGACACGGGAAGGGATATTACAAGTCCTGCAATATCTTGGAACCATTTAGAAAAGTTCTGGTCACAGATTTCTACAATGGCCTCTCATCTGTGTGGGTCAACAAATTAGGCTGGTAGTGCTATATACAACACAGGTCCTCAAGAGATTAATTCAGAATTGATGCCAAGTACGAACCATTATTTCTTTAATGTTTCATAAGTAGTCAGCAATGCTTCTATGCTTAGCAGGACTCCATGAACAAGTCCCTCAGTACATAAAAATGCCAGAGGTCTTGCTGTAACCAACTATATTGGTTATATATTACTTTTTTCTACTTGCTTCTAAATGCCATGGTAACTTTTCCTGTTTCAGAGTGTGCTCTTCTTGCATTTGGGATTGTTTCATTACCTTAAAAAGCCATTTGAGTCATTTTTTTTTAAATCTAACGGCATATTTTACTGAGTGACCGCATTGATTCTTTGGTCTCTGGTGAATAAATAACATTTGTGTTTAATGACCAATTATTTTTCCAAGAGATCATGGAACTTTTAAAACAACTCTCTTGCTGGAATTTATGTCACTCAACTACAAATAAAGATACAATATATAATCTTGGCTACATACAATTGAAATATTCTATCATGAATTAGATAATAGAATAACACTATTCTAGAAGTTGCTTCATCTTATCACAATATCAGGAGGTAGGGTCAAAGAGGGTATGATTTTTAAAAATATTAATCAGGGGCCGGTGCCATGGCGCATTTGGTTAATCCTCCACCTGCGGCGCCAGAATCCCATGTGGGTGCCTGTTCTAGTCCCGGATGCTCCTCTTCCAGTCCAGCTCTCTCCTGTGGCCTGGGAAAGCAGAAGATGGCACAAGTGCTTGGACCCCTGCACACGCATGGGAGACCAGAAAGAAGCACCTGGCTCCTGGCTTTGGATCGGCACAGCTCTGGCAGTTGCAGGCCATTTGGGGAGTGAACCAACAGAAGGAAGACCTTTCTCTCTGTCTGTCTCACTGTCTGTAACTCTAACTCTCAAATAAATAAATAAAACCTTTAAAAAATATATTAATCAATCAAGAAGCAATATGGATTTTCTGAGTTCAACCATATACTCAAATTACTTTGAAAAAGAAATTCATTTTTCTGCAGCTGAATCTTTTATCTGAACCCATTAAGTACATTAAACACATATTGACTTAATAAAGGTGTTCTTATTCCTGTCAATGCTCTCTGGACATCAACAATTTACCTGGCCCAGTTTCATTCCCACCTTCTCCATGAATCCTTGCCTGTAACTTAGATTTACTCTCCCTCTTCTCAGCCAGCAGCACGTAGCGTCTGGATCACTTAAACAGCACCCATCATAGGTATCCTCGTAAAATGATTCAAGAGAAGGGAGAATTCATCTCCAAGTGGAAGGAACATCAATGCATCTTAAATTATTCAATAAAGGTCATGGCCATATTTAGAGGTCTTTTACACTATTTGTATTTCAAAATTTTGTTCCCAAGGGAACCAGAAAGCTGAATATTATTAGAACTAATGGAAATAGCCAAGTATTTTAGCTATCATGGTATTAAATCTCTCATTTTAAGGCCCAACTTCATGAATATTTTATTTATTCATCTATACCATACCCCAAAGAAGTAATCTACATATGTATGTGTGAATTCATAGCAATGTGGCTTGTTCTTTTGCTCAAAGTAGACTTGCGCCTTATTTGTCAACATTAAAATGCCTGTACGAAACAATAAACTCATTTGTAATGAAAAGCACATTTCTCAAAAACAAGAAGTGCACTGGCAGATCTTGGCAGCATGCTCATTACCCTTTAGTAAACACATCAGTTCCATATAAGGTTATTTACTTTTTACATCTAATTCTCACTCTTTTTCATAACAATGAGTTAAATTTTAATTGCAACCGATGGACAAGGCTGGATAATACCAGTGCACAAATTATAAACTGCATGTGAAGTGTTGGAACACATTGCCCAATTCCCTCCAAATAGAAGCTTGCTGTAATGCAAGTCTTACTTTCGTTCACATGACACAAATCCATTTAGAACTGCCTGGAGAGACAAAAGGAATTATCCAAAGGACATTAGTTTATTTCATGAAATCCAAGGAATAATATGAAAATGAAATAAGAGACAAACAAAGAAGCATCTGGATCTCTGGAAAAATTGAGACCAAGAATTAACACATTATGTCACTCTCTTGACTACTGAGTTCTTCCTCTTTTCTCTCATCAGTCTCATTCTTTCTAAGTGAGGAATGCCCTTTCAACATACACTCATTGTATTAACCAGCAATCGAACTCCTACATATTAACTCAAATGAAATAAAAACTCAGTTTACACACACACACACACACACACACCTCAAAAAAAAATCCATACACAATTTATTATTGTAGAAGTTTTATTCAATAATTTCCTCAAACTGAAAAGAACCCGATGTTCATCAACTATAGAATAAAGAAGTAAGCTGTGGTATATTCACATATCACAATATTACTCACCAGTATAATAAACCATGATAAACACAACAAAGTCAATATATCAGAAATGAATTTCACTAAGACAGAAAAGTCTACAAACAAGTACTGGATGAAGGCACTTGTATTATACTCTAGCAAATGCAAAAACTACAAAGACAAAAACCAGGGACTGGGTGGGGGAAATAGACAACCTCAAAAGAGTTTAGAGAAATTCGGGTGGATGGGGGAGGGGGATATTGTTAAGGTTCTACATCTTGACTGTAGTGGTGTTTACAGCACTAAATACTAAAATCCACAGGACTCTATAGTAAAACAGGTGAATTTCACTCTATGTTAATTATACTTCAAATGTTTTTGAAAACAAGGAGTGAGCATTTAGGCTAATAGTTAAGATGTAAATCCCATATCAAAGAGCCAGGTATAAATACTGATATTTTTATTTTCTTTAGTTGGTGAAAAAGTGCTATTTATTATTTTATTAATATAAAGGGAACAGATTTCATGTGTTTCATAGGTACAATTTAAAAAGATATCCATACTTCCCCTCTCCCTCCCTTCTTCCCTCGATTTCCCTCCTCCCCTCCTTTTTTTCTTTTCATTAATTTTTGCAAAGATGTAATTTTAATCCACAGTATAATAACAGGCTTAATTCAACACAAGAAGTTTTTGAAAACGAAACAGCAAAAATCCATTAGGAGGAAGTAACAAATCCTGAGAATGTTGCCTTGGAAAGACAATCCAAGTTATTGATCTCACAAGTCCCTGAAATAAGAAGCCAAAGCATAGAGACAGAATTAATAATAAGAATTATTTTTCAACAAAATTGTCTTGAAGTAGAGATTTGAAACTACATGGTATAAAGCACAGATATCCCTGACAATTTATTCACAAAACTACTGTCACACAAATACACTCCAGTAAAATCACTGGCCTTTAAAGGAAAAAAAAATCCTCTGGGCATTTTTTAAAAGAGCACACATGGGAAAGAAAATTATATTATCTTCACATTTTGACAGCAAGCTTTATGCCAAAATAAAATGGAGTAATAAGTTTGTGGATCTCCATTGCAGAATATGGGTATCAAGGATCTTATATCTATTATCAATACAGAATAACTCATGAGTCTTCTCATGAGCATTTCCTGAGGAACTTATTATGTAAAGAATTCAAGCAACCAAAATGTCTAGAGAAGTATTAAGAGAACTGTTGGTGAATATTATATTTATAATTTCAGTTAGAACTGAAACTAAATGAGAATTAAAAGGAAAGTCAATCTTAATTCCATTTTCCACAAACTTTTTGAAGTACCCTTGTATATTTGCAATTTATATGACTGGCAAAAGACTATTAACCTTTACACACAAAGAAGATACACATTAATATGTCAAAATAAATTAATAACTTAATAAAATAAATTATCAAAGATCATGATAGTAATACACAGAAATGTATAAATACATATAGACACACATATCTATTACATATAGGAAGTAATCTTACCACTTGTTATGTAAATGCAAATTAAATACTATTCACAATTTTAACCTATTGGATTTGCAAAAAACACAAAATATTTAACTTTTTAAAGATTTAATTATTTACTTGAAAGCCAGAGTTACATAGAGAAGGAGAGACAGAGAGAGATCTACTATTCATTGGTTCACTCCCCAAATGGCCACAATGACTAGGGCTGGAATAGACCAAAAACAGGAGCCAGGAGCTTCTTCAAGGTCTCCCACATGGATGCAGGAGCCCAAGGACTTGGGTCATCCTTTGCTGCTTTCCCAAGCACATTAGCAGGGAGCTGGAAAGGAAGTAGAGCAGTTGATACTTGAATGGGTGCTGATATGGAATACAGGCACTGTAGTCTATAACTTAATCTACTGTGCCACAGCACCAGCTCCCTAAACAATCTTTTAGGAATAACTGATGTTTGAAAGTGTACAGAAAACGTGTACTGTCATAAAATGTTCTTTCCTCATGAAAATCATTATAGGTGGAGATAGGAATTTCTGAATCTACATGAATTATTTCTCTCACATTTTCATCTTTTTTTCTTTTGTGCTAAATTCTAGGTGAATTCCTTTGCTAAAATATTTATTTTCTTATTTTTAGATTTATTTATTTTAAAGGCAGAGTAACAGAGGGAGGGAGAGACTGAGAGAGAAAAGAGACCTTCCATCCACTGGCTCATTCCCCCAAATGGCTACAACAGCCAAAGCTGGACCAGGCATAACGAAGCCAAGAGCCCAGAACTCAGTGCTGGTCTCCTACATGGGCGGCAGAGCCCATGCATTTGGGCCATAATCCTTCACTGCTTTCTCAGGCGCATTATCAGGGAGCCAGACTGACTGAAAGCAGGCAGCCAAGACTGGAACCAACATTCCCATAAGGGATGCAGACATTCAAGTTGCTGCTTAACCTGCTGTACCACAGTGCCCACCCTATGTCCACACTTCTTAATCACTAATTAAGTCTCCATCACTATTTATTCTATCTAATTCATTTATTAGACTTTTATTTTGATAATCAGTAACTGGTTACCTTTTTCTGAAAGCCGTTTACTGTTTCCTTACTGCATTAACTTCTTTTAACTATTTAAGGCTATAAGTGATTTTTTTCTTAAAAGCTTACCTGTTCTTTAATTCTGTTTTTAATTGTGTCTGCCATAAATTTTCAGGGATTTGGTTATCATTAAATGCTTGTAAATATTTGCCTACCTGTTCATATTTCAGTTTTGCTTACAATAGCCCATCAATCAGATGCCATTCATCAATCAGATGCCACTGATACTTTCTTTTAAACCACAGATTCTCACCAGTGATTGGTGGAGTGAGATGGGAGTAGATGGTGCTCACTGCTGAGTTGTTGGCAAGAACTCATCTTACGGAACGGTGTTCTCTTCTCCTGGGGAGACATCAGTTACCCAGACGTGTTCTGCCCATGCCACACTCAGTACACAATTTGTGTCGGCAGTGACAGGAAGTATCTGCTCCAGGACAAGAACAGGGTCAATGTCATGGGCTGAGTGTGAAAATGAGTAGGAAAAGCATGGTAGTGCCTATATGGCTGCTGCCACCCCACGTAAACAGAAAACGCCACATACAGAAAATGAGGTCTTGGCAACACAGTCAGTAGCAGATCCCACTGACCTGTGGGGCAGTCCCTGCGAAAATCTGCTCCCCACCAGCATGCACTCTAGGGACATGGAGAATCCTTGCCCCAACCATTTATGCCTCTCCTTGCATATACTGCAAGGGCTTTCAGATCTCTATTTCACTATATTTGAGAATATCTACCCGACAGCTGAATGACAGCTTCCAGCTGCTGCTACTTCAGCCCCACCACAGCAGGTCAAGGTCATGCTTCCCTTAGGCTCATCCCAACTAAGACTGACCCCAACAGTGAGGGGTTACTAAACTTTGACCATTTAAGCTTTACAGAATTCCTCTAACAGGAAACCTTTACTCTAACACTCCTCATCAGCCTGGCCACAACTTTCCCAGAACATCCCTCGGGTCTGCAGGTCTTCCTACCCAAACTTCCTTACCTCATTCTTTTTTTTTTACAAGCATCACAATGCTGGGAGCTGCCATTCAATTAAGCTCCCTGCAGCACATTCACTAGAAGTTCAATCTGTGTAGCACACTTCCATGTCTACTAGAGTTATCCCAGGGGCTAAGAAGACAAACAAATAAGGTGTCACAAAGCATTATGGTCTACAGCTTCTGTCTATCATGCTTTCCTCCTCCTCTTTCTCCTCCCTCATATCCACTAGGGACATTACTCCAGTAAATCTCCCGAGTATGTAATATAATAAAGACCACCTTTATGTCTATTTCCTGGAGTACCTGAACTGACATAAGTGGTACCAAGAGTGATCTTAAAAAAACAGATGGGAAGAAAGGATCTGGAAACTTCTTCACTTCCAAGCTGGCAAGGAAGATTCCATTCTGAGTAGAATATGGTACAAACAGTCCCTGGCACAGGATGGAGGCCGAATTGTGGAAGATTTTGCTGGTGATGATTTGGGAAAACATCTCATTTGAATGAGATGCTTTTTCCAATGCAAAGATTCAGACATTTGAATCATGGGGATGGGGATGAAAGATGCCAATGCCCACAAGAACAATAAAGTTGGTTGGCAGTTACTAAGCTATGCTGATGACATGCAAATAGATAATCAAAAATTGAAGATGGTAGCAAATAGTTAAAGGCTATGTGTGTGTGCCAGAAGCCTGCTGTGGTAGCTTAAAAACAGGCCATCATCTCCTGCACTGGGAGACTGGACAGAGCTGGTATGCAGCCTCAGGCTAAACAGTCAGAAAGCTCCAAAGATGTTTCAAAATTAAGCCAAGGAATTGACATACTTGACAGTTGAAGTAATCTCTACATTGGCCTTTGACTTATGAGGTAAATCTATCACAGGGAATAAGGCCAAGAAAAAGGCTCTGAAAATTCACCCCAGTGAGCCAAGATAATAAACAACAACATGGAAGATTAGATCTCAGACTGCCAACATTAATGACCCAGGGAGTGACTGGAGAGAGGTCACTATTACATATAATTTTACTTCACTATTATGTCCTGTAGAGAAACCAAACAGCCCCCTAGGGAAAGACCAAAGACTAATACTAACTCAACCAAGTAGTAGCCCCAGTCTTGGCTGTTGTAGCTGATGGGAGGGTTTATCACTAAAGCAAATTAGGAAGGTGTCAGGTACAAGGTATGCATTGAGTTGGCAAGTGCATTCTTTTCTATACCAATCATAAAATAAGAGCATAAGCAGTTTGTATTCAGCTGGAACAGTCAAAATATCTCTTTACAATTTAGCCCCCAGAGGTATTTTAACTCTATCAGCCTTTGTCTTAGATATCTTGAGATCTGTTACACAAATTTCATCAATTTTTCAAGCATAAATGCCTCCATATTGTTGCATTCTGTTGCATAATGTCCAGGCTGCTGAAAAGGTTGTTCCTGTCAATTTAATCAAGCTTTATGTTCTTTAAGGAGAGACTCTGATGACCTTATTCAGCCATGCCAAGAAGTGCTACCTGAAAATTGCTGCTTTACTTAACAACATCCACCTGGAGCTTGTAGAATAAGCACTAACAAACAAGAAGAAAAAAATTACTTGGTTAGTTTCTGTTAGTTACCCTTCATCCATAACCTCGACAGAAACACGCCAATGTTCACATGAAGGGAGTAGTCACAGTCTCAAAGACAGAAACTACATTCTGGCCCAACAGCTGGAAAACCCACTGGCCAAAACTATAATCTAAAAGCTTTTGACTAGCCACTGGGCCAACAACAACAACAACAACAAATGTTGACCCCATGATATGGCACCAGTCTTTAAGGAAACCAACCAGCCTTACTTGGCCTGTTGATTGTATTAGACCTATCGCATTCCACAAGGACGAAGAGTTGATCCTCAGAATGGTAGACACATTCCAGGTAAAGGCTTCTTTAGAGAGCAGCAGTCATCCTCTCCTTCCCCCAGTGTTTCAGCCACTGCCGCTCTCCGGGGACCTACAGATGGTTGGATTCATAAACATGGGATTGCACCCAACATAACATCTGACTAATGCATCAATTTTTCAGGAAAATAGGTATACTATCAAGAAGCACCAGTTCTCCTGGAATACTGGGACACCCACTGAAGACGGAGGCAAAGCACCATCTATATTCTATAAGGAAAGAGTGCCATCCTTCAGGATGCGAGGCATGCATTTATTCCAGATTTATTCAGATACATTTACACAATCTTCCCGAAAGGAAGAATATAAAGAATTGGGAATCAGTGGTGAAACAGGGGTGGCCTCATTTTCTATCCCTTCCCATGACCCCCTGGAGGACCATATGAAATATCCAACATCACCAGTTCAGACCTTCACAATACTTTTTCTACAAAAAGCTTTTGCAAAATATTTATTATTATAAAGACATCCTGTTTCCTCCAAAAAAAAAAAAAACCCTTACTAGCTCCTATAATCACATACACCTTGTTTTACAACAACTTGCAACCAAGACATAATCAATATAACAGAATTCCTTCTGGGAGTCCACGCAAGAAGCAGAAGCCACCAGCAGAAATATGAGAGCATGTGCTCATCTCTAATTGGCTTTTGAGTGTAGACCCTGAGGACACTGTCTTAGAGACAGGCTCCAATTTACTCATAATCAATTTATCAAGTGGATTAGTCATTGCAGATGTAGCAATGACAAAATTACATTAACTTGGATAAATTAAATACTGTTTTTCAATTTTAAGACATCAAACATCAAATAATATAATTTTAATGAAGCTTATTTAATATATACCAGTAAATTGACCTCGTATTTCTATGATTATCTTTAAAAAGTACCTATATGATACTTGTACTTTTGATTTGAGCCTCACCACAACCTTGGGGACTAGACAGAAAAAAAATATTATTATGCTCACTTTAAAGATCTAGAAACTGAATGCAAGAAAAGTTGTTTGACTGATGGTAAGGGAGAAAGCCAGCATTTGAATACATGTCTTTGAACTAATTTCTTTCTGAAGAAGCAAGAAATTAAAAAGCAAATATTTGGAATCAGAAGTAGATTTCTATTCTGCCTGTATAATTACTAGCTATAAAAACATCAACCACTAAATTATCTGCTTTAAGCCTCAATTCATCGTCTTCCTATTTGCTATTAAGCAGAAAAGGATAGGAAAACAGCTATGCATTGAGTGAAATCTATTATCTGATTATGTGTATATTGCTTTTTATAATGTTTATTTATATAGTTTTACTGAAACATGAGGTTGCTCTATTTTTCTTCTGTTAGCAAGGTGTTCTAGGTCTCCTGAGAATTTACTATTGTGCAATTTATCCTTCAACCACACTACCCAACAGGACTGCCAAACCTGGAGCAGTCACCTGGCATATGCTGCAATGCTGCCACAAGAATATGGCTCTGTTTTCCTACCTCTACAATTTATCCTCACATCCAAGACATCCATGGCCAAGAATAGAACTGCTATGTCAGTCCTAGTCCTCTACTCCCATCTCAGTCTCAAAACCCTCTAATTTTTAGTTTTGTAAAGACTCACCTTGATCACAAAGTTCTGTGTTTTCCACTTAGCCTCTTTTCTATCTGCTTGTGCTTCTAGACTCCTTAACATTTTGTCACTGCCTAAGAAACACTGTGACTGTGACCACTCTGAAAACACTCCTAGAGTAGCGTCTAGGCTGGCAATATTTCAGTGCAGAGAATAGAAAGCTATGTTGAGCACAATCTGTATCCTTAAAGAGATTACAGTTTATTCAGGAAGCAGATCCTTAAAAGATTCATATTACTGTAATTCAATACATGCAGTGGTTTTAGATAAGCTCAAGGTGTTACAGAAACTGAAAGGAGAAACAATTAAATACTCAGAGTAGTAACCATGTTAATAAAAGGCCACAAGAAGGGATGAAATATGATCTTGCAGCATGAGTAGGAATTAACAGGTGAGGAAAACAGTTACAGGTGGAAAAATAACATAAGTAATTGCAAAGAATCCTGAAGCCCCGCATTTTGTTCAGGTTATAGGTGGCTGGATATTACCAGTGCATAAAATGAGCTTCAGTTATGGACATGTACATTCAAGGTACCTGTGGGACCTGTATGTGGAAAAATTTATCAGGAAGTTGAGGAGAAAATTGAGACTAAATATGTGGCAGTCATCAATTGTACAAGTTGAAGAAAAATCATTTAAGGTAAGATTGAGGAGAAGAGTTGTTATTTAGCATCGAGTGGTCAGGAAGCTCTGCACTTTTGTAAGGTGATTTGATGTGAAGTAAGTGAGAAGGTGAGTTCTCCGGATATCTCAGGAGTGAGGTTTCCAGGAAGAAGAAACAGCAAAGGCCAAAGCCCAGAGGTAAGAGTGTACTTAGGATGTCTGAGGAGTAACAAGGACAAGAACAGATGAAGAATATTAATCAAGAAGGAAAAAAGAAGGAAGTGACGTCATAGAGATAGCAGAGCGCCAGATCAAGCAGGGCCCTAGTGGTTACTGTATGAACTTTGATTCTAAATAATACTGAAAGCCATTAGAGGATTAGATTGAAAAGTAATATAATTTATGTTATAATAGTTCTACCCTGGCTATTGTCTGCAGAATCTACTTAAGGGGCAAGGGACAAAATCAGAAAGACCTGTTAGGAAGTACTACTATGAATTCATGAAGAAAAGGAAAGAATTATGGAAACTTTAATGTTAATAAGATATGTTAGGGGTCCAGGCACATTTTGAAAATACAGCTCACAGATTTTTTTTTGTTTACATTTGTGAGAAAGGAGGAAATCAAGGTTGAAAAGATAATAAAAGTCTCAGATAAGAGGGACCAATCATGCAAAAAGAAAAGAACAGGGTAAGAATGATGCCACAAAACAAAGGAGGCCTATAAGGGCATTTCAAGAGGTTCACAAGAACACAGAATTCAAAAATAAGCTGCTTTTAGTGGAAAAGTTTTTTAAATTCATGAATAGTATTTTTTAAAACATATTTTTCCATAAAATTTTGGAAGACCCTTATATGCATGGATTTCAAACCTTTTTGCACCAAAATAAGCTTATCTTTTTATTCCATATTCCATGAACTTTTTCAAGTATCCTCATATTTCAAGAAGAAAAATGTAGCAATATTGTCTAAAGCAGTATAGTGAAAAAACGGATTAAAAAAACCTCTGTTCAACTTAGTTTTGAAATTGTTGTCCATTGTCAAAGCAGTTTCATTGTAGTGAGAAGGGAGAAATCAGGTTGCAATGACTTGAAGGGAGGATGTGGGCCAAGGAATGGGAGCTAACATGGAATCCTACTGGTTGAAAGTCAACAGAGGAGAAAAAAAAGGGTCATCCACACTGGATGCTCAGAGTAAAGAAAATATCAACCCATTTAACAACTGAAGAAACTAAGACTTAGAGACATTGAGTAATTTTTTTCCAGGGACACACAAGTAGCAAGTAACAAACCTGGAATGTTATCCTAGGTACCTAGGAAGTCTGTTAATCTCCTAATGTAGGCTAAGAATTTCTCAATAGTCAAGTCAAAAAGAATTGACTGAAAAGCAATTAGAGGTAAGACCCTATCCCAAGAACTGAATGATGTATACACAATACAGAGCTTAACACCTATCAACCAAGACAGAGATGTATGTCACTAGCAATAACACAGAACAAAATGAGTAAAGTAAGTTTTTAAAAAAGTAAAAACTGTTTCAGTACTAGTTATAGCATTACTTCACATTGGATAACACATTAAGGACAGATCCATCGTGAGACGTAAGTACACAGTGACTCCTGATGTTGATTTAACAATTTAACACTCTTGTTTATGGCGTCAGTAATCCTAGGCTCTAGTCATGAGTTGCTGAGGCTATGGAAGCCTTTAGGGTTCGCCCACTTCAATCTTATTCTGACAGGGTCATAGACAAAGTGGAAGTTCTCTCCTCCCTTCAGAGAAAGGTACCTCCTTCTTTGATGGCCCTGTTCTTTCCACTGGGATCTCACTCACAGAGATCTTTCATTTAGGTCTTCTTTTTATTTTTTCCCCAGAGTGTCTTGGCTTTCCATGCCTAAAATATTCTCATGGGCTCTTGAGCCAGATCCGAATGCCTTAAGGGCTGATTCTGAGGCCAGAGTGCTATTTAGGACATCTGCCATTCTATGAGTCTGCTGTGTATCCTGCTTCCCATGTTGGATCATTCTCTCCCTTTTTCATTCTATCAGTTAGTATTAGCATACACTAGTCTTGTTTGTGTGATCCCTTTGACTCTTAGACCTATCAGTGTGATCAATTGTGAACTGAAATTGATCACTTGGACTAGTGAGATGGCCTTGGTACATGCCACCTTGATGGGATTGTATTGGAATCCCCTGGCACGATTCTCACTCCATCATTTGGGGAAGGTCTGATTGAGCATGTCCCAAATTGTACATCTCCTCCCTCTCTTATTCCCACTCTTATATTTCACAGGGATCACTTTTCAGTTAAAATTTAACTAGTACTGAAACAGTATTTTTACACTTTATGTTTCTGTGTGGGTGCAAACTGATGAAATCTTTACATAGTATATACTGAATCGATCTTCTGTATATAAAGATAATTGAAAATGATTAAAAAATCTTGGTGTTAAATTGGAAATTGCATAGATAATTAATCAATTTTTTAAAAAAAATCATGTAGGATCTCTGTCCTTAATGTGCTGTACATTGTGAATTAATACTACAACTAGTACTCCAACAGTATTTTCACTTTGTGTCTCTATGTGAGGGCAAACTGTTGAAATCTTTACGTAATATGTACTAAACTGATCTTCTGTGTATAAAGAGAATTGAAAATGAATCTTGATGTGAATGCAAGGGGAGAGGGAATGGGAAAGGGGAGGGTAGCGGGTGGGAGGGAAGTTATGGAGGGGGAAGCCATTGTAATCCATAAGCTGTACTTTGGAAATGTATATTCTTTAAATAAAAGCTTTATTAAAAAAAGTAAAAACTATAGTACACAGAGGAGAAAGCAATGTTAGGACTGCAGGTGAACAGGGACATGAAAATGGCCAGTTCTACTTTGTGACTTGCTGAGATTTGCTTTGGATCAATCCAAAAAGCAACAGACACAAAAATAATGCATTTAGATATTCTTGTACACATTTCATCCAACTAACTCAGCATTTTTCCAAACCACACTCAAAACAGCCATTTCTAGATTTAGTTAGCACTCAAGTAATTTTTCTAATGCCCATAGTGCAGAGGGTAAAGAGCACGCAGTAAATAAATCAACTGTGCAAAAGCTCTCTTAATATATTAAATCATCTTCACAGAAAGTTATTAAAGGTTTCAAAGTCTCCATAAAATAATCCATTTACATTCACTGTCCACTTAAGCAGCAACCTTTAAATTTATGAGTTATCTACTCGCTGGAAAGTCATATAACTTGCTAAGGATTAATTTCTTAGATGACCCTAGTCTGGTGAGAAAAGTGCAGACAAGAGTTAAAGTAAGGCAAGTATTCTCTGCCAAATAAATCCCAGATTATTCAAAAATCATTGCCTCCTCAAGGTAGTATTTTTGACACATGCTATGACTTACTAAAGATCAGGAAATATATCTATGATTTTTGTTTAAGGTCTCATGTTTAGCTATTCTTTTCTGCCATTAAGTTTAATCAAGTATACTTTATTTCTAAATATTTTTTAGCATTTCTATCCCAAGATAATTTACACAAATATGAAGCACAAGCGTCTGGTGGTGAAGACAGTATTGGGCTTATTTTTCAATTCAGGAGTGGTTCATTTGTATTCACATCTCCACAGACTGTCCAAGCTGCCACTTTCACTTTTAGATTGTTTTTCCTCGTGTTGGACAAGGGGAACTTTGCATCCCTTCCTAGTGAATAGAATTCTTATCACTAAGAAGTTGTAGGTACAAGCAGAGAATTTTTGGCATGTAACGCTTGGCCAAACTTTTCCAGAATCTCTCCTATAAAGAATTTGAAGCATCTCTCTAGATCAGTGCTTCCCAGTTCTCTTCATTTGCAAACTGGTGCCCTGGCTTCTGTTCCTATCTCTGTGAAGAGCTAGACTCTTATGTACTTATTACTTCAATTTAAACGAAATCACTATTTTTCCTTAAACACATATACTTTTCACAAAGATCTATATCACTTTTGTAAATGAAAAAAAAATCAGTATAGTGTATCATACAAAATGTCTTACAAATCTAACTAGATATAGTCGCTTGCCAAGACCTGCTCTCCAATTTTTAAACAGAGAGAACAGTGAGTGTTAGCTGTTAAGGACACATTAGCAGCACATTGAGGACTTTTCACCCTTATTCTTATCAGGGGGTGCTTCTGTTTCTATGTGCATCAGTGTTATTTAATGCTGTGCTGTTGGACCTTCAAATACCATATCAAGTGCTCCAGGGAGCCAGGTACATACAAAGAAACATCGTTTTGAAGTATCTAAAGTTGTATAAACTCAACCCAACACTTGTAATCCATCCAGAATATGAGTGAAGCATCATTGCTGCTCTCTACAACCTTGTTTGAGCTTACCCTTCCCCCATCAACTCAGAGCTTGTTTTTTTTTTTTTTTCCTCAGAGATGGACTACTCTGGTTGTCTGAAAATGCTGGACCCTAAATATACTCATATGTCCTCTGGATTTATTTTTCTCACCTTAATGTGCTCTTTTGAAAGGTTTTGTTCTTTCTCACAAATAATGAAGCCTGTCTTCCTTGAATTTCTATTCCACTGAACTTGAACAATCATTTCATCAGGCATTATTTTCCTTCATTTTCCATGTTAATAACTCTAAATTCTACATGGAAGTAAGGTTCATTATCTCAGCTCTGAAATAACTAAATCACTCATTCCAGTTACCACAAACTCTACTTACGGGCATGGTATTTTTCTATCCACAGCATCATTAAATTGTAAACACTCCACACAATATATGTCCTACTAGAAAATAATCAAATGAAGCCAACACAATTCATAGCTTCTCCTTTAACCAAAAAAAAAAAAAAAGCTATGCAACTTGGTAAAGAAGTGTTAACAGTTAGATTAAGATGTTCCATGCTAGAATTATTGTAATCTCCTTCCCAATTATTATGTTTTTTAATTAGCTTGATTGAAAGCTGAAAATACTCCAAATCAACATAAGGTATGAATCAGTGGCAAGTGTTTATGGTGGTATATGCACTTATCATTTTTCAAAAACAGTATCATAACAGGAAATTTTCTAAACATTACATTGATGAAATGACTTTTTCCCATTTCATGAGCCTTAAAAGGCTCACCGTCACTTTTACTTACAGTTGTTGTTTCATCTTATATAAGGATTTGTTTATTTGCTTATTTGGAAGGAAGAGGAGAGGGAGAGAGAGAGAGAGAGGGAGAGAGGGAGAGGGGGAGAGGGAGGGAGAGAGCGAGAGCGAGAGAGAGGATCTTCCATCCTCTGCTTTACTTCCCAAATGCTGCAACAGCCAGGTTATTACTAATTCAATCTGTCTTGGTAATTGCTCTGTTTAGGTTTTCTCGGTCTTCATGTTAGACTTTTTTTTTTTTTTTTGACAGGTAGAGTTTTAGAAAGTGAGAGAGAGACAGAGAGAAAGAGAGAGAAAGGTCTTCCTTCCATTGGTTCACTCCTCAAAGGCTGTCAAGGCCGGCGCTGTACCGATCTGAAGCCAGGAGCCAGGTGCTTCCTCCTGGTCTCCCATGCGGGTGCAGGGGCCCAAGCACCTGAGCTATCCTCCACTGCCCTCCCAAGCCACAGCAGAGAGCTGGACTGAAAGAGGAGCAACCGGGACTAGAACCCAGTGCCAATATGGGATGCCAGCGCTGCAGGCGGAGGAGTAACCAAGTGAGCCATGGCATCAGCCCCCATGACTCAGTTTTGGCAGGCTGCATGTGTCCAGGAATCTATCTACTTCTTCACATTTTCCAATTTGTTGTCATATTACTTTTTGCAGTAAATTCTGATGACAATTTTTATTTCTGTGATGTCCCTTTTTACATCTCCTTTTTCATCTCTGATTTTATTAATTTGGGTCTTTTCCCTTGGTTTTTCTTTTTTTCTTCTTCTTCTTTTTTTTTTTTTTTTTTTTGGTTAGTTGGGTCAATGCTGTATCAATTTTGATATCAGTTCTTCATTCCATTGATCTTTCACGTTTTGTTTCAATTTTGTTTATTTCTTCTCTAATTTTAATTATCTATTTTCTCCTACTAGTTTTGGGGTTTATTTGTTGTTGTTTTTCTAGGTCCTTTACATGCATTAATAGCTCATTTATTTGATGCCTTTCCAATTTCTTGATGTAGGCACCAATTTTCCTCTTAACTGATTTTTCTGTATCCCATAAGTTTTGCTATGTTGTGTTGTCATCTTCACTTGTTTCAAGGAATTTTTATTTCTTTTTTATTTCTTCTATGACCCACTATTAATTCAAGAGCATGTTATTCAGTCTCCATGTGTTTGCATACATTCTAGAGATTCTTGAGGTGTTGATTTCTAGCTTCATTCCATTGTGGTTAGATAAGATGCATGCTATTATTTTGATTTTTAAAAATTTTTTCAGACTTGCTTTATGGCCTAGCAAATGGTCTATCCTAGAGAAAGTTCCATGCACTGATGAAAAGAATGTGTATTCTGCAAATGTGGGATGAAATGTTCTGAATATCAGTTAGGTCCATTTGGTCTATAGTGTAGATAAGCTCTGTGTTCCTTTGTTGATTTTCAGTCTAGCCTATCTTTCCATTGACGAAAGTAGGGTGCTGAAGTCCCCCATTACAGTATGAGATACCTCAGAAAGCTGAAAATAGATCTACCATATGACCCATCCATCCCACTCCTGGAAATTCATCCAAATGAAATGAAATCAGTACCAGCATCCCATACGGGCACTGGTTCAAGTCCTGGCTGCTCCTCTTCTGATCCAGCTCTCACTATGGCCTGGGAAAGCAGTAGAAGGTGGTCCAAATGCTTAGGCCCCTGCATCCACATAGGAAACCTGGATGAAGCTCCTAGCTCCTGGCTTTGAATCAGCATAGCTCCAGCCATTGTAGCCATTTCAGGAGTGAACCAGAGGATGGAAGACCTTTCTCTCTGTCTCTCCCTCTCTCTGTCTGTAACTCTGCTTCTCAAATAAATAAATAAATAAATATTTTTTAAAAAAGAAGAAAATGTGGTATACATATGTATACATATATATACACACATACATACTAGAGAATATTACTCAGTCATAAAAGAAGAATGAAATCCTGTCTTTTGCAACAAAATGGATACAACTGGAAATGATTATACTTAGTGAAATAAGCCAGTCTGAAACAGAAAAATACCATACATTTTCCCTGATCCTTGATAACTAATAGAATACAAAAAGTAATGTTTATTAGCAAAATTGACATTGTGAGAATTGATTATTGTTTACAGTCCCTGTCTCTACTATTGTGGAACAGTAGTACTTTTCCCCTCCTTTTTGTTGAATACTTAGTGGATGGGTAATCTTACGATTATAAAATAAACTGAAAGTATGGACAGAGGGTAGAGTGGGAAGTATCACTATGCTCCTCAATCTGTATATATGAAATACATGAAATTTGTCCAGCTTATATAAATAAAAAATATTTTAAAAAATAAAAGATTAATGAGGGAAAGAAAATCTGCAAGTAATTTTACAGTAAAATGAGCAGATCTATGTAGACCTTAAATATAAAATTCAGCCATACTGGCACAGTACTATATAATAGGATGTTAGCCACTTTTAGACAACTTAAATATTCTTTGTCTAATTAATAAGCAGTGCCTACATTTGACAGAGTCAGTTGTTTGAACTGAAAATAAAATATGTATTGTATTGAGATAACCCAACTATCAATAATTTATTAAAATGTTCTCAAACTGAGATTTTTTTTTTGACATAGAGCAAAACCCATAAGAAAAAGAAATTGGATGATACATATGGTATTCTTGTGGTGAACTACTGCAGCAGCTCATCATATTTACCCAGGTATCTCTTTAAGGTCTTATTTGTGAAAGGTTGTGATAAAACCGAAAAGAACTTTAAATTCATTTGGCTTTTGAGATTATCATTCTATTTAACCTTGAAAGCTTTTTGCATTTTCTCATGCCTTTGTTTGCTTCCAGGAATTTATCTTCATTTTAACTTTAATCCGTTTTATATCGCCTGCCTCATCTTTGATCCACAAGGTTCAACCTTTTCTCTTTTTTTAAATCTGCAGTATCTACAGTGTGGGAGAGCCCAGTCTCCCTTTGTAAAGGGATATAACATGGTCAGCTTAAAAAGGTTATGCAGCTGTCGTGCACATGCTTGTTGTGTTTGTGTATGTGTGAGCACATTTGTGTGATTAGTCAATGATCATTTTATCTTTTAAGTTGAAAAACTAGTGTCTGAGCAATACATGTTCCATGTTCAGTAAAAAATTTCAACTTGGCCGGCGCCGTGGCTCAACAGGCTAATCCTCTGCCTTGCGGCGCCGGCACACCGGGTTCGAGTCCCAGTCGGGGCGCCAGATTCTGTCCCGGTTGCCCCTCTTCCAGGCCAGCCCTCTGCTGTGGCCCAGGAGTGCGGTGGAGGATGGCCCAAGTGCTTGGGCCCTGCACCCCATGGGAGACCAGGAAAAAGCACCTAGCACCTAGCTCCTGCCATCGGATGAGCGCGGTGCGCCGGCCGCAGCGTGCTGGCCGCGGCAGCCATTGGAGGGTGAACCAACGGCAAAGGAAGACCTTTCTCTCTGTCTCTCTCACTGTCCACTCTGCCTGTCAAAAAATTAAAAGAAAAAAATTTCAACTGGGATTTTCAACACTGATTCTGTCAGTTATGCTATCCCCAAGGTGACAGTATATTGTCCAAAGTGGTATATTGTCCCAAGTGGACCAAGCATTTCAACATAACCTCTTACAACACTGCCATAAGAACAATGAAACTAGCATAATATTGGCTGTCTTACACCATAGCATAGGCATTTTCACATCAAGTGTTGCAAACAGAGTTCTTAGAATATGAGACTACAAATAATTATGTATCACTGGCTCCAGAAATAAAAAGACAAGCAATATTCAGAGTAGGCAGTCAGCCTAGCAGTTAAAATGCCCATATCCAGTATCAAGAGTGTCTGGGCTCATTTAGCGCCTTATGCCAGCTGCCTGCTGATGCAGACCCTGGGAGGCAGTGATAAAGCTCAAGTAATTGGCTCTCTGACCCCCATGTGGGAGGCCAGGAATGAGTTCCCTATCTCTGCTGAAGCCTGGTCCAGTTCCAGCCATTACAGGCATTTGGGGAAAGAACCAACAGATGGGTGCTTCTCTGTCTCTCTCTCTCCCTCTGTCTCTCTCTCTCTCTCTACCTCAAATACCTTGTAAAAATTTTTAGTATTCAAATAATGTCTGCAAAAATATTATATCAACTTTGACTCAACTTTCATACTAATATAATAAAATTTAAATACAGGAGCAAAAGGAATAACTTATCCATTAAAATAAAATTATCTTAAAATTTTACATCAAAAACTAAACTGAATATGATGATTCAAATAGTCACACTAGAATTAGAATTTGTTTGGTATAATAAAAAGTGGAGTCAGCCAAAGTAAGCACTCCTAGGTTATATGTTGTGATCACTGCAGATCTTTCTTTACATGTCAGCAAAACAGTAATTAGAGACTGTGAAACATTGAGAATTTTGTAAAGCAACGAAAATGTCTTATGAGAACTAGTTCCAAGCTGGAAATTACTTCCTCACAGACATTAAATCAGATAAATTGGGATTTTCCATAAATCTTACCAAGTGCAAAGAAAATCCCAGGAGCCTCAGGCCTTAACATAATTGGTCTTATTCCTATCTCATTTCTGAAAACATTAGAAGTACAACCGTCATACTCCAAGATAATTAAAGATGGTTTATACTGTCCTGAAATTATCATGGGTATCAATAGATCTATGATCATCTTCTTTTTTTTCCACTGACTTAAACTTGCCGAAGATATATCAAAGCAGAGGCATGAAATGTGCTTATATATAGTAGTCATTGTTTCATATTTGTTTAACAACTCAGAGTGTCTAAAAATGACCCGCATACATTTCTTGCCTGAGAAAAATCAAAGCAGAGAATTCTCAGCAGAAAGTTATAGGCTTTTACGGATCAGCCTTATAAACTACCTTCTATCAAACAACACATCCTATTATAGTTCCACACCTTGTTGAAGGCCCAATATAAACTTGGACTTGAAATCAAGCACCCCAGTGCTACAAGCTAGCCTGTTTTTTCACAGTAACAATTCCATGGAGAGAAACTGCTCTCACTTCCTAACAGGTTTGAGACACTGACATGTGGCTCCTTCTCTTCAGTAATTTTCCATCAAATGTGCAAGATACCTCTTGACAGAGAAACATCACTTCTCATTTACCTCTTTGACAAGATTGAAATATTCCTTCCCTATAACTGAACATTCACTTTATTTAAATAAAACTGAGGCTGAGCTCTGTGCCTTCATTTCTTTGTCCAGAAACTTCATTAAACGAAACAAAACACTGATTTCTTAGCTCATAGAACAACATGGAGAAATTCCTTTTTAACATGCTACCTGTATCTGAAAGTGAGGCAGTATTTCAGCTGTATGGAGTCAACCACATCTTGCAATAAGTTTGTAAAGCGACCACATACCTAGTCACTGAGAATACAGGCTGCAATTATCAACACAATTTAAAGCCATTCATTGAGTATATAGATTACTAAGTCAATGCATAAGAGGTCTACTGGGGATGCAAAGTTTTTAATTAGAGTAAAATATTCCCAGTGGCAGAAGTGGAAATAATTTTGGAAAATTGAAATCACTGGGATGAACTGCAGAACAAAGCTTCGAAAGTCTGGCAAGCACCAGAGGAGTACTCTTCTGCCAAATGACTGAAAGCCTCAGCCCCCTGTGAATCAATCAGAAGCGATATTAGGGACGAAGCTCGCTCTGACCTGCAAGTCCTTGTACAGGAATTTGTCTTTGTCACACAGCTAGTGGATCTGTTTTCACCAACAGATAATCCTGTACCCTGCTTCAGTGTAACGGTAGATAGGATGATAAGTAATGAGAAGCATTTAATCTTTAAGGCTTCCACATAATAAGCTTCAGTTAACTCTAAATGATCTCAATGGCTTTAAATATTCAAATATTCTCTAGGAAAATGATTAAAATGGATGTGTAAAGCTTATCAAAGTTTACAGTTGAGAGGTTTTCAAAAAAATCATGGAAAATGTATATTACAAAACATTATATATGAATTAAACCTATTTTTATTCTATTTTTCATGACCTTTCTAAAGTTCCCTTACATGTAAATTAAATATCTAGATTTCATCATCTTTAGGATGAATTTCACTACTCAGAAGTGGTAAATAGTCCCAGTACTGGCACTGAAGCATAGCAGGTAAAGCCGCCGCCTGCAGTGCTGGCATCCCGTATGGGCACTGGTTTGAGTCCCAGCTGCTCCTCTTCCAGTCCAGCTCTCTGTTATGGACTGGGAAAGCTGTGGAAGATGGCCCATATCCTTGGGCCCCTTCACTTATGTGGGAAACCTGGATGAAGCTCCTGGCTCCTGGCTTCGGATCAGCTCAGCTCCAACCATTGTAGCCATCTGGGGAGTGAACCAGTGGATGGACGAATTCTGTCTCTCTCTATATCTGCCTCTGCCTTTCTGTAAGTCTCTCTGCCTTCCAAATAAATTAATTAATTAGTTTTAAGAAAAGTCCCATATGAAAGAGTGAAAGACTCTAATTATTCTGTTTGTAAAGAACGTGAATACTTTCAAACTTCAAGGTGCTAGAGGCCAGAGCACATGGCTGACTGGCACTTTGGAGCCAGGAGAGCCCATCTATCCTTCTCACTTAACTAAGTTCCTTAAATTCTCTGCATCTGAGTTTCTTTGTGAAATGGGGCAGGATTACAGGAAACAGCTGTACTGGGTCTCACGCGGGGCCTGGTGAAAAACTGTGGGTGCACACAAGTGTTCACTAGCTTTATATGCCCCAATAATTACACGAAATTAGCAAGATATTTCTATTTGGAGAGATATTTGCTATTTGGATTGTCTGCTTCACTAAATCATAGAACATAAAACTCTTGTTTAGGTGCTAAGTTTTTGTGACTAGACATTTCCAGAGCTTCGAGATGCCACTTGTTTTCTAAGTTTGTTAAATAAATTTTCTACCCTAGTTGCTTATTTATAATTGTCATCAGATTATCAAAAACACCAAAAAAGTCATCATTTTTCATCAAAATTTCCAGATTCAACAAGGCAGGATGAAAAGGATGCAGGCTGTGGGATCAGTAACAGCTTTCTTCAAATCCTCATTTTGCTATTAACATGTTAAAGCCATTTAAGTTTGAGATTCAGTGTCTCATCTGCCAAACTGGCTAATTACTACTCTGAAAAGTGAAAGAACTAAATAAAAATCATATGTGGGTTTGTGTGTGCATCTGTGTGTGTGAAACTGTATACATTTTAAACTATATATACAAATTTATAAGTTTGTATATAAATCTGGCAGGATATTTCACGGATAGGAATAAATCAATACATTTACATGTTTTTTAGATCAAGAATTTACAATACAGTAAATTTACAAGTTACTGCATTTGGCCAAGCAGTTAAGGCACCCACATGGCATATCATGGGACGTGAGTTCAAGTCCCAGCTCCAGCTCCTGATTCCACTTTCCAGTACGGCAGACCCCAGGGGAGCAGTGATGGCTCAAGTCGCTAGGTGCCTGCCATCCACGTGGGAGACCTGGAATGAGTTTCCAGCTCCCAGCTTAAACTTAGCAGAATCCTCACCATCGCAGGCATCTGAACCAGCATTGGGAGGCCCTCCAGTTCCTCTTCATAAACTGTGACAACTGTATCTGGACGTCTGTACCTTAATGCTCTCATCTGTAAGGGCACATTCAGAATCTGCGTGGGAGAAGGTATTCATGTTCTTCATTTAAATTCCAAATAGTGAAAGAAAGAATTGGGAATCTAACAACTGCTGCCAGAACCCTTAATTTTCTAGACAACTCCTCAAAAGTGACAAATTAGTGGAGATCTTCATTCCTTCTTGTGTGTATTAAGCAGACTAGAGCTTTGAAAGATTGTCTATGTCTATTGTCTATGTGATGTTGTCACTTGCCCCTGGATTTGCTTTCTCCCAGTAAATAGAAAGGGCATGAATGTAAGAGCAGTATTAATAGTCTCTTTTACAGTGGAGAAATTGCATTTGTTGGTTTTTACAGAGACAGCGGCAGGGCTATCACGTACTGAGATTTGTCTAACAGCTCAGAGACCTCCTGATAATCCTACTGTGTCTTCCCACCCATAAGCTTGTTTCTCCTACCCAGCTATTGATTGGCTTTGGTTTGGATCTCTCTGTTTGCAGTACTCAAGATCCCCAGATCTTCACCTCATTCTCCTTATAATTCAGTTTGCAAATGAGTTCCCACCCTCACTGAGAGACTCCCTGACCACTCCACCTGAATTGCCCTGTGCCTCTGACCTACAGTACCTTCTTATTCCAGCACTTCGTTAGCAATTATTATTGTCTTGTCCATGGACTTGTTTACTTATTTAAGAAACTTGTTTAGCTTAGAATTGTGGTCTGGCGTTTTCACCACTATATTGCTAACATATAGAATACCACATGGCTGCTGGCACTGCAGCTCACTTGGCTAGTTTCCGCCTGTGATGCCGCCACCCCGGGTTCTAGTTCTGGTTGGGGTGCCGGATTCTGTCCCGGTTGCCTCTTCCAATCCAGCTCTCTGCTGTGGCCCAGGAAGGCAGTGGAGGATGGCCCAAGTGCTTGGGCCCTGCACCTGCATGGGAGACCAGGAGGAGGCACCTGATTCTGGCTTCAGATCAGTGCAGCGCGCCGGCCGCAACAACCATTTGGGGAGTGAACCAACGAAAGGAAGACTTTTCTCTTTGTCTCTCTCTCTCTCTCACTGTCTAACTCTGCTTGCCAAAAAAAAAAAAAAACATGGTTTACAAGTAGCATTGACTAATTATTAACTGAAGAAATCAATTAATCGTACATACAGTGGAAAGGCTAAGCACTTTGCAAAGTACAATGACTATGCATTCTTCATCAAAATTTGATTCTACCTTCCTATAGAAGCTATGTTTTCCTCAAAAGAACACAAGTCTAATGTGCTATCTTTGGCTCAATCCACCTCAGGTCATAAGTGAATGCAGGGAGCCACTTATCCAGAAAGATAATAACAAAAATGGGTTCCTATTAGGATCAAAACCACATGGAGCCTCATAAAGTGAAAGCCTGAAAGAACAATGCTAGACAGTAAATCTCTGGTTTAGCAAAGCTGACACTTCGATAAAACACATTTTTTTTTTCCACTGGGGGAAAAAATTGCTTGACAAGCTTTTGTTAGATGGTAAAAGCAGAGAATACCATTGTGATAGTGACCCAGCAGGAAGTATAGTTGTAAAGTGTCTACCTCTCCTGAATTAATTACTGGGGAGAGAAGAAAATTTGATTTAAAGAATTTTTCCCCTACATGAAAAATAACTTTTTATTTATTATTTATACAACTAACCATAACAACCCCCATAAACTCTGATAGTATGGAGTTGTCCATTTGTCATCACCCTTTTATATGCACCCGGACTACTGCCTGCACACAGTTCCTGGGAGCACACAGAAACCTGGGCAAGGCCATCCAACTCTGTTATCCAGAATGAGTCCCCATTTTCTATCAACTTGTTTTTCTAGTTTACAATTCTTCATTTTCCTCCTTAAATCTGGCTTGGACCCTCTCCGTAGACACAATCTGCACTTTCCTTGGACAGCATTTTTTTTTCCCACAGTCTCCTGGTTTCCAGCACATTAGAGACAAGGGAGAAAACCTATCTTTTCAACAGGCTTCAAAAGAATTATCAGACAGTGGATTTGAAGTATCTGATGAGTTATGCTGCATCCTTGTTTTTTGGCCATCAGTATCCTCTTCTTAGTAATTGTGATTATTCTCACTTAACCTGAGAATGTCTTTTTGTAATGCTACTCTGCTTTGTTTGATACCCCCTCCAACAGTGCAAGCTCTTCTCAGGCAAAGATGATGTTTTACTCAGCTTAGAAGATTTTGCATTTCCTAACACAGCACTTCCCACATGGTACTTTTAAAAGAGTCGATAAATTAACCAAACTGAATTCAATTCTGGACAAATGGAAGTTTCCCTAGGATTTTTTCTCTAAGATTTTAATATCAAGCTTTAATTTGTAACTGATATGCATCTCTACGTGTAAAATAAAGAATTCCTATCTTGTAGATCTCTTTTATATTAGATAAACTATCATTCACTTAATGATTATCACCTGAGAGAAATCAAATTTGAATGCAAATATATGCAAAACGGCATGTAAAGCTTTCATAGAAGTTGATCCTGATGGTGTGTGTTAGAATCACCTTAGGAAGATTAGAAAGGCAAAGGGGTCCTAATGAGAGATGCACTTCATTATTTGAAATTTCAGCTGACTCAGACATGCACCTTGATAACCACCACTGATGGAAGTATGGGCAATTATGAACAAAGGGGATTCAAAAATTAAGACATTCACCTTACAGAGAAATTGTGAAAATCAAGAGTTTCATTTGGGAAAAGCATGTCATAGAGGGAAGCTCTCTAAAATTTTATTGGCCATTATCATTAGCATCACCATCACTTTGAGTAGGGATTTTCAGGTAGCTGCTTAAAAGGACAGTTCTTGAGCTCTGCCATCAGGGACACAGTATATCTGAGAGAGACCAAATTTTTTACAACACCTCATGTGCTATGGTTTGAACAGGATACAGTTCTTGAATTCATGCAGATGTGTAGACCCCAAAGGCATAGTTAAGGTTATCACAAGGGTAGAAACGTATTACTGTTCCGTTGCTATAGAGGGAGGCCCAGTAGGCAGTCAGGTCTTGGGGGCACATCCTCAAAAGGCAGTTCTCTCAAGAAGTTTTCAGGCAGAGGCTTTATGTGCTATACCACAATGCCAGCCCCAAAGAAAAACTTTTAGTAAAATCTTCAACTGCTTCTAATTTGGCAAATTTTATTATTTTTAAAAACTTCACCAAAAGGGGACATATTCACTTATTAATCCAAATTGTAGAGTAATATGTGCTGATGGTGGGTCTAAAGCCCTCAAATATTAAATGGCATCCTTTACAACATGAGCTGAAAACATGAAAATGTTTACTATATTCAAAATAATTCTACAAGTGATTGCTGCAATGTGCAATGACCAGGTTCTACTTGGCCTTCTGCCATAATTCTTAACATGCTTAGGTTCCACAACATGGTTCAGAAACAAGGGTAAATCATTACACTACACACTGGTTTCTGAATTAATTTCCAAGCACCAGAAGCAATTCTGCTATTACAAGCTGTACTTAGATCGTAAATTTTTCTCTGGGCCCCGTTGCCTGTGCCAAACAAATATGAAGTTACTAATATATATGAAGATGGCAATTTGGCAAAATATTATGAGCACAAAGAGCGAAATCATTACCTCCTCACAATCAGGACCCTCTAGTAGCTGAAAATGATGACAAGAAAAAAAAAAAAAACAGCCAAACAGTCCCTGAAACACTTCTGTTGAAAACCTGCTTCATCTTCGGCAGACACCTGAGAAGAAACTAGTTAGCAGCTTGACAGATTCGAGACAGGGACAAGCATCTTTCCTTGGCACTATTTTAAATTGCGGCAAGGGAGGGTGAATCAGTGAAACTGGGGTCAGGCGAAAGAAGTAATAATTGCCTGCTTGAAAAGAAGAGGTATGCAATAGGTAATGTTAAAAGAAAATCTTACTCTTCCAAAATAGGCATTAAAAAATCATTACGGGATCCATGTGCTTAAAGAAATTACGTTATTTTTTTTTTTACTTCTAGGAAATAAAGCATGTATGCCTAGAAATAAACATAAGAGCTTGATTTTTTTAATGATATCAGAGGTCCATTCAAGAATTAACCCACAATTCTTAAAACACTGCATTCATGCTAATGGGGCCACGATTTATATGGATGTCACTAGTCACACCTGATGTAGTTAGGATGACAGAAACACTATAGTACAAGGTCAGCAACACTTTGCGAAGGGCATGGTAGTAAATATTTCAAGCTTTGCTTGGTCCATAAAGCTTCTATCACAATTACTCAACTCTGCCTCTGTAGTACGAAAGCAGAAATAGACAATATGTAAACAAATGAGCATGGCTGTATGAATCTATAAAAGCAGATCTCATGGAAGCTGAGAGCAGAATGGTGGTTACCAGAGACTGGGGAACAAAGGGGAAGGGAAGGAGAGGCTTATTAACAGATATTCAGTTGCAGTTATATAGGAGAAATAAGTTTGGGATCCTTTTTCACAGTGGAGTAACTATAGATAATTATGTTGTACAGTACATACACATACGTACATACAATTGTATGCTACAGTGTAGGCATTTGGTGCTCATATGCCATACTGAAATACCTGAGGTCAAGTCTTGGCTCTGATCTTAAGTCCAGTTCCAGTGTCCTGCTATTGATGACCTTTGGCTGCAGCACGTGGTGGCTCAAGTGGTTGGGTCCCTGCCACCCACACTGGAGACCCAGATTGAGTTCCATACCCCTGGCTTCAGCCTAGCTCAACCCTAGCTGTTGCAAACATTTAGGGAGTGAACCAGCAGATGGCAGATCTCTCATGTCTCTCTCTCTCTCTCAAATAATAGGAAAATAAATAAAGAAATATTTAGAAAACACTAGAAGAAAGCATTTTAATGTTTTCATCATAAATAAATCATAAATGTTTGAGGAGATGAATATGTTTGCCCTGATGTGAACATTAAACATTATATACATGAATGAAAATATCACGTGATACTCCATAAATATCTAAATTATTGTGTATTGGTTGCCAATTTAAAAATAAGCAAATATGTGAAATGTTGATTTAATTTCAGAATATATTTCTAAAAATAGCAGCCAACTGGACTTGGCCTGCAGGCTGCATATATTTGTCAACTTTGCTTTAGTGTGTTAATCTTTAGTCAGAATTTCAGGAAGTGAAAGGCAAGTCTCGCTGCTGGGATCCACAACCCTTTCTTCTTTTTCTCCTGTCTCATTTTAGCCACAGGAAAATCCTTTGCTGTCTCGCTGTTCTTCCCTCAGAGACATTTCCTCTTTCCCCTATTTCCAGGACAGCAACTTTAATCTTCTCAAGGGCTTAACACTTGGGAAACCCTGAGTAAAAAGGAAAGAGCCCCATGACAATTTCTGCTTTGCAGAAGTGTAATGCAGCTGCTGCAGCTCTGTACTCTCAACCGAACAAGGTCCCCAGTGCAGGGGAGCACCGTCAGCATTAAAGAGGAGCCCATCTATAGAGTGCTTAGTAGAGTCCCTGGCACATAGAAGGTGTTCAACAAATTAAAGCTCTTGCTGTTTTATTTGTGTTGTTTTATGGACCTTTTCTGGGGAAAGGAAGCACCTAACGTTTTACCAACATGACAGAACAAAGGAGAAAATACAGATAGAGATTGTTTTTAAATAAACCTCAAAATACTATTCTGCCATGCACTGTGACCCAACATGGCACTGAGCAGCATAGTAACAAGATAGTAACAAGAGTATGATCTCCTTAAGACACTTGTTTTGATTCATTTTAACATAAGATCAAAAGCACATAACCCCTGAGCAATTCATCAAAACTCACATCCTGCCTATGGACTGAGAGAGGGAGAGATGGAGACACTATGGAGAAACTAAGGATGAGCCGGTAACACCAGCCACAGTATGTGCAGGAGACAGGCTGACACTATAGTGATGGCCATCACTAGTGGAAGACAGCTGGGTCCAACAGAGCAAAGGCCAGTGAGGATAACTTTTACCATCACCCGTTCCTGCTACTAACGGCCATACCACTGGGTACCCACTTCCACCTACTGAGGCAGTGGGCAGTCCTTCTTTACACAAATGCCCATTGAAACACATGATGAGCACATGTGTAATCCTGACTTTTCCTAACTTTAATTTATAAACAAACCCTAACTTCCTGTCCTAGCAAATAAACAATATGGAATTACATACAAAAACACTATTTTCCTGCATCTTGAAGAAACATGCATTCTGTATACTTTTATGTACATTTTTAGTACTGTGGACATAAAGGGAATGCACATTATGTCTCTTAAAATACTCTAGCCTAATTTTTTTAGAAAAATAAGTTGATTATTTGAAATCACTGCTAAGTAATTTTATCACAAATAATATATTTACTTTGCATCCTGAGAAGTATTTATATGTACAGTTCACCTTCAAAAATTGGCGCACATAAACCTGAGTAAATTGAAAATATGAAAATAAAAGTCATGGTCAGACTATTATCAAGACAGAAGCAAACATATTCTACCATGCTAAACAACTTAAGATTGCTATAATGAATCACTTTCAAATTTATAAATTAAACCTTACTACCAATTGTCCCTTCATTTTATTATCAAAGACTTTTGGGATACTTACAGGGTAGTAATTGGTGAAAGTGTCTGATCTCTCCCTGTTCACCATCACTCAGTTCTTCAGTAGCACCTGGGTTCTTCCTTGGTTTCTTGAAACTCAATATTAATTGCCTCCATTCCCTTCATCTCAGACACCTAAATGAGGGTCTTGAAGAAATTCTTTTCTCCTTTCCTGTCCCCACAATTATTTAAGATTTCGGCATTGTCTATGATTCAGCTTTATGCCTGACCCTAGGGTCTACCACTTCACCTATTCAGAACTACAGAGCTCTGTCTTCTTCCATTCTTGGCATACATTTTCAGTCATATTCCACGCCCTAAAGTCACAGTTGTAATAATCTGCAGGACACAGGTCATATGCCAGCATATACAACATGGTTATGAAAATTGTGGTGGCTAGGTAAATAACTCATGTATTAATTAGGGTTTCGATTATACTTAAGTTGTCAAGAATAAATGTTTAAGTAAAATACTTGCTTATGAGTATTTATAACAATAAATATGAAAAATGACTTTGAATTACTTCAAATTTACAAGTTGATATAAACCTTCATATGAACTAGCCCAAATAATAGTTCTCAATTGTTTTAAATGTCTAGGATCTTAACTGAATCCAGTTAAAAAGTGTCAAAATTACCTTGCCTTTAGTGTCCATTTTTTTTTATTTGTTGATTACCCCCTCTATCAAAAGCTATCACCTAGCTCACACTGTTTCAAGTGAGGGAACTGATTCATTTGTGTGTCCATTGGAGATATTAAGTTCTACAGCAGCAGGTGCACTGACCAATCAGAATGGAAGATGACCTAACTCTGAGACAATAAAGATTGCTTTCCTCCATACCTCATACTCCAATTGAGTGTGCTACAGAAATCTCACTGTAATTCAGAAAGGTTCCTTCCTTCTAGTGGTTCCTACTGAGAATCTACATCCAGCCAAGAGATGAAGAAAAGCAGAATATTGAGGAGAAACGTCTGCTCTTAGCTAACTTGGCATGGAGATGGCACCTGTCACTTCCCCACATATTCCACTGGCAAAAACATGTTAACATGGGCTGGTGTTGTGGCTCAGCAGGTTAAAGCCACGAGTATATGGTTGTCAGTTGGAGTCCCAGCTGCTCCACTTCAGATCCAGCTCTCTGCTAATGTGTCTGGAAAGCAGTGCAGGATGGCCCATGTGCTTGGGCCCCTGCACCCACATGGGAGACCCAGAAGAAGGTCCTGGCTCCTGGCTTCAGGCTGCCCCAGTCCGGGCTGTTGCAGCCATTTGGGAAGTGAACAAGCAGACGGAAAATCTCTTTCTCTCAGTAACTGTGCCTTTCAAATCAATCAATAAATCTTTAAAAAAAACAATGATTTACATGCTCCCCCGAAATGCAAACGGCCTGAGAGATACAGCCTAGCAATACACTCAGTGGGTACAAACTACTGTCTCTGCCACATACGAAGAAGTGAGAAGGTAAAAATGCTGTAGAAAAGAAAAGCTGAACAAGGCAAAGGAGCGTTTGGAGTGCAAGGAAAGAGTTTGCCAATTAAACCAACTTGCTCAGAGCAGGCCTCACCGAAGAAGTAAAAGGTGAGGAAGGCTTGAAGTGAAATACAGGTTTAATCAGATCAGATTCTAGGGAGGAGTGTCTCAGGGAGCTCACCCAGCCAGTCCAAGGCCATGGAGTGGGTAAGTGCCTGGTGAAGTCAGGAAAGAGAGACAGAGAGGCAAACATGCTTACAGCAGTGTACTGCAGGGGTACCTGAGAATTTAAGGAGCCCAGGAGACTTGGATAGGAAATTGTAAGGACTTTTATGGATTCTGAAGAGAATGGCATTCTTTTGAATTCAGACTTAAACAACGGCATGATCTAGGTTACATTAAAAAAAAAAAAACACTCAACTTGTTCTCTGAGACGACACTGGAGAGAGATAGGCATGGTACATGAGAGACCAGTTATGGAAGTACTACAACTGCCCCCCCAAGGATTGTAGTAGGGTGGATCCAGGGAGCAGCAGAACAGATTTTGGGAAGTGGCAAAATTCTGGATGTATTTGAAGACAGGGTCAATGCATTTGTGATAGATTGGATACAAACTATGAGAGAACAGAAGCAAAGATGACACCAAGGATCTCTTTCAATAAAATTTATTTCTTTATTTTGAAAGTTAGAGTTACAGAGAGAGAGGGAGAGAGAGATCTTCCATCCACCAGTTCACAACCCAGATGGCCACAATGGTCAGCACTGGGCTTGTTCTGCTTGTTCACTCCCCAAGGCCACAGTCAAGAGCCAGGAGCTTTATCTGTGACTCCCATGTGGGTGGCAGGGGCCCAAACACTTGGGTCATCTTCCACTGCTTTTCCTAAGCCATCAGCAGGGAACTGTATCGGAAGTAGAGCAGCCAGGACATGAATGAGTAACCATATGGGATGCCAGCATCGCTGGTGGCTTTAGTTACTATGCCACATGTGGGCCCTGAAGCTGAGAATCTTGGCCTGGGAAATAAGTAAATTCCAGTTGCCATTAACTAACATGCGGAGATTGAGAGTGAAGCAAATTTGGAGGGAGGACAGGCATAGCTAAATCTACACTGAGATATTTATTACACATCTCAGTGGAGTTACAAATAGTCAGTTTGGATATCTGACTCAGTGACTACAGAATCATTGGAAAAGTGTGGGCCAAAGATATAATTTTTGCCATTGCAGACAACGGGTGCTATGTAAGCTATGAGGCAGACAAGATCAGCAAGGTAATAAGGATTCAGAGAGAAGAGGTCCAAGGTCTGAGTACCGGGCCAAGGCAACATTAAGAGGTCAGGATAAATAAGACAAATCAAAATGAAAAAAAAGTGAAGCGAGCAGACATGGAGTAATGTGGAAAGAAATTCTGGAGAGTGTGGCGTCCTGGGAGCCAAGTGAAGAAACAGTTTTCAGGAAATAGGAATTGTCAGACGTGTGAAATGCTGCTAATAGGTCACGTAAGATGGGCACTGAGAATTGGATTTAGCACCTGAGGGTCTTTGATGACCTTGATGAAAGCAGCTTTGGTGGAAGGTGGAATGGCAACAGACTGAGAAGGGTGAAGGCAAGACAGATGTGCAGACAGGAGCTGGAAGTTGGAAGTATAGTCAAAGAGAAGCAGAGAAACCAGGCTTGCGTGGAAGTCCTGTTAAAAGATCGTTAGTATCTTAAGATGGATTAATATCAGGTTGTTTCTTACTGTATTAACATTAACCCAGTTGGGACTCAAATATAATCACAGACTTCTTCCAATTTACACATTTCTTGAAATACTAGAGTGGTGGCACATCACAGTTCCAATCTTGGTCAAAAATATAATTGCTTTGGTTTACCTTCAGTGATTAACCTAGAAAAATGCTTATCCGGTCCTGCTAACTATTTAATACTCTCAAAGCAGATTCTATCAACTAATGCCTTCTCTTGGTACCCTTAAAGTTAGCACAATTAGCGCCTTCGGAAAATGTGAAAGCTGCATTTATC
Organism: Sylvilagus floridanus; assembly: GCA_949820135.1. Lineage (NCBI taxonomy): Eukaryota > Metazoa > Chordata > Mammalia > Lagomorpha > Leporidae > Sylvilagus > Sylvilagus floridanus. The sequence goes on along the minus strand of OX463246.1, from coordinate 25,087,858 downwards.
CTTCCATTTCTTTCTGTTAAAATAGGACACACACTCGTGCCTTTCACTGTTTAACTTGAGTCATCAAGTTCTTTCTCTCCCCCAGTTCTTTTACTTAATAGTCAGAGAGGCTGCATCTTGCAAATTCAAAAGAAAGGCATGTGGTCTTCAGAGGATGAATCTGCATTGAACATGTCAGTTCACCCTATACAAATGACATCATTCTCACCATCAGTCGCTTCTTAGAAAAGATGCTGGGGCTGGTGCCACAGTATAGAGGGTTAAGCTGCCACCTGCAATGCTGGAAACCCATATGAGCACCAGTTTAGGTCCCGGATGCTCCATTCACCATCCAGCTCCCTGCTAATGTGCCTGGGAAAGAGTGGAAGATGGCCCAAGTGCTTAGGCCCCTGTGCCCTTGTGGGAGACACAGAGTTCCAGGCTCCTGGCCGATTGCAACCATTTGGCTTGGTATAAACCAGCAGATGAAAGTTTCTCTCTCTCTCTCTCTAATTTTGCCTTTCAAATAAATCAGTAAATCTTAAAAAAAAAAAAAAAAAGTTACCTATTCCTTGTGAAAATGGCTAGCTGGTCCAGAGACTCTAACCCTTAAAAGGGATTCATGTGATAACATGGGTGGCAATGAAACGTTGAAAAATGTCTACTGAGCAGTATAGATCTGAAACTTCTAGAAATGTAAGTTATGGGGCCAATGCTGTGGCATAGCAGGTAAAGCTGCTGCCTGCAGCACCTGCATCTCATAGGGGCACCAGTTCAAGTCCCCACTGCTCCACTTTCGACTCAGATCTCTGCTAAAGCACCTGGGAAGCAACAGAAGAAAATGACTCAACTGCTTGTGCCCCTGCACCCACGTGGGAGACCCAGAAGAACTTCCTGGCTGCTGGCTTCAGATCAGCACAGTTCTGGCCACCTGATGAGTAAATCAGTGGATGAAGATCTCTCTCTGCCTCAGTCTCTCTCTCTGTGTAACTCTGCCTTTCAAATCAATCAATCAATAAATAAATCTTAAAATTAAAAAAGAGAAGAATGGAAATTACTAAGACCATGGGGAAAAAGTAGAGGTCAATTAGTAGCCACATATTTTTCCACAGTCAATATACCTGGTTCTAGTAAAACACAGAAATCAGAGACTGGAAATATATATTGAAAGGTCTTAAATATGACTTTAAGTGAACATTAAACAAACTGAATAACATTTTGGTAAGATATGGAATTCAAGTACAATTTGATAATAGTTTTTATTCTTTATACGGTTGCCAAATAAAACCAATTGAGATCAGATAGGAGGTAGTTTGGTGCTTTTAACTGAACAAGCATCATTGGAGACTATAAATGTGTCAGTCTCTATGCTAGGAAGACAAAGATTAAAAAGACATTTTTCTCATCTTTGAAGAGCTTCCATTTAATGAGACAAAAAAAATTAAACTATGATGACATAATTTGGCAAGTGCTCTAATAAAACATTAAAGACAGATACCAAAAGTAACAGAAACACAGTCATTAATTTCACTAGTGGCAGTGGGGAAAAACTAAAAGCAGAAGTTAACATCTGAAGGATAAAAAATGTCTTTCTAGATCTGGGATAGGGTTGAAGGTCAGAAAGAGAGGTCAAACAATTTAAGGCAGAGGTGGCAGCAAAAACAAAAGCAGGTTAAGTGTAACATGGCATTATCAAGATGGAAACACACAGCTACCAGAATTCTCCCAGTCCTGCTTTTCAAAAATAAGGCAGCCAGAACAAAGGTGGGCTTTACTTCCTGAAGAGTGTCTAGAGAGAGAGCAGTGGGAAGGGGGCCACTCCTCACATGACATGGACTGACATGAGGAGACAAAGGAAGAACAGTACCTCAAGAGGAAACTGCTCGGAGAAAGAAATACAGGGGAGAATTATCATCCTGGATTCCATTCCTTTCCTCACTACCACCTTCCCCATCATTACCTCAATTGTCAGCCAGACTTGTGGTTGTGTCTCTAAGACAGATCTGAATTCCAGCACTTTTCACCATCTTCTCTGACAGTCCACAAATCCAGGACACCACCACCTCTCTCTTGATTTACCACAATAGCTAGCCTGTTCCCTTGCTCTCTCACTCCCTGACAATCTTATATCCCCAAATCTCAAGGGATCATTTTAAATCTGAATTAGGTTACACTGTTCCCTTACATAACATTTTCCTTGGAGTCCTATTGGAATCAGAATAAAAATCGATGTGTCTTATTTTTATCTATAAGGCCATGTATAAATTGGCTCCTACCTGCCCCTCTACCCTCATTTCCTATTGATTTCCTGTGTCTGGAATTTTCCTCTCCATTACCTTTACAAAGCCAACTCTCTTCCTACACAATTTTAGCTCAAGCGTCACCCATAAAGGCCTTTTTCTAATCACACCATTTGAAGTAGCTTGCTCTTTCCACTCTCTGTCCATTATTCTTACACTTTCGACATAGCACTTAGCATTACTTGAAGTGATCTTATTTGTTTACTTTCCCCACTCTCCCACTGTTGAAGTAAACTCCAAATACTTAAGGAATTTTTCTGTCTTCTTTACTTCTTATTCACAGTGCATAGAGGCTACAACTGAAGAAGCACTCAGGAAATAATGGTTAATGCATGGGAAAGCTTGGGTAGAGGAGAAAATATGCTCACACAATATTAGAAGTTTTCTCTGTGATACACTACATAACATTTCTGTGTATTCCACTTAGAGCTCCACTACAAACACCTACATTCTTCTTCAGGACACTGAGAGACAGATGAAGTAGCCATGTAGTCTCGTGCTTCAAGGCAAATGAAAGCAGGCCCCACTTCATACAGGACAATTGTGAAATCCCTGTCTGGAGACTCTGAGTCCAATTCCTACTCAACAAATACATTTACATACCCATTCATCTCTTAAGACAATGTAGGTTTAGTTATAATAGTCAAAGGTAAAAGAAGAGTTACGCCAGAGCTATGAGTCATAGGGGTTCTGATGAGGATATTCCTGAAGACCTAGAAAACAAAGGAAATTACTAAATTTTGATATGACAAAGTTGTAGTGAATAACAGAATTGGAAAATGAGGGTTTCTGAAATAGAATTGGCACTGTGATTGTGTTCAACATGCTGTATGGGCAAGAGACCCCACACCCAAGAGGCATGACAGTCACTAGAGAGAAGCTCTCCATTGTGCAAGATTCCAAGGGCTTTACCACGAGCTTAGTTTCTACTCCCTGACAACTCCTCACCACCCATACCCGTTCTCATTCCACGTTCCATGGGCAACCATCTGATTGTAATTCAATTTCGCTGGTCCCTTGACACTAGGAAAAGAGTTGAGCTATATCATGGCCAAGGCATTGCTCTCATGACAAAGTGTGAATTGTCTGAGGTCCTTGTTGGGCCTGCATCACAGCCCAGTGTCTCGCTCTACCTGCCCAGCTTCCTTCACTTCCCTTCCACAGGTGTCAGCCCCAAGCACTCTCCACAATATACTACCTGACTGCTAATCTCCAGCTCATGGTTGGCAACCCTGGGAGCCATCTGCAACCTCTGTCCTTAGGTACAGCAGGACCCAGATGTTCTAATAATGCAGTCCACAATATGTCTCTCTCTTTCAGCACTGCATTAGGCTCAGTCTTAGTAAGACTCTTCTCCATGGTGGAAAGACAATTTTAGGTAATATTGCCAAAATTCTTTTTCCAAAATCAACTTGATAAAAATAAATCTATCTAATGACAAGTTCTTTTCAGAAACATTGGCAAACAATTGCTGGAAGCAAAGTAGGCTGATACATCATCTGAGCAATGAGTAAAAGAAAAGTAAAAATGTCTAAAAGAGAGAAAATAAAACATAAAAATATCCAAAAAATGAAAACTCACAACATTCCTCATAATAAATAACTGAGCATATGTACTACGAAATAATTCATCATGGCATTTGACCTAAAAAGGTAAAATTATTCTGAGAAGTGTTTGGGAAATTATGGCCAGAAGAAATTACTGTTATTATCATATGATTACTATGTCAGACTTGACCCATAATAAAAAAAATACAAGAATTTGAGGGATCAAAAAAGAAATTGGCTTTAAAAAATACTAAGAATGATAAGATATGTCTACAGTATAAAATTAACTGGAAAGTGACAGGAAAAGTCACACCAAATATTAAATTTTGCTGCCACATCTCAGAAATAAACTAAGGTTTAAATGCTACGTGGAAAATTGCCAGAAGAATCTTGACAATGCTAAAATGTGCATGATATAAAAAAAATGACATTAACAAGATTTAAAGTAAGGGGCCCAGCCATCTTGGGGAGTGAACCAGCAGATGGGAAGATCTCTCTCTGGATCTCTCCCTCTCTCTCTGTAACTCTGATTTTCAAATAAATAAATAAATAAGTCTTTTTTCAAAAAAAGGTTTGAAGTAAACAGAAATTTTTAAAAAATAAGCTATAAGCCAAGTTATTGGTTATTGAGGAAATATTATTTTCTGTATTATATATGTATAAAGAATAAATCACCTATGGTCCTTAGAATTTACCAACTAAAACTTTTAAAAAAAACGTTTATATGAAGACAAATAAAAAGTAGGAATCTTCAGGCTCTTAAAAGTATTCTGTCAAGTGTAAATTGTGACAATCTTGATAAGTATTTAAAAGAAGATTTTGATAAGATGGTAAATATATCATACAGCAAATCTTCGTTTGGGAAATTCAGTTTCAAAAAATTATTTTTTGGAGAATTGGTTTTCCACAAGTTGGCCTACTTCCAGCCACTGGAACTTCCAGTCACTGGCAACCACAGCCGTAGACGTTATCAAATGGTTCAGCTCCTGCTATAATAACACACACTTTGGTCCCAAGAGCTCCAACAGAAGTCCCGGCATAAACTTTGATCAGGACAGCTTGGACCATGAGGTCATCCCTGCACTAGTGACTGTGGCCAAGGAGACGGAATATGGTGACCAGTCAAGCATGATCCTCACAGCGCCCTCCAGAGCTCGGAGAGCAATCGGGCCTGTGTGTATCACAGACTGTGGATGAGAGAAGGAAAACTCCCAAACAATAAACTAGAGTCTGTCATCAGGAAAGAGCAATGGCAGATGTTCTTACATCTTCTATTCTGACACTTGGAACATGCTTTTTTTCAACTGCATTTCTCTAACCGTCTGGTGGAACCAAATTTCATCACGACTTTCAAAAGAAGATAACTTGCTCTGTTTAATTCCACTTTAACTGGAGAGAGAGCAGACAAATTTTTTCAAGCCAAAATGTGTTTATTCTTTATATTATACTATAAAAAAGTAACATTCTTCTTCTTAGCTTTTAAGACTTTTAAAAACATTAATCTTGATATTTTTGCTTGGATTCCAACATTCAAATCACTACTCTATACTTCTGATTAACAATGGAAAAAAAGTTCCCAAGTTGAGGTATACATGACTTTTTATAGTAGTTATTACGTATTTACATAGAAAATACACTCTAGCAGGCAGAATTTCTTGATGATTAAGGTTATTTTAATTTTGAACACGTTGTCTATTATTACCTTTTAACCATGTTTAATCTTCAAACCAATTGCCTCCACCCTGGATAATTAAGAATTGATATATTTGTAGTAAAGTGAAATAAAACTCCAAGAGTCTAAATTGAACCTTCAGATGATCCTGAAAATGCTCTCACATTCTTTCTCTCAATAGCTGACAAATACACACTGAGAACTTACTGTGAGACAAGAACTGTTTCAGGTACTAGGAATAGTGCTCAAACTTCCTACCCTTACAGAGTTTTTATATTCATCACAGGAAACCGATCCAGATGGCCATTTGACCTAGCAGAAAGCAAGCTGGTTGGGATGACTGGATGCCATCTGGGAGTATCTGGGTTCAGATCCCAACTCCACTCCTAATTCCATCACTGATGCTAAGGCACACCCTGGGAAGCAGCAAATGATATTAGGTTCCTTCACTCACATGGGAAAACCAAATCGAGTTGCCAGCTCCTGGCTTCGGCCTGGCTCAACCCCAACCACTATGGGTTTTTAAGGAGCAAACCAGAAAATGGGAGCTCTTTTTCTCAATTTTCCTATCTGTCTCTTTCCTGCTATCTGCCAGAAAGAGGGAGGGAGACAGAAAGAGAGAGAGAGAAAGAAAAAGAGAGAGATTTAATTTTTAAAAAAGCAGCAAATAAATAAATACATCAGATCACATTTTGGTAACTGTGAAAAAGCAAAGCGAGGGGCCAACATTGTGGTGCAGTGGAATAGGCCTCCACTTGAGATGCCAGCATCCCATATGAGCACCAGTTCGAGTCCTAGCTGCTCGACTTCCAATCCAGCTCCCTGCTCATGTGCCTGAGAAAGAAGTAGAGGATGGCCCAAGTACATGAGGCCCTGCCACCCATGTGGCAGGCCCGTATGGACATGTTCCAGGCCCCTGGCTTCAACCTGGCCCAGTACTGGCCATTGTGGCTATTTGGGAAGTGTACAAGTAGATGAAAAACCTGTGTGTATGTGTGTATGTGTGTCTCCCCTCTAACCCTTTCAAATAAATAAATCTTAAAAAAAAAAAAAAAAGTAAAACAAGGCAATAGAACGTGAGAGGATTTTTGTAGAAAGACTGGCTAGAGTTTGAAAGAACACATCTCAAGTTTTCAATTGAGAATAAACATGACAAAGAGCAAATAGAAAATTAATCTCACTTTTATTATATTGATAATGCTGACTTAGGAAAAAGTATCTGATATCTGTGGGCAAGTGGATTTCCGTTATTGATAAATCAATACATTTTCTGGCCCAGTTATTATTAGTGCTGGAAAACCAAAAACTCAGGGGAGGGCACTATGGCGTAGCAGATAGGGCTGCCGCCTGCAATGCTGGCATCCCATATGGATGTTGATTCGAGTCCCAGCTGCTCCATTTCTGATCCAGCTCCTGACTAATCGCCTAAGAAAAGCAGCAGCTGATGGCTCAAATGCTTGGGCCCATTCCACCCACATGGGAGACCTGGAGAAGCTCCTGACTCCTGGCTTCGGCCTGGCACAACTCTAGCTGTTGTGGCCATCTGAGGAGTGAACTAGCAGATGGACATTCTCTCTCTGTCTCTCCCTCTCTCTTTCTCTGCAATTCTGACTTTCAAACAAATACATAAATCTTTAAAAGCAAAAAAGAAAGAAAACCAAAAACCCCAGCGTGGGCAGATCCCTCTCACAGGCAGAGCAAGGGGGTCTCATCCTTCCTGCAGGTAACCATACCCGCAAGGAGGGGGAGGGAGATGCTCCCAGCTCCCCTTTCACTCCTCCAAGCAAATAAGTCACAGCTCCTCCCTCAATGCAGAGTGAATGAGAGGACAGGGACAGGACAAGCATGTTACTAAAGTCCCTCCACCTGGAAGGAGACAAGAGGCGCGGGATGAGGATGATTCCTCCTGAACCTGTGTTTTTCGCCCAGCTGCTCAGGTGCAAAGTAGGGAGGTAGAGAGTTGTGTGTTTAAGCAGGGACGCAGCCGGATGTGTATTACAGAAGGCAGGGGTGGTGAGGAGGGGCAGGGGAGGAAGTGTTGAGAGTGTCTGCAAGGAAGCAATGTAGGAAAGGATATAAATTGGATAAGGAGAAACGTAAGTCCATTAGGACAATAGCAAACAATGGAATAAGTGGTTTGGTAAATGGATTACGTCCAAGTATAACCAAATAACTGTGGGAATAAGGAATCAGTAAGTGACCTGATAATATAAGGTAGCTCCTCTGGTAGAGAAAATAATGGCCTACCCCAAATGTCCACATTCTAATGGGGTAGTGAGAGAGCCAGAGAGAGCTGAACATGCTACACCGCTGTTTATGAAGAGGAAGAAGGCGAGGCACAAGACCAGGAAAGCAGGTAACCTATAGAAGCTGTAAAATGCAAGGAACTGCTCTCTCCCCAGAAGACTCTAGAAGGAAGGCAGCTCTGTGTAAGAATCCACTGAGTTTGTCACAGCAACAATGGGAAAGAAACAGTCCATTATAATGGAATGCCCTAAGTCAGTATTCTAAAGGCACATCAACTACTGGTCATGGACAATCTGGAGTGTGCCATGGACTAGAGTGTGGTCAGGAAGGTGAGGTCTTGGAGGTGGTCATCGTACATGGATATTGAAGCCTCCAAGAATGAAGGTGGCAATCAATATGCTCAAACCTTCAGTGCATAGGAGGAAGATGTGGAGAATCCCACGACTGGATGCACTTTAGGGGATCCTGACTTTGGAGGAACAAGGAGAAACAGTGGCCTGGAAGGAATAATAAAACAGAAGGCTGGCACTTATAAAAATTGCCAAATAGGGGACAGAACCATAAGTCAAAGAATGTCCTCAGTGAAAGAAAGAGAGCGAAAGAAGTGGTGAGAAGAAAGCTGAGGATACCAGAAAGTCTGGATTTTGATGACAAATCATAAGAATACACTGAAAGACCGGCGCCGTGGCTCAATAGGCTAATCCTCCACCTTGCGGCACCAGCACACCGGGTTCTAGTCCTGGTCAGGGTGCTGGATTCTGTCCCAGTTGCCCCTCTTCCAGGCCAGCTCTCTGCTGTGGCCAGGGAGTGTAGTGGAGGATGGCCCAAGTGCTTGGGTCCTGCACCCCATGGGAGACCAGGAGAAGCACCTGGCTCCTGCCATCGGATCAGTGTGGTGCACCGGCCGCGGCGGCCATTGGAGGGTGAACCAATGGCAAAGGAAGACCTTTCTCTCTGTCTCTCTCTCACTGTGCACTCTGCCTGTCAAAAAAAAAAAAAAAAAAAAAAAAAAAAAAAGATAAGAATGCACTGAAAGAGCCTGGAGTATGGGGTGGGAGAAATGACATGGAGATATCCAAGGTCTACAGTAAATCAGCCATGGTGATATTGTGAACTGAGATTACTGGACTTCTGAAGATGATTTAGAGAAACTAGGGTATATATGATGCAATTTGCCCTGACACTTTTGCAGCAGGGTAGGTGGTTTATATAATAAGTTTTTGAGGACTGCTGTCTTCAAGAGTCATACTGACTGCCTTACCAACAAGAACAAGAACTCCCTGGGCTTTCTTTAAGCTCATCTCAAGGGGCTTGGTACACACACATACACACACACACACACACACACACACACAGCAGCCGCAGCAGCAGCGGCAAGGCCTTACTGAAATCCACAGTCCATGCAGCCCTCAGACCTTCTCTGAAGATTCAGCGAGTAGGTCATGGCTGTGGAGGGAAAGCGGGGCTGTGGCCCTCCTTCCAAGCTGCTGCAGAACTTACTGTGGTCAGGGTGAAGAAAGGGGCAAGTGTTAGAAATTAACATTATTATGTAAAGGTTTCCCTAGGTCTGCAGTTCTGAAATTCTCATGAACTTGAATCTTATGGAGTGGCATAGTGGGTTAAGCCACTGCTTCACACACCCATGCCTCTCATCAGAGTGCCTGATCAAGCCCGGGCTACTCCACTTCTTCTCCAGCGTCCTGCTAATGCATCCTGTGAGGCAGCAGATGACGGTGCAAGTGCTTGGGCCTCTGCCACCCATAAGGGAAATCAGAATGGAGCTCTCCTGATTGCAGCCTGGCCCAGCCCTGCCTATTGTAGCCATTTGGGAAGTGAATCAGCTGATGGAGAACCTCTCTCTCTCTCTCTCCCTCTCTCGCTCTCACTCTTGATGTCTCCCCTCTCTCTCTCTCTGTCTTTCAAGTAGATGAAAATAAATAAACCTTTTTTAAAAGACTCAAATAACTTAGGAGTAAATATGAGGCAGTTTCAAAATGTTCTTGGAAAATGCATGTTAGGAAACATCTATGCACAGATTTTTTTTTTTAATTGCACCAAATAAACTTCTTTTAATTTGACTTTTCCATGAACTTTTTTGAAGTAATACTAGTCCCTTTATAAAGTAAGTCTCCTATTTGAAGAAGTAATAATTTTAAAGAACAGTTGAATAGATTGGGCAAATTAGAACAGTGAAAATGAAAAAGAGAGGAACTGCAAATAAGAAACCGTCCGATTGAAATGGTTTTTGCTGACACAAATGAGAACTGCTTTTTAAGAGCATTTGGCAATCTTTAAAACTCAAACCTCTGGCAGAAAAATCCAGACACTAGGGAAAAAGACATGTTATTCAAATTTGTTCTAAAAGTGAATTCTGCTTCTTTACAAACAATAAAGCTTCCTTTTTACTTTTTCTGTTTTCCCCAGACAGGAGGAGGGTGTAAGTTCTTAGTTTTTGCACATACATTTTAGTTAATATTTAAAGAAATTTAGTTAGCCCTCTACTCCATGTGGTCCAAAGAACTATATAGAAATTGTAATCTCTTTATAATGGAGATTCTTATTATGGTTTCACAGCACCCATGCAGCCAGTATAATTATGTGTGAAACTGTGTGACAAGATGGATGTTGGCCATTACAAAGGGAGGGTCCTTAACTCAAAATTATTTCATCATAGAAAAAACAAAAAGGAGACAGAAAACCACTTTTCTAGGAGTTTATAATGTAACATGAATTCATTCTGGTAGCTTTTGTAGTATAAATATACTTTGTCAGTATATTTTTAAAATCATGAAATTGGTATAAAAGACACCAAGGATTAACAAGTCATGCACATCCTAAGGAAGCGAATTTAGATAATGAATAAAAGAGCAGAAGTCAGAATTGAAGTGAGAAATATTAATTCAACATGTATTGAGCATCAACTTCATGCCATGTGTTGTGAACATATAGATAAATGAGCCTCAATCTCTCTACACTTCAAGAGTTCAAGCTCTTGATGTGCAGATGGCAAATGACAATTTTGTGCTAAAAGATTAGACAACGTCACCATCAGTGAGAGGAAAGGAGCAGGAGCTCAGGCTGGGGTGCCAGGAGCCTGGGACTGCTGTGGATGGGCGTGACTAGCCTGATGCTGTAGAAGAGATATGAGAACTGTTAGCATCATGAGAGCAAACGCTAAATAAGATGATTTTCAAAGGCACCATCAGTCATTCTTTCAACAGCATTGTTTCATTGAATATTTATTAAACATTTATTACATGCTAGGCTAGTTTCCCAATAGGGATGATAGTGAAGAGGAAATGGGTATGTCATATAAATATCATCACTTTCTATGTATACCATTATGTGAAAAAGGTTGGAAAACTCTACCAATAAGATACAATAGAAGACTCTGAGGTTGGAAAGAGTAGTGAACAAGGGAAACTGAATAGAACACATGGAAGAATTTGGTAAGTACCAAAAAGGAAGTGTGTAGATGGGACAGGTACCAGGCACAAGGAGATTGTTATAATTTAGATAAGCAATATGTCATATGTGGTAATATAAGAAATTTACATTTGGTCTCTGAACACAATTCCTGCATCGAGTTTATAAAAATGCTTGTAATTTCCTGAGCAACAGGAAATTAGGAGAATCTTTTGTTCTATTATTTGATCTAAGAGACTAGAAATACAAGCCATATACTGAAAGAAACTTTCACAAAATGCATATTTGATAAAAGATGGCTATCTGTATATATTAGTGATCTTTAAAAAATCATAGAAAATGTATACTATGAAAATGTTGTGCATCAAAATAAATTTCTTTTAATTCCATTTTTCCATATGTTTTTTGAAATCTCCTCATATACAAGGAACTAATTTTTTAATTAAATTCAATAACTCAATTTAAAAAATCAAAATATCTGAAAGACACATCACCAAAGAAGACATACAGATGACAAATAAACATGAAAAGATGCTCAACATCATGTGTCTTTGTGGAATAGCATATTCAAATAGCAATGGGATACTACCATGTATCTATTAGAATATCTGCATACAGAACACTAAAAACACCAAATGCTGACCTGCATATAGAACAACAGGAACTCTATATTATTGTGAGTGGGAATTCAAAACACCAGCTTTAAAAGACAGGTTTGCAATTTCTTAGAAAACTCAATATACTCTTACCAGAGAACCCAGCAATAGTGCTCCTTTGTATCTACCCAAAGGAGGTAAAAATGCCTGCTTTCACAAAAATAAATGTTTGGCCATCTTGAGTCATAACTGCCAATACTTGGAAACAACCAAAATGTCGCATTCAATAGATGAATGGATAAACAAACTAGCACATTTAATATGGTGGAACACTATTCAGCAATAAAAGTCACAAGACATGGACTAAATTTAAGTGCATATTGCTAGAAGAAACTAATCTGGAAAAGCTAGGTGCTCTATGATTCAAAATATATGATATTTTGCAAAAGTCAAAATGATGGGAAAATAAATAAATGACTTCCAGGAGTTAAGAGGGATATAGGTGTGAGGCATATGTAAAATACAAGCATTTTTAAGACAGTAAATCTATCCTGTATAACTATTATGGTGGATACGTGTCATGATAGAACTGTTCCCCAAAACAGGATCTTCAACACAAAGAGTACACCCTAATGTCAACTTTGGATTTTAGTTAATAATATTGTATCAACATTAACTCTTCAATTTTAACAAATTAGCACACTAATAGGAGAGATCGATGATTAGATCAAACTAAACTATATTGGGTTGGAGAGGTACATGGGAACTGTACTTTCTTCTCAATTTTTCTGTAAATCTAAAACTTCTGTAAGAAATAAGTTGTATTTTTGAAATTTATATTTATTAAATAAAAGTTTTCAAAAAAGAAATAAGCCCATCAACTTTTTCTACTTTTATTTTATTTTTTGACAGGCAGAGTTAGAGAGAGACAGAGAGAAAGGTCTTCCTTTTTCCATTGGTTCACACCCCCAAATAGCTGCCACAGCCGGTGTGCTGCAGCCGGCACGCTGTGCTGATCCGAAGCCAGGAGCCAGGTGCTTCTCCTGGTCTCCCACGCAGGTGCAGGGCCCAAGGACCTGGGCCATCCTCCACTGCACTCCTAGGCCACAGCAGAGAGCTGGCCTGGAAAAGGAGCAACCGGGATAGAATCCGGCATCCCAACAGGACTAGAACCCGGGGTGCTGGTGCCACAGACTGAGGATTAGCCTATTGAGCCGCAGCGCCAGCCCAATTTTTTGATCATTCCTAGCCACTGTAGAACCAAACGAGCTGGAGTTGAACTGGAATGGAAGCAGAGTTTTTTAGAGTTCCAATCAGCACCCATATGGTATGCCGGCATGCAGGCACTTCACCTGCCACACCACAGCACCGGTCCCCAAGAGAGTAATATTTTTATATTTTACAATCATTTTTACGTTCCATCCATATCCCTAAGCCAAAATTGTGTTATATTTATTACATAAATTTAATTACCTATAATTTAAAATACTATGTTATACATGCAATACACTTTTGAAAGTTAAAAGCAACCAGAGTTCCTTTAAATTATTTATGCATTTAAAATTTGGAAGGGCCAGTGTTGTGGTGCAGCAGATCAAACTGCTGTTTATGATGCCAGCATTCCATATCAGGCAGCCTGTTCAAGCCCTTGCTGCTCTGCTCCCCTTCCAATCTAGCTTCCTGCTAATGTGCCTAGGAAGGCAGTAGATTAAGGTCTAAATGTTTGGGTCCCTGCCGCTCAGGTGAGAGACCCAAATGGTGCTCCTGATTCCTGGCTTTGACATGACACAGCCCTGGCTCTGTTGCCATATATGAAGTGAGCCAACAGATGCAAGATTCTCTCTCTCGCTCTTTCTCTCTCTTATGCTCTACTTTTCAAATAAATAAATTGTTAAAACAAATTGAAATAAAACTCTTTCAACGGAAGACCAATCACAATAGATCTATTTGTATGCTTAGATACTATCTTACTATCTCCTGTCAAAAAAAAAAAAACCTAAGCAAGGATGCATGCATCAAAAATAAGTTTCATTCTCAATTTTCACCAATAATTTAGCAATATGAAAACTAGCAGCAATAATTCCCTAGATGTCTAAATTTACAATGTATCATGTTAGGAGAGAATAAAACAGCCAAGACCTAAATAAATTTTGGCTTTAGAGTCAATACTTTTAATTTCCTCTGGAATCAAATCACAGAATGAAGTTTTTTTTTTTTTTATGTCAAACTGGAATTTTCTTCCTTCTTTCTCGTGTATAAGTACAAGGGCTGTTCCACACTAAGGTCACCAAGGTAGCTTATAGCTTATATAGCTTTATAGCTTATAAAGAATATAAATTTCTATCTGTCTTTGAAGGATGCCATGGAGTCCTTAGGGCAGGTCAAGGATTGAATAAAATAACCTTTGGGTGTCCCCACTACCTTATGGGTTGAGGAAAGTTAGGTCTATTCACAAAATAAAATGACTCCTTTTCAACAATAACTCTTCATTTTCGATGTGACAATTTTTCTTTTTTAAATACAACTCTCTACCACCCTGACATTGGATGTCCAGACAGCACCAAGTCTGTGAAGTCGAGGTACAAAAGTTAATGGACTACTTTGGAGAGTTCCAATGGTGATAATGAACCACAGAAGGCCCATGTCAACACTGAGTTACAAAGCACAAATGCCTTTTATAACTCAGTAGTGCCTGCCTTTGTAGCACCCAGAAATGACTGTAGGGTGACTGGAATGTTTATAACAAGTAGGAAAAGATAAGGTCACCTGCTTCAAACTCCAAATACTAACAACTGATTGGTCTTCAAATAGCAACAGGTTGACCAATGACTGGCATGTAGTAATGATGCTGAATAAAAGAAAGAGAGCTAAAATTATCTTTTTCTGGCCTTTTTCAGATGATTAGCTACTACCTTTCCTAATATGCTCAGACCTCTCTCTCTCTTGCAATATTAAACTGGATTAGTACATCTTTGCTTTGTTTTTTGTGTTTTTTTAATTAAAATTTTAATTTATTTATTTATATAGAAAGATAGAAAGAGAGAGATCTCAAGATCTTCCATCTCCTGGTTCATTCCCTAAATGCCTACAACAGCTGGAGCTGGCCACACCAGCTGCAGCCAGGAGACAAGAATTAGGTCTATCTATTCTGCTAATAGACTCTATCAATTCTATGCCATGTAGGTGGCAGGGATCCAATTATTTTATTTTCTTTATTTCAAAATAGAATCCCACTAATTTATACAGGTAAGGTTTCCATTATCTATTTTTTTAATCCTGGAGATGGGTATGAATTTTAGTAGACCTTCCCAATCACTGTCAAAATAATTTTAAGAGCTGACCAGGGCCATTAATCTTCTTCTCTAAGCTGGCCTACTCTTCCCATCTCAACTAGAAACTACAAGTCTGGAATACGAGCTGGATTAGCCCCAGACCTCACTGAAGATTTATGATTTTCCTACATGAGCTGATGGTCTATTTATCACCCCCAAGAATTTTTTGTAACAATTTCTTGTAATAAAAATTTGCAGTTACAGACAGAGATATTGAGCCATGACCTGCTTCCTTCCAAGAGGAGCACATTTTTTTTACACTGAAGTGAAAAAGGAGGTACCAGATCTGCCCTGAATTCAGCTCTCAAGGAGGATGGTCATCATCACAAAGGAAGGAGAATATTGATTTTCAGGGGCCTCCTGTGGATCTAGGATCCTAATAATTAAAAAGGGAGAAAGTTGTGAGTTTTGGGGGCATCAACCTGAAACAATAACAACAAAACATTTCCATTAACATCTCCTGTGAGATTTCACTTCAAGAGTTCATTTTATTTTAAAAAGCTAACATAAAATCACCAAAGAGACTATGTCTAAAGAAGTTCTTTCATATATAGGATTAATGTTCAACACTTAGCTTTATTTCTCCAAACCCATAACTAGTAGGAGATAACAGTCCTCAATTTCCTCTACTCTTATTACCAAAAAACAAAATACAAATTTAAAAAAATCTAGGATTTAAAATCATAGATTCCTTTGTTTCTGTAGCAGCAACTGTAATGGCACCCCCCCCCCTTAACACTGTTTTACTGATTTGATTCTTTTTACATTTATCAAAAACCAACATAGTGACAATTTACACATTAGGAGAAATCAAGTAAGAAACATAGCATTATACTCAGATGAGCATACACTCATTTCATGTTCAACAAAATGCTCTGAAAGCTTTGAATGTTTTCTGAAATGTTAAGCATCTGATGGTTACAAAGATATATACTTCTTGCTGTTATTTCTCATTCTAGGAACTGTTTCTTCATTTCTGCAATGTCTTTGCACCCTCTAATGGTCATTGTAAGATTTGCTTTCTTGCAGGCAATTTATTCAAGGCTACTCAAAGGTTTCATCTAGTAAATTTGAATTTTTCATTATAATAATGACATTTACACACTTTACACCTTTAAATCTGTGATTTCATAATCCCAAATATTAATTGAAGCTCACACCTCCTCACACTGTTGAGAAAACAGAAGTACATAGAGTTGAAGTTACAAGGCAAATAATTAGGCAACACTCCATACTTTCCAATTATGTCTGACATATTAACAAGGTAATAAGAATTTAAGATTCTGCCTGCTAGGCACAAAACAAGTCCATAGTGTGGCTATCACTAGGTATCACAGTTCTTATTTCCTGATGCTGACATGATGAATTCAATTTAGAATCTATGTGAGCTTATTTATACAAAGCATAGATAGGAGTTCTAACCTAGTAGAATATCTTTTTTAAAAACAGCAGAAATGAGGCTCTTCTTCCTTAAGAAATTAGATATACAAGATTAAACACACACATATGCATGCATGTACAAGCACACACACACACACACACACACACACACACACACACGGTGTAGCTCAATTAACTCATATAATCTCAGAAACATTAAACTGCTTTAACCATTATATTTTTTAAATATCTCAGGACTAAAGCAGTTAAATGTAAATGTGATGGTCAGTGTTACCATTCTATTTTGTTTTATTTGACACCGATGATAAAAATGCTTATTCCTTTTCTGATGCAAAAATCTCCATCTTTCTGTTAAGTTTCATGTTGAGAAAACAGGAAAGATGTGTCAAGTGTTAATGCAAGCTTCAGTTGAGATTATGCTCCTCACAGTGAAAAAGACACCTGCTTGGTGGTGAAGAGAAACAACTGATGACACTGTACAGATGTCAGAGGAACTACCGTGGAAAGTGTTTACGAGGAGGACTGCTGCATTTCGGCTCAATTTGTTCTTTCTAGGGTGACATTACACATGGTAAGGTATTTTAAACTTGAACAGAAATGGAACTTGTGTCCTTTTTTAAATTCCTACCTTACATCACATCAGCATTTTTTTAGCGAAGTACTTGACACCTATACGTATCTGTAAATCAGTAAGTTCAGTTTCCAAATACAATAATCATTAAGGGAAAAAAAGAACACTACACAAAAGCTCAAGAAATCCCATATACCTGAATAACAGCTGAAGAAAGAAAACATAGTATCATTAAGCTGAAAAAGGTATTATAAAGGTTGATGTACCAAATATTTAAAATTTTTATCAACCGTCACATTACAAATGAAGCTTAGAAGCAAAATTCTAGCTCACGTCAAAATGTAATTAACTCTAACAGCAGATAATAGAGAACTTACAAAGATTACCAGTTCCTGCAAGATATCCATCCACAGGGTTAACCATGTGAAATCCATCAGTGTCAGATGTGATGAAAGCAAATATATATTTAGGAAGATTAAGCTTGTCGTTAGCTCCAAAAATATCTTTTAACCACAATCATGCCTTCAAAAAATCTAAAATCCTTAAAGTCATCTGTCTTACAATGTAACCATGTATACTGTCTAAAATCCCTGTTCTGGATGGGCACTGTGGGTACAACCCATGACTTCCTGTAGTCCTGGCTACCCT
Source organism: Sylvilagus floridanus (assembly GCA_949820135.1). Taxonomy (NCBI): domain Eukaryota; kingdom Metazoa; phylum Chordata; class Mammalia; order Lagomorpha; family Leporidae; genus Sylvilagus; species Sylvilagus floridanus. Next base: position 25,070,139 of record OX463246.1, on the reverse strand, counting down.
GAGCTTCCAATCCACTTTCCTGCTAATATGCCTGAGAGGCAGTCAATAATACTGCTAGAACTAATGTCCTCACCTTCCATATGGAAGACTCAGAAGGAGTTCCTAGCTCCTAGCTTTGGCCTGCTTTATCCTGGCTTTTGCTGTAAGTTGGGAAGTGAACCAATGGATGTCAGTCAGTCTCTCTCTCTCTCTCTCTCTCTCTCTCTCTCTGTCATTCTGCATTTTAAATAAATAAATCTTTATAAAATCCTGTTTATAGTTCATAAACACTAAAAGATATGATATGAAATGGTGACATGAACATTACCAGTATCTTGTCTCGTATGCATTCTTTCCCAATATTGATCACTGAAGTCTATTGTGCCAGTATGTGCATGTTATTAAAATACTGAATACGGGGCTAGTGCTGTGGCATAGCAGATGAAGCCACCGCCTGCAATGCCAGCATCCCATTTGGGTGCCAGTTCGAATCCTGGCTGCTCCTGCTCCACTTCTGATCTAGCTCTCTGTTTTGGCTTGTGAAAGCAGTAGAAGATGGCCCAAGTGCTTGGGCCCCTGTGTCCACCTGGGAAACCTGGAAGAAGCTCCAGTCTCCTGGCTTCAGATCGGCCCAGCTCCAGCCGTTGCAACCATTCTGCAGAAGAAAGATCTCTCTCTCTCTCTCTCTCTCTCTTTCTCTGCCTCTGAAACTCTGCCTTTCAACTAAATAAATAAATAAATAAAATCTTAAAAAATAAAACACTGAATATGCTTTCTTTATGGGCATTGCAAATCACTCCTGTAAAATGCATTCTATCCTGCAAAGGTTTAATGTACAAATACTTGATGAAATAAAACCTATAGAATTGCTTGTTTTCAATAATGTGGAGTTTCAAATCATTTAAATACATATTCAAAGATATAAAACAATTAAATCAACAAGCAACCATTTCTGAAATCAATCCTAACAGCTATTTGAAAGTTGAGTAACCTAGAAGTCATAAGCTACTTGAAATAAAATTCTAGGCCCTTCAACATCAGCCACACAGCACTACTTTTTATTTACATAGTGTTGTACCTTTTCACACTTCAGTGATTACTTATTTAGCTCTTCTTACCCGAAATAATCCCTTTACTTATCATAGTGTGTTATGTAAATATACGTTTTTATATATATGCATATATGTATATGGAATTATCACATAGTAATGTCAACTGTTTGCATAGCTATCTGTATCAATAGACCAACACTACTCCATTAAATTCTTGAAGACAGGAACTGAGTTGCTTCATGTTATATCCCCAGCACCCGACAATTCATAAGTAGCAAAACAATACATTGGTCTTGGAGCCCAAAATATCACTATGGAGACCTGTGTTTTTAATCCTAGATTCAATAACCTAATCCCCCTGTTCTCTTCTATCTAGATTAGGAATAAAACATCCAGCAGTATTGTTCTGAAACTGAAAGACACTTCTAAAGCGACCAGCTCAGTACCTAGCATATAATGTACTATTACATGTGTTGAACTGATTTGTCACTATAGCTCCTTATATTTATATATTCAAAACATTTTCATAATTCTAAATATTCAAAGTACTATCTTGTTTTTTTACTCTTTCTCATATACCATGATTTAAACATAAACAGAACAATAAAAAGATAGACTGTTACTGTTTATTTAGACATCTTAGGCATTTGAGGGTGGCAAGCTCACTTTTTTCTAGAATCTAAAACGAAAAAAAACATAGTTTAAAGTATTCTTAGAAAGAGGCACTAAAGTTCAGGGCATTCAGTTTTATTTTCTCCTCTATTTCTCACCAAAAAGGAGAAAATACTTCAATATTTATAAGACTAAGAATAATGGATGTGCATAATTTGCCTTAACACACATTTCTGCCTTTTAAACCCAAGTTTAACTCAGTGAAAGGCCAAGAACATAGACTTAATTATGCAAAAAAGAAAAAAGATGCTCTAACTGAAGTGCACATTCAATAGACAAAATCCAAAGAAAGCAGTCCTGCCTGAAACATTTACAGATCAATTCATCATATTGATTCAGAATGAGCTGTGCTATAATTTTACACATAGATTCCACAGGCTAAACTTGATAAAGTTCTATTTCTAAGGCACTTTTACTTGGTTACACACTTGAACTGGGAATTTTCAAGAAACAGTGATTTGCCCAACCTTAATAAAAAGTACTGTATGTAAACAATAGGTTTTAATGAAGTAATGATTTAAAATTTATCAACTAAATTTCATAAGTATTCTAAAAATTATGCTTGCAATAGCTAATAACTTTAATAAATCATCAGTATCGTCTTGAGAACAAGCATTGTATTTCTATTTCAAAATGATTTACTCCATATACAATGGATGGAATGTTTCCACACACTTTCCTGGCTCTAATGTAATGCTTGAAGAAAAAAATTAAGGTTTGGTTTGGTCTTTTTTTTTTTTCATGGTAAAAGCTGCTTTGGGGGTTATTTGTGGTTATTCCTTGGGGTCCTTTTGTCCTACTAAAATCTGAGGACTTGAATACAACTTAAATACTTTGCCTTTTTTTCCACTTATCATTCTATAATGTAGGTATAATAAGCACTAACACCACATAGAGTATTTCTCAAAAACCACTGAAACTGAGATTCAGAAAGACTTGCCAAATTTTAATAGCATCCAGCAAATGGGGGCATGAGGTCAATCAGTTAATTAGAGCAATAGCGGAAATGCATGCCTCTTAGAGAAGAGAGAATATTTGTCCATCCTTTTCTTCTTAATAAAATACAAGCCCTAATACATGCAGAAGTCCTGAGAGGGTAATAAATAAAATAATAATTTACAAATGAGTCCCTCATGAGCTAGCCTGAGAATAGATGCAGTTTTCCATACATTAAGTCTCCCCTTCTGTGAAATCTCTCCTGGGCCTCGGTCTCTTCATCGGAGCAATGATCCCATTAAACTCCATAACCTCTCATTTCTATTCTATTTAAATTGTTCTGATTTCTTAAAAGTTAAATAATTATATTAATAATAGAAATCAATTCATTTGCTGCTATCTAGATGTTACAGAGACATACAAACACATGACTATCCAAATCATCCAAGTGCAAGTTATACAAATGTACTGAGCTATGAAAATCCAAAACACACGAAACAGCTTTTGACATGTCATCCTTGAAGGTGCTCCATTCTTTCTAGTAAAATGACACAGAAATTGTGAAAAATCGCATAGAATACCTCAATGAAAACCAAAAGTCCCTTTCTTGTCCAGGTTTCTTTTCTTTAACATAAAGAAGAGAGTTGTAACAAAATTATGGTCTTTGAAACAAATTATAACAAGAGGAATTTTTAAATTACTTCCATAAATGTCACGAGCTATTCAAACTTTCTAAAATTCGTTGATCTGTTCAGAGTAGCTGTGCTTTATAAAAGATTTCTTGAAGTTTAGTACAAAATCTCAAAATAACTACCTTTGCATCAGTAGAAATAAATGATGTTGTTGTGACATGTTTTCTACAAATTTTAACAGCATTCAAACTATCTAATTGTGTATATGTATGTGTGTGTGTGTGTATATATATATATATATATATATATAACAGAACAAACAGGAAACAAAAACAAAACAAACTGGCTTTTCTCAGTTATTTGATCTCACAATTAAAAACAAAATTAAATCTCAATACAAGTATTTAAAATACATGCATAACTTTCAAAATGATTTCTAAAATAATTATTTGAAATAAAATAAACTGGAAGTCAATGTAGGTCTTTATTTAAAGACTCCACTAATTACATTACTCAGGAAATTTTCCAAGGTACCTAAGCATCAGAAGCACAACCTTTGCTAGCACTGCCACCTGCTGTTGACTCGAAATCAATTTCCTGCACGTAGAAATAGAAAATAAATGAAAATAAATACACATTGTATTCATGTATGAAAATGACCCACTGCAGCCATAAATATGTAAAAATATTTAATGGAATATTATGGGCAAATTAGTTCACGAAACAAGCACTGACATATATTTTTAAAACAATCTGCATACAAGCCACTGATAGTTTGTTTCCATAGGAGTCAAGTTATACCACACTGGAAGAAGTTCTTAGCATGAAACGGAAGCATGACAAATTAATGAAAAAGCTTCTGATTTCTTGGTTATTTCTATTTGATCGAGGTATATTCTTCGCAAGATCATGTTTTACCTGACAAAAAACGACAGTGATGCAACACAAAAGAAAAGAGAGAGATGGAAAGAAAGCAAGAAAGTTCTCCCAGGAGGAATTAAGTGATTTCCTTTTAGTTGAGTAAACCATGTTTAATGTGCTTACATGTAGGGAGATAGAAGCAAATGTGACGAACACTGTTGAATCCAGTTGAAAGATATATGGAAAATCATCACTCTAACTTTTCTACCTTCTTTAGGTTTACCCACTTCTAAATAAAGGTTGGATGAAAGGATATAAAAATGCACTGGTAATTTTTAATCTCTTTTGCCAGAGTGGCCAAATGACACAGCATTTAGGAGAACATAGAAGTTATATTTAGGAGAACATAGAAGGAGAACATAGAAGACAAATTTAATGCTCAAATTTATTTCGAAGTCTGAGAACGATTGAAACATTTTGTTTTAAGGAATATTGAGGATTTTCCCAGCCCCCTGCAGAGAACCATGATTTACAGCAGATTTGGGTCTTATGGGAGACAGCTTGTTGTGTAGCTGGAGTTCTGACCTAACACCGCCTCTGGGGGAAGACAGGAACAAAGTGTGTGAAAGAACAGAGATTCCCCAATACATTTTTCCTTTACAATTTAACAGCTTCAAAACTGACCTGTTAGTTGCCTTTAAAGCTTTATCACTGTGCTTCAATTTCCCTGTCTATCAAACGTGAAAAACATCACTGAGTCTTTCTTTTAAAATATATTCGGGCAGATGTTATTATTCAAAATAAAATTCATTTTCAAGCTCTTTATTTTTAATTAGGAACCTAACCTTTGCATAATAGGCAATTCTGAGATCCACTGTCCTGTGTTCTTCCTGTGAGTTTCTCCTCCCACCTCCCCCAACCATCCACATTTAAATTCCACAACCCTAGCTGGGTCACAGCCTACTGGCTCTGTGTCTCTCTTCTGGAAACGCAGAATTGGGAGTCAGAAACAATGGTTCAGTCTCTGGTGTTTGTTGCTGGGGGCTCAGGAGCTACAGAGCTGCCACTAAGCAGCAAACACAAGGAAAGGCAGGCAGATATGCTCGTATGCAAAGAGAAGAGAAGGAAACGCAAGTGTAGAGAAGAGGAGACACTGAAAGAGAGGGAGAAAGCCTGACAGCAAATCCTACTCGCACAAGAACACAGAGGGTCTTTGCTCAGGATTCCACGACCTTCCCCCAATCTACAGAATACCCCGCTCCCAGTATAGTAACATTACTTACTTTGAGATTCTATCTCTTGAAGCCAAAAGCCTTGACTAACAGTAACTCATAGACACAATATGGAGGGAAATTTTTTATAACAACAACAAAATTAGGACCCCAGTCAATACAAAAAAAAAAGGAAAAATGTCAAATTTTGCTCATGTGATAAAATTTTAGAGACAAATATGCTCCACTGAAAACGGCAATAATTATCTTAAGTACAGCCCATACCTAAGAATCACAATGCTGCCTACAGTGGATTATATTATAAGGTCAAAACATTCACTTCTCTTCCATGTAAATTTAAATTCCCTATCTAGGGGCCGGCGCCGCAGCTCACTTGGCTAATCCTCCGCCTGCGGCGCCAGCATCCCATATGGGCACTGGGTTCTAGTCCCGGTTGCTCCTCTTCCAGGCCAGCTCTCTGCTGTAGCCCAGGAGGGCAGTGGAGGATGGCCCAAGTGGTTGGGCCCTGCACCGGCATGGGAGACCAGGAGAAGCACCTGGCTCCTGGCTTCTGATCGGCGCAGCACTGGCCGTGGCGGCCATTTGGGGGCTGAACCCACGGAAGGAAGACCTTTCTCTCTGTCTCTCTCTGTCTCTCTCTGTCTCTCTCTGTCTCTCTCTCTCTCTCTCTCTCTGTCTATAACTCTAACTGTCAAAAAAAAAAAAATCCCTATCTAATGACCCTCCCAATGAATGAAATACAATTCCCAGCCCTAGGATCACAGGCGTGGCCATGTGACTTGCTTAGGATAATCAAAAGAAAGTTCAAGAGATTTGTGCCATATGTCCAGCAGGAATTTTCACACTGTCTTGCAGTTCTGCCATGACTTTCTTTTCTCTTTGACTACACAAATAAGAACAACATGAGGCTGTGTTACAAGTCAACCCAAAATAGCAAGGGAACAGGAGCAAGAAACAGAACTATGTTGTTGCCACTGAAATTTAGGGGTTGATAATCTGACAAAAACTGACTGGTGCATGTCTCAAATAGATTCTCATTATTCAAATACTAATAGATGAGAAAGTAAATATTTCATTATAAAGTTCATTTACTTAGTGCTAATAAGCTTATATTTTAAATAAACCCTTTTAGTTTTCTGCTATCATGCTGTTAATGATTTTAAGGATCTTTACACACAATAATTACCAAAGGATAGATTTATTACTTCTTCTATGTCACTAAAAACTGCCAACACATTTATCAAAAAGACATATTTCTTCTTAAATTATATTTCAAAGGTTATAAATGTTAGCATTTGTACTTTACTAAAGACATTCCAATAATTTTCAAAACAGTAAATTAGTTGAGAAAAATTTCTTGAGAGATTTTATATTCTTGCATATTATGAAAGCAACTTGATACCAAGGATTCTGAGTTTTCCAAACAGCACAAACCAAAAGCAATTGTTAATAACATGTCCTACTTTGTCATCTTATAACACCAGTGGCCATACACTCTTCTACAACCCAGATATTAATTCTGCTTTTGTTTGAGTACCTTTTTCTTAATTCAAAGTCATATTTAGTAGAGAGTTTGATAAGTAGAAATATTTACTGAATAAGTATAAAATTAAAAAAGAAGCCAATGCCATACATTCTGCCAGATGACTAGCTGAGTGACCTCAGGTAAAGCATTTTAACTCTCTAAGCCACTGAGTCTTCATCAGAAAAATGAGTATGATAATTTATACTTACTGCATAAAGTAGGACCCAAATAACAAAATGTGTGTGATAACCTCTTAAAAGTATTACAATGACATACAAGTCTATCAACCCTAGGTCCAAACCCATCCTGAGGGGCCACATTCAATGCTATGGGTATTGCTATAACTCAACTTAAAGGTGGGCCATATGGTGACAAAAGAAGCAGCAGCATTGTTTATATTATTATATAGAATTATATTGTTTATATTTTATAATAATGTTTATATATATTGTTTATATATATAATCACTCTCTAGTTACATATATATATATGTATATGGAATTTAAACTGTTGAAGAATGAAGTCATTTGAAGATTAGCTCTACTGCTACACTAACCCCATCACTATAACCACAAAATGCTGTACTAAGGAAAGAATCTACTCATGCAATTTACTTTCACACAATAAGTGGTCATTGGATAAATAACCTCCACTTCAAGTACAACACCACTTTGATGTCTTGAAATATCCTCAATGTTGCTTAAATCACATATGCCAATATTATTCTAAGCTATTTGCATATATTCACTCATCGAACCCTATAGCAAGTCTTGGAGAATGCAATTATTCCACTACTCAGATAAGAAAGCTGAGGCACAGATTATGTAACTGGCCCAAAGTTACAACTCAGAAGTAGCAGAGTCAGGTTTTGAAGCTAGGCAGGTAGTATTGAATCTACTTCAACCAAATAGTATCATACCTATCTGGCCGAAGGAAAAGGAATTGGAGGAAGAAAAATGACATGCCATTGTGACAAAATTAAACTATTATTTCATTAGTACATAGCAAGTATATCCTTTAAACAATCCTATTCCTTTGAATACTGAAGCTTCATATTGGTCAAAATCATATGAATGCATCAACTAATATAAATGTTCATCTGAATATGTTACTTCCATTGCTACAATTTATTTCTTTCACTGTTATTCCAATTTTGAAGAGTTCATTTTTACTTCACTAATGAGGTGGAGAAATTTTAATCTCTGAGACAGATTTTGTCTTTGGTAATAGAAACCTGAAGTTGGAAAAGCTAAAATCCAGACCAAGTAAATGCACAATAACTGTAACATTATAAACAACAGCTATAGTATCTAGAACAGATATTTGATACAGCACAGTATCCAACAAAAATGTACCTGGAAGGTAGACATGTATAGTTTATTTCTATTATATCGTTTAAGAATGAACATGTAAATTTGACAGCATAAAAGGAGTCCCACAACATGACTTATGTAAGTGTATAAGTCTGTGCAAACACTTACTGAAAGAGCAAACCTTAGGTCAAGATTTGAACATCACTAACAATTTCTTGCAGGCTATTAGATTTATAATAAAGATATGCCATTTAAATAGAAAATTTTTAATTTATTATTGGAGAAATCATTCATTAGCTGGCAAAAAAAAAATGCTTTTCCAAATTTGAATCATGTTTGAAACCTTCAGGAAAGAATCACAAGAGTCAGTTTAATTTAAATAAGTTAAATGTGGCATAACTTTGGAGCTTTCAAATTTAAAAAACTAAAAAAAAAAAAAATCCTAACCCCAATATCAGAGAAAGGTGACAAAATTCCATTACTTTCAGGAGAAAAGAGTCAGCCGTTTTCAAGGAGACTATCTGACTCCCCAGAACTAATTTGCCTAAAACAAGCCATAATTTTATGATTGTCCATTAAAAAAGTAAATCTTATGCATTTTGTTCCAATTTGTTATATGAGAAAATTCAGATAAAATAAAAGAAGAGCCCCTAATATTTTTATACATCTAAATGTGCTCAAAAACAAGTTATAGACAGAATGAGCACTTAGTTTTATCAGTAAATCACAGATAATGAGTATTGTGAGTCATGACTCAAATAGATATCAATTTCCACAAATTCTCAAAACACGTTTCTTTGGTATTATAAAATAAGAGGCTTGGTAAGGATCATATTTTTTCCCAGATTATATCTGTCCCTTTTCTAACAATATCAATAAGCCCAATGGAACCTATATACATTTCCAAGTTTCAATAACAGCCAAGTATTAAATAACTAATCCAGTATAATGCAATATTCCAAAGTGGAGTGTTTGGCCAATATACCTCTTCAGAGAGATACTGTAATTACTTCACTCCACTTGCAATGAGCGATCTATAATGAAAGTTGCTTTTTAGGCTTAACCTAGAGCTGTGCCCTGTGGGAAAAGATTGAGTCTTTGTAAAATGTGTTACAGTTTACTAATAAGAATGCAGAAGCAGCACAACTGATGAACCAGCAAATCTGCTCTGACTTATTTGGTCTTTGCTGAATGAATTTGAATATCATCAAAATACATTATCCTTATCCATAACCTGCTTCCTATGATTCACTCTATCTTCATACTCATTTCAAAGGGAACTTTAAGCACTTCAATATTTTATGTACTTGTGCTAGTTCTACAGTATTACATAAGAAGAAAATATTTTCTAAAAAGAAAAAAATGAGATTTTTCAATAGGAAAAATCACTGGTTTGGTACTTAAAACCTGTAGGGGGAAAAAAGAGAATATATACATTTGATACTGATACATAATAAACAGAATTTCTCACCTAAAAATAATGTAAAATTACATTCCTTGAATATTTATTTTTGACCATCAGGTACCCACAGCAGAGTGGATTAAAACTACCAGTGAATGTCTGTCTTATCTGCAACACACTTGTTGACTTCTCCCTCCCTCCCTTCTGCATAATTTATCAATAAATAAACAAACATATTGAGTGTATTTCCTCAAAAAATCTTCATGAATGTTTTTGCAATTGAAGAAAATGGAAGGACCTCATATTCCATATTATACTGACGTCAACTTACAGTAACAAAGGATCTTAAACAAATGAAGGACAATCAGATTTTAACAGATCTGGCAGTGTTCTGGGAGTTAAAGATGAGACCTAAGGCAAGTAAAGCAGTTATGACGCCACTGTACTCACCCTGCTGGGACGACCCTGAATGATTATGGTGGCACAGTGGGAATGCTGAGGAGGAGGCAGTGGCTGCTTATAAGAAAGAACTATAAATCAGGTGGACTTAAGTAATTCATCACATTTCGGTCCTACACAATTCTACAAAGATAATTTATATATCCTCCCAAATGCAGACTTACAAATCAACTTATCATGTACTATTTTATCTTCCTTTTTGGGATCATTAAAACTCAATAATTATATTTCATATTTCATGACTAGGGCCAATTTTTAAAAAGAAATGTGATCACTCTCTAGTTACAACACTGTAGTTTTTTTATCGGGTGTGAAATAAAAATCTTGATCACGGAAGATGAGAAAGAGAGAAAGAAGGAAAGAGAGTCAAAGATGAGGGGAAGGCTACTAGCTGATGTTTTCACTGATCCCATGTTACCAACTGGGGATGGGAATGTTATTTCTATTTTACCAGATTCTGTAGGCAGAGTCTTTTACATAAATTTGCAACTAAATATATTACAGAACCCTTTGCTAAGAAAATCAGAAAACAAGCAAGAGTATAGTGAGATGTAACTTAGGTAAATGATACTCTGTCTCCTGGAGTTTCAACAGCTAGATTTAATAAAATCTAACTAAAATTAGGTACATTTTGAAAAACTGACCTTCAACTTAAACTCTGGAAAAGGATAAGATTTGATAACAGAATTTAATTAAGTTGTACCTTCAAGTACTATTCACTAGTAACATTTTTAAAACTTCTTATCCATTTTGAACAAATGAATCAGTGCTCAAATTTATTTTGGATCAAAGTGCCTGGTCCTACATAAGAGGTGTCACTTTGATGGTCCTGTTGCCAAAAAAAGCTCTGTGCAATTAAATTGGAAGTGTTTTCACCCATAGCTGAGAATGTTTTAACAGGACAAAAAATGGAATATTGTATGAGATATCCCTAGTGGCATTTTGTAATGGGTAACAGCTCCTTATCCTGGCCTCACATGGCCTTCTGTGACATAGTCCCTTGCTTAAATTACTCTAACTTTCCCATAATTCTGTCACTTAAATTTATACTGGAAAAGGCTAATAATGGCAATAAGTGGATTTTCAAGGATTTTTCACAAGACCTTAAAATATATAAAGCATTTCAAACTTCAATGTTAAAATTTACATAATGTTGAAAATCAGGTTTTTATCTTAAAAAAATATGTAAGAGCTTTTTGAAATGACTGCATTCCTTAAAAAAAAAGAAATAGAAGAGTCCTACTATTTTTCAAAACTGGAAATTTACTGAATTCAGATTGACAGTTCTGTTCAGAGAATAAAAACAAAATGCCATCCCACAAATTCAGAGTATTTATTAATCATCCTAAATTTCATTGTACTTTTTAATATATTCAGAAACTATGTAGCAATCAGCATTACATTATTGTTGTAATGATAGCTCAAGAGGCACAGAAATCCTCTGTGGGATACTACAGCTGGGAGAGCACCGTCAAGCACTTCGTTTAGAAAGAATAGGTAAGGTGCCCTCTAATCATACAGTCAAGTCGTCCCAGTTTTTTATTCCAATTTTCCAGGTTTATTTCTGAACTAACCCTGTATCGGCTGAAAAGTAGAATATATTCTCCTCCAACAGTAAATTAACCCACATGTGAGCACATAACATGAGGCCTGAAATATAGCACTAAATGACCCATTCTCCGTGGAGAAAGAATGGACTCTGATTCATAGAGCAGGTAACAAACCCAGGGCTCTCAATCATGGCTGAAGGAATTTACGTGCACTGCAGACATTCACTCTCCATAGAAGGTCATCGCTTCACAGCCTGGGAAATAATCCCTGCCAGCCAACTTGCAAAGTGCCTGAGGCATCGCTCCTGAGAGGCATAACTCGTCTTCTTTCAAGGCTAGAGGTCACAGCCATGATCACAGCTCCGTCAAATTCAAAGGAAAAAGTATCTGGGGTCAAAAATATCCTAAGGAAAAAAATAGAAGACTAAACCTCAAAAAATATATTGTGCTCCTCTGGGCTTTGACATGGTGATGGAAAAACCTGTTGCAGAATATTAAATTTAGATTTTTTTTTCATCTGAAAGCTTCAAAATAACTAAACTAAAACTGAATACAGAGTCTGATGGATGTCATGCTGCAATCAGTTTTGAGGACATTTTTAAATGCTAGAAATGCATGTAAATGCTCATCAACCTAGACATTCTAAAGAAGAAAAAAAATCAAATTTAAGTGACTTAAACACGACATGTGAACAGCGACTTGGTGATTAAATTACTGCATCAATTAACTTGAGTACACAGAAAGAATGCTGCTCTTTGAAGCAATGTTAATTCTGCCTCTGATCACACAGATTCCTCCTGGTATCAAGGTTGTTACCTCATAAAACACAACTCATACAGCAAAATGGGAGAGATGATTCGTAAATAAGAATAAACTGCTGTTTGGGAAATCTTTATAAAATGCATAAACTAAATTGATGTTTGTGTAGAAAAATACAGTCATTTCCATATATGTCCAAGAGTGAAAAACTCTGACAATTGTCTTTGAAAATCGTAAGACAGACGGAATTACATTAAACTCAACAAAAGTGGCTTGGTACCCATAAAAAAGCATAAATGAGGGCATTTAAAGATTAAAGGCATTTCTGAATGTACACATTGCAAAGGGTAAAGTGTTTTAGTTTGGTCATCTCTGCCAACTGCTATTACATGCTGTCATTTTCAGTAAGGGGAAATCTATTTGCAAAAGCAGAGTGAGCACAACAGGCCTTAAATCAGACAACTCGGGGACTGCTGACAGAGCGCTGTCAGCACTTGGCCTACCAGGGCCCTTGAACATCAGGATTTTATGGTGTGTTTCTCTGACATGTTTGACACTGAGTAGTCTCTGCTACCTCCTTAGCATCTGGAATCTTAACCTGCTTTCACATCTAAGCTTGTGCCTGCTCTTTTAAGGGACCGGGTACTACCTTGGCAGGGAGAAATAGGAAGAGTCTCTGACAGACAGATTTTGTCCTGTTGTTGGTCTCAACTCTTCAAAACTCAGGTCAGAGGTCATCTCCTCACCCTTTTCAGTATGACTCAAAATAGACTATCTGATGGTGAGGCAGCAACATAACCCTGAAATCTCTATGCCTTACACCACAAAGGTTTATTTCTCACTCATACGAAGTCTGTTGCAGACCTGGGGGCTCTCCATGGCAGCTCTCTCCCAAGGATGAGTGACAGTTCTGTCTCCCTGTGACTTTGTCATTTTAACAGGTGCTTCCAGATTGCCCTAGAAGAGTAATAAAGATCTGGAAGGTGATCGTACTCTCTTAACTACTTTGGCCCAGAAGACTACCACTTCTGCCACAGTGCGTTGGCAAGAAACAGTCACAACGTCGTGCCTAGCTGCAAGGAGCCTGGACTATTTCCTCTTTCCAGAAGATCTGGAGGGAGTGAAGAATAAAACTGGCACTCTAAGTCTGATCCAGCCCTGAAGTCTATATTGGATGCCCACCATGTGCTCTGCTCTTGGTCTTCACTCTGTCACAGTGCATGTAACTTCACCTTGTTTGCTTCATTAGACATAGATCTCATCGAGGGGAGCACCTGAGTATTATTTTATTGCTTAAATTCCATAAAGATGCAAGTAAACATAACCGCAGTACATTATTTGAGAAGTTCAACATCAAAAATCTATTTAACTGAATATGAAATCAATCATTTGTTCAACACCAATAAAAATCCATTACATGTTTCTTCCATGCCAGGTCCTGCAGAAACAGCAGTAAATGAGGTAAATGAGGACCTTCCTGTGTGGTAGTTTGCAGTCTAACAAGAAACTACAATAAATAAGCATCAGAAATAAAAAATAAGAATGCCAGAAATAACAACAACAACAAAATCAGCAAGAGAGCTACTGCAAACTGAGTGATCAGGGAACCCCCTAAAGAGGGGTCACTGGAGCAGACATATGAAGGGCTTGAAGAAGCCTGTAATGGGAAAATTCAGGGAACAAGTATTTCAAATAGAGGGAAGAGCTAGGTGAAAGGTCCTAAATCCAAAGCAAACTTGGTGTATTCAAGAATGCAGAATGTGACAGAATGTCTATAAATTAGAAACTCCTCTAGTGAAACTATCTGATATACCAAGGACTTTATGTAGAATTTAAGATAGTCTCACTTTTATTGAATTCACCCCTAAACTGTTTAGAGTTAAAGCACAGCATATCTTATCATCCACCAACTTTTCTTAGGCACTTTATATGTGAGCAAAAAGCACTATCACTATAGAAATGATTTCAAAAATCAGTCTTTCAGGATGTAAAGATATTACAACCCATTAAAATAAAATACAATAAATTTTAGGAAAATAATTTAAAGCAACGTGTGGCAAAAATAATGCATATTCCAGATAGCAGCTATATGAGGTTACTTACCAAATAAAACTACCATGGAAACTTTGAGTCCTGTATTTCCCATAAAATAAAATTTCTATCTGATTGAGAGAAAAATTACTAGACATATGTTGGAACTTCTTCAAAAAATTTTGTGGAAATGCATATTATGAAAAAAAATGTGTATGCACTTAAAAATTTTGGCACCAGGGCCAGCGCTGTGGCACAGTAGGTCAATCCTCTCACAGTAGGTTAATCCTCTGCCTGCAGCACCAGCATTCTTTACGAGCGTTGGTTCTAGTCCTGGATGCTCTGCTTCTCATCCAGCTCTCTGCTATGGCCTGGGAAAGCAGTGGAAACTGGCCCAAGTGCTTGGACCCCTGAACCCGTGTGGGAGACCTGGAAGAAGCTCCTGGCTCCTGGCTTCAGATGGGTTCAGCTCCAGCCACTGCAGCCATTTGGGGAGTGAACCAGCAGATAGAAGACCTTTCTCTCTGTCTCTCCCTCTCACTGCCTGTAATTCTACCTCTCAAATAAATAAATAAAATCTTTAAATTTTTTTTAAAATTTATCTTTTAATTCCAATTTTGCACACACTTTTGAAGTATTCTATTTCCACAAAAGTTGCAAGACATAGCTTGAATTCTTTTGACTTAAGAAATAGTCTATGTGGTATACACAACATTAATTTGCAGGGTACCCAAAAAGGGTAGTTAGTAACTTTTCAGAGCAGCTAAAACTAAAATACAACATGAGGTCCAGTGGTCTTAGAGAGCCAGCAACATGAGGAACAAGCTGTTTTATAAAATGCTGCTATGAGCAGAGAAAATAACCAGTGGTTTAAAATCTATACTCCCAAATGGTTCATCTCCAGGGTAAGCAATCCAAATTTCATGCATTGATTCGCAATAACACTGCTCACAAAAAGACAACAGAACATAACGTATTTCAGGGTGACTGATATTAGGAATTTATTTATTATAGTTTATTATAGTTAATGATTATTCCAAGCTATACAGAGGAGGCTCACTACTACATAATGTAGCTTGTGAATTGAAAGGAGGAAAATTATCCTTGTCTTCATTTAGGTTTTCCCAGAAGCAGATCCTGGGATAAGGATTCATATGTAATTGGAGATCTGAGAAACAGTAGTAGGGTAGTGAGGAAGGAAAAGAATGGCAGGGAAATAGGAAAGGAAAGTTGCCCATTAAAGAAATGGTTACTAAAGCAACATCCACTGTAAATAAAAAGAACCTAATCCCACTGGAGAACTCTGGAAACCCTATCGTATATGTATGTGTCTGAGTGCAAGGGTGAGAAAGGCCGAGGTATTTATAAGCCGAGGCATGTCATCTGGGACACCAGCGGAGGGCTGTTCCCAGGCAGTATTATCTAGCTTTGCTGATCTGCTGAGCAGAAGGGCAGAGTGTGCTACTCTGGTGATAAGAAAAATTCCTCCGGCAGCGAAAGACAAGTGCTGGAAGAAGAGCTAGCAAGCACAGAAGCAGTAAGAAAACCTTGTGGGAACCTGATAATCTCAGGCACAGAAATGATCTAGAAGATCCAATGGAGTAGAGTATTTGATCTGGGTTTTGAAAAGTGGGTAGCAGTGGGGTAAGGGGAAGAATTTAAGTTAGGCCAAGTGGCACAAGCATAAGCAGCGAGGTAGGAAATTATGAGTTATCTCAGATCAATGCATGGGCCAGTTTGGCTGTATCAGAGAGATCATTTTTATGGTAAATTTTGAAAATAAATATGGTTGAAAATATGAATCCATATTAAAGCTAATGAATTTCAATTTTTGTCTCACAAGCACTGAAGAGCCTTTCAATTTCTTGATGGGAAAGTAATAAAATAAAAACAGTATTTTATTCCATTGCTCTCTCTGTATTAGTTCATTTGGTATAAAATGACAACTAAAGCTAAATACTTTATAAAGAAAAGTGCATTTAGCTTACAACTGTGGAGACTCAGGACAGGATGGCACCAGCATCCTCCGGAGGGCCCCTGGCTGTGTCAGAACTCCAAGGGTGAGAAGGAAAGGGGATGGATCACGGGCAGAAGGGGCCAAGCACATGGGCTGGCTTTATTTTATAACACCCACTTCTCACTAAGAGACCAGCATTAATCCCTTCCAAGGGCAAGGCCCCCATGACCTAATCACCTTGCCCTAGGCGACACCTTCTAAAGTTCAGCCACTTCAACACCACCACACAGGGGACCATGCCTCGAACTTAGGAGCCTTCAGAGAACACATTCAAATCTTATCCAAGCCATAACAATAACAATCACTCTGTTGGCACTATCTGTGTCATTGGAATGTAAATTCCTACCAGAAAGGATCTGAATCTGTTCAATTTTCCTAGGAGAGGGTTACAGAGAGGCATTCAGTAATCCATTATCAGTGAGCAAAAAATGAGTACAAAGACTGCGGTATCTAAATAGCATCTCTCACAAAAAGGAACCAAGGCACATTAGAGAAGTGGTTGACTCCAGCTCTGGAACTGCATATCTACAAGATGAATCTAAAATATTTTATCATACCAAAAATGAGGTAAGTTATGGAACACTACATTTCTGGGCAAAGAACTCAGGAGCCCACTGAAAGGGGTTTCCACTGGATAAATAAAGCATTGTGGCATAGCGGGTAAAGCTACCCTTAATGAGGTCAGAAATATACTCACAAACCTGGAAGACATTAGGGAAGTAACTATTCTGAAAACCAGGATATAAAGGAAAGAATTACACATTAATCTTACCTTTCCTTATAAACTGTACAGAAATTTAATGAGAAAAAATTATTTATTACGAAAATTTTTAGTTTGCAAATGTAAAGTGAATGATCAAGTTAGAAGACAAACATTTGACAAGTTTAGAATATAATTTTTTTTTTGACAGGCAGAGTGGACAGTGAGAGAGACAGAGAGAAAGGTCTTCCTTTTCCATTGGTTCACCCTCCAATGGCTGCCACAGCCGGCGCATCGCGCTGATCTGATGGCAGGAGCCAGGTGCTTCTCCTGGTCTCCCATGGGGTGCAGGGCCCAAGCACTTGGGCCATCTTCCACTGCACTCCCTGGCCACAGCAGAGAGCTGGCCTGGAAGAGGGGCAACCGGGACAGAATCCAGCACCCCGACCAGGACTAGAACCCAGTGTGCCAGCGCCACAAGGCAGAGGATTAGCCTATTGAGCTGCGGCGCCGGCCAAGTTTAGAATATAATTGTCAATGCTGATAAAACTATTAACTGAAAAGCTGATGGACAAATTTATGATATTTATTATAACTTCTATCATATTGACAAGCTTTGTACCCAATGATCAATAGTAACATGAGAAATAGAGTATACACCAATTAATGTAATGCAGTGGAAAGTAAATTATATCACCTATGAAGATTTTTGTAAAAAAAATCAAATTTTGATCTAAATAATTCTGTAAATTTAATTTGCTTTATAAGAAATACAGGGGAAATGTAAACCACAGGAATATAACCTATAATATTCAGAATGTAAGAAATTCTACAGAACAGATAAAGCATTATTCTTTAGCAAATAAATTGCCAGAAAATAAGAGAATAAGAGAGAGGAATATATGGATTCAGAAAATATCGAATGTAACGTGAAGACCTTGTTCAGATCTTGATCTGAGAAAATCAGCTGAAAAGTATATAAAATAAAATTTATCAGACTGAGTAACATTGAAACCGAATATCTTTTCTTAAGATATAATTGCAGGATTATTATTTCTTAATTAATTTTACTACTAATGATGATGATGTTACTAATGATACTGTAGCTATGTTTTTCTAAGACCTCTAAATTTCACATGTATATTCATAATTCTAACAAGTTTATTCTTAAATATTTTTCAATGGAATAATAGAGTATCAAGAATTTACTTCGAAAGAATTCTAAGGGATGGCAGGAGACCTACACATGGTCATGTGACCCCACAATACAACATTTCAGTTAACAATGGACAACCTACATATATGACAACATGTACCATATGGTCCAAGTGTGTAGCATGCTATGTCATCTAGGTTTGTGTAAGCACACTTCATGGTGGCTACATAGCCATGAAATTACTTTACTGTATTTCAAAGAATGTATTTCATATGCTTAAGGGTGCATGACTGCATTAATAATTATTTAAAACTGGGTCATTAGTACATGAGGTTTTGTTACACTAGTCTTTCTACTTCAAGTACTACCTGCTTGAATACAAATATTGGCTATTCCAATTGGATAACTAAACCTTACCAATTAGGGTACCTGTCTAATCATCGTATCATTAAGGACTGAAAAAGCTACTCACAGAAAGCAGCATGAAGAAAGCTGGGGAAAGCAGCCGACTGAGAGTACGATGTCAAGAGGAACATACCTTTTCCTTATGAGAAGGCAGAGCTTCCAACAGATAAAATGCAGCTAGCAAGCAAGGCTCATCTTCGCCTTCCGTAGCTGCTGCCCAAGAGGCAGGTTAGTAAAGGAAAAGTCTCGGGCTAGGGAGCTGGAAGACCCCCACCCTCCTAACAAACACTTTGGTAATCTTGGACTCCCTCATAGAACTTCCGGGGGTTTTGGAGTATGCAAGCACGGGAAACAAAATGACCAATAAATAATAGCAACCACAATGAACTCTCCGTGGGTTGCCAGCTCACCACTTGGCACGCCCGGAGAGGCCTACTGGTGTTGCCCTACCGAAACCTCACAACCCCAGCAGGTGTGACGGGCGCTTGACACACACTTTTTAAAGGACTATGGTGGGGTAGGCATCAATGCGACGGACTATTGTTCGCATGAGGTGAGTGAATCCTTACAGAGCTCAACAACCTGTTCAGACTTAGTCCAGCCACTATTCCAGGATTGCTTAACACCAGAGAATGCCGACTATACAATTGCATGGGACAACACGGGCTGAGAGGCTGGGACGCTGGGTGCCAAACTGGAAAATTAAAATGGTTTCCACAAACCTATAGTTTCCCATCTCCCGCACCAACGCCCACGGCTCGGGTTCGCTGAGGAAGGACAAGCAGGCCTTCACCTAATCCACAAGGCGGAGCCCGAACGCCCCCACCGGCTCCCCGCTCGCCCCAAGTCACGCCCCTCGTCCGGTCAGGTCTAGTCCGTGACCGCCAAACTACATCTCCCAGAAGGCCGTGCGAGTACACCGGCCCGCCACCGGAAGTTGGGAAGGCTGCATCCGGCTCCAGCAAAAGTGAGTCTGGTTTTCCCGGGCTTTCGGACGTATGCCGGTTTCCGCTTCTACTGTGTTGCCTTTTGGGTTAGTAGCAGCAGCGGCTTGTTAGGCGACCCCGTGTCCCCTGTGTAGGGCGCTGACCAGTGCTGCCCGGCCCGAGCCGGCGGGCGCAGGCGCCGAGAGCGCGCGGGGCCCGGGCCGCTAGGGCTCCCAGCGCAGGGCGGGCGCCGGAGGTCCTGCTGCGGCTGGCGGAGTGTCCGGCCCAGGCTTGAGGTGGGGAAGCGCCACCTTGGACGTGATTTCGCCTTGAAAGAAGGAATGTCACAGTAGTGGCTAGACAACAACCCCAGGCATCCGACCGTGCAGGGGCGGTGCTTAAATAGTTAAAGGGCCCGTCCGCGTCCCCAGGGAGCGGGATTCGGCAAGTCCAGGTCGGCGACGTCAGTGGCCTCAGAGTGTTTGGTCCGGCCGTGTCCCACTGGGGCCGTGTGGTCTGGGGCAAGCCGTGGGCGCCGTGTTCCACCTCAGCAAAAGTGGCTGTTGGTTTCGTTAAAATATAAGTCCCGCTCAACCTAAATTGCTTTTAAATGACGCCGCCGAATAGCTCGTGCGCTTCTTGAAAAGCTAGGGCCCAGCTCTGCCTTGAAATCCTTGTCTAATGCAGTAAGCAGTGAAAGAGGGAATCCGAGAGGAGCCAGTGCCCAGCCTGTGTGCTGCGGAATGGTGCTCTCCCCGGATGACTTTTCCGCTGAGAAAACTGAAGGGAGGCGTGCACCTCCACCGCCAGAGAATCCTGATGCCTAGACACTGTTCTAGACACTAGAATACTGTATGCGCGGTGGTGTGCATGTCATGACGCTGTGGTTTTGAAGACCGGTTTTGCAGTCTCACGGGGTAGCTTGTGGGGAAGTGGAGGAAATAACTATGACCTCAGGACAAGTGAATGGGAAATAGGGCGAAGGCAACTTGGAAGGGAGACCATACGGCAGTGTGTACTTCAGTGCTTCAGAGTAAACCCCAACAGGTGTAGTTTCTCTAACTCAGCATTTTAAGGTATTTTAGAATGTTTATATGAAAGGCCTAAGGAAGTAAATTCGACAGTAAATCAAAAGATGTTTCTAAGAAATTGTTTTCTGATGTAGAGATACTTGGGGAGATTAATAAACCGCTGAAACATTTTCACCAAAAAAAAATGAAAAAATGTTCAATTTGTGCCCAACCATATGTGTTCTGTTATTTGGCAGCATTTATTCAGAGTTTTTGTTGCAGTTATTTCCTTTTATTTTCATTGAGACATCAGAGTTACAAACTGCACCAAGTTAATGATTTAAAAACTTTCTGATTCAAGGGCAACAAAGTGAGCAAAAGAGCTGTGTGCAATAATAGATACAAAGATCTCTGGTCATCTGATTTGTGACAAGAGTAATACTGCAATACAGTGGGACAAAGGTAATTTTAAGAATAGTGCTGAGTCATATGGATTAATCATTAGGATAAGAAAAATCTTGACCTCTACCTCATATCGTGAGCAAAAAATTAATCCCAGATGGACTGCAGAATTAACTGTTCAAGGTAAAGCAATAAATTGTGTCCATGTGAAACTTTGAAAGCATTTGAGTAATTAACTGTCCATTCATAATTTCCCTGAGGGCAGGGAAATTTAGTGAGCTCTACTTGGTACCACAGAATCAGAACACTGCTTTAACCCCTTTCCCTCATGTCTCGACTCCATAATGAAGTCCCTCCTGGTTTACCTGCCAAGATAGGGCCCCCACATCTGCATTCCCAAAGCCTTTTTTACGTTGTGTTTATAAATTTATTACCAAAGCCCTTTATGCATTCTTTATATATCTTCATGAGTATCTGTGAGTCTATAAACTGGGTAATATTTATAATTCTCACCTGATAACAGTTTTGTTGTTATCCATGTATGCTGTGATGACAATTGACTACTAATTCTTTAAATATGGAGTGTTTTGTAAACTATTACTGCTATTCTAACCACATCAACATTCAGATAATGTTCATACATTGATAGAAAAAGCAATTGCTAGTGAAATTTACTTTTCTTGTGTTTCTTTTTATAGGGAAGAAATGTCTTTTGTCAAAGGAACCCCAAAGAAAGAAATGATTGCCCAGTTTCACTGTTCAGCTGCGGAAGGAGATATAGCCAAGTTAACAGGAATACTCAGTCATTCGCCGTCTCTTCTCAATGAAACATCTGAAAATGGCTGGACTGCTTTAATGTATGCTGCAAGGAATGGGCACCCAGATGTTGTCCAGTTTCTGCTTGAGAAAGGGTAAATATTTTGGGCTCTACCACCGGAGAGGGCCTGTAGTTGAATTTCTCTGTTGCATGTTTCCTTTGAAATTTTTCTTGTAGCTATATTTATGTCATTGGGCTTGTAAATAACTCACTGACAGGTTTGTTGTTTAAAGCATACCACAATTTCTAACTAAAAACTTTTTAACTTCTTAAATTCAGAAATTAACACTTACTAGCAGGGGAAATTGATGAATGGTTTAATCTTTTTCTCTCCAATCTAAAATGTAAGTCCCACTATGACTACAAGGACTGCTAGAATTTTGGTATATTCTTATGCCACATAAAATCTGCTTTGGGGCCAGTGTTGTGGCATAGTGCGTAGAGCTACTGCCTGTGACACCAGCATCCCCTAGGGGCAGTGGTTCAAGTCCTGGCTGCTCTGCTTCTGATCCAGCTCCCTGCTGATGGCCTGAGGAAAGCAGTGGAGGATGGCCCTAGTGCTTGGACTCCTATATGCATGGGCTTCTGACTCCTGCCTTTAGCCTAGCCCAGCCCCAGCCATAGCAGCATTCTGGGGAGTAAGCCAGCTGATGGAAGATTTTTCCTTCCTTCTCTCTCTCTAACTCTGCCTTTCAAATAAATAAATAAATCTTGGGGAGAAAAATACTGTTTTTTTATTTTCTAAGTAATCATCCAAAATTTTTAAAATGTAATGTCTTTACCTTTCATCATTTGTAATCTTAATAAAGTAGTTCTTTTAACCTTACATGGGTAAACTATGAGCCAACCACAATTGAAAAAGTCGAAGTAATCATTAAATGATAACGTTTTTCTGGGAATATTTTATTGAAGTAAATATAGGAGAAAATATTTACTTTCTATTTTGTTTTTCCTCCAAAATTTTGCCTTCCATCTGTAGGTGTGACAGATCAGTTGTCAATAAATCGAGGCAGACTGCACTGGATATTGCTGTGTTCTGGGGTTATAAGCATATAGCTAACTTACTGGCTATCGCTAAAGGTGGGAAGAAGCCTTGGTTCCTAACCAATGAAGTGGAAGAATGTGAAAATTATTTTAGCAGGACACTACTGGACCGGAAAAGTGAAAAAAGAAATAATTCTGACTGGCTACTAGCTAAAGAAAGCCATCCAGCCACAGTTTATATCCTTTTTTCAGATTTAAATCCCTTGGTTACTCTAGGTGGCAATAAAGAAAGTTCTGAACAGCCAGAAGTCAGGCTTTGTCAGCTGAGCTATGCAGATATAAAGGAGTATTTGGCTCAACCTGAGAAGATCACCTTGATTTTCCTTGGAGTAGAACTTGAGATGAAAAAACAGTTACTAAATTATGCTGAGGAAGTCCCAAGAGAGGAGGAAGATGGATTAGTTGCCTGGTTTGCTCTAGGTATAGATCCTACTGCTGCTGAAGAATTTAAACAAAGACATGAAAATTGTTATTTTCTTCACCCTCCAATGCCAGCTCTTCTGCAATTGAAAGAAAAAGAAGCTGGTAAGAAACGGACCTGGTTTACTTCTAGTGGTGATAATTGGTTTTCAGAGCTGAGTTGTAGCTGTGTATGTCTGTAGTTTCCAAGAGGCACACATTTTCCAATAAGCAGTGAAATTTGAGTGTCTTCAGTTAGGAACTTCCGAAAGTTCTCCCCCTAGGGCTGTTCCTTGTCGAGTAGAGCTGTTTTAGTCATCTGAGATTTGTTCCATCAGTATGAATCCTTATACATGCAGTTTTGTGTGATCCTATATACTGCCATACACTAAATCCAGAAGAAAAGACCTTGACTTGTTTGTCTTATTTTCTATTGATGGAATATTTTATACATAGTTAAAAATTAGAGTTTATTCTAAACACCATTTAAATATTGTGACATAGACTGTGTTTGGAAACACTTTACTTTTGCTGCTTTCTAGAACATGAATTGAGGGTAGGTAAGTAATCAAGTGTGAAAGTCAAGAGTCTAACTAAGAGGGGATTCAGTATTCCAGTAACCCAGATTAGAGATAGCAGTGGCTTTAATTAGAATGGTAGCAGTAGAGATGGAGAGAAGTGGAATGTTGAGTTACCCTGGAGGTAGAAGTGATAGGGCTTGGTCTGTAATGACAGAGCAATGATGGAAACCTGGACTAAGGCATGAATTAAGATGCTAATAGTGGCGATAGGAAAAAGGCAGGTACATTCAGGAGATATTTCAGAAATAAAATGAGTAATACTTGCTTTTGGATTGGTTATGCGATATAAAATAGTGAAGGAAGAGATCAAGATTGACTGCTAGGTGTCTTGAGACATTAGTAACTTAGTAATAGTGACACCATTTCTTGATCATTTGTAGTGATAAGGTAGAACAAGGGAGGCAGGACAGACATGGAGTATAAAATCAAAGTTAACATTAGAGGGAGGGCCAGTGTGGGTTAAGGCAATGCCATCATGTGGTCCGACTACAAAAGATGGCCCATTTGCTTGAACCTCTGCTACCCATATGGGACACCCGGATGGAGTTATAGGCTCCTGGCTTTGGCCTGGCCCAGGCCCAGCCACTGTAGCCATTAGGGAGTAAACCAGCAGATGGAAGATATCTCTGTTTTTCTCTGTAACTCTGCCTTTCAATTAAATAAATGGGATAAAAAAATTTACTGTGACACACTATAAAATATATATTTATTTTTGTTTACTTGAAAGGTACAGTGATAGAGACAGAGGATCTTCCATCCACTGATTGACTTCCCATGCCCACAACAGTGAGAGTTCAGCCAGCGCAAAGCTAAATCCAGGAGCTCCATTGGGGTCTCCCACACCTGTAGCAGTGGCCCAAGCACTAGAGCCATCTTCTGCTACCTCCCAGGATGTATTAGAAGGAAACTAGGGGGAAGCAAAGCAACCAGAATTCAAACTAGCACTCAGATGGGATGTGGTCATTCCAAGCAGCATCTTAACTCATTCTGCCCCAGTTCCTACCTCTGGGTATGGTAAGTTTTGGAGGAGAATATTAAAAGTTGGAACTTGGCCGGCGCTGCAGCTCAACAGGCTAATCCTACACCTTGCTGTGCCAGCACACCGGGTTTTAGTCCTAGTCAGGGCGCCGGATTCTGTCCTGGTTGCCCCTCTTCCAGGCCAGCTCTCTGCTGTGGCCAGGGAGTATAGTGGAGGATGGCCCAAGTGCTTGGGCCCTACACCCACATGGGAGACCAGGAGAAGCACCTGGCTCCTGCCTTGGGATCAGCACAGTGCGCTGGCCGCAGTGCGCCGGCTGCGGCGGCCATTGGAGGGTGAACCAATGGCAAAGGAAGACCTTTCTCTCTGTCTCTCTCTCTCACTGTCCACTCTGCCTGTCAAAAAAAAAAAGCTGGAACTCAGGAGAAGTCAACTAGAGTTATATAGCAGCCACAAACACAAAACTAGTATTTAAATTCCAATAAATATGCCAGCATCCCACA
The DNA here is from genome assembly GCA_949820135.1 of Sylvilagus floridanus. Lineage (NCBI taxonomy): Eukaryota > Metazoa > Chordata > Mammalia > Lagomorpha > Leporidae > Sylvilagus > Sylvilagus floridanus. The sequence goes on along the minus strand of OX463246.1, from coordinate 25,044,797 downwards.
TGTGCACCAATTTGTGTCCTGGGTGCTCCACTTCTAATCCAGCTCCCTACTAATTCTCCTGGGAAAGCAGCAAGATGGCCCAAGTGCATGGCAACCTGCCACCCACATGAGAGATCAGAAGAAGCTCTTGACTCCCAGCTCTGTCCTGATTCAGTCTTGGCCATTGCAGCCCTTTGGGAGAGAACCAGCAGATGAAAGATGAGTCTGTCTCTGTTTCTCTCTATAGCTCTGCTTTTCACATAAATCTTTACAGGAAAAAAAAAAAACTACTGAGATTCTTTATTAAATGGAATATAAGAGCCTCAGAATCAGACTTGAGTTATTTGAAGTTTCAAGGTCAGATGCAAGAAAATGAGCTGTCAAAGGAAGTGTACACAGTGTGCCCATAAGATAGAGGGAAACAGAGAGCTGTGTTTCAATGAGGGAGAGGTCAGGTGCTGTTGAGAACTGGAGTAAGGTGAACACAGATCGACACCGTTTTAGGATCTTTGATTCTGGTAATATGAAGCTGTTGATGAATTTGACAAGAGGAATGTCAGTGGAGTGGAAGGAACAAAGTCACATTTATGGTATGAAGGCTCAGTAGGAGATCAAGAAGAGGGTCACTTGTGAATTCCACCTTCCTTTAGATGACATGTTAGGCCCTTCCAGAGATTGCTTAGCACCACCTCCCCAGAGTCTGCTGGGGTATGTTTTATTCCCCACATCTGTGGAGAAAATGCCAAGCATTTTTTCCTTTGGGAATATATGTAAAATTTTAAGATCAAAATGATCCTATAAATGAGCGAGGTTCTTTTTTTTTTTTTTTTTCCTCTTGTAAGGAAACCGAGACCTTTAACTTGGTTGCTCTGTAGCCTTACATAGTTACTTAACTTCTCTGTTTTCCTATAACTTATGTTTCCTCTTCCAGAGAATAAGGGTAATAATAGTATCTACCTTCCTCATAGGTTGCTCTAAATATTAAATAAAGTTCTTTGCATGGTACTTGTCACTTAGTACTTATAAAGTATAATTACTTATTACTCAGTGAATCACAGCTTTTCTTATTGTGGCGATCCTGGATTATACGTGTACCCTAGTGTAAATCATGTATTACAAGGTAATGCAGAAATGGGAGACCAGGAGGAGAAGCACCTGGCTCCTGGCTTCGGATCAATGCAGCGCCGGCCATAGCAGCCAGTTAGGGGGTGAACCAACAGAAGGAAGACCTTTCTCTCTGTCTCTTTCTCATTGTCTAACTCTGCCTGTCAAAAAAAAAAAAGTAATGCAGAAGACAGATATTTAATGTTACATAAGGTTCAATGAATCTCAATATTATTATTGTTTTTATTCATTTTTCCCAGTTTAAGTATAGTTATTATTATTTCATTTCAGAAGTTCATAGACCAAATAACATATATTAGAGCAAATTCATCAAGTATTTGAAATATAGCATTTTCTAGTCTAATGTTGTCAATTGTAAGATTTCTAGTCAGGACATAATAATTTTTTTAAGTATTAGAATAAATGCTGTAGGCATAATTATATCTTCCAAGGTTTATTCTGTTAAGCATTTGTTTTTCATTAACACACTTAACTTTGAATGTTTTAAGGGTGTTTTATAGATATGTATCTCCAGTTGAAAACAGGGTATGTCCCACAGTGGCAGGAACCAGCAGTGGCTTGTCAAACCACAAGAAGAGTGGAGGAAAGGTCCTACAATTTCCCATTGACATTTAGTTTAGCATCCAAGTGTGAGCTGGAAACTGCTTTTGTGATGTATTTTTGTAAAAATTACTACTTATAAAATCACTGTACACTAGAATCATGTACAGGGTACTACAAGAATGTTCATGGAAAGACGGAAAGAAAAGTTTATTTTGGTGCAAAAAAATTGAGAGCCACATATATAGAAGGGTTTTCAAAAGCTTTACAGAAATGCATATTATGGAAAAACTATACATAGATTTTAATTTTTTTAGACCAAAATAAGATTATCTTTTTCATGTTATCTTTCCAGAAACATTTTTAAGTATTCCCCCTATACTCAAAATTTTAAAATCTTGATCACGTGTGTGAGAGAAGGATTTTAGTATATGTATCTTGTATAGTAGTTATATTTTTTAACATTCAAGTTAGATCTGATTTTCATTTGTCATCTGAAAAAATTAAATGTCTTTAAAGAAAAATAATGGGGATTGACACTGTGGCACAACAGGTTAAAGCCCTGGCCTGCAGTACTGGCATCCCATATGGGCGCCAGTTCAAGTCCTGGCTGCTCAGCTTCCTATCCAGCTCCCCGGTAATGCACCTGGGAAAGCAGCAAAAGAGGGCCAAAGTCCCTGGGCCCCTACACCCACGTGGGAGACCTGGAAGAAACTCCTGACTTCAGGTCAGCTCCACTTCAGCCATCGCAGCCATTTGGGGATTGAAGCAGCAGATGGAAGACCTCTTTCTCTCTCTCTGCTCTACCTCTCTCTGTAACTCTGTCTTTCAGATAAATAAAACAAATCTTAAAAAAAATTTTAAAAGTCATAAAAATATAAATGAAAACCCTTGATAACAACTATTCAGAAAACAGTGGGTATCTGTATTGTACTTTGAGAGCATGCTACCTGTACATTTTTTTATGTGGCACAGAATTAAAATTTGTCATGCTTCTTTTAAAGGGGTTGTAGCTCAAGCGAGATCTGTCCTTGCCTGGCACAGTCGATACAAGTTCTGCCCAACCTGTGGAAGTGCAACTAAAATTGAAGAAGGTGGCTACAAAAGAGTATGCTTAAAAGAAGGTTGCCCTAGTCTCCGTGGTGTTCATAATACGTCTTATCCAAGAGTTGGTAAGCCTTTCTTTTCATGAACTGTTAGCCACCTGGAATGTCTGATGGTGAATCAGACATTCTGGAAAGACAAGTTTGTGAGATGCTAACGAATTTGCCTTTTTATTAAAAGCACATTTCATTTAACCATTTAGATTGCTGATATTAGAGTATTAAATATTTTCATGATTTTTAACTAAAAATGGATTGTGTGTAATTAACCATTGGTTGACTTTGGATTACTGAATATGAATTTGATATCTTGTGATACATGATTTCAAAAGCCCTCAAATCTGGCTCCCCTTAGTGGAGAAGTAAAAAAGCCCCAACAGCCTAGTGCCTTTTTGAGTATCAGCAAAGCAGGACTGCCAGGAGCTAGCTTTAGGCTTTCTGGACCTACTCACCATCTCCTAATTGCTGCTTTGAGTATGCTGTCGAGTTGGAAATCCAGTAACCCAGCCTGTGAAAACTGTGTGAATAAAGGCTAAGTGGACTTAGCAACACCTGAGGAGGTCTCTGAGCAGTAGAGTGGGTGGCCTAGTGACTTCTGGTGTTGTTGCTCCAAGACTTTTATATTTACATCCTTTATTAATGTGATCTAGGGCAGGGGATTCTCTGGATTAGTCACTTCTAGAGACATAAACGGTTATTACAGTTTTATGTTTTTTTAGGGAGGAAGGGAATAACATTATGTTCCTTGAATTGTATCTACAAATCACATTGAATCTGTTAAAAACTAGTTAAAAATTAAAAGAAAAAAGAAAAACTTAATCATAGAGTCACACTAACTTTTTTGAAAATATTTTAAGGCTTGGGATGGAAAGTAGAGAAAAATTCATTGTATTTACTGAAGTAAAATTTCAGTTTTCTACTGTCCATGTATTACCTATTTAAACTTTTCTCTCATTAAAAAATAAAAGGAAGTGAACATTTAACTCAATGGCTAAGATGTCCATGTCCCACATCAGAGTACCTGAGTTAGATTCCTGGCTCCAACTCCAAATTCCAGCTTCCTGCCAACGTAGCAGTGGCTCAAATGATTGGGTTCCTGCTACTCATGTTGGAAATTTGGAATGTATTCCAGGCTCCTGCCTGTAGCCCAGCATTCTCATGCATTTGGGAAGTAAACCAGAGGGTGGGAGCAAACACATACATGCTCATTCTCTCTGTGTGTCTCTCTGTCTTTTTCTCTCTCTCTCTCTCCCTCTCGAGGAAATATAAGTGTTTAAAATAATATACTTAGCATACCATACGTACAGAATAAATGTTGCCATTAAACTTGAAGGAAATGTGGTGGGCATTGTGGCACATCAGGTTAAGCAGCCACTTGGGATACATGCATCCCATATCTGAATGCCAGGTTGAGTCCTGGCACCTCTACTTCCTATTGAGCATTCTTGCTCATGCATTCTGGGAAGTCCCAGCACCTCAGCATTCCCGCTAATGCATCCTGGGAAGCAGCAGATGATGGCTCACTTGCTTTCTTCCCTGCCACCCGTGTTGGAGACTCAGGTGAAGTTCTATGCTCCTGCTTCTGTCTGGCCCAGCCCTGGCTGTTGCCAGCTTTTGGGGAGTGAATCAGTGAATTGAAGATAGCTCTCTCTTTCTCAATCTCTCTCTCTCCTCTCTTCTACCCACCTCCCCTCTCCCCTCCCCTCCTCTCCCTGTGTGAGTGTGTGTGTGTCTCTCTGCCTTTCCAATAGATGTACATAAGTTTTTGAAAACTACAAAACACTGAGCAAAAGGAGCAGATGTGTAGCCTAGCAGTTAAGCCACTTGTTAGGATGCCTGCATCACATATCAGAGTGCCTGATTCAGTTCCCACCTCTGACTCCCAATTCCATCTTCCTGCTTATGCAGACCTTTGGAGGCACTGATGATGACTCAAGTAATTAAGTTCTTGCCACCCACATGGGAGAGCTGGATTGAGTTCCTGGACTGGCCTCCAACTCTGGTAGACGTTTGGGAAGTGAACCAGTAGATGAGAACATGAATAATTTTTTTTTTTTAATTTTAAGACAAAATTGAGGAAAGGAGGGCAACAGTGGTCATCCCATTAGCTTGCTCACAGCATTCTATGCAATTTCCCTGAGATACAATGTCATCAACTCTATCAGGGCAGAATATAACCAGACACGAGTCTCATTCCTGCAGGAGCTATAGCTTTATGTTCTCCTACCAGACAGTGCCTTTGTGCGATGAGTCTGAGTTATTTTTTCCTGTCACTCTTGAATCAGGTGTATTTTTTCATCCACAGATCCGGTAGTAATCATGCAAGTTATTCATCCAGATGGGACCAAATGCCTTTTAGGCAGGCAGAAAAGATTTCCCCCAGGCATGTTTACTTGCCTTGCTGGATTTATTGAACCTGGTAAGTCTTTTCCTCATAATTTTTATAATAATATTCATTTAACTTAAACGTTCCAGATAAAAATGTTAGGTTGTATTTGAGAAATAATCTCAGATAAATTATCATGTAATAAAATTGGGTTGGGGGCAGGAGTCTCTCCTAGCAGTTCAGATGCTGGTTATGATATCCACATCCCATATCACAGCGCCCAGGTTCAAGTCCTTGCTCAGATCCTTGTTCTGGCTTCCTGGTATAGACACCCTGGGAGGCAGTAGGTGATGGCTCAAGTGTTGGGTCTCTGCTACCACATGGGAGACCTCAATTGAGTTCCCAGCTACTGTAGTTTCCAACTACAGCCTGGCCTGGCCCCAGCCATTGGAGGTACTGGGGAAGTGAGCCAGTGGGTGGTGGTTCTCTGTCTCTGCTTCTCATAGAAATTAAATAAATAAATAAAAATTTTAAAAAGAATATTGCATTAAGATATTTTGAACATGATATAACTTTAATGATTTAACTTAAACATAATGTGATTTTCATATTTTTACTGATGAAGTCATTTTTTTGTTTTATTAAGCATTCAGTATTTGCAGTTTTACGTATCTCTCTTGGCCAAGGTATCTAGGTAGTGTGTAACTCACTGCCTTCTGGACTGGACTGGACTGTCGACTTTGCAGGGAGGCCTGATCTGATTGCCCCAAATATGTCAGTTAGCTCTTTGTACTCTATTTTCACAACCCCTTTCACCTTGCCTGACTTTGCACTATAGCACTCATTACCACCTTACATGGAATGTATGTATGTGTTTATCAATATCTTCATTATCTTCTCTTAGTAGAGAAGTGAGTCCCATGAGAGGAGGGACGTTGCTTTATTCATCGTTGTATCTCAACAGTTCAGAGTAGATGCCCCTCAGGTAATAGAAGTTCAATAAATAATTGTGGAATACATGAATGAATCTATCGAATTAATAAATGTTTAATCTCACCTTCTAGTATTAATCCTGTCTAGAAGCTTTAGGTGTATTAAGTCAGATCCTCATACAGCTTTATGAAACAGATACTACCACAGAGATTTCACTGATGGGAGAACTGAGGAACGGGGACTAAGTAACCAAGGATCACATTCTGCTGATGGTCATTTAGTTTATTTCAAGGCTTTTTACAGTTACCAGCAGCATTGCAGTGAGTATTCTGCTTCTCATGCACTTGTGCCGAGTTCTCTAGGATACGTGCCGTGCACTGAGCGGATTTGCTTGAGCGCGTGCCGTGAGCACCTTTACCTTTCCTTGCTGTTGCCAGGTTGCTCTCTGCAGCATCTCTGCCAGTTCACACTGCCACCAGCAGTAGATGAAATATTTTTGAGACTTTGTAACTCAGCATTCTGAAGACTATGAATTAGTATTTCATTGTGGTTTTTATTTCCGTTTCCCTCCTGATGGAACATCTTTTAGAAATATTTATTAGGCACCCAGTTTGCCTTTCCTCTGAATTTTAGGTGTTTACATTCTTTAATATTTATATGATTCTTATTATTTATATTTGTTTTGTTCGTCCTTTTTTCTTATTGATTATAGGAGTTTTTAAATATATGTTGTGTGCTATATATAATCTTGTGTTAATTGTGGTCTTGTAAATATGCTACTGTGTGACTTGTCTATACAAGGGATCTTCAGAAAGTTCATTAACAAAGAACTTCGGTCCCTGCTGCCCACAGGGGAGACCCTGATGGAGTTCTGGGCTGTGGGCTTTGGCCTGGCCTAGCCCTAGATGTTGTAGTCATTTGTAGAGTGAACCAGCAGATGGAAGATCTTTCTTTGTGTTTCTCTCTCCCTCTCTGTCTCTTTCTCTCCCTTTCTGTCTCTGCCTTTCAAATAAAATGAAAAATAAAAGTTCATGGAAAGTGCATATTATGAAAAAAATGCATGTATTTCAAAAACTTTTGCACCAAATAATTATTTTTAGTTCAATTTTCCATTAGCTTTTTGATGTACACATCTGTTTTTTTTTAATGAATACAAGTTGGTAATCTCTGTGATCTCTGTGTAGAAAATTTATCAATTGGAAATGGAAAATTTTGTTTTTAATACTTTATTAAGCAGAGTATTTCTAAACTTGGATATATGTTTTACTTAAAATTATTACCTCTATTTTGATTTCAATTCCAACAAGCAGAAATAGAAGGAACATTTGTAGGTGTTTAAAGGGATAGATTTTTGCCTAGCCTGATTTAACTTTTCGCAATGTATAATGTGTCAAAACATGTCATTAAAAGAATATTGTGGGGGCCGGTGCCGTGGCTCACTTTGTTAATCCTCCACCTGCAGCACCAGCATCCCATATGGGTGCCGGGTTCTATTCCCAGTTGCTCCTTTTCCAGTCCAGCTTTCTGCTGTGGCCCGGGAAGGCAGTGGAGGATGGCCAGGTGCTTGGGACCCTGTACCTGCATGTGAGACCAGGAGGAAGCACCTGGCTTCTGGCTTCAGATTGGCATAGTTCCGGATGTAGCGGCCATTTGGGGACTGAACCAATGGAAGGAAGAGCTTTCTGTCTCTCTCTCTCACTGTCTATCTGTCAAAAAAAAAGTGGGAGGATATTTGATTATATCACTTTATCATTGCTGAGAAAATTGTCCTCTAGAGCAAAGAGTTGCTTTGGAAGAAAAAGTATTGTATCATGTTTTGTGGCTTTTAAACTTTTACAGACCTGAAAAGAGTTAAGTCCAATAGTTACTTGACAGCATAATAAAAAAGAGTTTCCATATTGTAATGGGGAAAAAGCTAACTATTTGTAAAAATCATGTTATGATAATTTATAACTATTTAGTGATATATAAATAAGAAATATACAAAGTGTTTGCATAGCATTTAGAAAATAGCAAAAGTTGGATATTGGTAGGTTTGTTTTTTTTTTTTTTTTTTTTTGACAGGCAGAGTGGACAGTGAGAGAGAGAGACAGAGAGAAAGGTCTTCCTTTTGCTGTTGGTTCACCCTCCAATGGCCACCGCGGCTGGCGCGCTGCAGCTGGCACACCGCGCTGATCCAAAGGCAGGAGCCAGGTGCTTCTCCTGGTCTCCCATGGGGTGCAGGGCCCAAGCACTTGGGCCATCCTCCACTGCACTCCCAGGCCACAGCAGAGAGCTGGACTGGAAGAGGGGCAACCGGGGCAGAATCCGGCACCCTGACTGGGACTAGAACCCGGTGTGCCGGTGCCGCAGGCCGAGGATTAGCCTATTGAGCCGCAGCGCCAGCCCTATTACTAGGTCTTATAATTATTATTTTAAACATAACTGACAAATTTGAACCTTTATGAAATGAAATGTTTCTTGTTGGCATTTTGATGCTCTGGATGTGGTCATGTACTGAAAAAATGTGTATTTTCCTCCATTCTAGTCTAGTCTTTAGATTTCTGCTTCCTGATACTTTGAATTGGGTTTCTGTCCAAACTGATTTCCAAATGTTTGAACCATTCAGAGCACAAAATGCCCAGGGCATGTTCATCAACAACTTGTTCTTTTGCCCCATTTGATTAGGGGAGACAATAGAAGATGCTGTTCGGAGAGAGGTGGAAGAGGAAAGTGGAGTCAAAGTTGGCCATGTTCAGTATGTCTCTTGTCAGCCATGGCCAATGCCCTCCTCCTTAATGATTGGTTGCTTAGCTGTGGCAGTGTCTACAGAAATTAAAGTTGACAAGAATGAAATAGAGGATGCCCGCTGGTTCACTAGAGAACAGGTAAAGTTCAATTTAATTTCCTTCTACTATTGATTGTTCCCTGACTGTATTGGTTTCTGCATGCAGCAAGGATTTTCAGCAAGTTGAATGAATGGCTGCAGCCCTCTCATTATGCAGGAATTACAATATAATTGGTAATTCCATATAGGAAGAGTATGTATTCAGTAGTGTGTCCTATATTAACTCATTCTGTGAAATTCATCCAGCAATAATGCATTTCAAATCGCAGAGGCCATTCCTTCAAATCAATGATAATACCTTTCAGTGGACTTAAAATGGATAAATAGTTCAAAAATAAGAATTTAGTATTATTCTCAGCCCCAAAAGGCAGAAATTAAGTTATTGTTTCAGAATTTTTTAAAAGGGATCCTGTCCTAAAAGTGGACTTCACTTTGAAGTTAAGTGTAAAGCATATATTTTAATTTTACATGACCTCATTTTCATAAGTGAATATGCCTTTCTGGGACTTTGTAAAAATTGAAGCACTAACTCAGTGAAATAATTAAAAATATTATACTAAATTGAAATCCTAATGCATTTTATTATGGTGTATTTTAGGTTGTGGATGTTCTGACCAAAGGGAAGCAGCAGGCATTCTTTGTGCCGCCAAGCCGAGCTATTGCACATCAGTTAATCAAGCACTGGATTGGAATGAACCCCAATCTGTAAACCAGAAAACCATGTTTTGAGTGTTAGCTGGTACTTAACACCTCACATTCATCAAATGAAATTAGAAATAATGCTCTTCAAAGTGTCGTAACAAAAAAGATCATGTGGGGTTTTCCAAACATTTTTAAAGTGTACTTTCCATCCTTATGGCAGAATTCATAATTTCATCATTTTTTCTTTTAGATCATGGTCAGGTTCTTTTAAGTCTGGTTAGCCTTCTCTGAACTTTTTTTTTTTTTTATCGTACTTCACAATTTCATCTGATATATTCCTAATAAGAGATTGCACATAGTAAAGAAATAACATTCTAGAAATATGAATCAATCTAAATTCCAGTTCCTCTTACAAGAATTAGACTAATCATTGAAGTTCTTCATTAGAGAAACAAGACAAAATAAGTTTAATGAATTTTGAACTTGTATTCATTTCTAGTCTTTTCATTACCATGCAGTTCCCTTAAGTTTTTAATGTCTGATTTTTGCTTATTTTCCCATTGCAGTCCCTTAAACTCTTTCCTCCTGGATTCCTTTATTCTACCAAAGGTACTATTAATGTGTGCCCTTAGGGCAGGGGCTATGGCATAACAGATCAAGCCACCGCTTGCAGCACCAACATCCCATATGGGGTCCAGTTCTGGTCCTGGCTGCTCCATTTCCCACAGCTCCCTGCTAATGTGCATGGGAAAGCAGCAGAAGATGGCCCAGGTACATGGTCCACTGCTTCCACATAGGAGACCCAGATGAAGCTCCTGGCTTCTGGCTTTGGCATGGCCCAGCTTTGGCCATTGCAGCCATTTGGGGAGTGAGCCAGCAGATGGAAGATCTCTGTCTCGCTGTCTGTAACTCTGCCTTTCAAACAAATAAGTCTTTAAAAAAAAAAAAAAAAGTATGGCCACTAGTTTAATATAATCAGTGTTTTTCTGTTTTTACAATGAATGCAAAAACAAAAAAACAATGAATGCTGCTAGTACTCCCTATCATGCCCTCATGGAAGGAGAGTTGAGAGAGAGCTGACCATTGTGTCTGTTTTGTGATGACAGCTGTATCTGTGTTAGCAAAAAAATGTATCCTCTTTACCAACAATATGAATAATACAACATATCAGTCTGAAATAATACCAGACTGATATTTCAACACATTCTAACAAGGCTTAATAAAATATATTTTAGGGCTGGCGCCACGGCTCACTAGGCTAATCCTCCGCCTGCGGTGCCGGCACCCCGGGTTCTAGTCCCAGTTGGGGCACCAGATTCTGTCCCGGTTGCTCCTCTTCCAGTCCAGCTGTCTGCTGTGGCCCGGGAAGGCAGTGGAGGATGGCCCAAGTGCTTGGGCCCTGCACCCGCATGGGAGACCAGGAGGAAGTGCCTGGCTCCTGGCTTCAGATCGGTGCAGCACCGGCCGTAGTGGCCATTTGGGGGGTGAACCAACGGAAGGAAGACCTTTCTCTCTGTCTCTCTCACTGTCTAACTCTGCCTGTAAAAAAATAAATAAATAAAATAAAATATATTTTAGAATTGAGTCAGGAAGATTCTAAAGAAAGTATCTGACAGTAGTTCACAATTTTGCTGCGTGGAAATATTTTATAAGGCTATTTTGAAATTATTTTAAAAGGTAGCTTATAAATGTACAAATTTATATGAATTGGCACTTTACTGTTATGTGTTGTGACTTGAAGAAACCTTTAAAATAATATATGTAATTTCCTGTCCTTATTTTAAAGATAGGAAAAGGAAATCCAGAAAGATGAATTTAATTAATTAGTGAAAGTTACAACTAATTAAATACAACAATCTGTATTGTATAACCTAGGGCAGGATTCTCCCTGTGTTAAGAAATAGAAGCTATTACTAAAAATATATTTTGAAAAAATTAAGGGATGACAAGAATAAATTTAACTTATCAAATATTGTTAATATACTACATTTAAAATTTGTTTAACTTAAATAACTTTAAAATTTTTATTTTACTAATGAAAATGGTTTTATTCGTAATTAAGGATTATTGATACCAGGAATTTAAAAAATTAAGACTTACACAGGACATTTAGATAGGAAATCAAATTCAAATTATAGAAATATATGGAAAATTATGTACCTTGATTATTACAAACTATGATTTGAAATTCAGCTGTATTGCAAATGTACTTTTGATACTTGCAGTTTCTAAGATTACATTATAAAATTCTAGATTTCCATAATGTTAGGGTAGGAAAGTATAACATATCAACAAATATAGTTATAAATTCAGTTTTGGATGTTTAATCCCATACTCAGGGAAAATCAATATGTAAGTATATTATTGTTTTAATAATTATTCTTAAATTTCTAACCTCTGCGAGGTGAATAACTACATGTAAATAGGAAGAATAGCCAATTCAAAATTGGTAGAGAGATGTAAGTACCATGAATGTATTCTAATGGAAATGAATGTAACAATGCATTAAAACATTTATTGATTTTGTTTGTTGTGTATTTTTTAATGTTTTTATAAGTTTCCTTTGACAAATAGATGAGATAAGATTCCAATCATTATCCCCTATTTAGAACTAATCATGTAAAAAATGAGACCTTTATAAAGTTTACTTAATTGGAAGACTTTAAACTTTGATTAGAATCGTGAATTTTTTAGTTTGCAGTCAAATGCATGCACACATACTTACATATATGTATATATAGTCAATAATTTTTTAGCTTCAGATTTAGTTATATATCTAGTATAATGTGTATTCTTATATTTTTATAGTATAATGTGTACTCTTCTAATATTGCCAGTAGTTGCTTTTTTAGAAATTTTTACTTGTTGCTGTTCATGAAGAATTAGAGACCCACATATTTTGTTCAGTGAAAAATTAGTGAGTCTTTCAAGTTAGAGATCTGAGTGAAGACAGAAGGAATGGAGCAACAGAGAATGGGACTGTGAGGTAGAAGGAGAAAGTGTAAGTTTTTTGAAAAGCCGAGTAAACTGGATTGAGTCTCACAACAAATAACTGTAGACTGACAGCTGCTCCTGGAACTGTGGTGCTCATGCATACACAGCAAAATGTCAGGTGCAAGTATTCTGCAAAACATATCTATTAATTATTTAAAATAGAATTTCCACAGTGCACTGAGAATTAGTTCCTAGGTTCTGAATGGAGAATGTGCATGTGCATGGTAGTGGGGTGCCGAGTAGATTTTATGTATTTGCTGAGCTTAAAGAGAGAAGTTTCCTGTAGTAGGAAAATACATGTTTCCACACAGGACAAAGAAAACTAGAGGTAGGTGTATTTTGAGGAAGCAGGGGTAGTAATGTGGCCAAGTCTCAGTAGAATAGTGGACACCAGATGCTAGGAAGGGACGAGGAAAGGGGGTAGAAGGAAGTCAGATAATGGGTACCAGAATACAGGTAGGTAGGAGAATTGAATAGCTCCTACAGCATAGTAAGATGCATATCATTTGCAACAATTTATTATATATTGTATAAAGAACCAACACAAAGAAAGGATAACTGTTTAAGGAAATGGGATCAGTTCATGTGACACACATGGGTTGGATTACCACACTGTACCCCAAAAAATGTACAAGTACTGTGTTTCAGTTTTTAAAAAGTAGTATAATGCAGTTTTTAAAAAAGGGCTCATTGGGGGCTAAGTGGAGGAGAATTGCTTACACTATGCCTTGTCCAGGACACTCAGGGTAGAATTCAAAACAGCTTCTGAAATGGGCAGTACAGTTTGTCCTCACATAGGACAGATTTTCACATAATTCAGCTTACTGACCCAAAGTAGAAATGATCAAAAGAAATGTCATTCAAGTAGTAAAGATGGTATGGTAGAAATGAGAAATCAATAGCCTGAATTCTTTTGTTTGTGAAAGAATACATTTCAGATAGAGCACTTGGGCATGTGAATTGGGCTAACAGGCTAATTCCCCATTCTGTTCTTAGAGAGATTCACACAGATTTGTATCCTTGGTGAAAGTAGCACTTTCAACTTCCCTTTATTTTTTGCAGAATACTACAGTTCTCTCATCCTTAAGCAGACAAAGCCACAACACCAAACCATGAATATTTGGGCTTCTCTCAACTCCCATTCTAATAGTGCCCTGCAGAGTAGTGGGGGCCACTGTGGAATGTTAAAACAGATTTTAAGTTAAAAGACTCTGCTAAATAGAAATTTCTTCTTTCTAACTGGATGTCTAAGACAAATTGCAACATGAATGAAAAATTGTCCTGGCTGGCCATTCCTGGGCTCCTGGGAACTATGCCAGACCAACTCCTTGCCTTGTCCCTGATGGATTAAGAACACTTACAACCACTAAACTTGTGATACGCTTTCGTTTTTAGTAATGAGGATGTTCCACCAAGAAGTAGAAGTTGAATACAGTTCTCTTTCCTATTTAAGAACAGAGTAAATGAACAAGTGATCTGGTCTGAAGTTTGTTTTTGTTTGGTTTTTATCCTGCCCGTATTTCTGTGGCTTGAAACTATAGTCTATTGGAGCAGTTCTGAAACCTTATAAATAGTTATTGCCCCTCTCAGAGGTAGTGGGATGAAGTAAACTATCAGTGGGACTAAAAATGATTTAAAATGCCATTCATCTGTTTTTTTTTACCTTTCAAATTTTTTTTGCAGGTTTTACTTTTGTTTGTAGAACAAATTTGAATACTCATTCAGACTTGGGGGAAAAAAACAAAAAGGATGCCCCAGTGATGCGTGCAAATCCAAACCCCAGGGACCTGTCCATCATCCCCTTTGCATCCTAGTGAGCACTTTGGTAGCTGGAAAGCCAGTAGGACTCTTGTGTACTTGGATGACAGAAGAAAATACGCATTATTGTGCATGGACCTCAACATCCTCATACCTAGAGAGGTATTTAAAAATTATGACCGAGAATTATCCTTAATTTTAAGGATACTTCCAGAACTTTGTGGGAAAATAGAATTAAAAGGTCTTTTATGTTTAGGGGCAGTTTTTTAATACAACAATTGAGATTGCTGCTTGTTACACCTACATCTCACATCTGAGTGCCTGGTTCCAGTCCCAGCCTCACTTCTGATACAGCTTCCTGCTGACACACACCTGGGGAAGGCAATGGAATATGGCCAAAGTGCTGGGATCCTGCCACCTATATGACAGACCCAGAGGGAGTTCCTGCTTTCTGCCTTCAGCCTGGCTTGGCCCTTGTTCCGGATATTTGGGGAGTAAACCAGCAGATGGAAGATTCATCCTCTCTGTCTCTGTCTGTCTCCCTTTCAAATAAAATGAAAACAAACAAAAATTTTAAAAAATAATTTTATTCTGATACAAAAGCATTTTAAACCCAGGCATAGGTTTTGTCCATGGTAAGTATTTTGAAACTTTCTGAAGACCCCTTGTGTTGTGTATAAATTGCTAGGCTTGTCATACCAATCCTTTTTTTCAGTTGCAAGCCTCTTGATACAACTTCATGTAATAAACACTTTTCAGTGTATGATGGTGGTTAAACCTACCACATAAATCACTTTGTTTTGTTATAAGCAATGAAAATAGTGTGTACATTCTCCTTGTTTCCTTCAAGTTTAGATTTCTGGGTGTTGTGAGTTATTTTTGTCTGTTTCTTTTTTTCCTTTTCTAGTTTTGGTTTCTTCAATTATTTTATTTCTAAAGTGTGATTATCATGTAATACTTGTACATTTTTATGGGCTACAGTATAATATTTGAGCCCATGTGCCCAGAGTAAACCAACCAAACTGGAAACTAGCCTTTCTATTTCCTTGTTTTTTGCTTATTTCTGGAGTTTCCATTCCAGGTCTTTGTGAACTATCATCACCCCACTGTGCTATGGAACATTAGAATTTTTTACTTCTATTTTCATATGTTTTGATACTCCTTATCCAACCTTCCTTATTGCCAACCCCAACTCTTTCTCCCCCCCACCCTGCCCAACCTCTAGTAATCACTGTTCTAAGCTCAGTTAACTATGTATTGTTAAACTTCTACATATGAGAGAGAATGTATATCTTTCTGTGTCTGGTTTATTTTACTTGATCTCAAAATTCCATCTTTTTTTTTTTTTTTTTTTTTTTTTACTGCAAATGTCAGAGTTCCTTCTTTTTTTTCTGGATGAATAATAGCATACTGTGTATATATACCACATTTTCTTCATTCATTCATCCAGTGATAGAAATCTAGGTTGATTCCAGATTTTGGGCTACTACTGAGTAGTGCTGCAATGAACATGGAAGTGTGCATATCTCTTTCATATACTGATTCCATTTCCTTTGGATTTATATCCAGAAATGAGATAGCTGGATCATATGGTGGATGTATTTTTAGTTGTTTGAGAAATCTCCATCCTGTAATGGCTGTATTAATTTGCATTCTCACCAACAGTGTTTAAGAGTTCCCTTTTCAGGACCAATGCTGTGGCATAGTAGGTGAAGCCACAGCTTTCGGAACTGGCGTCCTATTTGGGCTCTTGTTTGAGTCCTGGCTGCTCTACCTCCTATCCAGCTCCCTGCTAATGTGCCTGGGAAAGCAGTGGAAGATGGCTCAAGTGCTTGAGTTCCTGCCACCCATGTTGGGGACCCCAGAAGAAGCTCCTGGCTCCGGCTTCCGATCGGCCCACCTCCTGCTATTGTAGCCATTTGGAGAGTGTACCAGCAGATGGAAGATCTGAAAAAAAAAATTCCCTTTTCTCCACATCCTAACCAGCATTTTTTTTTCTTTTTGATAATAGCCATTCTAACTGGAGTAAAATGATACCTGATTGTGGTTTTGATTTACCTGAAGCCTAGTGGTATTGAGCATTTTCTCATGTTATTTTTCAGTATACAAAATATGTAACATACATTTTGTCATGTATGTAAAATATGTAACATATTTTACATGTTGTTTGTATTTCTTCCTAAGACAAATGTCTGTTCAGATCTTTTGTCTATTTCTTAACTGGATTGTTTGCATTTCTGCTGCTGAGTGTTTTTTAGTTCCTTGTGTATTCTGAATTGTAATCCTTTGTTAGGTGTGTAGTTTGCAAATATTTTTCCCATTATGTCAATCGCCTGCTCACTCTGTTGATTGCTTCTTTTGCTGTGCACAAACTTCTTATAAGCTTTATTTAATCTCATTTATCTATGCATTTTGTTGCCTGTGCTTCTGGGGTTTTATCCAAAAAACCACTGCCTATGCCTCTGTCTTCAAGTGTTTCCTCTATATTTTCTTCTAGAAATTTCATAGTTTCGGGTCTTACATTTAGGTTTTTGATCCATTTTTACTTAACTTTTGTGTAAGGTTACAGGTAGAGATCAGTCTTCTAAATATAGATAGGTATCCAGTTCTCCATGCACCATTTATTGAAGAGATTATCCTTTCTTTAGTATGAATTTTTGGAAGCTTTGTCAAAAATCAGTTGGCTATAGATGTGTGGATTAATTTCTGGGATCTTTATTCTGTTAAATTGATCTGTGTGTCTACTTTATGCCAGTCCCATGCTGTTTTGGTTGCAATAACTCTGTAATATGGCTTTAAATCTGGGTGTTGTGATACCTCTGGCTTTTTTCTTTTCAATCAAGATACTTTCATTATTTTGTGCTTCCAGATGAATTATAGAATTAGTTTTTCTAGCTCTGTGAAGAATGTCATCAGTATTCTGAAGGAGGTTGCATTGAATCTAAATCACTTTGGGTAGTAGGGACATTTATATTAATTCTTCCCATTCATGAACAGGGAAGTTACTCCCATTTTTTGCATGTCTTTAATTTCTTTCATCAGTGACCATGTCGTTGGTTAAATTTATTTCAAGGTTTTTATAATTTATTTATTTGTGTGCATATTTGCCATTGTGAATGGGGTTGCTCTTAAAATTTCTTTCTCAGCAAGTTCATGATTGATGTCTGAAAATGCTTCTGATATTCATGTGTTGATTTGTATCCTACAACATTACAACATTCACTTAGCAGTTCTGTTAGTGTCTCCGTGGAGTCTGTAGGTTTCTCTGTATGTAGAATCATGTGATCTGAAAACTGGGATAATTTGACTTCCCCCTTTGTGTGCATTTGCTTTCTTTCATGCCTAAATGGCCCTGGCTCAAACTCGCAGAACTGTTTGTCGAAGAGTGGTGAGAAGGGACATCCTTGTTTGTTTCTAGACCTTATGGGTAATGTTTTCAGCTTTTCCTCATCTGATTTGCTGTTGGCTGTCATAGATAGCCTTTATTATGTGAAGGGTCTGTTTCTTTTATACATCACTTCATTGGTAATGACACACACTGTCTGAAAGTAAAAAGATTGAAAAAGAGAGTCAATGCAAATGGAAACCAAGAACGTGCAGGAGTAGCTATGCTTCTGTCAGATGTGACAGACCTCATCACAAAAACATTAAGGTTTTTATCATGACTAGGTTTCAGTTTTATTGGACTTTTTTTTTTTGCATCCATCAGGATGATTGTGTGATTTTTATCCTTTGTCTTGTTGGTGTCATATTTTAGATTCATTGATTTCCATATGTTGAACTATCCCTGCCTGCTCTGATAAATTTCATTTGATCACGGTCAGTAATCTTTTTCATGCGTTGTTGGATTCTATTTACAAGTAGCTTGTTAGTTTTTGAATCTGTGTTCTTTTGGGATATTATTCTATAGTTTTTTGTTTTGTTTTTTGTTTTTTTGTCTATTGGTGTCTGATTTTGGAAATCAACATTATGGATCCACATAGATGAGTTTAGAAGTGTTCCCACTCTTTCAGTTTTTTGAAATAACTTGAGAAGAATTGGTATTAGTTCTTCCTTAAAAGTTTATTAAAATCTAGCAATGAAGCCAAATGATCTTTGACTTTATTGGGAGATTTTGGATTGCTGATTCAATCTCATTACTCATTGATCTTTTCAGGTTTTTCTGTGTCTTCATAGTTCAACTTTGTTCTTCTAGATTTCTCAGTTTGTTGATATAAAACTTTTCATGATATTGCTCTGTGTTTCTATAATATCAGTTTCCTAATATATCTTGTTTCTTCTCATTTTATTTATTTATTTATTTTTGACAAGCAGAGTGAACAGTGAGAGAGAGAGAGAGAGAAAGGTCTTCCTTTTCCATTGGTTCACCCCTCAATTGCCACAGCAGTCAGCACACCGCACTGATCCAAAGCCAGGAGCCAGGTGTCTCTCTTGGTCTCCCATGTGGGTGCAGGGCCCAAGCACTTGGGCCATCCTCCACTGCATTCCCAGGTCACAGCAGGGAGCTGGACTGGAAGAGGAGCAACAGGGACAGAATCCAGCACCCCGACCGGGACTAGAACCTGGTGTGCTGGCGCCGCAGGCGGAGGATTAGCTTATTGAGCCATGGCACAGGCCTCTCATTTTATTTTTTAAATCTAGCTTAAGATTTGTCAAAGATTTTGTTTTATCTTTTCAAAAACCATCACTTCATTTCACTTTTGTATTTCTTTGCTTGCATTTGATTTATTTCTGCTCTAATTTTATTTCTTTCCTTCTGCTAACTTTGTGTTTGGTTTGCATATTTGTCTAGGCCATCGAGATACATTGCTTGGCTGTTTATTTGATAGCTCTTTAATTTTTTTTTTATATAGGCACTTCTTGATAAATGTTCCTCTTAGTATTGCTTTTGATGGTTCTCATAAGTTTTGGTATGTTCTATTTCCATTTTAATTACTTCCAAGGAATCTGTTAATATCCCCCTTTTTTAAAAGATTATTTATTTATTTATTTGAGAGGTAGAGTTACAGACAGTGAGAGGGAAAGACAGTGAGAGGGAAAGACAGAGATCATTGGTTCACTCCCTAGCTGGCCATAACAGCTGGTGCCATGCCTATCCAAAGCCAGGAGCCAAGAGCTTCTTCCAGGTCTCCCACGTGGGTGCAGGGGCCCAAGCACTTGGATCATCCTCTACTGCTTTCCCAGGCCACAGCAGAGAGCTGGATTGGAAGAGGAACAGTGGGGACTAGAACCAGCAACCACATGGGATACCAGAGCCACAGGCAGAGGATCAACCCACTATGCCAGCCCCCCTTTTGATTTCTCTTTTTTTTTTTTTTTTTAAGATTTATTTATTTGAAAGTCAGAGTTACACAGAGAGAGGAGAGGCAAAGAGAGAGAGAGAGGTCTCCCATCCGATGGTTCACTACCCATTGGCTGCAACAGCTGGAGCTGTGCCAATCCGAAGCCAGAAGCCAGAAGCCAGGTGCCTCTTCCCTCTTCCCGTCTCCCACGTGGGTACAGGGGCCCAAGGACTTGGGCCATCTTCTACTGCTATCCTAGGCTACAGCAGAGAGCTGGATTGGAAGTGGACTAGAACCGGCACCCATATGGGATTCCGGTGCTTCGGGCCAGGGCGTTAACCCGCTATGCCGCAGTGCTGCCCCCCGCTTTTGATTTCTTCAGGGACACATTGTCCATTCAGGAACATGTTCTGTCTCCATGTATTTGTGTAATTTCTAGAACTTTTTAATTGTTGACTTCAAGTTTTATTCAACTGTCAGAAAAAACATTTTGTTTTTTTAAATATTTATTGAGACTTTTTTTTGTGGCCCAATATATAGTCTATCCTAGAGAGTGTTCCATGCATTGATGGAAAGAATATTTATTCTGTGGCTGATGGATTGAATGTTCTGTAAATGTCTCTTATACTTCTTTGGTCAATACTGTAGTTTACAGTGCTTCCTTGTTGATTTTTTTTTTTGTCTGAATGATCCATTCATTGATGAAAGTGGACAGATACTATCATATTAGAACTTATGTCTTCATTTAGGTCTAATAATGTTTGTTTTATAAATATTAATGCCGTAAAACTAAGTGCATTTATGTTTATTAAATCTTCTTCTTGAATTGAAACCTTGATCATTACAAAATGGGCAAAATGGCCAGAGCTGGGTGGATCCAAAGCCAGGAACCAGGAGCTTCTTGCTGGTCTCCCGAGTAGGTGGGAAAGGCCCAAGCACTTGGGCCATCTGCTGCTGCTTTCTCAAGCACATTAGCAGGGAGCTGGATTGGAAGTGGAGCAGCTGGAACTTGAACTGGTATCTATATGGGATGCTGGCATCTCAGGTGGTGGCCTCACCCACTGTGCCACCATGCCGGTCAAGGGAATTTTTTTATGCACTCATCCAGTATGTATCATTTAATTGAGGGATTTAGTCTATTTACATTCAAGATTACTTAGCTTAACTCTTTACTTTGAAAATACTGTTGTTCTGTTTCTAGTGGATTTTATACTTCCATATATTTACAGGAAGGGAGGGACAAAGAAATAAAAAGAGAGAAGAGAAAAAAGAAAAGACAGAAGGAAAAATATACAAACTGCGCAGAGTATGAGACATGAATTTTTATGGTTGTAATCTTTCTCTCTTTTTTTAAAGATTTATTTATTTATTTGAAAGGCAGAGTTACAGAGAAGCAGGGACAGTGGCAGAGAGAAAGGTCTTCCATCCACTGGTTCACTCCCCAAATGGCCACATCAGCCAGAGCTAGGCAGATCTGAAGCCAGGAGCCAGGAGATTCTTCCAGGTCTCCCACTTGAGTGTAGAGGCCAAAGGACTTGAACCATCTTCCACTACTTTCCTAGGCCATAGCAGAAAGCTGATTTGGAGTGGAGCAGCTGGGACTTGAACCAGCACCCATATGGGATGCTAGCACTACAAGCAGCAGCTTTACCCACTACACCACAGCTCTGGCTTTGGTTGTCATCTTTCTTAAACTTCTACATGTAAACTTCCCTTAAACATCTGTAATTCCCTCAGCTTTTGCCTATCTTGGAAAGTCATTTCTCATTTATTTATGAAAGATGACTTCCCTGGATAAAGTATTCTTGATTTGCACTTATTTTCTTTTAGAATTGGGAGTATATCATTCCATTACCTGCTAGCCTACAAGTTTCTGCTCCTCTCTTCACCATCAGGAATCCCCACAATTTGAATATTCGCGTGTTTAATGGTGTTCCACGTTCTCAGAAGCTGTCTTTTTTTTTTTTTTGTATTTTATCATTTTTCCTAGCTAGCATATTTTTAAAAAAAACCTGTGTTCATGTTCAGATTTTTTCCTTCTGCTTGATTTAAGATGTCGTTCAAGCTTTCAACTGTATTTATTTGTCTTATGGATTTGTGTTTGGTTATTTTTCAAGATCTCTATCTCTTGCTGAATTTCTCTTTCATACTATGCAGTATGTTTCTGATTTCAGTCATTTGTATTTTCTTGTATCTCCTTGAGCATCTTTACTATCATTCATTTGAATTCTTTATCAAGTATTTCACCAGTTTCCTTTTCTTTGTACTGTATTACAAAAGCATGGTTTAGTTTCTTGAGGTCATCACCTTGCCTTTCTTTTTCACATTTCTTGTGTTCTTAGGTTGGTAGTTACACATCTGGAGGGGATTAAGTTGTTTCTGTCCCTTTTAATGAGTGACTTTTATGGTAAAAGCATTTTCCCCCAGAAAAATGTGTCTTAATGTGTCAGTTTGTAGGCTGCTGTGACTTTATTTCCACTGAAAGCTGTGGTTTAGTCTTCCTATATCTTCTTGCACAGCACTTGATGGTAGCAGCAATAGGGGCAAAAAGCACTCCTTTTAGCCCCATCAGGGTTGTATTGGTCTCAGTAGTAGCCTGTGGTACTAGCCTAGGTTCACAGATATGCTGCTCCTCAGTCCACTTTGACTAGGGTGTGGAAGTGCTGGCCCAGAAACCTGGAGGCCCTGCTAAGGTACTTCCATTGGCAGAAGCATCATCAGCCTCACTGTAGTGCTGACCCAGAGCCCAGCAGGGGATTGTGAGGCCCCTCATGCTAGCCTCAGGTATCTGTTAAATGTCTTAGCACCCACCTGCCTTTTATTATCCCATGCAATTGCTCTCACTGTGTTATGCTACTTGGGTTTGGGAGATAAATGGAATGAACATTCCTGTGGACACTTGTACCACAATGCTAGACCATACCTGGAACCCACAACCCTCCAAGACCAGTGCAGCATGAGGTAAGGCCAAGGCTCACTTTGCTCTGGGCTCCCTGTTGCTGAGGTAGAATTGTAGCTTTGACAACTAAACTCAGATGATGCTGGTCAAGATATAAGTCCAAGTGACTAGGGCCATAGTTCTCCATTTGGTACCAGTGTGGACCCAAGATGTGTCCACAGGAACTGGACTGAAGTTAGGGACCATTAGTATCTACTCAGTGATAGTTTCAGAATATTTGAGATGCACTCATGTGCTCCTTTTGTGTTCTACTCCCTTGTGGTTGGAATCTTGCTCCTCATTGCCTTCCCATGTTAGAGGAGGGCACTAGAGGCCGAAACTGACACTCATCCAGGTTTCACCTGGGTTCCACAGCTAGCCACAGGACCCTGGACTATCTTGTGGATGTGTACCAAGTCCATGTGCAGCTGAAAACATTTATCTATCCTATCAGATATGGATGTCTACTTGATGCCAGAGCAGATAAAGAGGCTCTGTCTATGAGAACTGTCCCAGAGATAGGGACCTCTGGTCTCTTATGTGTGGCTGGGTCTCACAATGGGTCAAAGTCTTGAGATCACTTTCCTGCCCTATTCCTCCATGACTAGAGTCTGAATCCTTGATTTCTGGGTGAGATTGGGGGAAGAATGGTGAAGGAGCCCCTTGGCCACATCTGAGTCTCACAGTCAACAGAGTATCAGGGTACCCATTAGGCTTGTGTGATGCTGGTGGTGATTCACCCCAAAACTACTCCATTCTGGAGTGTCAGTCACCTCCTGATGCCAGAGCAAATCCAGAGGCTATGTCTGTGATCACTGGTAAGTCTGAACCCCTACAGTATAAAAGCAGCACCCAGCCTCTCTTCTGTCTTCCTTAGCCCTTGGTTTCCCATTACCCAAGGAATTCACTGAGTTGAATGAGTTGTACAGCTGCCCTTACAAAGTTTTAATCACCAGACTCAGGAAGTCATTTGCTTCTCCAATAGATAAAACCTTTTTCTTAAAAAAAAAAAAAAAAAAAAAAGATTATTTGAAAGAGTTACATGGGGCTGGGGGTGGGGTGCAGAAAGAGAGGCTGAGCTTCCATCTGCTGGTTCGGTCTCCAAATGGCTGCAATGAGCAGGGCTGGGCCAGGCCAAAGCTAGGAGCCAGGATCTTTTTACAGGTCTTCCATGTAGGGGCAGGGGCTCAAGTACTTGAGCCATCTTCCGTTGCTTTTCCAGGCACATTAGCAGGGAGCTGGATGGGAATGGAGCAACTGGGTCTTGAACTGGCACTCATATGGGATACCAGCATCTCAGGCTTCAGCTTAACCCACTTTGCCACAGTGCTGGCCCCAATAGATGAGGCTTTGATGGCCAGTGTTGTCTGGTTATTTAGGGGAATTCAGGTCCAGGCAGGGAAATTTCAGGTCTGGGGCAGAAGGCAACTACCACTTCCATGTAACCCCCCAAACCAACCTGGTTTTCATAAATTCTCCAAAGAGCATGGCATTGCTGACCAATCAAAAGAAGGTAGCAAGCACTACTGAGGAACCAAGAGCTTGGACAAGAGCTGATCATGCAACTCTGAACCCCAATTTCAGTCTCTAAGAACCTTTAGCACTAGCTCCTCAGGGAACCTGAGAATTAAGCAGTAGCTGCCTGGCTCCCTGCTCTGTGCTTTGCAATGAACACCTACTTTTTTTCACTACCCCATTGTCATTGACTGGCTTTCTGTGCATCGGTTGAGCAGACCTGGGTTGGTTTCTATAGAAACATCTCCAACTAGTCTGGGGTGTTGTTTGGCAACGCTGGCCTGAGACAGAAGCCTTTATCTTGTACCAGCTCTCCCTTGGTCAGGTCCAGTACTGCACTGAAAGGCAAAGCCCTAGATCCACTTTCTCATCCTGCTCTCCAGTGGCTGGGAGTCTTGCTCTGCCATCTGCTGAAGGTGAAGAGGTGGTAGCTACTCTCCTTGGCTGCTCAAAGAAGGAGGATCTGCAGGCTCAGTCTGCAGATACTAGCCATGGGACCCTGTTCAACTCTAGGTTTCACTGTGGCAGACCTGGTACCAGCTTTTAAATCTCAGATGTGGATTATATTCTGTCTCTCCCTCTCCCTCTCCCAAGCAGGAGCATTGCTTTCCAAGCTGTACCACTTAGGGTGGAAGAGGGATGACACAGCAGCTCTTTACTTACTGCCTTCTTCAATGCTCTTTTCTTATTGTTATACTAAAATCAGACACTGTGGTCACTCCCCTGGCTTCCTCGGCTCTTGTGAGTAGGAGTTGGTGTGAGAATAGCTGCTCAAGTTGCTGTCTCAAAATGTGGAGATCTTTGCCGAAGCATCTTACTCGGCTGCCTTCTTAGGAACAGCTCTTCTCCAGTCTATTTCTGAGACTGACTTATATATCCCTAATCACAACAAGCTCCTAAAGGAAACATAATTTTCTGGTTAGCTTAGTCTCATAATTCTAATAATTCAAGTAATCACACAGAATTTTATAGAGAATGTTGGTTATTGTTTCAATATTATACATTAGTAAAATTCATTAAAGAACACCTGAATAGTTATGGCCAATATCATATGCTATTAGTATAAGTAGAAATAACATGTTTCATTTGTTTAAAGATTAGAAAGTATACTTCTAAACTATATTCTCATTTATATATTCTGTGGGATTTCTAAAATTCTAAGTTAGGGTCTGCAATACTTACCCTAACTTTATAAACGAGCACATAGAACCTAAGAGAGGTTAGATGATTTCCCCAAGGTCAACATGGAATATGGAAATGAGACTGAAATTTAAGTCTTCCAAATTAAAACCCACAGCCTCCACCATTGCCCATACTGTAGTGCATCTGCTCTTGTGTAGCACACACAGATAAGTGAATTACCCAATGATTATTCCAAACTCTATAAGTAGACAAACTATGTCTTTTCTCTCTTCCTCTATACCATCTGAACATCATAACCTGTGATTCACATCTGCTAATCTCAAAGCATTTCAGCCACAAAGCATAAAGCACATCATTGTCCACCTAAAGCATATTTGAAAGTAGACTGTTGGGAATGATTAAGACAGACAATAATAGACTGATTAAGGATGGTAGACCATTCCTGACAGTGCATAGGATTAAATAGGCTAATCAGATTTTGGATTTAGAGAACCCAGATAAATCCAAAGTAGAACAAGACAAGGAACTCAGGCCTGTATTTTCTTGCCTTTCAGAATAACATATTTGTATTTTATCCATGTCTCCTTCAGAGATGAGCAATTTATGAAGGCTTTGCCCAGGTGAGCTGATTATATTTTCCTTTTTTCTTTCTTTTTGAATGAAGCACTCTCTATTTTAATTCTTGCTGTCCTAAATTAGTTGTTTGAAAAAGGATAATAGCTAAGAGAAAATTATTTGAATGTTATAAATGAAAGCAATTTAACAATATATTTCTTTCCAGTCACATAATATCCAACAGCTGTTTGTAACTTATTCTGTTACCAAATAGAGAGGATGAATACATCCCCCCCCCCAAAAAAAAAATCCTAAATGATCAACATGTTTAGGCCTCTTTTATTTATACTAAGACATCATATGCACATTTAAATAAGCACCATCCATATCTTAATTTGGTTATTTCAAATAAACTGTGCAATTGGAAAGCAAGGAAAATGCAATTGACAAGCCAAGCTTCTGAGCATAATTGAAATTCATTCTGAATACAGGGAGGGTCAATTTCATTTCAAAGCAGTAGACCTTGTTTTGAATTCCTGGATTCTGCTTTGTTTCTGCAGCAACATTAAATTGCCTAATCACCAAAACGATTTTCTCATCTTGTTCAGTTACTTGAATTTTGCTTCGTTAATTCTACACCAAATTTTACCTAAATAAATGTTTATATTTATTTTTTAGAAATATATTAATTACTCAAAACATTGTGATATGATTTCAAGAAAGAAGACACTAATTAAATGTTTTCCCGTAACAACAATTGCAATTACTCTGTTGATTTGTACTAGTCTTATAGGCAAAATATTCCGGCTGGTATCTTTTGTGTAAATAATCACAAATCGAACTTTGGAAAATAACCTGTTTGCAATTTTGTTGTCAGTTGATCTTTAAAGAATGTGCCCACTATTTCTGTGGCAATGTTTATTTACTGTGAAGGAGTCCTTTATCACTAGTTTCTCTGGCAGCTCTTCCTACCTTCCTAACACTCAGAATTTGAATGTTAAATAGTTTTCATTTCCTTTTCTTCTCCCAGAATATAAACTCCATTTATTCAGACTGTAATAATGTTGAGGACATATCCTAAATATCTTTATTTGGAAAGTAAAGTGAAAAATAAGCCTGTTTATCTATGTTTGTTTTAAGATAGTCAAGCAGTTGGTAGCAACTGACCTATTTGAAACTTTTATGTGAAGTCGTTTAACTTCCCAAGAGAAATTGTAATAATCATATCATGAAATTACAATGAGGATGCTCAAAAAATAGTCTTGAATCTTTTCTCTGGGGAAAAAATTATCCAGTGACTAAGTTTTCAAGTAAGTCTTTAAAATAACATACTGAGAATTCAGCTGTAATGGATCAGATTCTCAACTCTTTCATTAGATATCATGCCCCTTTCATTGATTGTTTACTGACTATGTTTACAAAAAGCAGAATTAAAATTCTGAGTGTAATCTGATTTATGAAGATGTACGCATGCTACACAAAATGGATATATGGTTCTTTTCTCATGACACTGCTCTGACCTCAGTAAATATGAAATGGAATGGAATATTAACAGTGATTATCCTCTCAATACAAACACATCATAAATTGATTGAGTTAACTGAGCAGATTAATTGAGTATATTTTCTCTTTCTATCATAATTGGCTAGGCCCTAATTTACGCCTTTTTCTATGACAGTGAGCAAAATAGCACAATGAGATACCAAAGCTGTATAAAAGGAAAGGTAGCAGAAAATACCAAATATAGAGCATTTTTAAATAAATGCCTTTTACTGGTTTCAAAAACACATTAATTTGGATTAAGATACAGAAATTAATTTCCTTTAGTAAATAAGTGAACATAGAAAATGTTCAAAAATGCTATTTCTAAAAGTACTGGAAGCCATTGTCCTGGATCTTCTTATTGAAGCCTCTTGGGAGCTTTTATATCTGTTTACTTCAATATTCTTAATAAATTGTTTTTTCAGAAGCAACACCAATAATTTCAAGGTAACTCAAGCTACCTTGAATGATGAATTATAAACAAGCAAGAGTACCCTAAATATTGCTAAAAAATAATTTGCTATTAATAGCTGATGATGCTAACATTGTCACTAAAGGCATTTTAAAGGACATATTATCTCTTTTTTCTGAGTGACTACAAGAAATGGAATGAGCCTATAGCCGTTCCCTGGTTTACTACAAGCACAGCTTTGCTTAGCTGATGAGTGTTTTGAATGTTGATCCCAGTCATTTACTTGAGAGTTTTCTTCCTCTTTAGAATTTAGCAGTGTGGTTATACAACTGTTTTCTTTGATTCTAGGCTACAGGGGTTCTGCTTGGAGCAATCTAAAACTCTCTGGTATCAGATCTGCCCCTGGGGGAATGACATGACTTCTTCATTGAAAAAGTCAAAGGGATTTCATATTTTAGAGGAATTACACACTGAGGTTTCTGTATGAAGATAGAGACACGGTGTATTCAGATGCTGCTTCAACCGAGCTTTAAGGTTGCATATTTCAAAATTAAGAGGATGTCATTTAAACCTAGCAAGAGCTGACAATTCAGCAATTATTAAGTCTTCAGAGAAGCATAGTTCTTCTGTAATATGGGTACTGGAGTAGTATGGCTCCACTTCAATAACTGAGCATAGAGACAGCCTTTCTCTTAGAAAACTCAAATACATTCTTCATTTAATTAGTAGGTAAGGAAAGTCATGAGCGGGGGAAAACGTAATTCCTGAGAGGTATTCAATTAGCCTTTTGTACCTATTCTTCTGCTAGTTTTTACAAGGTATCCAATAACATACCCAAGTGTGTCGATGTGCTTTATTCGTCCCCTTTATTCCTCTTAACAAAAATGTACCTTCCTACTACACTTCTTATTGCTTGTGATATCTAAGTGTTGAAATAAAGCTGTAACCTCTTATTGTAGACAGTACAATTGGCCAAAGGTGAGGCATGTAAAATGTCTTATGGGACTAGGTTAATATTCAAAGTGAGTTTCTCGATGTAGATGCTAAAAGTCCTTGTGCAGGTCAGAGTTGGGGTGGCGGAAATTAATAATGGAAGATTTCTCAGACCTGGCAATTAAAAAAATATAAAGTAACTAGAGTTCTAACTATCCTTGAATATGGGGATTCCTCCTCACACAGTGATATTTAATTCATGTGACATTCTGCACAGGGGATTACTAAATTTGCGCTCTAATGGTCATTTCGAAGCCAGAAAGAAAATGAGGCAAAGCAAGATACAGTTGGTCAGTGATTTCTAGTCGAATAACATCGTGATTCTTGCACAGACAGTGCAACTGCATCTTCCAAATACAGGTATACCAGTAGCACTGCTAGTTTGCAAAATGGCTTTGAAGAGTGCAAATAAGGACATTTCCTTTGTATTACCTGTTTGTTTTCGTTTTAATAAGTATTATATATAACTCAGGAGTTCACCTCTATTGTCTGACATGAAGCTAAGTAAAAAATTTAATGACTCAAAAGCCAACTAAGCAAATGACACATATGTTATGTGTTGTACACATAACATGCATTGAGTGTTAGAGAAAACAAACCACAGGATCAACGGTAAGAAAACTCATCAAGTAAAAAATTACGTTGGTAGTTATTATCTCCAGTTTCCACTCAGAATTGTTTCATTCATTTTTTTAAATGTGTATGTAATGGACT
This sequence comes from Sylvilagus floridanus, assembly GCA_949820135.1. Classification (NCBI taxonomy): domain Eukaryota; kingdom Metazoa; phylum Chordata; class Mammalia; order Lagomorpha; family Leporidae; genus Sylvilagus; species Sylvilagus floridanus. Next base: position 25,015,476 of record OX463246.1, on the reverse strand, counting down.
CAGGAGGCAGAGAGAGACAGGCAAAAAGATATAGCCCATCCACTGGTTCACTCTCCAGATGTCTTCAACAGCCGGATGTGGACAAGGCTGAAGTCAGGATCCAGGAACACAATCCAGTTCTTCCATGTTAGTGGCAGGGATTGAAATGCTTGAGCTATCTAAATCACCTGCTGCCTTCCAGACTGCACAAGAGCAGGAAGCTGGAATCGGGACCAGAGGTGGGACTGAAACCAAGGCCTTCCACTATAGGATGAGGGCATCCCAAAGCAGGTGTTAACTGCTGTGCCAAATGCCTGGACCATAGTATCCATCATTTAAGGATGTTTCAGAACTTATTGCAAGTTGTTCTTTACAGTCCTCTTCCTTCCCTCTGTTGAAAAGCACTGAAGAGTAAATAAATTTATATCTGTATTTTTACACATTAACATGGATAAAATATTTGAATCTATTAGATTAAATTCTTTTATTAGGAACATCCAATCCTATCTTATGAAACCAGTGTTTCCTTATTCCAACCATACCATAGGAAGAATAATGAGGCACACAGGAAGTGTTTATGTCCATTTGCAAAAAACACACATGATAATCACTGGAGCACAGATCTTTTAAGGCCTTTACAAAAAAGATTTATTTATTTGAAAAGCAGAGTGACAGAGAGAGAGGGAGGGACAGAAAGAGAGAGAGAGAGAGATCTTCTATCGACTAGTTCACTCCCAAATGATCACAATAGACAGGGCATGGCCAGGTCAAAGCCAGGAGCCTGGAACTCCATTCAGGTATCCCATGTGGGTGTAGGGGCCAAAGCTCTCAGGCCAACTTCCACTGCTTTCCTAGGCACATTAGCAGGGAGCTGGTTCAAAAGCAGAGCAGCTGGGACTTTAACCAGTGCTCCAGTATGGGATACTAGCATAGTAAGTGGTGAGTCAGCCTCTGTGCCACAACACTGACCCTTTTTAAAGTCTTAAGTTCAGAAGAAAGGTACAGACAAAACTAAATACTAAAATAATTATCTTTAAATGTAAGTTTTGGGGCTGGACCTGTGGTTTAGCAGGTAAAGCCGCCACCTGCAGTGCCAACATCCCACATGGGTGCACTGCTTCTGATCCAGCTTTCTGCTATGGCCAAGGAAAGCAGTAGAAGATGATCCAAGTCCTTGGGCCCCTGCACCCACATGGGAGACCCAGAAGAAACTTCTGGCTCCTGGCTGCAGATCAACACAGCTCCAACAACTATGGCCAACTGGGAAGTAAAACAGTGAATGGAAGATCCCTCTCTCTCTGCCTCGCCTTCTCTGTGTGATTCTGACTTTCAAATAGATAAATAAATCTTTAAAAAACAAAAAAGTAAGTTTTGCTGGAATGTCATCACCCTATTTGACCTATAATCAATCAGAACTTAATGTTTGAGGTTAAACCTTAGAGAAACAAGAAGCCCATCCTATGCCAATTCAATCAGAATTTCATGAAATGCAGATTAAAAAAAGGACTGCATACTGTATAATGTACTGTTGTTGTTATTATTAGCAATGTTTTTAAAGAACTGGGAAAGAAGCGATTACATTGGTAAACTAAAAGAAAAGTGAGCATAGTATTTAATAAAGTTTGATACACTGGATATTATCAGGAAGGAAAAAATGAACTAAACCTGAAAACTACTTGCAGTTACACAGTGTCTATCACGGAAAATGGAATTGAAAGAAAAGTTTATTTTGGTGTAAAAATTATTTTAAATTGTTCCCCTATAACTTTTAATGGCAGAGAAAGAAAATAAAGTGAGGGGAGAAAGTAATTTTAAAAAGAGACTAGAATTGGGGCTGGCATTGTGGTGCAGCTGGTTAAGCTAGAGTCTGCAATGTCAGCATCCCATATGAGTGCCAGTTCTAGTCCTGGCTGCTCCACTTCCCATCCAGCTTCCTGCTAATGTGCCTGGGAAAAGAAACTAGACTAGATTAGGTGAGTACACCACCAAGGGAGAGGAGTATTCACAGAGAGGGCAAGGTGAATGACAAGCATCCAAACATCAGTCTGTCATCTGTGCATGACTACAAGGACAGAGATTCCATTCTTCCTAGTTTCTTAGGTAAGAATTTACATAATGCCTGAATCTTGCACAAAATACAGCAGCCTGAAGTAGATGGTTGATTAAAAAGCTAATGAATCAAAAATGCACCAGTAAATCTCTCTCTCTCTCTGCCTTTCAATGAATAAAAAAATTTTAATGTATATGATGAAAAATTTGTGCATTAGTTTTCAATTTTACACCAAAATAAGCATCTTTTAATTCCCTTTTCCATGAACTTATTGAAGTAGTCTCATACTTTCAAAAGTAAACAGAAACTTTAGGATTCTAATACATTCAATGTTTTCTAAACTTGAATTTTTGAGAACTTGTTTTACATATATGAATTTCTATGAAACATTTAGTACAGAGAACATAGGCTTTGTATTAAAATAAAGAAAAATGAAGCCATAATAGACAGCAAGGTTCCCTTCAGAGTGCAAAGAAAACTGAAGCCAGTGAGCATGACAAAGAGTGCTAGATGGTGCACTACTCTGAAAATAAGCATTTAGCCTTCTGAATTTATTTCATATTTAGTCTTCTTCTAGGATTTCAGTAGTGATAATTGTTTACCTTTTGTGAATCCTTCTCTTTTTATTGGTAATAGACTTCTCTTGGAATGTTTCAAGGAAACCATTTCAGCTTAACATTGCAGCAGAGAATTTTTAAGTAATTTGTCAGAAATTGCATTTTCTAACAATACCTTAAAAAAAATCTTTACTATCCAACAATCCTCTCAGAGTAACAAGATCACTATGTAGTTTTGCCTTAGAAAGATATTGTTGGCATTTCTTGTTTATATTTTTTCCTCATTCTCAGTGAGCTACAGTAATGAGTCAAAGCCCAGTTGGGAAAAGACATATAAAATCCAATATAAACTCATCCGATTCAGCTGATATATAATAGCAATCATGGTAAGTTTCCTGAGCTTTATTGCCGATTTTGCGCTGAGCAAATAAACATTTATGAAAAATATAAATCTAGGAAATCTGTAGTGGAAGAGATTTAATGTATATCCAAAGGCCTAGTAGTGACATATTTTACTTGTGGATTAAATTATATTTTATGCACATGTGTGAAAAAAGGATTAAAATACTTAGAATTTTTTCAAAGTGAAATGAGACCCATTAGTGAATTTTAAGCAGGGAGGTGACATGATTTAACTTATCTTTGAAAATATTAATTTGGCTACTATGTAAATAAACAAAGAATATAACTACAGAAGCAACAAAAACAAAGCTATTGCCACAGTGCAGATTTTTTTTAAAATTACATTTGATACCTTGGAATGAAGTAGTAATAAAGGAGAAGAAAATAAATGGTCATAATTTAAGATGAGATGTTTAGAAAGAGAGTGGGGCAGATTGTGTTGATCAATTGGAGGAGAAAAGCTAAAGCAATCTGACTCATAGACAATATCTACGGTGTTGCAGCTGAGCTTGGTGGATGCTGTTGCTGTAGACTGAGACAGGGAAGATTCGGGAGGAAAACAGAACCGGAGAAAGCAGAGGACATCAAGTGCTCTGGGACAAGATATGTTGAGATTCCAATTAGACATTGGATGCTTAAGCCAGGACTTCTGAGATTATGATCCTGTGAATTATGGGAATTAAATTAGGAATTGTAGAATCATCTCTACACATGATTTCAAAGCCATGGCAAAAAGATCCCCTAGGAAGAGAGTTGGTAAGAAACAAAAGGAACCTGGAAACAAGAGCAGATCTGGCAAAAGCATCCACGAGGAAGTAGTCAAGGGAGTAGACAAGGATTGGGAAAGTGGCACCATGGAAGTGAAAGGAAGGAATTGCTGCAAAAGGCAGGCACTAATCATTCAAGTCATTCTCTGCTGTGAGTATGACTACACTAACAGAGAAGTGACTCTCACCGTGGCTAGTGAGTGGCAGGAGTAACAGCCTAGCTGGAGTGGGTTTGGGAAATGATATGAGGAGAGAAAGTGGAGTCAAAATGCAGACAAATCCTTCCAGTTGTCTTGCTGATAAGATGAACAGAGGCATAGGACAGCAGGTGAAGTGATGCAGTGGAAGACATAAATTTACATTGCAGTAAGAAAAAAAAAATTGCAGGAAGACATATGCAGGTGTTCCAAAACATTTGTGGGAAAATGGAATTAAAAGATAAATTTACTTTGATGCAGAAATATTTTGAAATCCATGCATAATTTTTTTGCAATATGCATTTCCATAAAATTTTTGAAGATTCCTCATATGCATGAATTTCAATTTTTCTGCATTCAAATAAACTTAAGCTTTAGTTCCATTTCTCACAAACCTTTGAAGTGCCCCTGTCTTTCATCCAGAAAATAAGAGGGATTTAATAGAATATGATACAGAATCAAAGAAGTTGTCTATTTCAATATTGGAAGGCAAATAGAGCTTCAGTTTCATATTGACATGTGTCAGGCTCTTCTTTGGGAGGGTAGGAAGCAGAGGTGAGATGGAAGGTTGGAAAAGAGACAAACTGGGAAATCTTTATTTTAAGAGATAGGATATATGGGTGCTGGAGCTGTGGCACAGTGGATTAATCCTCCGTCTGTGGTGCCACCATCCCATATAGGCGCTGTTTTGAGTCCTAGCTGCTCCACTTCCAATCCAACTCTCTGCTGTGGCCTGAGAGAGCAATAGAAGATGGCCCAAGTCCTTGCTCAACTGCACCAGCATGGGAGACATGGAAGAAGCTCCTGGCTTCTGGCTTCAGATTGGCACAGCTCTGGCTGTTGTGGCCATCTGGGGAGTGAACCAGCAGAAGGAAAACCTCTCTCTCGCTCTCTCTCTCTCTCTCTCTCTCCCTCTCTCTCTCTTCCTCCCTCTCCCTCTCTCTCTCTCTCTCTCTCTCTCTCTCTCTCTCTCCCTCTTACTGTCTAACTATGCCTTTCAAATAAATAAATAAAAATTTAAAAAAGAGGATATATAAAAATATTATGAAATCACTATAGGAAAGCTTTGAAATGATGTAGTGTCTTCAAGAAACACTGTAAATTTTAATTATGTGTGAAGAAATCCCACAATATTTTGATTTTTCCAATAGTGACCACTTGAAATGCTTGAAAAATCAAATATCAAATTCTTCAATGTTCTAAAATGTTTTTCAGTGCTGCTGCTTTGTCCCTAAGCTTATTGGGCCCTTTTAAAAGAAGAGAGAGTGGTGGGTGTTGTGGCCCAATAGGTTAAGCCCTGGCTTGGGACACCAGCATCCTTTATAACACAGTGCCTGGGTCTAGTCCCAGTTTACTCCACAACTTGCTGCTAATGTGCTTGGGAGGCAGAGGATGTTGGCCCAGGTACTTAGCCTCCTGTCACCTACACAGACAATCCGGATGGAGTTCCGGGGTCCTGGCTTTGGCCTCACCCAGCCGGGTGAGGATTCTCTCTCTCTCTCTCTCTCTCTCTCTCTCTCTCTCTCTCTGTCTGACTTTCAAATAAAGTACAGAAATCTCTAAAATAAATAAATAAATGAAAGAAGGGAGAAAGACGAGATAGCATAATATGACCACGTGGGAGGAGAAGAGAGGGCAGAAACAGGAGTCAGGGAAGCTAAGCGGTACCTTCTCCCCTCTCATTTTACTCGGGCCCAGTTTAGATGATGTGGCTGCAGCCATGCCACGAAGGAAATGTTTGCAGATGTTCAATTGAAGTAGAATTGATAGCATCCTACAACCTGCTTAGGACTTAGGACAATGACCCCAGGGGCAGCCATAAGCTGATTTAGATCCCTCTTACAGAAACACATACCAAGAAAGATAACTAGCCCAGCCCTATATAGGGGCCACTGATTTGTTGTAAAAAGAAAACCCACTTCTGCGGCAAGCATCGGGACTAATGGTTCCCAGTTCTATTCGACTTTGCAGCTTCCTGCTGATGTGCACTAGGGAGACAGCAAGTGTTAGCTCTAGTACTAGGGTCCCTGCCACCCATGAGGGAGACTCAGATGGAGTTCCAGGCTCCTGACTTCATCCTGCCCCTGTCACGGCTGCCGTGGGTATTTGGGGGTTGAGAGAGGTGGAAGATCTGTCACTGTGCCTCTTTGCCTTTTAAATAAAATAAAAGGAATTAAAAGTTTATTTAAATATTTTTTAAAAAGTTTAAGGAAAAACAGAAGTCAAAGATGTTTTTTTTTTAAAGATTTATTTATTTGAAAGGCTGGGTTACAGAGAGGCAGAGGCAGTGGCAGAGAGTTCTTCCATCCGCTGGTTCACTGCCCAAATGGCAATGGCCAGAGCTAGGCTGATAAAAAGCCAGGAGCCTGGATCTTCTTCCAGGTCTCCCATATGGATACAGGAGTCCAAGGGCTTGGGCCATCTTCCACTGCTTTCCCAGGCGCATTAGCAGGGAGATGAATCAGAAGTGGAGCAGCCGGGAAGAGAACTGGCACCCATAGAGGATGCTGGTACTGCAGCCGGTGGCTTTACCTGCTATGCCATAGCACTAGGCATGGAATCTTCCATCTTTTACACCATCATCCACTGTATCGTAGGCACAATAGCTGTATATTGAATTGGAAGCATGGAGAAGCCTAGACCAGTCACTCTGATAAGTAATGTGGCCCTTCCAGAGGCTTAACCCACTGGGCCATGACATCTGCCCCAATAAGTTTATTTTGATGCAAAAGATGAAACCCATGCATAATTTTTCACAATATGCATGTTCTGTGAACTTTTGGAAGTACCTGATGTGCAAGGATTTCAAGTTTTTTGTACCAAAATAAACTTATCTTTTAATTCCACTTTCACATAAACCTTTTGAAGTATTCTCTTGCATACACTCTAATAGGTTAAGAATAGCAGGTACAATTTGATTGGAACCATTTGCAGCAAGTCTTTAGTTGTGTTTCTTTAGGACATCTCGGGAAGGTAGAGTTTGTTGTCGTTTCTTACTCAGAGCTGAAGGAAAGTCAGCCTCACAGAGATTACAAGACCTGCTGAGGGAGCAGCACAGCCAACCAGCCAGCTCTACTGATTCCAACACTGTGCCCTGCACACTACAGTAACCATAGAGAAATATCCAATAGCCTAGTCCAGGGCTTTGAAAGTGTTTTTTTTACAAGATTTATTTTATTTATTTGAAAGCCAGAGTTACAGAGAGGTAGAGACAGAGAGAGAGGTCTTCCATCCACTGGTTCACTCCCCAGATAGCCACAATGGACAGAGCTACACTGATCCAAAGCCAGGAGCCAGGAACTTCTTCTGGGTCTCCTACACGGGTGCAGGGGCCCAAGGACTTGGGTCATCTTCTACTGCTTTCACAGGTCACATCAGAGAGCTGGATCGGAAGAGGAGAAGCCAGGACTAGAAATGGCGCCCATATGGGATGCCAGCGCTTCAGGCCAGGGGGTTAACCCACTGCACCACAGCATCGGCACCTGAAAGTGTTTTTTAAATTAGAAAACCCAATATGTGTTAGACAGAGATACAAAAGGAAAGACACAAGTAACGTGTTTATAATCCTTAGCCCAACCCAGCCCCCACACTGGGTCCTGAGAAGAAAGGACTACTGCTGTCCTGCTCACCCTCGGACTCAGTTATGCTTCTAGGGTGGGGAGAGAGTACAAAGGATAATTGGGAAGAAGAGTGCCAGTTGCTCTGTCAAAAAGAACGGCCTAATGAAAAAGCAAATTATGAAAATCATGAGCTTTTGTCAGTCTGTGGAATCAGAAGGATTTGAAATGAATGATACCAGGATGTGGAATTTTTGAGGGGAGAGAGACAAATTTAAGTAAGCTTTTGCTAAAGCCGCCCTATTTTATTTGAGTTATGCAGAAAACAAGTAAGTCAAGCTTCTCAGCTGAGGTGTCCGAAGGCACCGTCTGCCCAGAAACTCTCACAAGAAAAGGCTACGTGCAGAGCCCTTTTCCTTGCAGCTTTGCATTCAGATTAATCCTTTTAAAGGGGAGAGCTGAGAAGCAAGCGGAGCCCTGAGTTCAGGCAGGTGCCTCGGTGCAGTGGGGCCTGAGAAACCAGGAGACGGTTTGCTCTCCAACACCTCCTATGCATTTTGATATTGCCACAGGGAATAGCACCCTGTGGTTCACAACCAAACGAATTCCAGCTTCTACAAGGAATTGCTGACTCTGCCAGTATCTGTGTTCAGTAATATTGCAATATAATGTTATATATTACAATAATATTCACTATTAAGTATGATGATGGTGTAGCAAAGACAAACCATCTACCCACCCCACTTAACTTTGCAGAGTCACAAATTTGATGATATGGAATTTTGGTCTAGTTAGTAAAAAGTTAAGATGTTTCCATTAGAATAGTAAAACATGAAACACCAGAATAAGTAAGCATTATTTTGCCACTTGTACCCTGTCTACAAATACAAATATTGTACATGTAATGAGTGAATGTTCACACAGTATTTAACCACAGGTGAAACAATGGGGATGGAATGGGAGAGGAAAGGAAAATATATTTTCAGACGTTTTCTTTTTTTATTATTATTATTTATTTGACTGACAGAGCTATAGACAGTGAGAGAGAAGGAGACAGAGAGAAAGGTCTTCCTTCCATTGGTTCACTCCCTAGATGGCTCCTACGTCCAGAACTGCGCCGATTTGAAGCCAGGAGCCAGGCACTTCCTCCCAGTCTCCCACGAGGGTACAGGGGCCCAAGCACTTGGGCCATCCTCCACTGCCTTCCAGGGCCACAGCAGAGAGCTGGACTGGAAGAGGAGCAGCCAGGACTAGAACTGGCGCCCATATGGGATGCCAGTGGCGCAGGTGGAGGATTAACCTAGTGAGCCATGGCGCCGGCCCCGGAATGTATATTTTGACAACAAAATATATTCAAAAGGGGATACTACAGAGATAACAAAGAAAGCTACTATGTGACCAAGTCAAGAAGTGAGTTAAACTAGTCAATAATTTAATTAAAACAAAATTCTCAGGGGAAATTAATTTCAAATTTTATACTTTCAAAGGGCAGTGAAAGCTGAAGACGCACAGCTCCCCAGAATGAGGAGGAAAAGAAGAAAGGCCTACAAAAAATGGAAAATCTTGAATACCACACTATGTAAGTCTGATCCAGCGATTGTGTATACATAAAATGAACTACCTAGCTCATGTACCTTGTTCTTTATCACAGGAATATGAACAAAAGTAAGACAATAAGTACATATAAATATTCTGCCATGGAAACAGTGACTAGGATGCCATTCAGGACACCTGCAACCCATGTCACGATGCCTAGGCTCAAGTACTGGCTCCACTCCCAATTCCAATTTCCTGCTAATGCACACTTGGGACAGCAGGTGACGGCTCAAGTAGCTGGGCTCCTGCCACCCATGTGGGATACCCAGTTAAAGTTCCTGGCTCCCCGCTTCAGCCTGAGCATTTGGGGAGTAAAAAAGAAGACCAGGAAATGATCTCTCTCTCTCTCTTTCTCTCTCTCTCTCTCTCTCTCGCTTTTTCTCTTTCTCTCTTTCTTTCTTTCCCTCTCCCTTTCTCCTGGCCCCCACACCTTTCAAATGATGATTTATTTTTAATTTATTTTTATTTATTTGAAAGCAAAGTTATAGGGAGAGGGAGAGATAGAGAGAGAGAGAGAGAGAGAGAGAGAGCAATTGATCTTCCATCCACTGGTCCACTCCCCAAATGACCTCAATGACCAGGACTGGTTAAGGCTAAAGCCAGGAGCCTGGGACTCCATATATGTCTCTGACGTGGGTGGCGGGGGTCCAGGCACTTTGGACATCGTCTGCTGCTTTACCAAGTGTATCAGGGAGCAGCCAGGACTTGAACCAGTGTTCCTATGGGACGCTGCCAACACAAGCAATGGCTTAACCCACTGTGCCACAATGCCAGCACCAATAAATAAATAAACCAAAGCTGCATTGTGGCATAGCAGAAAGTCACCGCCTGCAAAACCAGCATTCTGTATGAGAACCAATTAGAGTCCTGGCTGCTCCACTTCCAATCCAGCTCCTTGCAAATACACCTCGGAAAGCAGCAGAGGGTGGCCCAAGCACTTGGGCGCCTTGCACTCATCTGGGAGACACGAATGGAGCTCCAGACTCTTGGCTTAACCTGGCCCACTCCCAACCATTGCAGCCATTTGGGGCATTTGGGGAGTGAATCAGTGAGTGGAAGATTCTCTCTCTCTCTCTCTCTCTCTCCTCTCTCTCTCTCTCTCTGTCTCTTCCTCTCTCTTTGTTATTCTGCCTTTCAAAAACATAAATACATCTTTTAAAATAAAATAAAAATAAATATTATAAAATAATTTTTAAATTTGGCCAATTATTAATGGTATGTATTGTGAGCAATAAAATTTAAATTAAAATGTTTACTTACTCAAAGATAGGCCATTAAAATCCCTATTCACAGAAGCTTGGAAGCTTAGGTAGTGTAAATATCTCAGTTCTATCTTCCTTCTTGCAGAAATTGAAGTGTATTCAATTGAAAGAAGCTATAAAATATAGGATTATGAAATAGAAAGGAGGTATAAACTCAACTTCTCTTGGCATGAAGTTGTTATTTTAAGAACAAATGGTGGCCGGCACAATGGCTCACTAGGCTAATCCTACACCTGTGGCGCCAGTACCCCAGGTTCTAGTCCCAGTTGGGGCGCCGGATTCTGTCCCGGTTGCTCCTGTTCCAGTCCAGCTCTCTGCTGTGGCAGAGGTGGCCACAGCAGAGAAGGCAGTGGAGGATGGCCCAAGTGCTTGGGCCCTGCACCCACATGGGAGACCAGGAGGAAGCTCCTGGCTTCTGGCTTCGGATCAGCGCAGCGCACCAGCCGTAATGGCCATTTGGGGGTGAACCAATGGAAGGAAGACCTTTCTCTCTCTGTCTCTCTCTCACTGTCTAACTCTGCCTTTCAAAAAAAAAAAAAAAAGAACAAATGGTGATCTCCAGTTCTGGAAGGCCTTCTTTCAGTGTATAAACTGTGATCATGTCCCTGCTCTGTCATAATGGACTAGAGAGATATGTCTCCACATTACACTCTCACACTGTAACCAGGGCCATGGGAAACCATGCCAGCACCTGATAAGAGAGGAGCCTCCCCTCAGGCTGAAACAGAAGCAAATGGTTATGCTCCAAGTCACTGCAATATGTTCTCTTTCATATTGAAGAGATTTTATTTATTTGCCATATACGTAAGTACTTACATAACTCCAAATATTTTGGAATTATATAAGTGTACCTGAGGGGGTCATCAAAAAGTTCATAGAAAATGTGTATTATGAAAAAACTATGCATTGATTTCAAAATATTTTGCACCAAAGGTGAGCATTTGGTGCAATGGTTAAATTGCTACTTGGGACACCCACATCCCCAGTTGAAGTCCTTGGTTCGTTTCTGTTTCCAATCCAGCTTCCCACTGATGAAACCCCTGGGAGGCAACAGATGATGGCTCAGGTACTTCAGTCTCTGCCACCCCTGTGGGAGACCTAAATGGAGTTCTGGGCTCCTGGCTTCAGGCCATCCCAGCCCTGGCTATTGTGGACATTTGGGGAGTGAGGCAGTGAATGGAAAATCTGTCTCTCTGCCTTCAAAGTTAAAAATGCATAAATAAATTCAGAAAAAAAAATTTTCACCAAAGAGCATCTTAATTTCATTTTTCTGTGAACTTCCTGAAGACCCTGCCTACAGAATTCATGTATTAAGAGCATTTAAAATAAATTTATAAATTATCCCTTTCAATATTTTATTTAATCAACTTAAAGGCCTCCTGTTGCTCACATTTCTCACAGCAAAATAGTTTAACAATACAAAGCAGAAAAGTACAGGCTGCAAGCTGACAGCTCTTACCAAAAACTGATCCTTGAAGACATTGGCCTCCACCTATAGAAGATTTTTAAAACTTGAGTCAATACTTAGAAAGTGAGAGATTTCACAGTGACACCCACTCCATGTGTATTCATCCAGACTGTCGTTCTCTTCGGAAACTGAGGGGACTTCAGAACGCAACTATGCCTTCTTTCTTGGCAACTCTGTCAGGAGCTGACAGCAGAGAGTATGCACCAGCCTCCTTCACTTGTTTATATGACCCATAGGGCACCACAGGATTGGGAGTTGGTGAAGGTATGCTATAATAGTTTGGGGCAAAGGGTACCATCAGACTCTTTGGAAGACTGTCTAGAAGCCTTCCAAAGGCTTAGCCACAGCTTGTGGCACCATTTCAAATTATATGGAGCTTGATTTAGCCTTTTAGGCATCATGGCATGTTCAAAACTGACCATGACAACTAACTCTTTATCAGGAGGTTATATCTATAAAATTTACTTTTATACATTTCAACTGAAATTCTCACTTCACTCACTTTTTGGAACCTGTTATTTTAGAGTGAAGCTTCACTAAACTCTTACTTCCTAACACTACTAAGTGATACTCTGATGTAAAGCAAGATACTTACTAGAAATGAACATTTGTGGGGCCAGCACTGTGGCTCACTTGGTTAATCCTCTGCCTGTGGCACTAGCATCCCATATCCCATATGGGCGCCGGGTTCTAGTCCTGGCTGCTCCTCTTACCATCCAGCTCTCTGCACCGGGAGTGCAGTGGAGGATGGCCCAAGTTCTTAGGCCCCTGTACCCGCATGGCAGACCAGGAGGAAGCATCTGGCTCCTGGCTTCAGATTGGCATAGTTCCGGCCATAGTAGCCATTTGGGGGGTGAGCCAATGGAAGCAAGACCTTTCTCTCTGTCTTTCTCTCTCACTGTCTAACTCTACTTGTCAAATTAAAAATAAAAAAAAAAGAAAGAAATGAATATTTGTGGAAAATGCTTGATGTGCCAGAAATACATGAAAATTGTTAACCCAAAATACTTACAAAAAGATATTCATTGAGTTTTATCCTAGAATTAGGAATTCTTTCTAAATGGACATAGAAACCTTTTTTTTCCCCCTCCTCCTTGCTCTTCAAGGTGCATCTCAGCCTGCTGGTCAACCAAGCCAAAAAAATATAAAAGATCTGGAAAAGGAAGTCAAAGGAGACGTTTCGAAGGCTGTGTTTCGTCAGACTGGGGCATCAGAGAAATCTCAGGAAAGCAGAGATGAGCACATGTCTGCTCCTAAGATGAGTGGGAAGCAGAATCCCTCCTTTCTCCCTAAGGATAAGACACAGCCTCCTTCTGACAACACAAAGTGTAAGGGGAAGGAAAATGAAGGGCCCCCTACTGCCACGTCTCATCAACTGGAGAAAGGCTTACCAGCAGTCCCAGCTGATGACTGTCAACGATCACCAGGGAAAACTACACTACAGCATCTCCCAAGCACAGTAGAGGTCGTAAAAAGAGCAAAAGGAAAATTTACTACACAAGTGAAATGTGGGGCTGTCAGTGTTCAGGTCGAAATCAAGAAAAGCTTTTTCTGCAAAACAGGTGCCCAGCTCCCAACAAAAACGAGATGTCCGAGGTGTCACCAGAGTTTCTCCATCAGACATGGTAGGAGATGGTACACGTCTCGGAGCTGCTTTCCTAAATCCAAGAATGTTTTGGTTGAAGAACGAACGCCCGAGGTGTCCTCTAAGAGCAAGGGAGGAATCGCCACACCTGAGAGCCGCACCCTGCAAGTTAGCATTGTAGGCAGAGAACTTAAAGTCAGATACACGAGTGAGATGCAGGACGTTTGCATTCACATAACTCACCCTAAAAAACGGGGAAAAGTCACGAAACGCAGGAATGTTTCTTGCAATCAGAGTGCTGAAGAGTGTTCCAGGCCTGCTTCACAGTCCACCGTGAGATACCCTGAGAAGTGGAGGCTCAGAAATGGATGTCAGAGGGCAGTGGGTTGGACTGTCTTGCCTCCTCCTTTGCATGGTATCCAAGGGGAGGATTCTGATAATGATGTGGTTTCCCTAACCTCAGCTCCCAAGAGGGAGAGAAATAATCTAGACACACCATCACCAGCCTTAGATGATGGGCAAGAGGATCCCGCCATCTGTCAGCTGAAGGTCTTTGAAGTTACTCAGAACATTCCCCCAAAGAAATACTCCTCTGAGGCAGCCACTGTCCTCCAAAGCATTCTTCCCACGTTGCACAATACCCTCAAGATCTCAAGTGTCAGTAATCCAGATGTAAGTACAATGCCTTTTGAAGAAGAGGGTACAGAAAGAAAAAATGAATTTGGTATCCCAGAAAACATCCCATCAGACTCCAGTGCTCAGCAAAGCACAGGAAGAATAAAGCGTTGGCCAAGTACCACTGCTGACATCTCCCCAGATCAAGATGGCAATGACTCTGACCTTTGCTCTTTGTCTTCCCTGAGCATGCAGCTAACAGAAGAGAAAGCAGCCAACATCTGCTGCAGAGGTGGTGAAACTCCACCCACTGAGTACTTTGAGAGTGGGGCAAATTCTGCATCCTGCCTTCCCAGTCAAAGTGCTCCAAAGTCTACTACCTCCTTCAGTCTATCTCACTGGGCCATGAGACATCCGGAACCTAAAGAAACCCTTGGGAACACAGTTTGCTTTTATCCCTGCACTGAATTTGAGTTGGACAATGAGAAAGAGCACATTTCTATGACTGACAGAGACTGTGCCCAAGCCAGTTTACATGGTGACCCACAGCCACTACTGGAGAAGAGTCCCCAGCATCCATCTCTTAAGCCTGCATTCTGTGGCAGCCCCACTGCAGTTAGTCCATCCCCAAGTATTAGCCACAGTACCGTGGAATGGGACCCAACAGAGGTCTGTGCAAGTCATTCTCAGACAGCAGCCCTCAGCAAAATAAAAATGGCAGCCATGCCCTTCCTACCAAATGAGTTAGAGCAAAAGTCAATTACCCCAAGTGATAATGAGGACATGGTTGATTCTAATTGTCCCATGGAAATGAAACACCCCAAAGAGTCACCCAGCTCTCCGGGAAATGTTGAAAAAGACAGATGGCAGATAACGCCAAGGATAACGGATGCTTGCCACAAAGATTTAGAAGACCTGTCCAATGGAAATCACAATGAAGTTTTTTTTCAAATGGATTTCCCACCCAGTGCAGCTGAGTCCAATAAGGCAGAGTGTGCTATAGATAATCTATTTCTTATCGAGAAAACACTGACCAGTGATGCAGACCCAAATGGCAACCATGATGAAAAAAGTCTTGAACTAACCAGTTTTAACCAGGAGCTAGCAGTGTGCCAAAAGATTCCATCAACAGGGCCAAATTCTGAAGGAGATGATAACAAAAATGACTCAAGAGAATGTTACTATCACCAAATAGACATCTTGCTGTCACCTCACAAGCAGGAGGCTTTCAAAGGTACAGTGGGCTATGCAGAATCTTTAACTTTTATTATTTTTTCATGTTTGGATTTTGAAAAGTCTTAAGGTGAGAACGTTTTTTATTGCTTGGGATCATTTCTTCATTGCTGGAGATATAGTGAATATTTTAGGGATAGATGAATTTGGGCAAATATATATCAGTCTACTTCTCTACATTATCACCCACTACCCATAAATAGTGCATAGCAAACTCACCAAGGCTGCAGTTTAATATAAAGTAAAAAAAATCAATTTCTCTTTAAAAGGTTGATGTATTGCCAAATCAATTCCATAGGAAACGTTAGCCTTTTGCCACTCTTAAATAATCCACCATCCCTTTCCTTCTTGCAAGCTAAGCATTTTTATAAGAATAGCCAGAATATGGTTGTAATAAAATGTGTTTTTAAATCTTACTGTGATGTTGCAGAAGCAGGGTATGCCTGTCCCAGGAGACTGTGTGGAATAGTCATTAAAGTAAAGGATAAAAACCAGAAACGACCATGGTTAAACCTGAGTGAACCATCCTTGGGGTCTCTGACCCCTAGCAGGCTTCTGACCTCCCTTGGGTATTGGTCGGCCTTACTTGAGCCGCTGATAGATCCCAGAAGCTCAGCAGACTACAGAAGGGCTCAGATGGAAACTCTTCCCTAAGTGCATAATACTGCCTGTCTGCTTCCAGTCTTGGGTCAGCACAATATCATTTTGGTCACTCCATCAAGGCCCTTGGTTTTTTTGTTGTTGTTGAGTTCAAATTATCTTACACATAGTGTTAGCATGATTCTATAGTATAAATTAAAGTACATTTGCAAAGCGTAACAGCTGCCTTCCAAACTGGCAATAGCATTCCTAACATGCTCCAGAAATGAGATTTGAAATCATGAATCTTGGCAGGACAGCCACCTCTTCTTTGTTGTTGATCTAGATGTAAATTTCGTAATGGGATAAGTAAAATGTAGGATGAAGATAAAATGTGAAAAATTAATCAGTGACATAACTTGTTGGCATAATATTTGGAATTTGTTGTATAGAGAACAAATGTCCTTAAAACAGTGTCAAAAACTACACAGTCACCTGTTTTATATATCACCCTAAAGCCAAGTTTATTCGTCAAAGCAACAGCTGCCCAGTGCCAAATGTTCCTGCAGACACCAGGACCAATGGCATTAATCCCAACATTTGCTACTGTTGAAGTTATGTAAAACTGTGAGGAAACCTGCAGAAGAGCACTTGTTCCCCTTCCCCTAGCTCCTGCAGGGAAGACACTTGCTCACCCAGATGAATATTCCTCTGAGACCTGTTATCTGCCCCCAGGGGAAATGCTTCTCTCCTCACTGCCTCCCCCAACAAGGCAGACTTCCTTAATACAATTTATAATTCCAGTTATAATCCTCTCAAAGGTGATGTGATGCTTCAGCAGGCTTGGAAATTCTCCCATTTGGTAAGCAACTCCTGATGCTGGTTCCCTGTGTCGCTGGGGTTCATCGAAAATCTGTTCCTGGGGTGGACATGGGCCTCACTATCGTGGCTGTGTCCCGTATCAGACTGCATGGCTTGAATCCTGGCCAAGGCTCCCGACTCCAGGTTCCTGCTGTGCAGACCTTCAGAGGAAACACAGCAGCTCTGCCTCCTTCCTTTACTCCTTTCCCCTTGACCAGTCTATGCTAGCTGCATTGATTAATTTGAGTTCCTAGAGACTTTCAGCCAGAATCCTGCCTGAAGCCCTTTGATAAATTACTCCCACTACATAGAGCAGGCTTCCTCCCATGTGTCTCCGTCATTCATTCACATGCCCTTTAGAGTTTTGCTCTATGTTAGTAAGACCTTGTCAGACCAACAAATTAAAAATCACAATCTGAGCCCCGCTACTTCCAGTCCAGGCAAATCCTACCACTTTTCACCCTTCTAATGTGCTATGTATTTTCTGGTTTGTTTTGTTTATGTCTCTCTTCCCCCACTAGAATGTAAGGTCCAGGAGGGCATGGATTTTTTTCTAGTTTTGATCATTGCTGTATCATTGATCATTGATCATTGATCATTGCTGTATCTGCAACCTTAGGCAGTACCTGTCCTTTAGGGTCGACATTCAATGAATAGTCAGTCTCTGAATGGAAGAATGAGTGCAAGAAACTCACATCAGGTTTCTGTGTAAGGATCTGTTCACATATCAAAATGTGCAAACAAAAATAGAAAAACATTTAACAATCAACATATCTGTTTTAAAACTATTTGAACTTGGCCGGCGCCGTGGCTCAACAGGCTAATCCTCCGCCTTGCGGCGCCGGCACACCGGGTTCTAGTCCCGGTCGGGGCACTGGATTCTGTCCCGGTTGCCCCTCTTCCAGGCCAGCCCTCTGCTGTGGCCCGGGAGTGCAGTGGAGGATGGCCCAGGTGCTTGGGCCCTGCACCCCATGGGAGACCAGGAGAAGCACCTGGCTCCTGCCTTTGGATCAGCGCGGTGTGCCAGCTGCAGCGCACCGGCCGTGGCGGCCATTGGAGGGTGAACCAACGGCAAAAGGAAGACCTTTCTCTCTGTTTCTCTCTCTCACTGTCCACTCTGCCTGTAAAAAAAAAAAAAAACTATTTGAACTTATAAATACATAAATATTTTCATGGCCTTCGCTCTCCTTGAGCTACGAGTATTTTTGTTTTGTATCCAACACAATTGTTCAGTGTACTGTTGATACCTCAGACCAGGACTTTGTAACCATCAGGTCACAGGCCACTTTGAGGAATAGGAGCACCTTTAGATTGTTCCCTCTGAAAATTATAAATTGATATAATTTTATAGTTATAATTTGATAGAATTGACACAAATTTATGTGTACATCTTCAAAGGAACCCAGTTGGGTGAGAATATGGCACAGCAGTTAGGAGTTTCCACTTGGGGTGCCTGCATCCCATATCAGAGTGCCTGATGTGTTCATGTTCAAGTCCTGGCTCTTCCACTTTGGATCCAGCTTCCTGTCTCCTTCCTGGGAGGCAGCATGGATGGCCCAAGTTCTTGGGTTCCTGCCACCCATGTGGGAACCCAGATTAAGTTTCAGGTTCCTGGCTGTGCCTTGGCCCAGCCTTAGATGATGTAGGCATTTTGGGAGTGAAAGAGCAGATGGAAGATCTGTCTCTGTCTCTGACTCCTTGACTTTCAAATAAAATAAAAATAAATGAATAAGTAATAAAGGGGTTCTCTAACTCCTCAAAGTGTAGCCACATATTTCAAATTAAGTATAATGACTGCAGTATATATGTGGGTCCTTCACTTTGCAGGTGTGTTTGGGAGTTAATTAAATTAGAAGTCAGAACAGGAAAAAACAGAATTACAAAGATAAGTTTATTTCTCCATGAGCATTTTGAAGTACTTGTGTACATCCAAAACATAGCAATTGATAAAACATTTGTGTTTTCTAGTGAGTTAACATATTGCCCCTACAAAGTGGCATTTATGTTTTAAGAGTCCTATGAGAAACTTCAGTGTGTGTGTTCATTCTATCCCGGGCACATTTCCTGGTTCCCAGGCAGCATCGTGGTTCAGTGGGTTAAACTGCTAACTGTAACATCAGATTCTTATAGTGCAGCACTGGTTTGAGACCTGGCTGCTCCACTTCCCTTCCAGCTCCTTGCTAATGAGCCTGGGAAGGCAGCAGATGATGACCCAAGTGTCTGTGTCCCTGCTACTCATGTGGGAGATCCAGATGAGTTCCAGGCTCCTGGCTTCAGTCTGGCCCAGCCCTGGCCATTGTGGCCGTTTGAGGAATGTACCAGTGGATGGGAGATTCATTCTCTCTCTCTCTCTCTCTCTCTCTCTCTTTCTCTCCCACTCCTCTCTTTGTCTTTAAATAAGTAAAAATGAATTTTTTAAAAAATTGTCTTGGTTCCTAGAAAGGCTCATATATTCGTGGATAAAGGGGTGGCACACATAAGAATGGAGATTACTGAGACACCATTTTGGTAAATCACACAGACACTCTCTATCAAGTTGAAGCATGTAAGGATTAGGCTGATCCACAGGTGCTAAATTTGAGTATGAGAAGTACTCAAGCCAGGACTGAATGACCACATGGTAGAAAATCTGTAGAAGTATTTTGAGCACATAGCAAGGGTGAGGAAATTTTCTTCTGCCAACAGCCACCTGCATTTTTATAACATCGTTCACAGGCCAAACAAAATTATCAACTTAAAATTTAACCTGCTAGAGATTTATTGCTTTTCAAGTCCTGCCTGCAGTTGCCTTGGCAGGGCCAGGCCAAATGATTTTGCAGTGGCCCCCTGAAAGAGAGCGTAACTGGACCATACTACATTTTGTATTTGTTGCAACTTGAAATTTTACAAATACCAAATCAGAAAATGTGAGTGATACCTGGTACTTGGACATTTCAGTCATCCTCTAATTACACTTCAAAACATACTGGAGGGTATATCCTTTCTCCTTTTTTGGGTATAGAAGAAAATCTTCTTTAAAAAAAAAAAGATTTATTTTATTTACTTGAAAGGCAGAGTTACAGAGAGAGAGGGACACACACACACACACACACACACCTTCCATCTGTTGGTTCACTCCCCGAATGGCCACAGCAGCTAGGGCTTGCCCAGATGGAAGCCAGGAGCTTTTTCCATGTCTCCCATGTAGGTGTAGGGGCCCAAGCACTCAGCCATTCTCTGCTGCTTTCCCAGTTGCATTGGCAGGGGGCTGGATCAGAACTGGAACAGCCAAGAGCTGAGCTGCCACCCATATGGGATTTTGGCATCACAGGCAGCCACTTACTGGCTACACCACAATACTAGCCACTAGAAGATCCTACAGGAAAACCACAACACAGGGCCATATCCCCATCACAGACAACTTTCTAGACGTACAGGACTTCTTTTTTCCTCAGCAATTTTGATAAAGAATTGCTACTATATAAAACACTTGATATAACAAAGTTCTCCCTTTTGTGAAGGCCTTCACAATCAACCTGGACTCTCAGTCTCAACAGATAGTAAAACTGGAGCAAGTCCTGGAGGAAACAGCCAGCAGTCATTTCTGTAGCATTTATTTTTAAATATTTATTGTATTTATTTGAATGGCAGAGTTACAGAGAGGCAGAGGCAGAGAGAAAGGGAGAGAGGTCTTCCATCTGCTGGTTCACTCCCCAGATGGCTGCAACAGCCAGAGCTGCACGGATCTGAATCCAGGAGCCAGGAGCTGCCTCCAGGTCTCCCACGTGATGCAGGAGCCCAAAGACTTGGGCCATCTTGTACTACTTTCCCAGGCCATAGCAGGGAGCTGGATTAGAAATGGAGCAGCCGGGACTGGAACCAGCACCCATAAGGGATGCCGGCACTCCAGGTGGCAGCTTTACCTGCTATGCCACAGCGCTGACTCCCTCTAGCATTTTTAAAATGCATCACTCTGCAGAGTTCCGGAGGGCAGAAGTCATTTTGATCGTCCCTGACCACCAGTAACCAGCACAGCACATAGAAAAGATGTAGCTTTGCTCTTGCCTTCCTGTTTCCCAGGAAGGTGGTGAGAGTCAGTAACGGAGTTACGGAGTTGGGTGATGAATCTTTCCTCGAGCCACCTGTTTGGCTCTGACAACTGAATGAAAGCTGTTTGCATTAATAATTGCATAAAAGTAAAGAAGATTCTTTATCCATGCATATAACCCATTTATTATTTAAATAGTTATGAAAAAATTTTTTGAGGTTTGTAAATTAGATTTGAACTTGCAAAGACCAAATTATAAAAACTCATTGGGTGATAAGAGAAGAAGAAAATAAAGGTCAAATTTTGGCCTCTTTTTAAGTTTATGTTGCTTTCTCTTTGTTTATCAAAGATTAAAATCAAGTAAAAGTTTAACCAATTTTATGCTATCAATGGCCTCCCAAGTATTATGTGTTCTCCTGTTTAGGCTTTCTTTTTTTTTTAAAAGATTTATTTTGTTTATTTGAAAGTCAGAGTTACACAGAGAGAAAGGGAGAGGCAGAGGGAGAGAGAGAAAAGTCCTCCATCTATTGGTTCACTCCCCAGATGGACTCAATGGACAGAGCTGCGCCGATCTGCAGCCAGGAGCCAGGAGCCCCCAGGTTTCCCACGTGGGTGCAGAGGCCCAAGAACTTGGGTCATCCTTCTCTGCTATCCCAGGCCACAGCAGAGAGCTGGATCGGAAGAGGAGCAACTGGAACCAGAACCAATGCCCCTATGGAATGCTGGCGCTTCAGGCCAGCGCTTTAACCCACTGTGCCACAGCGCCAACCCCCAGGTTTTCTTTTTATTTTATTGTTTTCAGTTATTTTCTTAAAATTTGATTGGATTGTAGTCATTTCTTTGGAAAGTTTTTTTAATTAAAACATAGAGACATGGCTTGTGATGAAGAAGGCAATAGTTTTGAACTGCATTGAGTATTTCAAATTGTCATTTATTCAAATTTAAAATTAGCAAGCCTTCATGCATTTTTTTAATTTTGACAGATAGAGTTAGACTGTGAAAGAGAGAGACAGAGAGAAAGGTCTTCCTTCTGTTGGTTCACCCCCCAAATGGCTGCTGCAGCCGGCACACTGCACTGATCCGAAGCCAGGAGCAAGGTGCTTCCTCCTGGTCTCCCACGCGGGTGCAGGGCCCAATCACTTGGGCCATCCTCCACTACCCTCCCAGCCCACAACAGAGAGCTGGACAGGAAGAGGAGCAACCAGGACTAGAACCCGGCGCCCATATGAGATGCCAGCGCCACAGGCGGAGGATTAACCAAGTGAGCCACAGCGCCAGCCCCACCTTCATGCATTTTGATATTTCTTTTCTTTTTGTCCATTTTAAACCAATATGGGTAGCAAAAATGTATCATGAAATTTGTATACTCGTGATGAATAGAGGTCAAGCCATAAATATCTGAGTTCAACACTAAACTTATTACCATGGATTGTAATTGAACTAACTCAGGTAGTACTACCTTCTTATTGAAAATTTAGTAGACATGCTTAACAGTTCCTTGTACTTTGCCCTCCACAGTAAATGTAACAGCAGGCAAATTGCTGGTTCCCAGGGAATATCTGTTAAATAGAATCCACCTGAAGCAATGCTTCATGACCTGGCCACCCTCTTTTTCTATATAAATCTATTTGTTAAGCTACATGACTCTTTCTTTTAAGTAGCACAAGTTCAGAAAGTGAACCATGAAAGAATTGAATGAAATTATCTTAGTTTTAATCTATATGGTTCTGCTTTAAAGACTGCAATATATGATGTTCTGTCCTAAAATGTCTCACTTTCATACTTAATGTGGTTGAATCTAGATGAGAATTTGGAAATAAATAGCCTCCGAAAGTTATCCCAGGAATTGGCTGCCAGAGGTGGAAGAGCCAGTGACGGTTCCCAGGAAGAAGCCGTAGACCAGTGGGCCAGGAGAAGGCAGCAATTCAAAGACGGCAAAAGGTGCAGCTCGGCCGGGGAAAGTTCATTTGCCAGCAACATCACGGAAGGATCCAGTGAGTAGACCATCAGCTTCTTTTCCAAAACCATGGCAAAGCGATCGTTTACTGAACCTCAACCAAGTCCCTTTCCTTTTATTCCCAGAATATAAACTCCTCTGTTTGAACAAAGCAATGTCATGATTATAAGCTTTTCTATGGAAGAAATCTTTGGAATAATCAACCCTTTATTATCCATTGAGCAATTTCTAATTGATAAAATACTTCCTTCAAAACACACCACTCCTTACTGAGGTTGCTGTTCTTTCACATAGGAAGATAGCTTGGGGGTGGAGGGGGAAGCCACAACAATACAAAAGTTGCACTTTGTAAATTCACATTTATTAAATAAAAAAAAACTATAAAAAATAAAGAGTAAACCCATAAAAAAAGGAAGATAGCTAACTACAAGGAGGGCTCTTTATTAAATTAAATTTGTACGGTACTTCAAAGAATATGAGCTGCTTATAAAAATGGTATGGTGCTAAAGGATAAGATACATGTTTGAACCTAAGTACAGTTTTTGTTCTCATTTGAACATTTCTGAAATGAGGGAGTGTCTTTCAATGGATGTATACTGTAGTTACAGAGAGGAGAGGCAGAGATCTTACATCCGCTGGTTCACGCCCCAAATGGCCAAAACACCTATGCCGAAGTCAGGAGCCAGGAGCTTCTTCTGGGTCTCCCACATAAGTGGCAGGGCCCCAAGCACTTGGTCCATCTTTTGCTGCTTTTTCTAGGCCATTAGCAGGGAGCTGGATCAGGAGTGGAGCAGCTGGGCACAAACAAGTGCCCACGTGGGATGCTAGCTTTGCAAGCAGCTCCTTTACTCATGAAGCTACAATGCCCGCCCCTCCCACCATAACATTCTTATATTCTGGTGCCAATCATACTCCAAAAGACATGATCCCATGTGCCATATCCCAAATGTTGACATCCCAAATGGTAAAGATCTCTAAAGTCTAAAATCCCTAACATCTAAAGTCCTAAAAATTAAAATCACAAACAGTTAAAGTCCTGAATGTTGAAACCTTCAAAGCCACAATTCTGAAAACTGAGATTTCCATGCGAATAAGGCCATATGAGAGTGGTAGAAAATGAAATTCTGGAGAAGGGATTGGCCACACAACAAATACAGCCATGACAAAGACTTCAGTTTAATAATGCATCAGTTGTCTGCAATGACATTCCTTCTGGCTGATGAAATTCTAAGACCTTTTAATTAATTAAAACTGCATTTGCCAGAAGAAGTCAGAGAAATTACTGACTGGTTCAGAAATAATTGCATGCAAGGTAGAATGAGAAGACACTTAGGCGAGGATGTTGCTAGTCAGTCCTAAGTGTTGTTTCCGCCAATTGTGGTCTCTATAGCTGTACACAGGGCATGAATTTTCACCTACCCAAAACAACAGAAGCACTGCACAGAAGGTGAGAAAATTTAAGAGGGAATGCCTTTATTTATTTATTTGTTTATTGAGAGATTGAGTTACAGAGAAAAGAGGGTGAGACAGAGAGAAAGGTCCTGCATCCACTAGTTCACTCCCCAAATGGCCATAATAGCCGGAGCTGGACTGATCCGAAGCCAGGATCCAGGAGCTTCTTCTGGGATTCCCACGCGGGTACAGGGGCCCAGGTACCTGCTTACCCAGGCCATAGCAGAGAGCTGGATCAGAAGAGGGGCAGCCAGGTCTCAAACTGGTGCCCATATGGGATGTGGAGCCACAGGCAGAGGCTAAGCCTACCACACTGCAGCGCCAGCCCGGGTATGCTTTAAAAAAAAAAAAAATGTATATTGAATCATGAACGAATTTCAAAAAAGAGCAGCACCGCATAGAAAATGAGTACAAACCCATTCTCTAAGGATAGCCACACCCTAAAAAACAAGAACAAACAGCTATTCATGAACATGCAAGGCTTAAGATTTAAAAGTACAATACAATGATTGTGAAAGGCAGCAGCTCTTACGGTCTGCCTGGCTCCATGGAATTGCCCACACCCATCTTTTTTCATATACCACGTTTTCTTCTTTGTTGTTTTGGTGGGGGAAGGTGGAGAATGTTGTTTTCATTTTTCTTTTTTCGCTCCATTTTTTCTTTAGTTCTCTTTTTAAAGTTATTTCTCCAGTAGATTAAATTGCCAGCAATATTTTATTTTTACAATTCACTATGTTATTTCACCTTCACATCATTCCCAACACTGGAGATATAAACGCCGTAATGGCTTTTAGAGAGTGTTAATTCACTTTCTGCGTCTATTAGTGCATTATCACAACACGGAGGATGTGTAAGCATTGTGAGCGTATGTAAGAACGTTGAAACATCCTCCATAAATGAAGAGGTGTTCCTTTTGTACACTGCATTTGTGAAAGAGAAAAATTTTCAGGCTTTCAATTCTTTAGGCAACTGCATATGTGACAGCGACCTATTGTGGTCTTTGATGGATTTCCTCAAAAGACTTAGGTCGTCCATTGCCATATTTCAGATGGTTGCAGTTATAATGCTTGTGCACACAATTACCAACCCAAGAAACCTTTTATATATTTCAGTTTTTACCTTGTTCAGAATACGGTTAGTCTATGCATATCTATTATACTTGCGCAGTGGTGATCAGCAAACCTGTTTGTGTTTGCAAAAATATGCCATTGCTTATCTCATTGTGTAAAATGGTCAATGAAGTAAGTATATGTTTCTCAAATAAATCCCCTTTATGTAATGTAAATAAATGTCTTTTCTAGATTTTTCAAATTGTTCCAGAATCCTAGTTCTGGGATTTGTATATTTTGGAATTTTAAACTTTAAGGATTCTGAGCTTTTATGAATTCAGCTTTCAGGATTGTAGCCCCAACCCCTTTGCTTTTAAGGCTTCTCTAATGCTTTGTAGTTACCCAAAGAGGCCTTCTTGTGTACTGCTTCCCTCTCGTGTGTGAAACACCTAGACCCCTTGGTTTCTATTCTCTCCTTTCTGAGTTTTTTCTCCAAATTCCCCTTTCACACTGCGGAGAAATTCAGCTGCAGCTCACATCTCTAAAATTATCAGGGCATTTAGTGATAAACCAACATGACTGTAATCACCTTGTACCCATCTTAAACACTAACACTAAAGAATCTGGCTGATAAGCAATTTACTTATAAATAAGAAAGCAAATGTAGCATTTTATATGTACTAGTAAAAAATTATATGTTTAAATATAAACATATTAAAATTTTGTAGCTCCCCTATTTACCTGTATCAGTTTGTGAATGACCTAAACCAAGAAATTAAGATTGATTGGAAACTTTGTTTGGTTTGATAAACTACAGACCGTCTCCATGCATCAGAGAGAATGGGGCCAGTTCCTGAAGCTTTCAGTTCCTTCTAGCAAAGAAGGTCCAGTTCCTTCAAGTTCACGGTGTCCTTTAGCTACTCAGACTCTTTCAAGCTAAGCGTATCTCATTCATTGTTTTGCAGACAAATCTTTCAGTTTCAGTGATCTCAGACATTCATCTCTGCTCTGCTTTTCTTGAGAAAAAGAAAGTCATCCGTGTGCTAAGGCAGCTCGCGGCAGCTCACCACCGGACTGCACACAGTTCTCTAACAGGGCAGTTCAGTGAAGCAGATTGGTAGCTTGAAATTGGCCATGGTGGGAGTGTTTATACCATGGAACCTGGCAGACACTGCCTGTGACTTCACACATTTACCTCACTTGAAATAACACAGGAATCAGGTGTGTGACATACAAATTCAAATGCCATGCCAAATAGTGCAATTGCTTTCATTAAAACAGTGATTGCTTTGCTTCTGGTTGGGTTCTGTTTTGAATGAAAAGCTATCCTAACAATTTGCCTCACATCACACACAAGAGGGTTGAACTGTCTGCCATTTCTGGTTTAAGTTTATCCAAGCCCCAGACGCACGGAAGGCACACTGTATTTCTTCAGGAATTTTTCAGTAGTGACTGCTAGGCTGGGGCTAGCCTTGTTTAATGCGTGCTTTAAATTTTATCTCATTTATAGAGTCAGGATGTGCTACTGATCCATGGCTTAAAACCCGACAGCTTTATTGAGCATCTTTGCAGCTGGTGTTTTTCACCCTGTTAATCTCACTCATCTCTGACTTCCTCCATCATAACTGGGAAAGCCATTAGCAATGACATATTTATGTGTGTGGACACAGTTGATCAGTCCATCCAGGCTGTGGGGAATGCTGACTAAGGCACACCAGGTAAATAACTTGAAGGGTATGAACTGGAGTTCCAGGAAGGGCCTGCAAAACAGAACTCTGATTTTTGTCATCTGAATGGATTCTGTATCACAAGCAGATGTGGGAAGAATTTAGGCCTAATCGTATGAGGATATTTGATAGCATTTCCCATGTTTCATTCAGGTCTGAAAATCACTATGGAAATGTATTTTCCAAATATCGGATTGCATGGGAGAAGGAAGGAAGGGAATGAGTGAGAGAGGAAGAATGATCTCTGATTCCTAATAATAACAGGGAACAAATACAATGTGCTAATGTGCACTTTTCTAAGAGTGTGACAATGTATTACCTTATTCATTCTCCCAACAACACTGAGTCAAGTACTATATTTTCAGCCTTACTTCATGGAGAAAATTAGGTTTTTGTCCAAGGTCCCTCACCTATAATTAATAATTCAAATCTAATCCTTAGTCTTCATCTGGGAAAGTCCAAACCAGGTCTCCTTTCATTATATAATACATTTTTTTAAATTATACTCAAATAATATAGAAGAATTAAAGAGGTATGAGAATATCTAAGGACACCTGGAGCTTGGGATGATGTCAAAAATAAAAATAAAAAAGAAGTATTTTAGTTTTTCAAGGACAAATGAGTTCAAATTCTATGTCCATAATACCAAGAATATTTGAGCTCCTCGTGTTTTAAAGTACATTTATGAAAAAGCTCATTAACAAATTGAATTTTGTGGACAAAGTTTTTGTGACCAAGACAGCTTTGGATTTGTTTTCTGTTTGGTTTAAGGTCCCAAGGAGGCAGATGAATAATCTTTTTTTTAAAAGATTTATTTATTTGTTTGAAAGGCAGAGTTACAAGAGAGTCAGAGGCGGGGGGAAGAGAGATCTTCCACCTGCTGGTTCACTCCCCAGATAGTTGGAAGAGGTTAATCCTAAAACAACTCCCTAGTCATCTTGAGCAGTAAACACTAATACTTGGGACTTAAAAGCCAACCCTTTTCCATGGTTTTCCTTGACAAAAGGATCTGCAAATGCTACAGCTGCTCCAAAGACTCCCTCACCTCAGACCCTGAGGTTAGCGCTGTGCGCCTTCTGCCCGGAGAACCATCCAGCAAACTGGGCTGTGTGTCTGAGAATGGCACTTTGGGCACGAACTTCACTCCATCCGTATCTCACTTCTCTCTCACCTTTATGGTGTCATTTTTCCTTCTCCTCAGTCACCTCGGAAGATGGCCGTTCTGTGGATCTTGGTTTTCGCGTTGATATTGAGGAAAAGGGATTCTACACGGAGAATTTTCATTCGGCAGCCTGGGTTTTCCGCGGGGATGACGGGAATCCTGAGGACAGCCCCAGATGCCTTAGTAAAAAACCCCGACCAGTAGCTGGTAAGGACTCCACAATGATGGTAAGACAAATATATCGTAGAGAACCTGTACCCAGACTCCAGGCAAGTCTCTGACGTCAGCACTTGAGTTCTGGGTGGAGTGGTTGGGGAGCTGAAGCATGTGTGCTCTCACAGATAGACGTATGTATTTACATGAAACAGTACATACACACATACAATGTCTGACTACTTTCTACTATTGTGGAAGGGTCTGCAGGTACTAAAATAAAAATGTCTTAAGAGCCCATTCAAACATAGAGTAGTAACTCCACAGTTGGAATAAAGATTAATATAGCCAAAATCAAGAATTTGCTTATAAAAATATGTATTAATTTTTTTAAAGATGTTATTCATTTATTTGAGAGGTAGAGTTACAGACAGTGAGAGAGAAAGGTCTTCCTTCCGTTGATTCACTCCCCAGATGGCTGCAGCAGCTGGAGCTGAGCAGATCCAAAGCCAGGAGCCAGGTGTTTCTTCTTGGTCTCCCATGCGGGTACACGGGCCCAGGCACTTGGACCATGTTCCTCTGCTTTCCCAGGCCATAGCAGAGAGCTAGATTGGAAAAGGAGCAGCCAGGACTAGAACCAGCACCCATATGGTATGCCGGCACTGCAGGCGGAGGATTAACCTACTGCGCCACAGCGCTGGCCCCGTATTAATTTTTAAACACACACCAAAATGTAAAGACTCAAAAAATTACCACTTATTATTCCAACCTCACAATATAATTATTTTATTGTTTTTATGTTGTCCTTTCTAAACAAACATGGAATATATATTTGATATTATAGTGTATTCATTAGAATATATGATTTTATAGTCTTTTACATTTAATAATATTAAGTATTGAATAATTATACCTTCACTTCATGAGACAAGTATTTTCATGTGTTTTTGTAGATTCCATTAATATTCTAATAGTTCCATGAATTTTTATGAGGTGAATTTTAATAAACTAAAAACTAATAACTATATTTCTGCAATGAAATAATATTCTATGATTTTTTAAAATGACTTATGATGGAATTTCAATCTTTGGTATATGAAGTTGTTATTTCTATGCACTATTTGCTGCAAATTTTAAGGCATGGAGCTTTTGTGAACTTCTATTTTATTGATATAAATAACTTGATGGATAGTAAATAATTTAACTTGAGTTAGCAAAAATTCAGATTGAAGCAATGGTTCTAATTAATTATACAATCATGTGCTCAAAAAGCTGCATGCCTATTATAGTCTAAGCACTACAGGGACTTGTTAAGACACCCAGAGAGAGAAATGACAGATTTGATGCTGTGACAGGTACTACAAAGAAGCGTGTAATACTCTCAGCACTGGTTTCAGAACGTGCTTAGCTTCATCTTAACCTCATTTAAACAGATAAGATGCAATCGTTATATCTAATATTATTTTATCTGCAGAGTAAAATAGAGCTTTTGTTAGTTTTTCTTTCTTTCTATTTACTTATTTAAAAGAGAGAGAGAGAGGTATCTCCCAACCACTGGTTCACTCCCCAAGTGCCTACAAGGAAAAGGGCTATCCTAAGCCAAAGCCGGGAGCTGGAGATTAAATCTGGGTCTTCCAGAGGGGTAGTAGAGACCCAAATACTTGAGACACCACCTGCTGCCTCTGGAGGTGTATACTAGCAGGAAGCCAGAGTGAGGAGCACAGCAAGGACTTTACTAACCCAGACCTTCTGATATAGCATCCCAAGCAACCGCTTAACTGCTATGCCAGATACCTGTACCTGCTTAACTTTTCCTTAAAATAGGAAATTCAACAGTGGAGAGTTTATGGAAGGAAAGTTTTAAATCTAAGTGAGTTCTCATACACAAGCATAAGAAAATACAAAGATTTGACCGGCGCCGTGGCTCAATAGGCTAATCCTCCACCTTGCGGAGCCGGCACACTGGGTTCTAGTCCCAGTCGGGGCGCCGGATTCTGTCCCGGTTGCCCCTCTTCCAGGCCAGCTCTCTGCTGTGGCCAGGGAGTGCAGTGGAGGATGGCCCAAGTGCTTGGGCCCTGCATCCCATGGGAGACCAGGAGGAAGCACCTGGCTCCTGCCATCGGACCAGCGTGTGTGCCGGCCACAGCGCGCCGGCCATGGCGGCCATTGGAGGGTGAACCAACGGCAAAAGGAAGACCTTTCTCTCTGTCTCTCCCTCACTGTCCACTCTGCCTGTGGAAAAAAAAAAGAAAAGAAAAGAAAATACAAAGATTCTATTTTGCATATATTGAGTACTTATTTATATTCATATAATATGACAGAATTGCACTTAACCATTCATTGAAAAGTAAGCATGGAACTCTGAATGCGAATCTTAAAGTATACAGACTGGAATTGTGAAAATCAAGCTAGATGATGAGGCATAAAGTTTCAGTTCAGCTAGAGATCCACTATGTACCTATGGACAACATTACTGATGGACGTTGAACCCATGCACGACAATATGTACCTATGGACCTATGGACCTATGGACAACAATAATGAATTATATCAAAACATTCATTAGAAGGGAAAATCCTCCACCTGCATGCAGTGCTGGCATCCCATATGGGCACCAGGTTCTGTCCTGGTTACTCCTCTTCCAGTCCAGCTCTCTGGTGTGGCCTGGGAAGGCAGTGGAGGTTGGCCCGGGTGCTTGGGCCTCTGCACCCGCATGAGAGACCAGGAGGAAGCACCTGGCTCCTGGCTTCAGATCGACATAGCTCGACCTTGGAGGCCATTTGGGGAGTGAGCCAACGGAAGGAAGACCTTTCTCTCTCTCTCTCTTTCTCACTGTCTGTAACTCTAACTCTCAAATAAATAAGTAAACATCTTAAAAAAAAAAAGAAATAAAAGTTTACATATTTAGCTTTCATAGGAGTAATAGGATGGCTCAAGGAAAGACAGCCACGCTGGAAGTAAGACTCTCAGGGTCAGAGCTCTGCCTGTTAGGTTGTTGATGCATTCCAAGGGCCAGGAATATGCCTGTGCCATCATGGGAAGCCAGTGATATTTTTGAATGATTGAATGAAAACATCTTATTTCAATAACATTCAGTAACTTACCAACTATGTAACCATACAAAAATCAGTACATGATTTCTCTTATGATGTTATTTAAAAATAAAATGAAATTATGTATATGAAAAGAGTGAGCCATTTCTAGCCATCTTGGCTATTTCTATCTCCCATCCTTATTCTTCATAATTTCAATGAGAATTTTGGCAGACTAATGAATATAAATATATGAGGGCTCTTCAAAAAGTTTGTGGAAAATTCGTAATATGGAAAAACTATACATGGATTTCAAAAATATTTTGCATCAAAATAAATGCATATTTTAATTCTATTTTTCCACAAGCTTCTTAAAGATGCCTCATATATGCAAGTATATGTAAACATTGCAAGTAACCTTCAGGATACTTTATTGCACTGAAACTCAGTTCAAGAATTGCTGGTGGTTGTTCTTACTAAGACTTGAAATGTTGTGTGTACCAGCAGCATGTGTTCTTAACTACATGATACCAAAAGACCAATGAAAGGTGATAGAGATCGGTAGGCAAACTGAGTCGGAGGCAAATGAACAATTTTTAAACTGAAAGATATACTTATTAACCAATAGCATCAAAAATATATTGCAATGCTGATTTATATCCACCAGCAAGTATTTTTTTGAGTTTAAATCTTACATTTGAAAAAAATCCACTCCTTATTCTTCCAAAAGAGTTCTGCATTAGAGAAACAAGTAAACAAAGGTTTGTATGACAAAAGAAGCATACTGCTGAAATTTGCACTGAAAATTGTAGGATGTTTTCAGTGTATGTGTTGTGTTACATTTATGGAGATATTTGCCCTTCATTTGAATTTTTACACCTAACAGGATGATTCTGAGGCAGTGGTATCAAGGGTAATAAATTACTTGAAGATGTGCCCACATGGTCTCTGAAAAGACAATGACAGTCATTTGTGGCTTTTCAGCAGCTGTGTGGCACTCATAGATTATCCTCTAGACAGTGGCAAGGGAAACCAGGACTATAAATCTTAAAGTGTGAGAAAATTGTCTTCAGAACGGGAGGGGAACATGTTGCAAAACATTTTGATTGTCTTCTCTCCCATAGGAAAGGCCTACAAGTTGAGCTCACCATTTAAAGACTTCATTGAATGGCACACTGTTGACATTCTATTTGCCTGATTGAAAAACAAAACAACAACAACAAAAACCCAAACCTAGCTTTGAAAGCAATAGCTATCAGCTATTGTAAAAGTCTCATGCAAAATGAAAACAAAGCAACAAACATGATTTGATTTGGATCAACTTGGTAAAATGCTCCATTAAACAAATATATCTGTTGGGTAGTCAACCTGTCAAAAGCAGAAGATAATGTGAAGAGTAAGCTAGAGGGAACAGGAAGTTTTGACAAGTGGGGATGGTAGAAATGATTTTTACAGAGCTCAAAAATAGGATTTTAGATGGTCCTTGCTCTGATTAGCTCTACCAGCCTGTTGCAGGCAGCTCACTAAAATATTCATTCCTTTGCCCTTGAATTTCCCAGCACCGAGCCTTAAATGACACTGAGATTCAGTAAGTGGTGGTGAGAACAGTCATGTAAATGACTGCCAGAGGGGAACTGTATTAACAAATAAGAGATGTTCCCAGAAGTGTAGAACAGAACAGAGCCCAAAATGTTGCTGCTAGAATACATGAATACCTCTTCAGTAAGCTAGGTGTGCTTTTCCTGATACCCTGTCAGCAGCAGGCAAACGATGTGTTTTCTTCAGAGAGCCTGCAAAGACAGTGTTACCAGAGTCCACGTGAAAAGACTTCATCCTCTCTCTCCTTGAATGTTTGCCGATCCTTGGCAGCCAATGTCCAGCACATGAACGTCAAGAGAGCAAGACCCTTGTCTGTCTTCCCCACTCCATTTCTAGACCGTAGGCAGACAGCTAGGCAGAGCCGCAGTGAGTGTCTGTGAGTGATTGGCTTCTGCTCTTGGACTGCTGGATCTGTAAAGACAGAGACAGCGTCCTTGTTTTCATCAAATGCTTTTGTTCCCAGGGAGGTGGTCACAGCTGAGCACACTTGGGCAGATTGCTCAACCTTTTCCTCTCTGTGTCATTTCTCATACAAAACTGGGGCAGCCATTTGGCCTAACCCTTAAGGTGCTGTTTGAGACTTGGAATGTCCCATATGGAGTTCCTGGGTTTGAGTACCAGCTCCAGCTTTCTCTTAATGCGCACTGTGGGAAACAGCAGGTGATGGCTCAAGTTCTTGGGTCCCTGCCATCCATGTGGGAGACTCATGGATGAGTTCCAAGCTCTTTGTTTTGGCCTGGCCAATGGGTTCTTACAGACCTTTGGAAACTACGTTAGTGAAAGAAAGATCTCTCTCTCTCTCTCTCTCTCATCTAATAAATAAAAATTTAGAAAAACATATATCGACTTACCTCAGCATATCTGAGAGGAAATTAATAAAATAGATGGCAAGTCTTCTTGCAAACCTTGAAAAGTATAATACACATCTATAATAACAGTGATTCTACAACACTTAGGGACTCACCAACCCAGTGTACCTGTCAGAGATGGCAAAGAAGAGGTTCTTCATCAAGTGGGAGAATAGACTGAAGTCCTTCCCACTCCCAATACAACTGCTGTCCATCGCTTTAAACTCCCAAGAGTTTCTTTGGCCTCTGGAATGTTTTGTTCTTGTCCATGTTTTGCCTACGTCACAGCCTTGGAACATAGATCTACAGAGAAGGCCACCTGCAGAGAAGAAATGCCTTTTCTCTCCAACCCGGGAATGTCCTAAAGTTCTCTGAGAAGTGAAAAGTGATGCATAAAAATATAAGTAAAAGGTTGAAATGAAGCAACAGATTAATATACTACTCATAAATTCTAACATATTTCTTTGTATTTTTTTGTTTTGCTATTTGAGAGGCAGAGAGATAAACAGAGAGGCAAGCAGACAGAGAAGGAGAGCTCCCGCCCACTGATTCACTCCCCAAATGCTGGCAATGGCCAGGGCTGAAGCTGGGAGCCAGGAACAAAATCCAGTTCTCCATCATGAGTGGCAGGAATCCAATTACTTGGCTCATCATTGCCGCCTCCCCTACCCCCACCCCCCCCCCCCCGGATCTGCACTCACAGGAAGCTGGAATCAGCAGTTGGAGCCAGAAATTGAACCCAGGCACTCAGTTATAAAACATGGGTACCTTAACTGCTAGACTAAACACTTGCTCCAAATTACTGTTTTCTTTAATGAAAGAGGACTGTATTAGATTTGAATTCTAAGGTATTGATTTTCCACGCCCTTATCAATAGAATGACACTTTTAGTTTATAACTAATTACACAGCTTTTTTCCAAAAGACCTAAGAATAGTCCTATTATTAACAATCACTTCTAGAGCTCAGGAAGTACATCTTTATCATGATTTATTCCTTAGTATAGTTAGGATAAGAGTCATTCAGCATTGCATTCCTGCTTCCCTCTGGGGAACTTGACCTTGCATAAAACCGAATTCACATTCTTTTGAAGCCTGTTGTTGTAATTTTTTTTATTGGCTCAAAAATTAGTCCTCTGAGATCACTTTAACAATTTTGATGTTTAATGATCCAGGTGTGTATATTTTTTTCTGAATCAAAAAATGAAATGTGATTATACCATAAATATAGAATGCCTGCCATGGCCACCTCTCCCTTCGTGGATATCATCTTTCCACCAAAGGAAGTCTTACTGAAACGTGGTTTCTAACTTGGAATCATGCCCTTTCCTTGCCTCTAAAGTGTGATAGCCCCAAACAGTCCTGCAGAGAGATGACTTTGGGCTATGAGCTTCATGCCTTCAGAAATTCAAACTGAAAAAATGCACTCTGTGATAGACACAGAAGTTCAACTGTCTTGGGGTAGAGAAAAGTCAAGAAGGCCTGGGACGGCTGCAAATATAGGGATAAGCCAAATTCATCAGTGAGCAGAAGGTGTGTGGAAGGAATACACATGCATGCAAACACACACATCCACACATACATGAGAATTTATGAAAAAGTGGAATTAAAAGATTTTGGTGCATAACAATTTAAAGCCATGCATAGTTTTTTCATAATGCACATTTCCCATGAACTTTTTGAAGATGCTTTATACATACAGAAAGGAGAATACGGAGGTTGTGGGCAGTAAAGGGGACAGGAAGAAAAGGGAGGAGAAGCGTGGAAAGCAGACAGATTGCTGAGCAGGCTAATTAAAGATCCTGAGACGGGTGCAAAAATCCACAAATCCCTACTGCCGGCTTCTTGCACATCTGCACCTTCAACCCAGCACACCCCCACAGTTCCCATTTCTGCAAGGCCCAGATGTTTCTGTTTTTTTTTTTTTTCCCCCTCTGGGAAACTCAGTTGTTCAGGTTTTCTTGGGTTCATGTGAGACCTAACTGGATGGCTCAGGAGTCTGTTTTTTCATTCCCTTATATAACCTTATTTAAAAATTATTTCATCGTTAACAGATCTGAGTGGCTCAGGTCTGTGTGGCTCAGATGCCCTCCAGAGCAGCTGCGACACAGGTCAAGCACAAGGACGTGGGAGTCACACTGCCTCCTACTCACTATGGGGCTTAGGCAAGTTGTTTACCCATGCTGCCTCAGGTTCCTCCTCTCCAAAAGTGAAAAATATCAGTAGGGTATTGTGGAGATTAAACTAGAAAGCACTTACATAGTGGTTAGAACATTTTCATTAGACCTGGCATGTAATAAACAAGTGATGAATATGAGATACTTGAAAATACCCTTATGATATCTGACAATTAACTCAAAGGAACACCCTCTTGTTTTCTCTTTAGTCCGTGAGCGAACCGTGAAACTCTTCAAAGGAACCGGGGATTATCCTTGGGGCTTCCGAATTCAGTTCTCCAAGCCAATCATGGTGACGGAAGTGGATACCAGTAAGTGGTCTGATGACAGAAGCTTTATTTTAGACCCCAGTGATCTCAACCCTAACAAAATACACTCAATAGCCTTCAAGATCATTATCCTGTAAAACATGCGTATGCACTAGAAGCAGCTTCTCAATGCCAGTTTACCCAAAACGCATGATGAGGCGTGCTCCTAGGGTGACCACAGGTTTTAAACGATCATGCTTCCCTGTGGGAAGGTGTTCCTCTGATCTGCATGGAGCACTGGTCCTCCTACCACAGTATCCTGCCTGTCCACTGTGCACGTGGCACTCAGTTCTGGAGAAAGAAAGACAGACCTCATGAGCTTCCAGCTGCCCAGCCTCAGTGTTTCAGAGTTTCTGGGAGCAGTTCCATTCCCCCCTAAATTATTTCTCTTATGGCTTCTCAAGTTTCCTTATTTCCTAACTAGCAAATTGGAACTTAGTAGGTGGTTAATAGGAGTTAGATCCTTTGCTTCCCTATTTCTAACATTAGAGTAATCTGAGATTAATGTTTAAAAAAAAAAAAAAAACTCAGAACCAAAATAAGATTAAGAGTAAAAGATAAAGATACCCACACCCTGCATGGTGCCTCAGGGGCACGCAGGGCAGTTGGGAGATTCTAAATTACACTACAACAGTGACTTCTTTTTCTATCTCCCCATTTGGACTGCAACATCCCAAGATCAGAGAGTCTATCTTACCCATCAATGACCAGAGAGCAGTGTCCCAGCCACTACAGATCAGGTATCCAAAAAGAAAATGGCCTGTTGAGTGACTCCTACAGCCCTGGTGTCTGCAGGCTGGGACCACATGGCATGGAAAGCAGGAGAGGGGCACCCTTTCCACTTTCCCCTCCTGCCTTAATTCCTTCTCTGGCTTCATTATCATCCAGAGTCAAGCTTCATTTTCCTTTGTCAGCACTCAGAGCTCCTCTGTCTTATGCCCTGTGATTCCATTGGCATTCTACTCTCTCATCTATAAAAGGAATACCACCAAGCTCTGGTAAAGGCCCTAAGATGACAGGTACAGCAGATGAAATTCTCACCTTCCGGTCCAGAATTACACAGCCATGAGTGATTCCAGTAGGCAGGAAATAGTGTTCAGACAACCACCTATTTGTTACATTAATGGTATTTTCTGATCAATTGCCAGTGCCCGAGAATAGAGAAAAGACATATTGAGTATCCAGAGAGAATGTGAAATCTTCCTGGTGCAGCAAAGACATTAAGATTTACAGTTTCAGGATCTACCATAAGGAAGCTTCTTACAGGGTATCACTTAAACCAGGTGATCAATGGCACCGATTTTGTAAAATGCAGTGACTCAGTCTGCTTTCGCTGGAGGGGGAAATCTAGGTATTAAATAACCTGCATGGCTATGTCACATTCAGGAGATTTAAAGAAAGACGTTTACTTATTTATTACATCAAATTAGAAATTGGTTAATTTCACTTTAAATGTAAAGACCATATGATATCACGGAAATGAATCCACATTCATTGGTTATCTATTCTGAGTGTGGCATTATATATCTGTTTTTCCATGTAATCTGTACAAGGGACATTAAACATGATATTGTCGTGTCCATTTAATTGATAAATATATTACACATCGAAGTAATTAAATGACTCGCCTAAGGTTATAGTATAAGCAGGGTCACAGCAGAATCCAGATCTCAGAATTTCTAACCCCAGAACCAGAATTCTTTCACTGTGACTTAGATCAGTCGGGACACTCAGGTACAAGTGATAGAAAAGCTGAACTGAAATGGTTTAAGCAATGAAGGGGATTGATTGACTCCCCGGAGTTGAAGGCTGTGAAATAGCACAGGTATTTGATTTGTGTCTGTGGCTCAATCACTTCATCTAAAGGCATGATTTCTTTCAGCCCCAGCCTGGGTGTTGCAAGGCTTCCGATTTGGATCCACAATTACCCCAGCTGTTCCAGCTTGCCCATTACAGATCATACAACCAGAAGCTGGGATAAGCTTCCAACCCCAAATGTTCTCATGCCCCTAGGGGCAGCATGAGCTTCTTCACTGACTCCAAATTCTAGGGAAATAGGATTGTCCTGAGATATTGGAAAATCAGGATCTGGTGTGAACCCAAGGGTAGAATAATGCCCCTTTACCTTTTTTTTTTTTAAAGATCTATTTGTTAACTTATTTATTTGAAAGTCAGAGTTAGAAGGAGAGGGAGAGGTCTTCCATCAGCTGGTTCACTCATCCAAATGGCTGCAATATAGGGCTGGGCCAGCTCTGAGTCATAAAGCCAGGAGCCAGGAACTTCATCTGGGTCTCCCACTTGGGTGCAGGGGCCCAAGCATTTGGCGCCATGTTGCTCTGCTTTCCCAGGTGCATTAGCAGGAAACTGTATTGGAAGTAGAGCAGACTTGAATTGGGACTTGAATTGGTACCCATATAAGATACCAGTGCTAGGGCCGGCACTGTGGCACAGCAGGCTAAAACCCTGGCCTGAGGTGCCAGCATCCCATATGGATGCCAGTTCTAGTCCTGCCTGCTCCTCTTCCAATCTAGCTCTCTGTTTTGGCCTGGGAAAGCAATAGAAGATGGCCCAAGTCCTTGGGCCCTTGTACCAGTGTGGAAACCCGGAAGAAGCTGCTGGCTCCTGGCTTCAGATCGGCACAGCTCTGGCTTTGCGGCCATCTGGGGAGTGAACCAGCAGATTGAAGACTTCTCTCTGTCTCTGCCTCTCTCTGTAACTCAGTCTTTCAAATAAACAAAATAAATCTTTAAAAATAAAAGATACTGGTGCTATAGCCGGTGGCTTAGCCTGCTGCACCACACCGCTGGCCCCTGTACCCCTTTAACTTTACAGGAGCTACTACAGAATGTAGAAAATGATGAGGGTGGTTGTGAGAAAACCACAAACTGCTCTACAACCTGTTAGCCTCCAGCCATATGACTCGCATTCAGGGGATTGTAAACAACAGTCATACAATCAAACAAAACATCCCCTGGGCACACAAGGTAGAGGTTGGGCCTCTTCTTGATGGAATAGTACTTGACATGTGATCATTTCTTTAAAAGCCCTGTTACTTTAACAAAGAATTGCCCTTGAATTTTCTGTGACTTGATTCTGATTGAGTTTATTCACAACTGTCTAGAAAAATATTAAATACGTTAAATATAACATCAACTCAGATATACAGTTGAGCTAACATCATTTCAAGTGTCTCACTTCTGATTGAATGAGCAGTGTTCAGTCCGGGTATTGTAGGAATTTACTCTTCTCTGTACTCTCCACTCTCTGGGTGAATTCTGGGATGAATCCTAATTATTGTAGTCTCTCTCCAGTGATGTCTTTCTTTTGTGTTAAAAGTCCAGTCTAATAACCATAGAACTACAGTTCATCTAGATCTAGTGCAGTAATCAACGTTTCTGGATTTTTAGCCAATCCAAAAGTTTCTCTCCTCCCTAAATGTTGCACCAGCCTCACACTTGCAAGCATGGATTATCTTCTTGACTCTTTCCTATTGGTCAGAACTCCTTCCTCTACACCATCAACTATACGTGAATGTGTACCTGCTTATCTTTTTCTCCTTCCCCTGTTGGAACCAACCATTTCTCTTGCGCTGTTGATCCCTTCACTCTCTCTTCTCTCATGACTTACAAAACTGTTAGTAAATTAGGAACGGATAGAAACCTCTTCAAGGTAATGAAAGGAGTTCCTTTCTCTCAGTTGCTGTCATCTAAGATACCAAAACAAAATAGATGTGCAAGAGGTGGGAGGAGGTCACTGTGGCCAGCAAGCATGAGTGCACAGACAGCCTTCAGAGCTCGGGCCGCTCTGTGCAGCAGCTGCAAAGCAGGCAGGGAAGGAGGCAAGATTGGGTATGATGAGTTTTGAACTGCAGTGTAGCTCTGAGACATTGCAAAACAGAGTAATAGGGAGCTCCTGAGCAGCATCCGTCAGAGAAGCCTAGGTTGGCCTGCAACAGCCTGACTTGAGAATCTCTTCCAAGTGCAGTGCCCAGTTGGAAGCACCTGGGGAGGGTGTAATCAGGTGTCAGAAGAGATGTACCCAGAAGTGTGAAGGTGAAAACTTTCAGTCAATTCCAATTGTCACAACAGGTAAACATGGACAGTATAGCTCTAAGACTGCCACAGAAGGTATGGGATAGAAAGCCCTGGGATGAAAAAAAAAAAAGTAACTTGATAGAACAGCTCTAATAAAGCCCTGAAGAATATGAAGCATCTTCAAAACATTAGTGGGAAACGTCTATTATGAAAACTATGCATGGCTTAAAAAATGTTTGCACCAAAATAAGCTTACTCTTTTATTATTATTATTATTTGAAAGGCAGAGTGACAGAGAGAGAATGAGAAATAGACAGAAAGAGATCTGTTGGTTCACTCCCCTAATGACCACAAGTGTCATTGGGCCTGCCCAGGCCAGTCAGGAGCCTGGATCTCCAACCGGGTTTCCCACGAGGGTGACAGGGGTCCAGGTATTTGAGCCATCTTCTGTTACCTTCCCAAGTGCATTAGCTGGGCTGTCGCTGCGGCTCACTTGGCTAATCCTCCGCCTGTGGCACCAGTACCCTGGGTTCTAGTCCCAGTTGGGGTGCTGGATTCTGTCCCAGTTGCCCCTCTTCCAGTCCAGCTCTCTGCTGTGGCCCAGGAAGGCAGTGGAGGATGGCCCAAGTGCTTGGGCCCTGCACCCGCATGGGAAACCAGGAGGAAGCACCTGGCTCCTGGCTTTGCATTGGTGCAGCTTGCCAGCCGTAGCAGCCATTTGGGGGGTGAACCAACGGAAGGAAGACCTTTCTCTGTCTCTCTCACAGTCTAACTCTATCTGTCAAAGAAAAAAAAAGTTCATATGCTGGAAGGTAGACTTCAAGTGGAGAAACCAGAATTCAAACCAGTATGCATATGGGATGCTGGCGTCTCAGGCAGCTGCTTAACCTGCTGCACTACAGCACCACCCCCAAGCTTTCCTTTTATTCCCATTATCCATAAACTTTTTGAAGTACCTCCATATTACCTTGAAAATAAAATAGGGGCGGGCAAAAAGTCTTCCTTTTGTTGGTTCACCCCCTAAAAGGCCACTCCAGCTAGAAGTACGCCAACCCGAAGCCAGGAGCCAGGTGCTTCTGGTCTCCCACACGGATGCCAGCACCCAAGCCCTTGGGCCATCCTCCACTGCACTCCTGGACCACAGCAGAGAGCTGGACTGGAAGAGGAGCAACTGGGACTGGAATCCTGTGCCCATATGGGATGCCAGTGCGGCAGGCGGAGGATTAACCAATTGAGCCACAGTTCCAGCCCCTGGATTCTCCACTTCTGATCTAGCTTTCTGCTGTGGCCTGGGAAAGCAGAAGATGGCCCAGGTCCTTGGGCCCCTGCACCCACATGGGAGACCTGGAAGAAGCTCCTGGCTCCTGGCTTCGAATTGGCCCAGCTCCGGCCATTGTAGCCATCTGCGGGTTGAACCTGCGGATGGAAGACCTCTCTCTCTCCCACTGCCTCTGCTTCTCTCTCTGTGTAATTCTGACTTTCATATAAATAAAAAATCTTTAAAAAAAAATACAGAAAGTGAAGAGCACTAAATGAACAGCAGGAAAGACATTCTCATCAGTTTTTTTTTTAAGATTTATTTTTATCTATTTAAAAGGTAGAGTTACAGAAAGGGGAGGAAAGACAGAGAGAGAGAGGGATCTTCCATCCACTGGTTCACTCCCCAAATGGCTTCAGCAGCAAGAGCTGGAGCTTCTTCTGAGTCTCTCACATGGATGCAGGGGTCCAAACATGCAGTGTCATCCTCCTCTGCTTTCCCAGGAGCATTAACAGGGAGATGGATCAGAAGTGGAGCAGCCAGGACTCAAACCGGCGTCACATGGGATGCCAGCATTGCAAGCAGAGGCTTAACCTGCTAGTCCACAATGCCAGCCCCTCGTCACTTTTAAATGTTAATATTTATTTAAATCTTAATATTCAATATTCCCTAAACTGATCTACAGATGTAACTGCAAAAAAATTGCATCAACATTCTAACAGAGAAATTGTTTTTATATAACTTTGGGTGTTTTTGGTTAACAAAAAAAGGTCCATTAGACACTAAAGTATTTATAGAAAAAGCAAAGGGCAAAGTTATTAAGCTGAAAATTCTTTTATCCAGGGGAAAAACATTTTATTTTATAATTAGATATTAAAATGCAAATGCATGGATATATTCTTACTTTGATATGAATGATTTCAATTAAAGTTTAATCAGTTAGGCAAATACATAAATGACTATTTAGCAAATAATCCCTTTAGTGATTAGGGAAGGGAGGGATTCGTCCCCAAACATTGTTGGAATTTTGGAGGGGAAGCATGGACCACAATCTAGGGAAGAAAGAGAAGAGAAGGGGAACCTAGGACTCAGTTGAGGAAAGATAAAAACCACTAAGGTGGCCCAGGTTCCACCCTACCTGCCTGCCCTTTATACCTTTCCAATGAGCAGGAGCAAGACACAGTGGTATGTCACATTATTTCTGTTTCATAGCAGACAACTTTTTATCATGAAGTGAGTTCGAGAAATCTGGATTTAACAGAATTTCCTAATGGACGTTTCCACCTCTTCTCTTTGGTTTTCTCCTTCCCCACGCCCACCTCTCTTTCCCCCTGCTTTCACTCCTTTTCTCCATCCCTGGCTCTACTTCTTTTTCTTTTTTTTTTTTTAAGATTTATTTATTTATATTAGAGGCAGAGTTTACAGATAAAGAGAGGGAGAGACAGAGAGAGAGGTCTTTCGTCTGCTGGTTCACTCCCCACATGGCCGCCTCACCGGAGCTGAGCCAATCTGAAGCCAGGAGCCGAGGGCTTCTTCTGGGTCTCCTGCGCTGGACAGGAGCCCCAAGCACTTGGGTTGTCTTCTACTGCTTTCCCAGGCCATAGCAGAGAGCTGGATCAAAGAGGAGCAGCTGAGAATCGCACCTGCACCCATAAGGGATGCTGGCACTGCAGGCTACAACGCCATCCCCACCACCACCACCACCCTGTTCTGCTTCTGACTACACATGGTTAATCTGCAGTAAACAGAGGAATTCCCTAGGAATATACAAATGATTACCCTTTCAAAGTTGAACAAGTTCGACTTTGTTCTAAGTTGAGCGGGTTCTTGCAAAATATCCAAAACGTTGACTCAGTTTGTGTGCCTTTCTAGGTAAAATGAGTAAATGCAGCTCAACAAAATATTGTGACTTGTTTCACTTCTGACTCTTTTGCAACTGTTTGGCGAGAGAGTTAACTCT
Source organism: Sylvilagus floridanus (assembly GCA_949820135.1). NCBI lineage: Eukaryota > Metazoa > Chordata > Mammalia > Lagomorpha > Leporidae > Sylvilagus > Sylvilagus floridanus. Next base: position 24,972,027 of record OX463246.1, on the reverse strand, counting down.
ATCCCATTCATTCAAATGAGGGATAAATCAAAATGTTTGCCTTGCAAATGACCGCATTGAGGAGGCTCTGGGGTTGTGTAGCAAGGAAGCAGACGCATTTCTACCAAGGCAGAAATGGTACAATACATAGTTAACCTAGGGGTTTATTCAGCGTTAAAAAACGCTGCCCTGGCAGGGCTTCCCATGGCTGCTGAGTCTACTTCTCTTTTTTTCCCTGTCTGCGTCGTGCTGAACAGCCCCCTCGGAAAGGCATTGTCAAGTCCTATCTCCTAAATGAGGGGTTGAGGGACTTTAAAATTACACAGATTTCCAGCACTTCTGAGAATCTTATTCATCCCACAAAACATTGTTCTGGAGGCACTGGAGAGGCTTAATTACATAGCGCTGATGAAAAGATGAAGCGAGGAGACGTAGGTGGGATGGAGATGATTGCCCATAAGTATACAGAGGCTGAGCCTGCTTGGAGCTTACATAACTAATTGCCCACGCACATTTTCTATGGAAGCCTAAATGCTAGTGAGGTCCGTTGGCATAAACAAAAGAAACAGATGTTGCAGCTTGGATACCAAGCATCCTTGAAGAAAAAAAACTACACATTTAGGGAAGGACTAACTACAGAGGAAATTATGGACAGGTCCAACTTTCTGGAAGCTCTAGAATTTTAAAGCTGCTGCTATTGTTCGCTCAGTTTTTTCAAATGAAAAGTACAAGCCCCCTTTTTAATGGCAAGGTTTTCAGATTCTGCCTTTTATGTAAATATGCAGGAAAGCATTGAGGATCTCAGCATTTAGAGCTTTATAATGAACACAGAGATGTGCCTTTAGTGAAGTGGCCTATTGGAGGGAAATGCAGTTGTAAGAAACCCTGATCCTGTTTCCAACCACCTTGTGCCTTCCTGGACACTGTAGGCCAAATTTTCCATCTGCTCTCAAGACAAACCTCAAAATGGGTAAACAGGGTCACCTTGAAATATCTCCCTTCTTTGTTTACTGATCTTGTGAAGTTGAAGTTGGGGATCTTTACTCAACATTTTGAGGGTTCTTGCCATATATTTAGATAAGAATTCTAAATATTGGCTGCTTATAACATGAAACAGGCAACAAGGTAGTTTTTAGCATGTATTCAGTGAGACAAATCCTCAGGAAAGTGAGGGCTTTATTTGGGGGAGAGAGAAGTCTAGCAACTAAGTTGAGTCCATATCAGGCAGAGTGCAGACCAGGAGCCACGTGGAACAAGCGTGCAGTTAGGAGCAGTCACAGGTGGTGTAGCTAGGGCAAGAAAGCAGAGATCAGCTCCAGAAGGCCACTTGTCTGGAGGCACAGGACAATAGGGTAGGCCCACCATGCTCCAGGCCTTTTATTCACTTCCGAAAGGGATCGGTTATGTAGTCTGATTGACAGGTGGGCATACAGGTGTGGTCAGGTAGGGGCCTGAGACCACCAAAGGGAGCCTGGGTTAGGCATGGCACTGACTCACAAATCTAATCGATTTAATCCTATCTGCCTGGCTATACTAAATTCAGAGGGAGGAAGAAGGAAGGAAAGAAAGGAAAGGGAAGAAAGAAAAACCACAGAAAGTGGAGTGTTGTGAATTGTCCATTAATGCCTCAAACTCCCACCACAGGTGACAAATAAAGGTAAAACTTAGAATTTGCATGGCACAAAAGAGGACCATAGCACCCCCTTTAATTACAGTTAAAAGCAATCAAAAGAACTATCCAGAAATAGTTCCTCTACAAACAGCAATAACTTTCACTGTCATAGCTCAATAATGTAAATAACACAACTTTGAAAGACTGAAGGATTTGAATACACATTTATTTGAAGAAGATATGTACATAGTCAATAAAGACATAGAAAAAATGTTCAACATCTGTAGCCATTGAGGAAATGCAAATCAAAACAGAGATACCATTTCATACCCCTGAGAATGACTACTTTTAAATCAGATAAGGACAAATATTGGCAAGAATGTGGAGAAATCCAGAACATTTGTGCAATGCTGGTGTGAATGAAAAGTTGTGTAACCACTTTGGGAAACAGTCCAGCTTTTTCTCAAGAAGTCACATATAGAGTTGCATCTGCCCAGGATTCCACTCCTAGGTCTGGACCCAAGAGAAATGAAAACACATGTCCATAAGAAAACTTGTACTCAAATTTTCATAGCACCATTGTTTACAAAAGTCAAAAGTTTAAGCATTACGATTTTCCATCAGCTGATGAATGGATAAGTGAAATGTAATATTCTTCAATTACAAGGAATACAGTATAGGCTATAACATAAATGAATCTTGGAAACCTTGTGCTAAGTAGATGGAGCCAAGCACCAAGAGCATGCATATTATATGATTCCATTTATACAATACATAATAGCCAAGTTTATTGAGGCAGAAAGCAGGTTAATGGTTTCCTGGAGCTAAGGAGACAAGAAGTAACTGATGATTTAGCGCTTCTTTCTGGAGTGACAAAAATGTTCTAAAATTAGAGTCTGGTGATGGTCACACAACTCCGTGAATGAACTAAAAACCACTGAATCACACACTCTAACTGGTTGAGGTACATGGTGTATGAGTTATATCTCATTAGAGGTGTTTTTTTAAATAATTTTTCTCATCTTAATAGATCCTTCAAGTAAAAAAAATATTTAAAGGCAATTTTTACTTGCAAGAGACAATGTTATTAGGTTCCTTCCTTTACTCATAGTGGCTCATAACTGAAGTCTATCAGCACAGCTCAACGTTTTAGTTCAACTTTCATGACCCTGCTTCAAGTTCTTGAGTCATCATTTCCTTTTCTCGTCTCCGTATTTAGTCACCTTTCCTCTGTCTTTGTTCTTGACTTCTTGAACAGAACTTGATTTCAAATGCCATTGTGAAAGTTACTTTTCTGGCATCTGTTGACCAATCTTGCCATCTTGAAATTCTTCTTTTGCTATGGTTGATTTCACATTCTTGCTCCTGTGCCCTGCAGGCTCTACCTGTTCCTCCTTTCGCTTCCTCTTTGTCCCCATCCTCTCCCTAAAGGTAATGATTCTTCAGGACTGTGTCTTCAGTGCTCTGCACTTCTCTCCCTACCTCTCTCTGTTAATTATAAAGCCTGCATCTCTTTCTCAGGCAGGCCCATCTCATCTCCCAGGTTTCCAATGTGTTTTTTTCCATCATCCCAGTGGACATTTTTAATTTCCCTCTCATGGTTACCTCAGTGTATCTAAAAACAAACACCCACATTTAACCAACTTTTTAACATTCCCTAGATGTTTCAGAGGTTGTTTTAATCCTAGGAAATACATAAATTAGTAAATAAATAAATACAAAATTTTACTTGCCCAAGAGATGCTGTTGGTCCACTTAGAGTAGATAGGTACAAAATGAGTATAATATAATGTTCAGTTCCCATGACAGACTTTCTTTTTAAAACTAATTTATTTATTATTTGAAAGGCAGAAGTAGAGAGAGAGAGAGAGAAAGTGAAAGTCTTCCATCCACTGGTTCACTCCCCAAATGCATTGCAACTGGAGCTGGACCAGTCTGATGCCAGGAGCTTCTTCTGGGTCTCCCACGTGGGTGCAGGGGCCCAAGGACTTGGGTCTCTGCTGCTGCTTTCCCAGGCCATAGCAGAGAGCTGGATCAGAAGTGGAGCAGCTGGGTCTCAAACTGGTGCCCATATGGGATATCGGCACGGCAGGCAGCCACTTTACCCACTATGCCACAGCGCTGGCCCCCCATGACAGGCTTTTATGCCTTCCCCTCATTTCCAGTTCCCTTTTCTGGAGTGATGGTGCAGGTGTGTATTAATTCTAGTAATGATGTCCGTGCTGATCTGCTTAACCTAATTGCCCTCTATCCTGGATTAATCTTCTTAAAAAAACTGCCTATCTATTTTCCATTCACAATCCTTTCATGGTGCTCTCTTATTGACAGATTAAGTATTAATTCTCAATTTTCTAGACTGTCTTTCCTATCATGGCCTCAACACCTGCCCACCCTGCCTACCCATAACCTCTGCTCATTTTTGACATGTCTTAAAATATTCTAGCTTTGTTCTTTCACTCAGAAACCTTGTCTCCCTTGGCTTGATGATTGTCTGGAGTTATGTTAGCTTTAGAAACAGAAAAGATGTTAATAGCCCAATGTGGATGCTCTTCCTTGGAGAGTTCCCCCTCCCCCACCATGGAGTACTTGATATCCAGGCTTCCTTTTTTCCCCTCTAATTCTGTCACCCCTCCAGGCCTGGAAGTCACCTGAGTCTGGCAGGGAGCTGGGAAAAGTATATGAAGGGTAGCTCTTGGCATTTGTTATGGCTGGACCTAGAAGGGGACCTTATCACTTCTAGTCATGTTTGCATACTCAAAAAAAAAAAAATCTGAGAAAAACTGTATCTGTGAACCCAGACAGAAGAGAAATGGCTTTGGAACCCAGACAGAAGAGAAATGGCATTGTGGCATAACAGCTTCAATTGCTGTCTGCAATGCCAATATACCATATTGGCACTGGTTCGAGTCCTGGTAGCTCAGTGGAAGATGAACCTAGTTCTTGGGTCCTGCACCCACGATGGAGACCTGGGTGAAGCTTCTGGCTTCTGCCTGGCTCAGCCCCAGCAGTTGTGTCCATTTGGGGAATGAATCAACGGACAGAAGGTATCTATATCTCTCCCTCTCTCTTTCTGTAACTCTGTCTTTCAAATAAATAAGCAATCTTTAAAAAAAAAAAAGAAGAAGAAGAAGAAGAGGAATGGCTTTGTGAACACTCAGCAATCTCTACCCCCGGACTCTGTATTACTGACACTATGGAGAATCTACCTAGTCATCAAAGTCAGACCAAATGCCATTTCCTCTGAAAAGCATTTCTGAATTATTCCTGATGGCAGTGAAGATCCCTTTTTAGAAGTTGCACACACTTATTGGCTTTGTTTTTTATTTCATACTTGTCACTCACTCTATTACAGATTGGCTTTTCTTTTGGATTGTGCAATGTCCTATCTTTCCCAGTGGAATTTGAAGCTCCTTGAAGATAGAAAGTATGACATATAATTTTTGTATTATTCATTCATTCAAAATGTATTTATTATTCGAAGACTATTTTTCATACACACACACACGTATATATGTATATATATATGACTTAATGTTTGATACTATGGGGAATACAAAAATCAATAAGAAACTCTCTGGACCTATGTTGTCATTTTGGAATTTGAATCAAAAGGCATTGCCACAATCAAGTCATTTGAGTCATTTAAGAAGACATTGGAGGAATATATTCAAATGATCAACATTACCATAGATTTTAATTAATTATAAGAGCATTATTATATAAATGAATGGAAATGTCAAATACTACTTTTTGCCTGCTTTCCAACATTGGATAAGCCATTGCTTCCCCTAGAAGAGACAACAGTTCCTACTATTACAAACAGATGCAGATGAGCTTTAGTCATTGCTAAAACTATTTTTTAAGTCCTGTTCCCTCACCAGTTGAGTCATGCATGCTTATTTCAGTAGCTGTTTGACATGCCAGATAGGAAGAGTTGCTACTGCTATGTAATATGTTGCAAGTCCATGAACTGTACTCATACAGCCAGCACTGAGATCTCAGGAGCAAGAAATGGGTTTCAGTTGAAGTGCAGAAGAAAAATTAGGTTTAAACTGCAGCAGGAAGATTTCTGGTCAAATATATGGGAGAGACCTTATTAAAAATGAATTAACCTGCAAATGAGTACTACACACCTTTCTTTAACCCCTATAAAATATTGGGTGTGTTGAGTAAGTGCAGATGTTAGAAAACAAAGGGAAAAAATAAATAACCTCGGGAACGCTCCTACCCATCTTCCAAAATCCAACTCCTTAGGCTGAGGTTATTTTTGATTTCCTGAGGTGGCTCAGAAAGGAGCCTGTTCAGTAAAAGAAAAAGCAGCTCTTTATCCCCTTTTTCTCTGACTACTGCAAGATCTGTTTTTGCCACAACTTCATAAGTATTTCAATTACTTGCTCTCTCAACAATCCTGCTGAGGAGCTCTGCCCCCACCCCCCTTTTTGTAGATGAAGATATTGAGGTTAAGTGATTTTCTCAGGGTTACAAAGAGACCCAGCAGCAAGGAGGGAATGAGAACTAGCGGTGCAACCTTCTGGGGGCTGAATAGATTGGGTTTCTGAGCAGCTTCGCTATTCTATTGCAAAGAGGCCGCGCAGACTGGCTGAATGTGCTAGGGAACGCATCCTGGAAATGGAAGGGAGGCTGCGGCCGCTGGGAGAGCATTTCCTTTCGTATTCATGACAGAAGCAATTGTCTACCCTTGGAAAGAAAGGCCCTTTCGAGAAAGAGCTTTTGGAAAAGGGCACACACAGCGGGGCACTCAATTTAGGACCCTCCCTGAAAGAATCCCTTGTCTTGTCTCCGCCTGCAGACAGCGCCGCCGAGGAAGCTGGACTCCAGATAGGCGACGTGGTGCTGGCGGTCAACGGCACCGAGGTCACCAGCGCTGAGCACGCGGAGGCTGTGCACCTTGCAAGGAAAGGTAGGAGTGAGTGTGCCCGGCGCGGAGTTCACAGTTAGGATGGAGGAGCCCAGAACTGCAGTGTGACAAGTGGTGACTGCAGAAAAGGCAGAAATGCACTTTGCTCTCAGAGTGCCCCGATAATGCCGTCTGATCTACGTGGTTCCTCTGTAAGAATCAAATCCCATGTCTCTCCCACGTTCTTCCTGTGTTGATGATCAGCCGCAACAATGAAACTAGACAACAGCAGTAAGCAAAACACACTGCAAGGTGACGTCCAAAGGTTCGCAGAAAATGGAATTGAAATTTAACTTTATTTATTGATGCAATAGCATTTGTAAATCCATGCACACTTTTTCAGAATGCACATTTTCCAAGAACTGTTTGAAGACCCCTTGTATTTATTACCAAACTATTTCCTTATACTCCTTGCACAAAAAATTCTCGTTAAATAATTCATCTATTAATTCCATTCCTTCCTCCCTTCCCTCTTTTCTCCCTCCTTTTTTCCTCTTTTTCTTTCTTTTCTTTCCTCTTTCTTTCTTTCCTTCATTCTTTCTTTCTTTCTCTCTTTCTTTCTGTCTGTCTGTCTATCAGTTTTTGGAGTTAAGATCCTCAGGGTTTTATTGTTAGAAAAAAAGAGAGAGAATAAAGACATCAAGGTTAAAAATGGCTATGTATTCTCCTAGGTCCACTTGAGGCTTGGGCTTAACGCAATTCTGACAGAGATGGAACCCACAAGAATAACAGTAAAACATGCCCCACACCCTCATATCCCCTCACATTAAACTCTGTGTAAAGGTTAATACCGTCTTCCTCTCTGTAAAACAACTTACTTCCTTTGGCATCCTGTTATAAATCCTTATCTCCCCGCAGACCTAAAAATATGCAGGAGGTAAACACTATGTTCCAACCACAGGATTATGGGGTGTGGTAATGTGTCCCTAGCTTCCTGAAGGCAGCACCCCCACTTCAGTGCCTCTGGTGTGTATTTCAGACAAGAATATATTAAAAATGCGTGCCTTTGGGATAGGTCACATATGCTAAGCAGTAAGTCTTCCTTGCTAAGCAATATCACTTGCCCTTTCTCATGCGACAACTACTTTAGTGCAGAGTAGCACACGTGCGCAAAATCTCTAACAAACATCGCGCCTTGATAAATTATTCTGAGAATTTTGAAGGTAGACTTCGGCTTGTATTTTACGGCTCTGTGGGACTTGTGGGTAGATGCACCAGGGATCCAAGGACATTGTCATTCAGAATGTGCAACAACTGTTTGCAAGTCCTACACAAGTGTGAGTGGTTATCATGTATGCAGTACAAGTTGAGAGTTGAGAGAATAGGACCAGCACGATAACACAGTGGGATCCAGGAATCCTATAGAGTGAGGGAATTTTCCTCTTGCTTCTGAATTTAGCTGACCTTAGGGTCGTTCTCACACATACTTAATTTTTGGAGTTAAGTAACATTTCTACAACTAGTATTTCTATTATCCCCCCGCCCCCAAGAAGCTTAATGTTTTGTTTTCCACCTACAGTCCTATTTGTTTGCTGGTTTGAGGCATCCTCCTAAAGGCTTTCCATGTTTCATTTCCTTACTTTACGCTGATAGACCAGAGTTTTCTTATTTCAAATGGAGGAAGATGCCCATTCCTGTCATGATGTCTGCGCTGGTCAACTCTTTCTTTAGGAATAAATCAGCCTCTGGATGGGTATTTCTTAAAGCTTAGTGGGGTTTTTTTTAGATTTATTTATTTATTTATTTGAAAGTCAGAGTTACACAGAGAGAGGAGAGGCAGAGAGAGATGTTCCATCCGATGGTTCACTCCCCAAATGGCTGTGCTGCTCCGAAGCCAGGAGCCAGGAGCTTCTTCTGGGTCTCCCACGCGGGTGCAGAGGCTCAAGCACTTGTGCCATCTTCTGCTGCTTTCCCAGGCCATAGCAGAGAGCTGGATTGGAAGTGGAGCAGCCAGGTCTTGAACCGGCGCCCATGTGGGATGCCTGCGCTTCAGGTCAGGGCAGGCAACGGCACCGGCCCCAAGTTTAGTGTTCTTGATGATACTACTACCCATACAATATCAGTTAATGGATGCAGAAAACACCTTTAAACCTTGAATGGACGGGCTTCTGATTACTGACAAGATGATGAGCTCACATTGACATGAGGAGAATTAAATTCAATACCCCCTCTTGGGCTGCCCCTGGGAGTTATTTGGAAGGATGGGTGAAACTCTTGCTATGATCTGGACTCAACCGCTCCCTGTCTGCTGCCTTCACTGAATTCTGCAAAGACAACCTTGACCCTATGTCCTTGTCAGTCCTTCTCAGACCCAACACTGGAAATGACCCAAAAGTAGAAAGGTGGGTTAGAGATCTGAGATGTAAGAGGCTCTGGGAGACAAACTCATTTGGTTCTTCCGTGTGTTTGGAGGGGTGGCAATTATACACAATAGCACCGGAGAGCTGAGCACCTCACATAGAGAACAGGCTAATAGGCTAAGGGACTGCTTTCACTGTGTGCTCCTCTGTAGGATCCTGGGTAACCAACTATCCACCCATCATCACCAAAAGCCAGGAAAGTTAAAAAGCTTCTATTAAGGGGTTAATATCAAAATATATAGGAACTCCTACAACTCTGTAATGAAAACCAATGAGCCTTCTGAAAAAATGGCCTAAGGACTTCATTACACATTTCCCCAGAGAAAACATACAAAAAGCCAACAGATCTATGGAAAAATTATCACTGTCACTAGTTATCATGGAAATTCAAAACAAAAATCACATATATATCACCTCACACATCAAAAAGTTAATAGGTAACTAGTGTTCACGTACATGTGGAGAAACTGGAAGTCTTGCATACTGTTAGGGGGGATGCAAACTGTTTCAGCTACTATGGAAAACAGTGTGGTAGGGGGTCGGCACTGTGGCATAGCAGGTAAAGCTGCCGCCTGCAGTGCTGGCATCCTTTATTGGCACTCGCTCGAGTCCCAGCTGCTCCATTTCTGATCCAGCTCTCTGCTAATGAGCCTGGGAAAACAGCAGAAGATGGTCCAAGTCCTTGGGCCCCTGCACCCACGTGGGAAACCTGGAAGAAGTGCCTGGATCTTGGCTTCAGATAGACAGCTCCAGCAGTTACAGCCATTTGGGGAGTGAACCAGAGGATGGCATATTGGCCAGTGCCCCGGCTCACTAGGCTAATCCTCCACCTGTGGTGCCAGCACACCGGGTTCTAGTCTCGGTCGGGGTGCCGGATTCTGTCCCAGTTGCCTCTCTCTCTCTCTCTCTCTCTGTAATTCTCCCTTTCAAATAAATGTATAAATATTTTTAATAAGAGGACGGTCCTCAAAAATTATAATTAGAAATTAAGTTATTTAAATTAATTAAATAAGTAATGATTAAATTAATTGAAATTAAATACTATGATCCAACAACCTCATTTCTGGGTATTTATCCAAAAGAATTAAACCAGGATTCTAAAGTGATATTAGCACTCCCAAATTCATTGTGGAACTATATATAATAATCATTATGTGGAAAAACTCCAAATGTCCACTGAAAACTGAGTAAAGGAAACATGATATATACATACACTGAAATGTTATTCAACCTTACAAAAGGAAATTCCATAATAAATGACAACATGGATGAATCTTGAAGACATTACACAAAGTGAAATAAGCCAGCCACAGAAGGACAAATATCGCCTGCTTTCCCTTATGTGAGGCATTCTGGTTAGTCAAGATCACAGAAGCCAAAACTAGAATGCTAGCTGCTGAGCGCTGGTGGAGGGGAGATGGGGGCTTGTTAACAAAAGGTATAAAATTTCAATTATACAGAGACTAGGCTCCAGAGATCTGCATACAGCACTGTCCCTATAATCAGGAATGGCATATTGGCCAGCGCCCCGGCTCACTAGGCTAATCCTTCACCTGCGGTGCCGGCACACCGGGGTTCTAGTCTCGGTCGGGGCGCCAGATTCTGTCCCAGTTGCCCCTCTTTCAGGCCAGCTCTCTGCTGTGGCCAGGGAGTGCAGTGGAGGATGGCCCAAGTGCTTGGGCCCTGCATCCCATGGGAGACAGGAGAAGCACCTGGCTCCTGGATTTGGATCAGCATGGTGTGCTGGCCGCAGCACGCCAGCCGCAGTGGCCATTGTGGGGTGAACCAATGGAAAAGGAAGACCTTTCTCTCTCTCTCTCTCTTGCTCACTGTCCACTCTGCCTGTCAAAAAAAAAAAAAAAAAAAAGGAATAGCATATTATACATGTTGTACACTTAATTTATTATCATGGTAGCTATCATGTTTAATGTCCTTAATATTTTGAAATATGATTTTAAAAGAAATTCAAAATACAAAATTTGAAAAAGGAATTAGTAAATTTCAACTTGGGTAAAAGATTTAGAGACAATTAAGAAAAGAAGGAGAGAGAGTATCACTATGTTCTTAAAACTGGGTATATGAAGTATATGAAATTTTTTCCCTTTTATATAAATAAAAAATTAATAAACTCTATAACCCACAGAACTTATATAATCTTCTCTGAGTATAAAGGACTATTCACAGAAGTAGATGATGCATCAGGGCATGAATGGAGCTTTAATAAATTCCAAAGACTCAACATCATACAGATTATGGTCTCCATCTAAAATGCAATTAAGTTAAATAAAAGAATAAATAGTTTTAAGAAATACATAGCTAACCTAAAAAATGCTTCTGAGTAATTGCTATGCTATTTGAGGAATTGAGTGGCAATGGAAACGCAACTTGTTAAATTTGTTCAACATAACTAAATAGTGTGAAGGGAGAATTTGTACTTTAAATACATTTATCAAAAGCAGGAAAAATTTAAATTGTGAGTAAAATTATAACTCGATAAATTAGAAAAGCAGCAGAGTAAACACAAGGAAACAAAAGGAAATGCTGAAGAAAGCTCAGGGTAGAAATGATTGAAATAGAAAAGAATAGTGATGAGATTAGTACCTGATTCTTCCAAAAGACCTACAATACAGGTAAACTCCCGGGAGCAGTGATAAACAATAACAAGGAAAAAGTGCAAATAATCAAAATAGAGAATTGAAAAATACATTGGAAATAATAAAATACTACTTTGAACAACTACTGAAGAAGTTTGGAAAGTAAATGAGATTAGTTTTTAGAAGCATATAGAATGTATAAAGTAGTGCAAGGACAAACTGAAAATGTGTAGACTCCAATAAATATTTATAGAAAAAGAGACACCAGCTCATTCTCTCCTACTTCCATCCTCACCCCATCCCCCACCCAAAGCCCCAGGATACCAGGCATTTTTAAAGATGAGAATATCCAATTCCAAAGAACAAATAATTCCAATTTTTTTACAGAAAATAATGAATGTTTCTCAGTTCACTTTTTGAGGCTACTAATGCCTGATTCCAGAATAGAGTAAGTAGAACATGAAAAATAAGATGTCAATTTCACTTATGAACTGAGAAATACACAAATGTTCACAAAAATAGTGAATTAAACTGTTTATTACAAATGTACATAATATAAACAGTTTATTAAAAGTACACATAATAATCATAGTTAATTAAAAAAGACTTATTTATTTATTTGAAAGGCAGAGTTACAGAAAGAGAGAATCTTCCATTTGCTGATTCACTCCCCAGATACCTACAGCAGCTAGCACTGGGCGGATCTGAAGCCAGCCAGGAGCTTCTTCCGGATCTCCTACATGGGTGCAAGGGCTGAAGGACTTGGGTCATGATACATCTTCTTATGGATGGCTTATCATAAGAAAAGATTTCAAAGTAACTTATCACATTAATTATCTAATTAAAAATCAAATAACTACCTCAATCTTTAGAAAAAAAGTTTAATGAAGTTCAGTACGTGTAAATATTTTTGAATCCCCTAAAAAGTATTAATAGTATCTTCCTCTCATAACCTGATACAGACTGTCTACCAAAAACCTCAGAGAAATGTAATCACACAAGAAGAAAAACATTTTTTAAAGATTTATTTACTTATTTAAAAGGCAAAGTTACAGAGAGTCAGAGGCAGAGAAAGAGAGAGAAAGAAAGATATCTTTCATCCGCTGGTCTACTCTCCAGATGGCTGCAACCATGCCATGAGCTTCTTCAGGGTCTCCCACATGGGTGCAGGGTCCCAAACACTTGGGCCATCCTCCGCTGCTTTTCTAGGCACATTAGCAGGGAGCTGGATGGGACATGGAGCAGCCAGGACTTGAACTGGTCCCCATATGGGATCCTGGCACTGTAGGCAGTGGCTTTATGCACTATGCCTCAGTATCGGCCCCATAAGAACAAAAATATTCAATGTAGAACTCTTTTTTTTTTTAAAGATTTTATTTATTTATTTGAGAGATAGAGTTATAGATGGTGAGAGAGAGAGACAGAGAGAAAGTCTTCCTTCCGTTGGCTCACTCCCCAAATCGCCGCTACAGCCGGCGCTGCTCCAATCCGATCTAATGCCAGGAGCCAGGTGCTTCTCTTGGTCTCCCATGCGGGTGCAGGGCCCAAGCACTTGGGCCATCCTCCACTGCCTTCCCGGGCCACAGCAGAGAGCTGGACTGGAAGAGGAGCAACCGGGACAAAAACTTTATAGGACATTTTTAGTAGATTGTCACACTTACTTTGAAATTTTTGTAAAAGAGAAAGTGTCAACAAATAGCCATGTTGCTTGTGAATAGAGCAAACAAAGGGAAAGGGGCTTTTCATAGCAGATCATAAGGTATACTACAAAGCCATGATGATGAATTAAAAGTAGTGTTGTCACAGGAACATACAGCAGTCCAATAGAGTAGATTTACTAGAAAGTTCAAGAACAGATATTTCAAAAGTGTATCAAAACTTGAATATGACAAAGGTAGCACCATAGAAAAGTGGGCAAAATATTTTTAGTACATGTATTAATATAGAGAAATAAGTTGGAGTCATTCCTTCATATTTATCCTCAGATTTTATACTGTATAGAAATTATATTTCAATTGTATTAAACATCTCAATTTTTTTAATTTTTAAAGATTCATTTATTTGAAAGGCAGAATTACAGAGAGGCAGAGGCAGAGAGAGAGAGAGAACGAGAAAGAAAGAGGTCTTCCATTCACTGCTTCACTCCCCAAATGGCCACAACAGCTGGAGCTGAGCCAATCTGAAGCCAGGAGCAAGGAGTTTTCTTCTGGGTCTCCCACTCGAGTGCAGGTGCCCAAGGACTTGGACCATCTTCCATTGCTTTCCCAGGCCACAGCAGAGAGCTGGATCAGAAGTGTAACAGCTGGGACTTGAACCAGCACCCATATGGGATGCCAGCACTGCAGGCAACAGCTTTACCTGCTATGCCAGAGCACCGGCCTCAAGAGCTCAATTTTAAAGTTAGAAACATAATGTCAATAAGAAAAATTGTAGGAAAATAACTCTGTTGGTAATCAGAGAAGTGAACATTAATAAGATGATTCTTTTAAGATCTGCCAGATTGAAAAAAAATAGGAAGTCATATAATAGCTAGCCATCTTTGACAAGGACAAAAGGCTATAAGGTAGTGAGAATCTTCATGCAAGCTTGTTAGGATACAGATATTTTAAACAGAAACCTAGCAGCACCTTGTGAAGCACCCATAAATCTTATTTATGCCCTAGCAAACCAAAGAAGCCACTGCAGAGACATACAACACAGGGACATTATCCATTCTGTGCGGTTGGAGGGAACTGGAACAATCTGGTGGCCATCACTAGAGGAACTGATGGGTAAACCACACCAGGTCCTTACTCTGAACCTCCATGCCGCATGGCCAAGCCATAGCCTGGATACTTATGGATTTAGCTAGTACCATGCGTAGATTTTTAAATATGGTTTTGAATTGGAAAGAAAGGAAGGGAAGGGAAGAGAGGAAGAAGGATGGATGGATATAGAATGAGATAGGAAGAGAGATTAGCATAATGCCATGTGTATAAAATTTCAAAATACACAAAATAGTACACCACATTCCTATATAAAAAAAAATATTTGTGTCTATTGTGAGGAACAGAATGTGTACAGAGAAAACAATAAAAAACAAAACAAAAGGGGGCCTTGCATTTCAACAACAGTCGTGTGCACAGACCTGAGTGTGATGATGAACTCGCTCTCTGCACCTCAGTCCAACAGCAATAAATGAGCTTCTCCTGAATAGGGAATCCCCTGCATACAATTTCTGCTCCATCTGTGCTGTAAACTTACAGGCAGTAATAGTCAAAGCCAAACAGGACAAAGCAGGACTTCCAAGAAACAGTGGGTCTGTGAGAAGAACACATGTGACTATGAAAACTAAAGAGAGAAAGAGAAAGGGAAGAAGTAATGGGAATAACTTATTTTTATGTGATGATTTAGTCACATAATTCAGTTTGGTAGCAGTCCTGTAACTTGATCAGAATATTTTCTGAAATATCTAGAATTTGAAATAACCTTTGGGGGATTTTCTTTGAAAAAGGATTTACCAACTTGTCTGAAACAAAGTAACAAGATACGACTAATGAGAGCCTTATTAAATTCTGTATTATATATAGATGTCTTAGAATGCATATTTACAAAGAATTATATTAAGAGTTTGTTTAAAAATCTAAAGGTTTCCACTTGCCTCTTATTTCTGTTTTCACAAACTTCCTAAAAGTCTGAGATCATTTTGATTACTCTATGTCTGCTCAGAATCATTGCTGTGCATTTTAAACTTTGGGAAAATCCTGTTATACTGTTGGTCACTTCTTTACCGCCTTAGATTTATTATCATCAAATCATTTTTCACAGAATATTGAATTCTAAATCTAGCTGTACATCAGAGTCACTCAGAAATTCTTTCGGATTCAGAATGGTAACTTTAAAGCGTCCTTCCTCAGAGCCAGCCCCTAAGTGGGCACAGCTCAAGGCATGACCAATGGGTCGCAGCCACAGGATTAGAAGTCTCCCAGGCAACTGTCTTTGTAGCGCACCAGACCAGCATCAGAAATGGGACTCACGAATACTACAAAGTCTAATTTCATAATTAGAATTGCTAGCCAATAACAATATGCACATTTGGACAAGTTACCTTTATTTTGCTGATGGAAAAACCAGAGCAGGACTTTTTTTTTTTTAGAAAGCAGCCACGGTCACATGGGGAACCATGTGTGAATCTGTATTGCAATCAGCTCTCTCCCTTACTCTCTGGTGTAGGAGGTTACAGGACTGGTTGTTTCCAGACTCCAATAGAAGAATCAGCAACAGCGAACAGGCAACAGAGAGAAGTGCCATCCACCTGGGGGCACTTCGCCTCCCATTAGGGCTTGTTCACTGCAATAAGAGTAGACTTCAGGAAAATCAGACACAGATGTGCCTCTGGGGCCGGGTCCTCGCTGCTGAACACAGTGAAGCCCTTGGGGACAGCAAGCGTCTGGCACATTTCTCGTCTGCGCCTGCGAGGGTGGTGGAGTTGTCTGGCGGCAGAGGTGCGACGGTGACACAGTTTAAGATTGGTGGCATAATAAGAAGACCGTGATTCAAGGAGAAAAGTGTGAATTAGAAAAAGAAATTATTTTTCTCTTTCCTGTAGCTGTAAATAACTCGCCCACAACTCCTCACTTCTGAAACTCTAAAGCAACTTGCTAGGCAGGGAGTTTATGAGATAATCTTGCTTTTATTTGTAAGGATCTCTGCACCAGAGAACAAAAAGCTAGGGAGGTGGGATTCAAACTCATTCCTCTCATGAAACTCATAGTTCTCTTGACTCTGACCTTGGGCAGTGGACAATCCTCTCCCCACCTGCTTCCTACCCACACCCCAAAAAGGAAGCTCGATTTGGGGGAGGTCCAAGAGAGGAAGGCAATGGTGATGTTTTTCCTTTCTCCAGGGTAGACAGATACTTAGAACAAGAAGTACGTTGCAGGGAGGGAAAGCAAAATAATTTTGCTACTGAGAAATATTGGAGCTGCAAATGAAAGCAGATAGAGGAAACAGATCGCAGTCGAGAAAAGGAGCTTGGTGGCAAAGACTGCTAGGGAAAGTCTCAGAAACTGAGAGATGGCTGGGGACTTAGAACTCACACTGTGTGGTCCCTCATCACCAGGAGCTTATTGCAAACACAGACCTCCTGTATGAGGGGACACAATTCAGTCAACCCGCCTGGCGATTTGCATTGCCATTTGGCGTGGGAAGGGCATTGAACTAGCACACAGCCATATCCATATTTTAGGCTCCCAGTAAATTCATAAATAAATAATATCTGAGCCGGGAGGTTTTAAATGCTTGTATTTGACAATTTCATACCTTTAGCGCACACACACACACACACACACACGGCAGTGACTACACATAACCTCATTTGAAGATAGCATTAAAAGTCTAAACTCTCTACGATAAAAACATTCAGGGGCCAGCACCATGGCTCAATTGGTTAATCCTCCACCTGAGGCGCTGGCATCCCATATGGCGCTGGGTTCTAGTCCCGGTTGCTCCTCTTCCAGGCCAGCTCTCTGCTGTGGCCAGGGAGGGCAGTGGAGGAGGGCCCAAGTGCTTGGGCCCCTGCACCGCATGGGAGACCAGACTTCTGGCTTCGGATCGGTGCAGCTCCAGCTGTAGCAGCCATGCAGGGTGTGAACCTATGGAAGGAAGACCTCTCTCTCTCTCTCTCTCTCTCTCTCACTCTCACTCTCTCTCTCACACTGTCTATAACTCTACCTGTTAAATTAAAAAAAAAAAATCAGAATTCTTTCTTCCAGTTTTTTGTTTTGTTTTTCTTTCTAGAAAAATATACAGAACATTATCCTTACCTGTAGAACTACTCTCTAGTAAAACTCCACAACTTCTTACTCCTGTCACTTAGTATTTGAGGAGATATGTTTACTCTGATTAACAATTTTATTTATTTGAGCAGTAGAATTACAGAGTGAGGCAGAGACAGAGAGAAAGAGAAATCTTCCATCCCCAGGTTTACTCCCTAAATGGCCTCAACGGCCGGAGCTGAGCTGATCTGAAATTAGGAGCCAGGAGCTTCTCCCAGGTCTCCCACACGAGCCCATGGATCAGCTTCCACTGCGTTCCCAGGCCACAGTAGAGAGAGATGTATCAGAAGATGAGCACGAGCTGGTGCCCATTTGGGATTTTGGTGCCACGTGCAAAGGCCACAGCTCCAACCCTGTTTACTCTGATTAGACATTGCACTGTGTATATTTGTATTGGAAGCTCACAGGGTATCCCATAATATGTACAATTTGCATGTGTCAGTTAAAAATGTTAATTGCAAAGAATGAACTCGAATTTCCTCATAATCACACACTAAGTCTGAAGTCTCCAGACAAGCTCCTGTGTGGATGTCAGGCCCCTGATCAATCTTAGTAAAGTCTAAAACCACCATGGCCCAACAGCTGTTTGCAACTCAGGAAGTCCCCATGCCACGGGAACCTGTCTTAACTCTGAATGTGAAAAACTCTCCTGGAATATGAAGACACCCTGCTGCAGCAGGGCCATCTGTCACCCTGCTCCAGAGAGAAGTTGTTGTGCACTAAGTTGTGTTCATGGCCAGGCTGAGACACAAGCTTAGCCTGATCAGTATCAGGGAAACCTATATGCAGTCTGTGTAAGCAAGAGGCAAATGACCCCAGGGGCAGTCCACGGCAGCACTGCACAAATACATTGGCAGATGTGTCAACCATGCATATGAGTCCAGCAGTGCAGTACTTCGGGGACTGAAGTCCAAAGGCAAAGACATGTGTGAGTTACCGGTCAATCTGGAGCATTTCTTCTAATTTTTCAGGATGTGTTTTTGACAGGAGCTTAAGGGCAGTTCAATAAATTAAAATGTATTTACATGACAATGACACACACTGAGTTATTTAATTAGCAAGGTGATTTGCGTGCTGTTAAAGTTAAGACTGTGTCAGCCTTTCTGGGACAAATCTTTATTTTCAGGGCCATGTGGCTCCGCCAGGAGTGATCCCCGGGGTTGGAGCTTGTCATTTATAGACGAGGAGTCTCCTCTCTGACCCCCGTTTCTGTAGACAGCTCTAAACAGATCGGTAATCTCAATGTCAGACATCATGATGAAGCAGCTCTGCCAAGGCCAAATGCCCCTCTTCAGGGAGGTGGCCTCCTTCTCAGCGGAATTGTAAATGAAGTCATACCCCATTTGCAGTCTTCAAAGCGTGTCAGGGCTGCTGTCTGTCTGAATGACAGTTGGAGACTCCTTGAGGCATCAAGAGGTAAGCATACGATCAAAATCTGTGTCGGTGCTGGCCGCATCAAATCACAGTGGGCGAACAGTGACCTCCTGGCCAAAGGGATAGGAACCATCTCCCGCAGGCCGTGCCCCACACCAGCCCTGTGGGAAACACTGTACCGCTAAAGTGCAGATGCCAAAGGGAGCATTCCAGAAACAAGGGGACCAGGTGCTGCACCGCCAGGGTTAAGCCCTTAGCGCGATGTTGTGTAGAGAACAAAGAGGAAAAGGAAACATGTGTGCCTCAGTCCTTCAATAACTTCCGTCTACTACTAAGCTAATGGGTTTGTAGTTCATTTCTAATACATTTGTTTATTTACTTATTTATTTATTTGAAAGGCAGAGAGACAGAGCCAGGGCAGAGGGAGCACTCCCATCTGCTGGTTCACTCCCCAAATGCCTACCATCCAGGCTGCAGCAGACCGAAGTCGGGAGTCTGGAACTCAGTTTGTGTCTCCCATGTGGGTTGCAGGAAGCAAAATATTTGAGCCACCATTTGCTGCACCTTGGAATGCAAATTAGCAGAAAGCTGGGTCAGAAACAGAACTCAGATTTAAATGCAGACTCTAGTATGGAATCCACAGTAACATTTGCACTGCTGCACTGAATGTACTCACACTGACACTGATTGTGGTACATGACAATATTGGCAACAGACGTAAGTGGCGTCTCAGATCCTCCTTTTAGCTAACTCAGGTCAAGGAGGTTGATTGTCTCAAATAAAATTGAGGAATAAAAGCCAAGCATTGGAGCCGGCGCTGTGGCGCAGCGGGTAAAGTCGCTGCCTGCAGTGCCAGCACCCCATACGGGTGCCAGTTCAAGTCCCGGCTGCTCCACTTCCAATCTGCCTCTTTGCTGTGGCCTGGGAAAGCAGTAGAAGATGGCCCAAGTCCTTGGGCCCCTGCGCCCACATGGGAGACCTGGAAGAAGTTCCAGACTCCTGGCTTTAGATCGGCCCAGTTCCAGCTGTTGTGGACATTTTGGGGAGTGAACCAGAGGATGGAAGACTCTCTCTCGCTCTCTCTGCCTCTAATTCTGCCATAAAACAAAACAAATGAACAAACAAAACAAAGCCAAGCATCACCCTACCCTTCTTTTGAGGAAGTGAAGACATGGTTCACTAACAATAAGCCATGAAAGTGACAGACTCGGGAGTTCAGGATCAGAATCGAAATGCCTGTGTGGTTGGGTGCAAAGAGTTTTGCCCAGGAATCGGGAAATCATTCAGGAAATCCGTCGTTCAGCCCCTTATGATCGATCGGTCCCCAGAGAAGTCACTTTTCCTCCCCACTTGTCGTTTTCCTTGTAGACATGAGAATTTGAATTACTGAGGAACTCTGGTTGGATACAATTGTAGAATTCTATTTCATTCCATTCTAAAAACCGTACCTTTTCCCTCATCCATTCCCTCCAAACCATCACAGTCCTTCCAGCTGACTGTTAAGATTGGCAGTCACTCACCCCATGTCCACGCCTCCAGGTCCAGACATCCTGACTCTGGTGGTGGGCTCTGACATCAGCCGCTGTCCCAACACCCCCTGGCCCACCTGCCGCGGCTACCTGCACAAGAGGACCCACTCGGGCTTCGTGAAGGGCTGGAGGAAGAGGTGGTTTGTGCTGAAGCATGACGGCTGCCTCCGCTATTACAAGCGCAAGAAGGTAAGCCGAGGCTTGGGGAGGGCGGTCCCATGAGCTGTTCGGTGCCAAGTGCTGTCCTGGGGTCCGTGCTCAACCGTGTTCTCTTCGACTTCTCAGCAGTGTGTCCTTCTTCAGAAGCTCAGCGAATTGTCATTCATTTTCTCTGTTGCTGCATAAATCAAGGCTGGCATCAGTTTCTATCTCCATCATCTCTATTTTTACATCCTCTGTGAAAACTCTCTCATCAAAGCCAAGGAAAAAGAGTCAGATGGTGGGGCCAATGCTGTTGTGCAGAGTGTAAAGTCACCACCTGCAGTGCCAGCATCCCATCTGGCCGCTGGTTCGAGAGCCGGCTGCTCCACTGCCCATCCAGCTCTCTGCTATGGCCTGGGAAAGCAGTGGAGGATGGCCCAAGTCCTTGGGCTCCTGCACCTGTGTGGGAGACCCGGAAGAAGCTGCTGGCTCCTGGCTTTGGATCAGCGCAGCTTGGGCCATTGCAGCCATCTGGGGAGTGAACCAACAGATAGAAGACCTCTCTCTGTCTCTCTCTCTCTCTCTCCCCTTCTCTCTGTGTAACTCTGCTTTCAAATAGATACATAAATCTTAAAAAAAAAAAAAGAGCCAGACTGAATACCTGGTGCCCTTGAGAACTCAAACAGTGTCCAGGGCAAAACTCAGCTCCCTGGGCTGCAGAGCACGGTCCCTGCTTCCCAGATGCCAGGCCTTAGTTGTCATCCGGGTTCTGAAGCAGAGCACTGGAGAAGTGACCTGGAACACCTGGTTTATTTCCAGATCATATCAGAGCAGAGAGGTTTTTTTGCTGTTTTTTTTTTTTTTAAAGATGCATTTAAATATTGAAGGTCAGAGAGAGAAAAAGAGAGATCTTCATCTGCTGGTTCACTCCCTCGATGGCCACACGATCAGGGTAGTTCTTCCATGTGTGTAACAGGGACCTAAACACTTGGGCCATTCTCCACTGCTTTTCCCAGGCCATTACCAAGGAGCTAGATGGAAAGTGGAGCAGCCAGGGCCTGAACTGGCAGCCATATAGAATGCTGACGTTGCAGGTGGAGGCTTTCCCGGCTATGCCACAATGCCAACCCCAGAGCAGGGATTTTTAACTACACGTGAGGAGTGGAAGCTCCTGCGGGATATTCTCCAACTAGCAGACCGAATCCCTCCCAGGTGTTTCTCATCCAGCTGGGACGGGCCTAGGGTCATTCGTTTGGAGACAGTTCTTAGCCTGATTTGAAGCTGTAGATAAACATATGCATGTGCTCGTATATACACACACTTACATACACAAGGTAGCTTCAAAAGGCATCAAAAGGTAATGCAAGTTTTCCATGTCTCTGAAACCCTTCCTCCTGCTCCACCCCCAACACAAAGTTACTGCAAAAGAATGTGGAAAATAGAATTAAACAATACTCATTTTTGCACAAAATAATATAATCTAATCATACATGGGTCTTCAAAAAGTTCATTAAAAAGCACATGTGTTATGAAAAACTGTGCATGGATTTCAAAAAAATATTTACACCAACATAAACTTATCTTTAAATTCCATCTTCCGTGAACTTTTTGAAGTATCATATATATATATATATAATGTTGATTTGTATATACGTGTGTACAAACAACATTGATTCCTCTCTGGAAGGAACACATGATAAAGACCTGGGTACCTTAAAAGCCAGTGAGACATAATTTTGCATACTGAACTATTGTGAAGACTCTGTATTCTTAGATTATGAATCATTCATTTGTGACCTAGACCGTGTAGTGCTTTTTCATGGCTATGTGAGCTGTACAGCTGCATTGAAAAACTCTGTCTCCCTCCAGTGCAAGAAAATAGGATTCTCCCTAGTCAGGAAGAGAAGCGCTGGTCGGCCCTTGTTCTCAATATTCTGAGAGTTACAGTGGAACAGACCAGAAGTTTCCATGCTGCATATGCTTCCCAAGCCCCCAAGGAGTTTCCTAAGTGCATGTGCAAATCCTTGCTTCCCCCAGCCTCCCAAATCTCCAGGAGTGGGGTCTTGGGAACTGCATTTACTTTTAAGTTTTCAGGGTAATTCTGATTTGTATCTTGGGTGAGCACCACAGCAAAGTTTATTCCCATTGGTGTCAAAAGACAGAAACAAAACCAGGTAATGTAAGTTTGCCAATTATTCTTTCTTGGAATGGAGTTGGCTTTATTCTAAGATTATGTCTTACCTACCATGGAGCACTAATTTTTACTTCTTTTTGTAAAAGAGTGATAATAGCAGATGCTAACTTTTCATACCTTTCCTCATCAAAAATCAATTTTAAAAAACCTACTTGATGTCAAACACCCGGTGTTTTAGGATTTCTAGCCCTTGAAATTCAGAATGATTAGGTCAGGGTTTGCCAGGTGGCAGTAATGAGGCTGGTGCTGCCTGCAGATGTTATGTTTGGCTTGCAACATGTTTTTATAAAATTTTTTAATTAAATGCACTCAGGTGAAGCATGTGCTGTCCAAGTTGCCGTAATCCCTACTACTCCTCATTTCCTTGCACTGAGCCCAGTCATTTGAATTACGCACCAGGCCCTGTAGGGATTTGAGTGTATGAATCCTGGGGAGGAATTTATGTGAAAAATTAGAACCGTGGTGGTAATAGTAGTTGGAATTAAACTAGATTTTTTAACTGCTTTTAGCCTTCTTTGGAAAGGAAATGTGCAACTTGTGACTTGGATGCAGCTAAGTGG
Source organism: Sylvilagus floridanus (assembly GCA_949820135.1). Classification (NCBI taxonomy): domain Eukaryota; kingdom Metazoa; phylum Chordata; class Mammalia; order Lagomorpha; family Leporidae; genus Sylvilagus; species Sylvilagus floridanus. The sequence continues at coordinate 24,948,950 of OX463246.1, read as the reverse complement.
TGGTGACCATCTTTACTACAATGGATTTTAAAGTGGAGACGGTAGACTATAAGAACACAGGTTTATTTTGTTTACAAAAAGCCCAAGTCAGATCCCTTGTGGTGATTCAGATTCCAGAATACATTATGTCTGATCTTTAGAATAGATAGCAATGACTGAGAAAAGTTAATGGGGCATAAGAAGAACATAACAGAATAAATTAGCAGAAAATGAACTCAGCCATACAGCATTCATTCATGCAACAAATACTTATTGACTACTTTTTATGAGGCAAGCATTATGCTAAGCACTGGGAAGGCAACCAGACAGCGTGCCTGCCCTGTTTGTGCTTATAGTTCCATAGAAGAGAGTGATATTAAGAAACAGATTCACAAATAATTGTGCAATTGTGATTAGTACTCTAAGTAGAATTACAGGGAGAGAGAAGAGAATTGCAGCAACCAGGATCTAATCAAGAGATGGAATCACATTGTGCTTTAAATGGGAAAAGTTCGACATAAAGAGTTATCAAGCTATGATACAAGAATCACTATAGGATATAAGAAAATGCCATTTTGCCAAGAGAGAGAGCATACTCAAGGAAGGACAAACTTGGAAGGCGGTCCCCTCTCCATGACTGGGGATTCAGATGTCACTGGAGAGATGAAGTTGAATCTCCTGGATGGCAGAGCAGTACTCTGACTTTCCAGGCCAGACTTGCAGGCACAGGGCAACTAGGGACACAGATGAGATGATGAACCTCAGCTAGTGGCTGATGGAAATGAGGATGCACATGTGGCAGGTGGTCTGGAGCATGGGGTGTCCCTGTTGGAAAGGCCTTGTTGGGAGGTGGTGGCTTGGACAGGACTGCAAGAGACAAACCTACAAGAAGAGGGAATGAGTGAGCTGAGAGAATCAGGGCTCCAGGATAGGTAGGAGACCAGGAGCATAGGAAAGCCACATGGAAAAGGTCACAGGAAGGTGATCAGCAGGCCACGCCAAGGCTGCAGAGTCTCAGAAGACAGTGTGTTCTGGGTGCATAGCCGGTCCAAAGCACCCTCTGGCGTCTACACACACCTCACCCACTCCTTCTCACCCACCCTACAGTGTCGGGAAAGAGCCCCCTGCAATGTTCCTCTAGCGCCCTCTATTGAGAAGTGTTGGCCCCAAGATCACTGTAAAAGAATGTGGCGCGTGACTGCAGAGCATAGATGGAGCTGAGACAACTAAAATGATCAGTCTAGCATAAATCAGGAAAAGGCAGACTACACAATGAATTCCTTTGGGAGGATATAACATTTTAGCTGAGACCTAGAAGTTAGCCGTACAGAAGGTTGGGATGAGTGTTCTCTAGGCAGAAGGAACAACTGTGTGAAGTCCCTACACTGGCATGTTTGAGGAACCAGAAAAAGTCCAATGTGGCAAAAGCTGGAGTCTAAAGGAGGAGAGCAGAGAAGAAGGAGATGGTAAGGAGGTGGGCAGTGCAAGGCCCTGAGGCAGGCAACACTAGAGTGTTCTAATTACAAAAAGAAGCTCCTGAAAGGGAATATTCAAAAGCACCGACCTGTTACAGGTTGGAAGGGTATCAGGGTGGAATGGACATACCAGTTAGAAAGCTAGTGCCAGAGTCCAAACAAGAGCTGATTGTAGTCTTGAGCTATGTGAGAGTCATAAACCAGGTAGACAGGTGAGAATAATAAACCAAGTATAGTTAAGGACTGGAGTCAATAGGATAGGGTGATGGGTTGAGTGTGGTAGGGTGTCTTAGTCTGTTAACATCTGCTGTAACAAAATGCCCTCACTTGGGTGGCTTCTACCCAACAGAAATGCATCCTTCACGGTTGTGGAGGCTGGAAGGTCCAAGATCAAGGCACCTGCAAGACCAGTATCTAGTGCAGGGCCACTTCCTGCTTCATAGGCAGCCTTGTTTTCATTGTTTCCTCACACGGTGGAAGGGACAAGAGAGTCTCTGGAGTTTCTTCTTACCAGAACCCTAATCCCATTCATGAGAACTTTGCCCTCATGACTTCACCACCAAAGGCCCACCAAAGACCCTCACATCCGGGATTAAGGTTTCAACATAGGAATTTCCTGGGGACACAAACATTCAGTCTTCATAATAAAAGAAAAGTAGTTAGGGTTGGCTCCAAAGTCTCCAGCAAAAGTAAGTGGTTAGATAAAGTATCATTTACCAAACCAAGATCAGGTTACAAGGGGTTATAGTGAGGTAAGAGCAGTAGTTTGATTTGAACTACTGTGGTAGACAACATAATTGGCTTGCACCATGGAAGCAACAAGATACTTAAGGGTTGAAGCTAAGAAAAACAAAAATGATAAATATCTGTAGATATATGATGGCGCTTCAATAACCTCATGGAAAATAGAATTAAAAGAGTTTATTTTCATGCAAAAAATTTGAAATCCATGTATGGTTTTTCATCCTATACATTTTCATCAACTTTTGAAGACCTCTGGTGTCTATGATTATTTTATTTGCTATATAAAATTATTTCATATAGTATATATGTTACAGTAGGGCATATGAAAAGCATATTAAGTTTAAAGCTACAGAAATTGACAAGATAGCTGAAGGAATAGATCATAAAGTGAGAAAAGAGAGCCCTAAACTGGAACCCTGAGGGTGGACAGAGAAAGAGGAGCTAGGAAAGATGGTTGAGAGGTGTGGCCAGATATGTGTAAATAAAATCCAGAACAGTGTGAATTTTTGCTCTATAAGAGCAAAACAAAAGCACAAAAGGTTTTCATGAAGCAGGGCAATTAGTGTTTCCCAGGGCTGCAGGAGGTCGCATTGATTGACTTTGGTGTCATGGAAGTCTTCAGAACTTTAGAAAGAGTCATCTGGGTTGTGTGCCATGAGATTAGAAAGAGACAGTTCATCCATGCAAGTTGAAGTTGAAAACAATATTTAGAGACCCATCTTTGGCAAAGCAAGGGGTACCTGAAGAAGTTAGCCCATTTACAGTTAATATAATTATTGATATAACTGAGTTTAAGTCAACAGCTATTATTTTGGCTTTCAATTTATTATTTCTGCTCTGTTTCTTTTCCTGACCTTTTTCCTTTCAAATAAATACTTTTATTATTCCATGTATCCTAGTAGATACTAATTCTTTCACTTGAATGGCTATCCAAAAGTTTGTCATATGCATTTAGACTTATTGGAATCTAATATAAATTTGCACTTAGATTATTTTATGTTCATTAGAGCATCTAATTTAGCCATGACCTGAGTCATATTTGTCCTGTCATGTGTTTTCATTTTATACAAATAGCTAATCATATGAGCTGTTATTTATATGCCCTTATGCAATCCATCTGCTTGATATTTACACGTGTTTACCCTCTCCTATTGATATTCACCTGTTCCTCATCTTCAAACCTTTCACTTGGGATCATTTTCCTACTTTCAATAGAACATTATTTAGTCAGAGGTTGGCAGTGTTGTGTTTTTAAGTTATCGTTGGCAAACATTTTTCTTTCTACTTAATATCTTAAGAATTCTTTTATTGACTATAAAATTCTAGATCTGGTCATTGTTTTCTTCCAGACCTTGGAATCTGCCTTTCCATTTGCATTTGGCTTTCATTGTGGCAATAAGATCTCAGCTAACTTCTCAACAGAAACAATGAAGGCCAAAAGAACATTCTTCCTGTCTTCCTGTGCTTTACTCTGCATAATCTCCTGATACGCTTCTGACTGTGTGGCTTAGTTGCAAATCAACTCCAGGAAGACTGCAATTTTGTTCATTATATTTTCACTTCTAGTTTCTATCTGATTCTTTATCTTTTCTTGTTAATGCTGAAATTCTTAAACTTGCCTTTTCTTTCATTGGATATGTTCATCATTGTCATGTTAAAGGCCATTTCTGATGGTTCCTTTATCCAGATATCTTACAGATCTATTGCTATCATTTATATTTACACAGTTTTCTTCCTGCTAGAAAGGAGTATTGATAATCCAAGGCCGCCCAAAAATCAGCTCTGAATCTAATCAGCCTTCAGCCCTAGGAGCTTGGTCTTCTCCTCATCCACCCCAATGCCTAGGGTTAGTCCTCAGGGTTATAACTCAGAGCCAGATTTATCAGGACCACCTCCCTGATGGAGTCTCTGTTCCACGGGTCTGTCATGTGCTCAGTTTCTTAGCCTCTTCAGGTGGACGTGACCCTGATTTGGGCTCACCCTCTGCCAAGATTTAGCCCCATTAGTACTCCCTGTCTTCCCTACCTCTCTGATGTATTCAAGGAGACATCTATATCCTTCTGCTTTTCTATTTTTCTCAGCTGAAGAGCTGGGACTCATTAATTACTCTACCATTTCTAAAAGAACTCCAATGACAGCCCCCAAGCAAGGTCGTCTGAAGGAAGAATTGCTTTTGACAGAGTGTTTAAGATGGCAGGCACCTCTTTTAAACATGGAGGCTGGGGCCAGCCCCGTGGCTCACTAGGCTAATCTTTCACCTGAGGCGCCAGCACCCCAGGTTCTAGTCCCAGTCGGGGCACCGGATTCTGTCCTGGTTGCCCCTCTTGCAGTCCAGCTCTCTGCTATGGCCCGGGAGTGCAGTGGAGGATGGTCCAAGTTCTTGGGCCCTGCACCCCATGGGAGACCAGGGGAAGCACCTGGCTCCTGGCTTCGGATCAGCGCAATGTGCCGGCTGCAGCAGCCATTGAAGGGTGAACCAACAGCAAAAGGAAGACCTTTCTCTTTGTCTCTCTCTTTCTCACTGTCCACTCTGCCTGCCAAATAAATAAATAAATAAATAAACATGGAGGCTGATAGAAGTAGAATAAGCATAAAGAAAAAAGTTGAAGATACAAAAAAAAAAGAGGGATATCTGGTGCACACAGTTACTCCTAGGCCATCTATCCTAAAATCTGGGTGTATCTAGCCCATAGGTGCCAGCCGTGGAGTTGAACTTTAAGAAGGATGAGACCGAATGTTGAACTCAGTTCAACAACAAGGAAGGCATCCCCTCTGCACTGTGGCAGAACAAACCAGGTTTTTGTTCTGTGCTATGACTCTGTGTTTGCAAAATCCCAAATGTGGGTGTGTGTATCGGGGGTTGGGGAGTGGTGGGAGGCATTTTACACACTGGGTTTTACAGATGCTCAAAGAAAAAGGCAGTGTTATGTTCGAAATACTTGTCTCCGTCTCAGGCACCCCCGGGGGTCATGGCGAATTTACTCTGCTGTGTTGGTGGAGGAGTCGAAGGGAGAGCATGGCACAAGACAACGAGGAGACTTCATTTTGAACAAAGGGTAGAATTGGGAGCGTGAAATAGGATCCATTATTTTAGTCATGTACCTTATTCTCTTTTGTAACTAAGGTTCGTTAACTTTTATTTCCCTTTATCAAAGAAAAGTGAATGATACTCCCTTCCAAAATTGCCAAGAGAATAACAATTCATTTTCAAAGATGCAAAGCCCCAAATCTAAATGGAGGCGAGGTGGAGAAGGGTAACAGAGTGTGGACTTTGAAGGTCAGTCTGTCCCTACAGCCCACGGCCTCAGACGCTTCATTTTTATCCTACAGCTTTCAGTTAACTAAAAATTATCAGAAAATGGGTAGCTTTGCGAACTTACCCTGGATTTGGCCCAAGAAGCAAAGGAAAACCCAAAGAATGGGTTTGGACGGGCAGTGGAGGGTAAAAATAATGATTGATATCTGACAGCACCTCAGGGTCCTGCTTGTCCCCCAGTGATCCCATGCCTGTTAGATACCCAGGTGGGTGACCGTGGGATGCAGAATGCTGGCGATCAGGGAAGAGTTCCAGAAAGAGACTCAACTGTGTTAATCATTCGCATACAGAGACAGTGTCACACACCACAAGGGTACCTGAGAAGGATGTAGATCATGAGGGAGCCAAGGACACTGCCCTTGGGGGAAGACGGACTCTATCAGAAGCCTGGCACAGGGAGGAGGAACCAGCAGTAGAGGCTGAGCAGGATCAGGCAATGGAGCAAGAGGAACATCTGGGAAGTCCTGTGCTCCAGAGCCCAGCCAGGAATGTATTTGCAGAAGATGGGAGCAGGCAGTACAGTCAAATGCTGCTGTCAAGTAATGGTCCAAAGACAGAAGCCTCTTGGGAGACTAGACCTGTCTTTGGGCCTTTCTGTGTGCATTTCACTTGTCTCTATCTTTTTTTTTTTTTTTTTTTTTTTTTTACAAATAGAGTTAGATGGAGAGAGAGAGAGACAGAGAGAAAGGTCTTCCTTCTGTTGGTTCACTCCCCAAATGGCCAATATGGCCGGTGCTGCACTGATCCAAAGCCAAGAGCCAGGTGCTTCCTCCTGGTCTTCCACGCAGGTGCAGGGGCCCAAGCACCTGGGCCATCCTCCACTGCCCTCCCAGGCCACAGCAGAGAGCTGGACTGGAAGAGGAGCAGCCAGGACTAGAAGCCGGTGCCCAAATGGGATGCTGGCACCATAGGCGGAGGATTGACCAAGTGAGCCACGGCGCCGGCCCTTGTCTCTATCTTTGATCTCACTTTTCCTCCATCTGAAACATACTTGTCTCTGCCATCTTTATAGGGAAAGAGAGAAGTCCCTTGAGGGTACATGTCTTATAACTAACTTTCCATCTCTCTTCTCCCCTTCTAATGCAAAGAAAAATTTAAAGAATCACCTAATGCTATCTTTCTCCACTGCTTTTGCTAAGCCCCAGCAATCACGCATCTGGTTAGCAGAATGACAAGCTTGCCCAGGTTGTCTAGAGAGTGTGTGTAGGATGAGAAAATAGTGGACCACCAACACTGAATAGGAAGTTAGGTCCACCTAATAGGACTTTCCTGGGGAATAAATTTAATAGCACAAGTAAACCAGTTAGCAACTCACAGTATCACATGCTGGATTCCATCTGCATGGCCCACTTAACCCCACTCTCAGAAAACTACCCACGGGCAGGCAGCTGAGAGAATCGTGCTCGTTCTCCCTGCTATGCTGAGCTGCCTTCCTAAGGCCTTAATTCCAGTTCTGTGACCTCTGGACCCCGCAGCCCCTGACTCAGCTCCCAGGTTCACAACTTGGGGCCTCACCTCCCCCTGCCGGTCTGCTTCTAGCTCACATGCGAGCCTTCTCTGGTCACCCATCTCAGTGGTTCCCACATGCTATTAGCTGTGTCAGTCCAGAGAGAAAGTTCTGAGATTACAGAAGCAAACTTCAGAGTGATCAATATTGTTAGCATCATTTGCTGAGTTCAGAGGACAAAAAATGGGAAAAATAGACAATCAATGGAAGGCTGCTTGCAATATTCAGAAAAGAAAGAAGTGATCTAAAGGTTGTGTTTTTGTTTTTGTTTTTCATTTATTTGACAGGTAGAGTTATAGACAGTGGGAGAAAGAAACACAGAGAGAAAGGTCTTCCTTCCATTGGTTCACCCCCCAAATGGCCGCTATGGCCGGTGCTGCGCCGATCCGAAGCCAGGAGCCAAGTGCTTCTTCCTGGTCTCCCATGCAGGAGCAGGGGCCCAAACCCTTGGGCCATCCTCCACTGCCCTCCCAGGCCACAGCAGAGAGCTGGACTGGAAGAGGAGCAACCAGGACTAGAACCCGGCACCCATATGGGATGCTGGCACCGCAGGCAGAGGATCAACCAAGTGAGCCAAGGTGCCAGTCCTAAAGGTCGTTTTTTATGCATTGGAACCCTTGTTGTAATTTAAGAGATGTCCAGTAGGTGGAGCAGCTTACTCACAGATAGTGTTTCAGAGCCTACTGTGTACAGCAGTTTGAATCAAAAATTTTGTCAATCTTGAAAGATAGATGAGTAATACTTTTGACAACTTTCTTTTTTAAAAATAACAAAATAAGAAAGTGAGAACTAAATATTATAAAATTTACAACAGAGGATCCAGCACGGAAGCCAGGCAGCGGCAGCTGATGCACCTGCAACCACCCCACTGATGGTAGTTACCGCCCGCGGCTGGGTAACTTCCCCTGTGAAGGCTATGCTCTGGGTTACGAGTGAGTAGGAAAGTGGGGGAAGTTGTATGTCATAGAATCATTATGTTTCTTTGTTTTTTTAAGGTTTACTTTTTTTGAAAGGCAGAATGACAGAGAAACAGGGAAAGACAGAGAGATCTTCCATCCGTAGGCTCATTCTCCAAATGGCCCCAACAGCAGGGGCCCAAGTACTTGGGCTGTCCTCTGCTGCTTTCCCAAGCATGTTAGTAAGGAAATGTATTGGAAATGTAGCCGGCGCCGTGGCTCAACAGGCTAATCCTCCGCCTTGCGGCGCCAGCACACCGGGTTCTAGCCCTGGTCGGGGCGCCGGATTCTGTCCCGGTTGCCCCTCTTCCAGGCCAGCCCTCTGCTGTGGCCCAGGAGTGCAGTGGAGGATGCCCAAGTGCTTGGGCCCTGCACCCCATGGGAGACCAGGAAAAAGCACCTAGCACCTGGCTCCTGCCATCGGATGAGCGCGGTGCGCCGGCCGCAGCGCACCATCAGCGGCAGCCATTGGAGGGTGAACCAATGGCAACGGAAGACCTTGCTCTCTGTCTCTCTCTCTCACTGTCCACTCTGCCTGTCAAAAAAAAAAAAAAAAAAAGAAATGAAGGAAATGGAGCAGCCAGGACTTAAACCAGTTCTTTGATATGGAATCCTAGCATCATGTGTGTGGCAGCTTAAGCCACAGTGCCACAATGTGGGCCCTTGATCATGTTTCCCAAGATGGTATCCTGCTGGAGCCATTTGTCCACTATTAACAAACCCCTCCCTTCATCCATCCACCAAAAAGAGAAAGGACATTTTACAATTAAAAGAAGCCCACTCCCTTGCCTTTCTCTCTTCTGCCACCTTCTGCTTTTCATCCTACAACAAAACACCACTTGCCAAGTGCCTGTTAGGCATGACATGAGAAGAGGGACTGTTCCCAAGATAGCTTCCTCGCAAAGACGCCCAGTCCCTGGGACTCCCAGGGATAAAAGCAAGGCCACATCCGTGCATGAAAGGCATTCAGCCTGCTGACTAAGACTCCTGCATCCCTCACTGGAGTACCTGGACCCAGTCCCCAACTCCAGCTCCTAACTGCAGTGTTCTGCTAATGCAGACCCTGAGAGTTAGCAGGGATGACTCAATGAGTTAACAAATCTCACACCTGTGGGAGATCTGGACTGTGTTTCTGGCTCCCAGCTTCAGTGCTGGCTCAGTCAGGCCCATTACTGGCATTTGAGGACTGAACCAGCAGATGGGAGCTGGCGTTCTCTCTCTCTCTCTCTCTCTCACCTCTGTCTCTGTCTCATCTCCCTCTATCTATCTCAAATAAGCACAATTTAAAAAACATATAAAGGATACTCTTGAGGAAAAATTTTCACCCATACAATTATTCCCCAATTTTTTATTGAGAGCTGATTTTGTGCCAGGGATGGAGCTATAAGAATGGTAGGTGAGGCCTGCAGGCCTCGTGGGCTTTATTGCAGGAGAAGACAGAAGAGCAGCAGGGTAATTTTAGACACTGAGAAGAATTTGGATTTGAGAGTGGCTGGCGGGGGCGCGTCGTCAGGAGGCTATGCTCAGGGGACGGTGGAGAAACTTGTGAGAGGGTGGAAAGTAAGGTGCAACAAAGACAGGAAAACAAGGGTGGCCGAGGAGACAGCAGAAAACCAGAGCCAAGATAGGAGCCTGAACTGTCTCACTCATTGTCTTCTTAATAAGAACTAACTAGTCAGTGGTTGCTTCTTTTCCAAAATTTATTATTCATATGCCAGGGGGAGAGGTGGAGACAAGGAGGGAGGAAGGGAGGAAGGGAGGGAGGGAGAGAGAGACAGAGATCTTCCATCCACGGGTTCACTCTCCAAATGGCCACTACAGTTAAGACTGGATCTGGAACCAGGAGCTCGGAACTCCATCCAGGTCTCCCACATGGGCAGCAGGGACCATCCTTTTGGGCCATCCTCTGCTACTTTCCCAGGCCCATTAGTAAGGGGTTGGATGGGAAGCAGAGCAGCCAGGATTCGAACCCACGTCCCAGAGTAGAAGCTTAACCTGCTGAATCACAAAACCAGCACCAGGTTTCTTCTTAAGTGCTGCAATCTAGTATAAAGAAAGACGCTGAAGTTTATGTATTTTTAAAAAGATTTATTTATTTACTTGAGAGGCAGAGTTATAGACAGAGAGAGAGAGAGAGGTAGAGACAGAGAGCGTGGAGGTCCTCCATCCACTGGTTCACTCCCCCAGTGTCCAGAATGGTTGGAGTTGCAGTTGCGTCGATCCGAAGCTAGGAGCCAGGAGCTTCCTCTGGGTCTCCCACACAGGTGCAGGGGCCCAAGGTCTTGGGCCATCTTCTACTGCCTTCCCAGACCATCAGCAGGGAGCTGGATCAGAAGTGGAGCAGCTGAGACACAAAGCAGTGCCCATGTGGGATGCTGGCACCGCAGGTGGATGGTTAACCTACTTTGCCACAGCACTGGTCCCAAGATGCTGAAATTTAAATGAGGGAGGAGAGAGGGGTCTTTCTGGAACCTATTATATGTGTCTCCTTTCCCTGTTGGGGAGAAGTGGGCAGTTCGGTCTGCGGCAGTGCTATGGCTTAGCAGGTTAAACTGTTGCCTGCATCACCAGCATCCAAAATGGTTCGAGTCTCAGCTGCTCCACTTCTAACCCCGCTCCCTGCTAATGCCCTGGGAAAGCAGCAGAGGCACCTACAGCCACATGGGACACCCTGCTGAAACTCCTGGCTCCTGACTTCAGCCTGGCCCAGCCCTGGCTGTTGCTGCCATCTGGGGAATGAACCAGCAGATGGAGGATCTCTCTCTCTCTCTCTCTCTCTCTCTCTCTCTCTCTCAATCTGTGTGTCTCTCTCTACCTGTTTCTCCCTTTATCTCTCTAACTCTGCCTTTCAAATCAATCAATCAAACTTTAAAAAAATCATTGTTAAAGGAGCTTTGAAAATAACCTGCCTATTCCTACATCTCTAGCCCATTGTTTCTCAACAGAACCACACCCCACCCCCAGGCACTAATCAGATACCTCGGGGCATCACATCTGGGCTAGCAGATCAGAATGTGCAGGATGGGGCTCAGAGGTTGGATGCGCCGGTGGATGTTACGTGCTCTGATGATGTCAACTGATGCCGCGTGGAAATGGTTATCACCATGCCTCCAGCTCTACCACCAGGATCAGTTTTTTTATTTCTTCTCACACAAGGGTGGTTCTATAAAGTGGGGGGAGGCTAAAACGCCTCTGAGAGAAAAAGGATTCACAAAGTGGGTCTTCAAAAAGTTCCTGGGAAATGGACCTTATGACAAAACCACATGTGTGTTTCAAAGCCTTTTTGCACCCACTTAGATCTCTTCATTCCATCTTTCCAGCAACCTCTTGAAGTCCTCTCATGGACACCAGACACAACAAACATGCAACCAACGCACAAGAAAGTTGTCAGAAGGTCTTTTTAAATGCTTCCCATTGTTTAAAGAACCGGCATAGGTCTTTGGCAAAATCCCTAATCCAGGAAGGAGTAGGTCTTTCTGGATTTGAATAACGAGAGGCCACCAGGCATTCGTGAAGGGTGCAATTTGCCTTTCCTGTAGATGGTGTGAGTTTGTGGGCGGTCACGTGCTCTCCCGGAAGTTCCACAGCCTTGCATCCTCACCTCTTCCTGTTCCCGGCGCACTGTGGGGAGGAAGCCCTGGTGACATTCAGGTGGAGGGGCTGCAATTTCAGCTCCTTGGGCAGACAGCAGTGACCAGGCCTCCGGGCTAGTGCAGGAAGTCAGCATGTTCCTCTTGTGCGTTCTTATCCTTGTACTCAATTTAGAGAATTCTGCTCCAAACAGCAAGAGTAAACTTTACTCCTTCTCTGCCTCTGATTCTTGATTAATGATGGGCTTTTAATAACCTTTCCACTGACCCAACTCCCATAATAATAATAATAAAGCATGATTTTCCAGTTGCCTAATACATTATAGCCAGATACATTTCATGCTTAATTTCTTTCTTACTGTTTAGCTCCAGAAATTTGAAGGCGAAAGCACCCAGCTTCTTTCTCTCACAGAGTTCTCTGGTGGGCCCCAGTGCCTGACGTTAGCCAGAGCCGTAGCAGCTGTAGCAGCAGCGCCTCCACAGCTGCACCACCTTTGCTCAGACTGTGAAACCACTGTTCACACTTCTATAGATGCTCTCAGCAAAATGTCAGAGGCTCTGTCTCAGGGACAGTGATCTCTTGGCTTTATAGTGCATTCTAATTGTCTTCATAGAATAGCCTTATCTCACCTACGGAATCAGCACAGCAGAGTCAGAAAAGTCTGTTCTTCACAAGGAGGTCTTGGAGTCTAAGTTCAAGAATGGACACTTCCAGTGAATTATTCACGAGGTGCATGTCCCCTCCATTTTTCCCTTTGGGACAGGATTGTCATCGCTGCATACAAGAAGGACATTTGCTTGCAGATCTGACCTTTTACCTCAGAAATAAGATAATGTTTCCATTTAAACTGAGTCATCCTTGTCCTAAATATTGCATAATGGCACGGCTGCCGTCTCCTGTTCCTTAAGCCAAACACAGTGACAAGGCAAACTCGACTGTGACCTCTGCATTTCTCTCCACCCGCTGGCGTTTTGTGCCATGGTCAGATGCATTTGTTATACTGCAAGAAATTATGATACTGAATGAGCAGCACAAAATTCCACCCAAGAAATCTTAAAATAAGAACCTTGCAAATGAAGTGCCTGCTCTGGCTATGAATAATGTGTTCTGAAAGCACAGAAGGAACATTAGCAATCTGAAACTTTTTGCCAGAAATTGGGAGAGCTCAAGGTCAGTGTAATATTAACCCCCCCACAAGTCCTTTCATCTAACAGATATCAAGTTGCATTTGAATCTGGCCAAGAGATATGAATTTAGGTCAGTTTAGCCTTCAAAGGACAAATTTCTTGAGAAATAGTCTGTTTCCATCTATTTAATCTTGAGTATCATTGGGTTATTTTAAGGTGAAAATGACCAAAACTTGCCTTTTTCATAGAAAGGGAAATTCATTTCTGGTAGGTTGAAATTGCCTTTGAATAATTTATAGGGAACAGAGAATTCATCAGATCTGATGGCAGCGGCAGCCATGAGATTGCATTGTTCTGTAACGAGTGCTATGGGAACTTGAAGCTGGAGTTGGTGATCATGAAAACGTCAATCTGGAATCTCATGCAGGTTAAAGGGAAGCAATGATTAAGAAAGAGAAAGCCCGAGTTAGGATTTCTGGACATGTAATTGTGGGAAAGAGGAGGTAGCAATGGCCTGAGGCCGGCTGGATAGGAACATGCTGAAACCCAGCCTGGGAGCCATAGTGAGCCACGTTTATTGTGTTATAAGATGCTGAGTGTGGAAAATACCAGCAGCCACTTGGTTTGAAAAGACAGACAAAATCCAAGTCCTAGAAAAGCTCAACTTCAGATTAGAGAGTTAGTTTCATTCCATCCAAGTAGCAAAGATGAATCAGAATGATTGGGCCACCAGAAGCATAATGGCAGCATACATGACATTGTTCTGTGGGGTAGTGCTGGGAGCTTGGGTTGCAGGGTGAATTAGGAAGCCTTGAATTAATTCAGACTAGAGATAAGAGATGAGATAAGAACTTAGATAACAGATAAGATAAGAACTTGGGTGGTGGCGCTAAAAATTAAGCAAAGAGGACTGACCTCAGAAATTTTAAGTTATGCATCTGCTAATCCAGACTTCTTCCTGCTATTTCACACTCCTATTACCAATCTCGAATCCTCTTGCCTTTGTGGACACCCTCTAGTATGCTTCCTTGACCAGCTTCAGCTCCTATGTGCAAAAGTTCTGAAACTGAGGTCCCAGGACCCCTTAGGGTTGTGATATTAAGTTTCTTTTAATTCTGTGGGAAGAAACATTATATGTTTGTTTACTATCATTCAACTGAGACTTAAGAAGTTCTTCAATTACAATATAGGCAACACTGTAGAATTAGCTGCAAATAATGATTAGCAGATACTTAATAGCAGATCATAAGTATTCATATACTACGCAGTCTCAAAATTAAGTTAGTACCTGGTTCCATTATCAGTTCTTACTGCTGATTTTGCTATTAAAGGAGCAGAGACTACTCAGAATTTTTTGTGTATGAAATATGACTTTTTGCTTTGTAAGCCCATGTACTTTTTTTAAAATATTTATTTATTATTTATTTGAGAGTTGGAGTTACACAGAGAGAGAAGGAGAGGCAGAGAGAGGAGAGAGAGGTCTTCCATCTACTGGTTCACTCCCCAGTTAGCTGCAACGGCCGGAGCTGTGCCGATCTGAAGCCAGGAGCCAGAAGCTTCTTCCAGGTCTCCCACATGGGTGCAGGGGCCCAAGGACTTGGGCCATCTTCTACTGCTTTCCCAGGCCACAGCAGAGAGCTGGATCAGAAGTGGAGCAGCCAGGACATGAACTGGCGCCCATATTAGATGCCAGCACTGCAGGCGGCAGCTGTACCCACTATGCCACAGCACCGGCCCCAAGCCCGTGTACTTTGATGTACATGTTTTAAAATGTTATCCTGAAATCTACAGAGCACCAAATATCAGGAAGCCTTTTAGAGGTTGGGTCACCATTTACCCACAATTTCCTCACCATCTCCAAGGTCTAGCTCGACACCCAGGGGAGAACCTATCCCCGTTGCTCAGGCCGTGGAAGGCAGCCTTTCCTTTGTCCATGACCTGCAGATGGCAGCATGACAGGTGTCCTCTGACTTGTTCCCTCTTTCATGCCTATACCTCTTCCCCTTTCTCCTTTTTTATTACTGTTTTCTATTTATGAATCATCTGTGAAATACCTGCGGAACACCATTGTTTGAGTAACTGAGCATGGTCTTGATCTCCATTTTACCTTATTTTTGTTTCTGGAGAATTCTTTCTTTGATAAACAGAGTGCTCTCCTCTACCCGGATCTACCCGGATCTCAGTGCATTTGTTGTTGCCGCATACCGGAAGCCTACAATTATCAAAGGTGAATGTGGCGACTCCATTGCTTCTCTTCCTTACAGGTGGGAGTGGGAGGTGAGAGAGTAGTTTCCTGTTGGGGGCCAAGGCAGTGATGTGTGGAGTGAGAGCAAGAATCAAACTGTTGGCTGAAAAATGGAAGAGGGCATTTGAGGGGACAGGAAGTACATCAGCTTTGGGGTTGACCCTGATTGCCCCACCAAAGGATGCTGTGTGTCAAGAATCTTGGCACTGGAGCGTACACTGATAACCTCCATTACATAACTTTTCAAAGGGCACAGTCCTAGGCCACACACTGAAATGAAAGCAGCATAAATACTGTCTTTGTTGACACTGTGATGAAAACTAAAGCCACTTTAACAGATTTTGTTTTCATGAACTTTCTCCAATTTGCCTCATTTCTTATGACTAAGAGATGGCAGTGGGGATAGAAAATTCTGTGCCTGTTGTAGAACTCTATGGATGTCTCAGTGTGGGTTTTTTTTTGGTTAGGTGTTTCCTTTTTCTTTTAACATAGACATCAAATGACTAATGAGAAAACAATTGGCTAAAATTTGTACCTTGGCACGAATTTGGAATGAATTTGGTTAAGATAACACTTGGGATGCCCACATTCCATATTGGAGTGCTTCCAATTCCAGTTTCCTGTAATCTTGGCTACTTCATGTATCTGGGGACTGAATCAGTGGGTGGAAGATCTCTCTCTCTCTCTCACTCTCTCTCTCTCTCTCTCTCTCTCTCTCTATATATATATATAGATAGATAGATAGATAGATATAGATATAGATGATATAGATATGGATATAGATAGATAAATATATATAGATAGATATGGATATACATAGAAGCAGAGACAGATATATATAGATATATCTGTCTGATAGATTTATCTATATATATCTGTCTCTGCATTTCAAATAAAGAAAAATAAATGAATAAATAAAACTGCACACAATTTTCATCAGTATTATCTCACATTATTGAAATGCCAGTGAAACTTTAGGGGTTATGTCTGCAAATCTGTAACTTGACATTTTCAGTAATAAACAAGAAAAGGGGAAGGTGAAGTTTGATCATTAAGATCAGAGCTGCAGATGCAAGGATGTCTAGTCTCACAAAAGGTAGGCTTAGAATTCAAATGGCTTTTATTTGAAGAAGTAGTTGTGGGTGGAGACAAATATATACCCAGGGAAGAGGAGGCGAATGGATATTTGCGTTAGACCAGAAATGTCAAGGGCTTAACGTGGGCAGTAAGCATCAGAAAGCAAAACTAAAATGAGAACTGCAAAAATGCTCACTCTCTGGCAACTGGGAAGTCATTGTTCCAGTAACAATAGCATCACAGGGACCTTCCTCTAGCCCTGTGCCCAGAAAAGGTAAAAATATATCAAATATTAAGATTGCAAAAATAAAAAAAATACTTTAGAAAGAAAAATTATGAGAATTGGGTGTGCAAATCAAGACTGTTCCGTGTTGATATCAAAGAATCTTCAAAGCAAAAAATTTTAAGGACAATGTATTAAGTTATTTATAAGTACTTTTTAATTTAATAGTGGATTTTTTCTTTCTTTTCAAAAAAATTTTGTTTTGTTTATTTGAAAGCTGGAGTTATAGAGAGAGAGAGAGCTCTTCCATCCATTGGCTCATTCCCCAAAGGCTACAATGGCCTGGGCTAGGAGGAGTCTCCCATGTGGGTGGGGCAGGGGCCTAAGTACTTGGGTCATCATCACCTCCTATCCCAGGCACATCAGTAGGCAGCTGGATTAAAATGGTGCTGATATGGGATGTGGACATTTCAGGCAGCAGCTTAACCCTCTGTACCACAATGCTGGCCCCCAGGGTATCTTTTCTTATGCAATTACATCTTTCCTAGCTTTCTGGTATTATGTTGACTTTTCTATCTTACATGCAAGTAATAGATGGTATTTTTCCCCTAAACATTCCTTTTTAGGGAAATTTTCAAAAAAGAATTGGACAGTCTGTCCCATCTCAACTTATTTTAATTTTCTTCTCTTAGATTGGGATCCATGAACTGACTTATTATATAAATTTTTCAGAAAATGTTAAGTACATATTCCAAATCCCCAATATGTGACACTTTATAAATAATTCCCTTATATGCTGCTCTGACAATATATTGATATTATTGAATTACACAAAAATACAAATTTTAAAAGTTGAAATAAAGAAAAATCAGAAATAAACATTAAAACTTATTTAGTAAAAGCTCAAGAAACCCTCACCTTACAATCTCTCACCTTAAAAATGTTGATTTGAGACTGACAGAATATGCCTCATTATTTTTAGGAGGTTGGTGAGACAGAAATTCAAAGGCCTAGTTCAGAATTGAGGTTATTTTCCTACGTAGTATTTATTCATGGCTGTCATAATTACGACAAGCACTTGACAAAGATCCAAATGGAAAAGGGCTTTACTGGCTGTACTTCCAAAATCCTGGTGCTCATTTGGCAATCCCAACCACCCATCATGCAAAACTTTTGCCTTTAGATTTCACTACCACGTTCCCATCTCCCCTGATGTCAATTGGTCTTCCATGCAAACTCACTGGGCAGTGGTGCGTTTTATCCTTTGTAGCAAATGGATTCAGAACTTCTCATTTGGAAGATTTTAAAGTTCTAAATTCCTTAAGTGTGTAGATAATGAGTTTTATAGGTGGAACCTACTATTTGTGCCAAATAAATCATTAATGAAAGAAACAGTCCCAAAATGCTCTCTTTGTAACACGGGCTTCTTTTAGAGGCTGTTCCTTTCTCATCCATTATTGAAATGCGACCTTTACCTTGAAGGGACAAATAAGTCTCCTTATTTTTTCACGTGTCTGGGCTGCAGCAGTACTGCTGCTAACGGCTTGTCATCTCAAAAAAAGGTCAGTGAACTTGGCAGGTGCGATGTGGTTGCTGTTGGCTTTTTTTATTTTTAATAAAGAAAACAGCATCTGATTTATCTTTATATTGGACTTGTTATCTTCTTGTCACATAACTCACAAGCCTCACTGTTATGTGAAGGATTTTTATGAGCATTATCCCACATCATTAAAAAGTGTGGCCAGCAGTTTTGAAATTACAAGGCGATAAGATTCCTTAATCCACTTAACCACGCGTTTACCACTGCTGTATGCTGAAAGCGAACGCAGCACAGGGCCCCGTGTGAGTCAACACCTCCTTGTTGTGGAACTCACGCTCTGGCCCTCAGAAGGTGGAGGCCTCAGGAGAGGTTCCCAGCTTCGACCCTGAAATGCAAACCACACGATGATGCTGAACAAGCTGGGTACGAAATTCACGAGGCTCAATGTATTATTACATTTTGAGTTAAAGATCTAAGAACAGAAGTTCTCTTATTTTCTTCTGCTCTCCCAGTTTCTAAGGTATGGTTACCAAGATCATAGTCAATTTGGATAGTATGTTTTCTTTTCCAGTTGGTTGGCAAAGGCCCATGGTTTAAATGGCAATGTTTACTCATTAGCATTATCAAGTGTCTTTATGAAGACAGTAAACTACTATGTAAAGTAGCTGTCCACAGATTTTTCAATTTTGCAGAGAACAAATTAAAAACAAGTGAACATAAAATCTAGAAAAATAACTCTGGATAAGTTAAAATAGTTTTTTAAGAACATCGTTAAAACATATGATAAACAAGTCTGTTTTTCTGAGATGAAAGGAAATCCCTATTAAAATACGGTGTTGCAGCCAGAAGTCCCTGCTGATTCATGAAACAGACAGTGGTCAGGCTTGTGTTTCATTCATTTTCATTTTTTAAAAAAGATTTATTTATTTATTTGAAAGAGTTACACAGAGGGAGAGAGAGAGAGAGTATTCCATCCAATGGTTCACTCTCCTATTGGCTGCCATAGCCAGAGCTGCGCCAATCCAAAGCCAGGAGGCAGGAGCTTCTTCCGGGTCTTCCATGTGGGTGCAGGGGCCCAAGGACTTGGGCCATCTTCCACTGTTTTCCTAGACCATAGCAGAGAGCTGGATGGGAAGTGGAGCAGTCGGGTCTTGAACCGGCATCCATATCGGATGCCGGCACTCCAGGCCAGGGCGTTAACCCACTGCACCGGCCCCTCATTCATTTTCATAAGAAGATTGTAGAGCCACAGGTTTTCCTGGTGCATTAAGAAAGTACTAAAAGGCATGCTCCCTACGATTGGAGAAAATGATTATTTGATTGTTAATATCACTATTATAAGGATTTTGTGATCATTACTCAATAGCTCAATCAATTGAGGTTAGATACAAATAAAAATTTATTTAAGGATTATTAGGACTTAGGAATAGACTGAAACCAGCCCTCAAGGAATAAAATAATGAAATCATTAGCCTCTAACATATTTTTTCATTGATTTTTTTCACGAGATTGATAGTATGAAAGCAGAGCACTGTTAACAAAAGGCTACAAAAGCATAAACAAATGTAATTTGACCATAATAAATTACCAATAAAACAAATTACTAGAAATCTTAAATATTTTCTTATGTGCACACATACATTTTCCTATAGTTACATGTTTATTGATTAAACAACTAACATACCATTTGTTATAGTCATTGTCATAAGGACAAATTTCAAAACTACAGTTGACTGTCATTGTTCTCAGTAGTTACATTCTATAAAATCATCACAAGTTCAGAAAGAGGGAGAGACACGAAAAGAGATCTTCCATTCACTCATTTTATTCACATCCTAAATAACCACGATGGCTGTGGCTGGTCCAGGCTGAAGCCAGGAGCCTAGAACTCCATCCTGGTCTCCCACATGGATGACACAGGCCCAAGCACTTCAGCCATTTTCCACTGCTTTCCCAGGCACTTTAGCAGGGAGTTGATAGCATGTGGAGCAACCGGGACTCAAACAGAACTGGAACTTTTATATGGGAAACCAACAATGTAGGAGGTGGCCCATTCCACTTGACCACGACACTGAACCCTGAATTAGTGAATTCAGAATCATTTGTCTTAGAGAAAGTGTCTGCTCACATTGTCATCAACCAACCAACACCTAAATTTGTTTTATATATGCTACTATGTAAAGATAACTCATTTAAAAATGTATTACTGATTCATTAATATTAAACTCACTGCAGACAGCGCTGTAACTCATCTGACTCAAGTTTATCTAACACAGGTGTTTTCTTCAAAATGTATACAACACTGTCTTGCAACCCTTAAGAGCAATAGAGAGCACTTCAGCAGGGCATTTTGGAGGAAATTTTACATAGTGAAATCACTAAACGGAAAACTGGAAAAACATGGCACTGTCTCAGTCAGGAGAAGAACACCTGTTTACAATAGGCGACATAAAAGCAGAGGCTGAGCCTTGCCTTGCTCAACCGCAGCTGGGAACACAGGCCTTGAGCAATGCTGGTTTTTTTTTTTACTACTGCCTGTATGACCATGAATGAGTGAGTATTGATTTTATAGGTACACATAAATTTTAGCAAGTAGGCAAATTCACAAATACAGAATCCACAAATAACAAACTACCATCCCTTGAAAACTTAAAAATAGTGGAACAAAAGTTAAATATGAAAGATGATTCAGTTGATTGTAAAGTTCTATTAAGAACAGGGATTTTGGCCGGCGCCGTGGCTCAACAGGCTAATCCTCCGCCTTGCGGCGCCAGCACACCAGGTTCTAGTCCTGGTCGGGGCGCTGGATTCTGTCCCGGTTGCCCCTCTTCCAGGCCAGCCCTCTGCTGTGGCCCAGGAGTGCAGTGGAGGATGGCCCAAGTGCTTGGGCCCTGCACCCCATGGGAGACCAGGAAAAGCACCTAGCACCTGGCTCCTGCCATCGGATGAGCGCGGTGCGCCGGCCGCGGCAGCCATTGGAGGGTGAACCAACGGCAAAGGAAGACCTTTCTCTCTCTCTCTCTCTCTCTCTCACTGTCCACTCTACCTGTCCAAAAAAAAAAAAAAAGAGGACTCTGTTAAGCACTTAAACTTTTAACTTGAACAACCACTGAGATCGTGAATATTGTTGTCCCTATTTACATATGGGAAAACTAAGGCTTAGGAAGGAAAGTGCCTTCTCCTAGCTCACTTAGCTGCTACTAAGTGACTAAGCCTAGACTCAACGTGGATCTAGCGTCAGAGTGCTCCTGACAGGCTACGCAATGTGCTTGCCCAAATCCAATCCTAGGGTCTTGATTTGAAGTCATCTGAAATTTTTACCACAATGCCAAAATAACATAATCTAACATCATAACAAAATAACATAATCCTTCTTTCTTATATATGTTCAAGAACATACTCTTTTGAGCTTATAGTACTTTCTTAGAAATAATTTAGGAATCCAAATGGTCAATTCTCTTTGTATCTTAAAAATCGTCTAGGCCACAGCTCTCAATCTCTCCTTTTGGCTCTAATATGCAGGTATGCATAACTGAACTTGGTATAGACAGCATGTTTTCAGATTCCACTCTACTAATTACTAACAAGCCTCCATTTCTTCTTCTCTTAAGTGAGTCCCAAACTACTTGACCTGCAGGTTGAAGAATAAATGATAAAAGAACTTAGTCCAATTATCAGCAGCCACACAATTAATAGTATATTCCTTCCTTATAATAGTGAGTTCATAACCAGAGATACTTCTGCTTTGTTAAAAAAGTAATTATTTTGGGGCCAGCACTATGGCTCACTTGGTTAATCCTCCACCTGAGGCACCGGCATCCTATATGGGCGCCGGATTCTGGTCTCAGTTGCTCCTCTTCCAGTCCCGCTCTCTGCTGTGGCCCGGGAGTGCCCAAGTGCTTGGGCCCTGCACCCCATGGGAGACCAGGAGAAGCACCTGGCTCCTGCTATCGGATCAGCGCGGTGCGCCGGCCGTAACAACTGTTTGGGGAGTGAACCAACAGAAGGAAGACCTTTCTCTCTCTCTCTCTCTCTCTCTCTCTCTCTCTCTCTCTTTTCCCCCCACTGTCTATAACTCTACCTGTCAAAAAAAAATCTAAAAAACAAAAGTCATTATTTTATTTGAGAGGCAGAGTGGCACAGAAAGAGGGAGAGATAGAGCAAGAGATCTTCCATCTCTTGATTCACTCCCCAAATGGCAGCAATGACCAGAGCTGGGCCTGGCCAAAGCCAGGAACCCAGAGCTTCATCCAAATCTCCCACATGGGTGGCAGATCTGCTGTTGCTTTCCCAGGTTCAATAGCAGGGAGCTGGATCAGAAGCAGAGCAGCCAGTACTGTAATTGGCAGTCTGATATGGGATGCTGGCATTGCATCCAAACCCATGCTGGCCTCTGGAAACACCTCTGCTTTGCACCTGCCAACCTGACACAGTCATGATTCTTGTAAGCTAATTTGGTTGGAGATGTCAGTGGCATATAAAGGGGAGAGAGATGCTTTAGGCTGGCTTTCTCTCTGAGATCCTTGCACTATCTTTTCCAATGAACAGATCCTTGTTGGAAGCCAAGTTTTTGTCAGACATCATACTAGTCATCAGTGATGCTGTTGACAAACAATAACAAGAAGCAAAACAGTGCCTGCTCTCCCTGAGCTTACATCTTTTTGAGAAATATTACAGTTACATACATAATGCCACTACAGAGTATGATGTGTGCTGGGAAGTGCTGAGATATGTCACCAGGTTGAGGGCTCCTTCAGACATGGTTTCTCAGGTGATGTAATATTTGCCAAAGATTCAAAGTAAGAGAACAAGAAATTGTGAGGAACTGGAACAGTAATCCAGCCAGAGACAGCAACAGTACCTAGATCCCCAAGAGGCAAGAGCTTGAGGTTTTAAGAGGAGCAAGCAGAGTGAAGTAAGACTAGAGCATAGAGAGGCTGAAGATGTGTTTAAAAAATGGCTGGAGGGGCCGGTGCTGTGGCATAGCAGGTAAAGCGGCTGCCTGCAGTGCCAGCATCCCATATGGGTGCTGGTTCGACTCCTGGCTGCTCCACTTCCGATCCAGCTCTCTGCTGTGGCCTGGGGTGGGGGGTAGAGTATGGCCCAAGTCCTTTGGCCCTTGCACCCGCATGGGAGATCAGGAAGAGGCTCTTGGCTCCTGGCTTCAGATTAGCGCAGCTCCGGCCGTTGCGGCCATCTGGGGAGTGGACCAGCCGATGGAAGATCTTTCTCTCTCCCTTTCTCTCTCTGCCTCTGCCTCTCTGTAGCTCTGCCTTCAAATAGATAAATCTTAACAAAAAAAGATAAAAGAAAAGGAAGGGCTGGAGAAGTAGGCAGGATTTGGCAGGTGGTGGAGTGTGGATATTATTTTTTCATCAACGGGAAGCCAGGGGTGGATTGTAACCAGATGACCAGCAGGATGGCTGTTGCAGGCAGAATTGACACCATGCCCCCTTATCAAAGATGTCTGCATCTTAATCCCCAGAAACTCTGCATGTGTTATCTCACATGGCAAAGGGGAATTTGTGTGTAGGATTAAAACGGGGAGACTGTTCGGGTTTACCAGATGGCCCAATGAAGCTCGAGTCCTTAGGAGAGGAAGCTGAGAGAGTGGGGCCAGAGAAGATGTGATAAAGGAAGCTGAGAGTGGAGTGAGTGGGTCCTGAGCCTAGGAGTTTGAGCAGCCTCTAGAGCTAGAAAGAGTTAAGGAAACTGATTCTCCTGGAGAGTCTCTAAAATGCGTGCACCCTGTCAATGCCTGATTTTAGCTCACGAAACTAATTTCAGGCTTCTGACCTCCAGAACTCTAAAAGAAGACACTACTGCTCTTCTAGGTCACCGAGTTTACGGCAAATTCATTACAGCAGCAAAAGAAAACTGAGAGAATGGCCGTCAGCAGCTCGGGCTGCCGGGGGGAGAATGGCTTCAGGCAGGAGTGAGGGTGGAAGTGAAAGGCCAGCAGAGATGAGATCCACGGTGGTCCAGGCGGAATAGCATCCAAGCAGGGCAGACCTGAGACAAGGAGACACGCTGGCCTCGGATGTTGGAGGCAGGGCTGATAGGATTTGCCAACTCCCCTGAGCTCCTGCGCCAGTCTTTGTTTTGGCAGGAACTGGAAACCCCCGGGTGCTATTTGGCACACCAGGGCCATCAGTCTTCGAAAGCAAGTGCTGTTTTACCAGGTGACTGATTGGACAAATAAATAATTTACTCACCAGCCAGACACATGCAGCCACTGGAAAAACCCAGCTCAGCACCCACACTGAGCCCGTCTAAAGGCAAACATGCTGCAGATTCATAAAGAGTAGAAAAGTGAGGCCCAACATGGTAGGAAGCACACAAGTGGATGGGGAAAAAATGTTGTGTGGGGCTAATTCCAGGCGATGCAGAATGACAAGAGGTAAGAATTTTTTCTTCATACTGGAAAAGAGAAATTAACACTTTTTCTCACAAGTACCAGTCATCAGACCTCTGAGTGCCATTCGCCACTCCTCCACGCTCCATTCTGGTCAGGACCCCACCTGGCTGATTGCAGGCACCTGAGAAATTTCAGGCTGTGACCCCTGCCCACAGTCCTCCCACTGCAGCTCGGAACTGTCTAATCTCCCAGCTGGAGGACTGAAGGGAAACAAGGCTGGGGGAAGGGAGGACCATGCAGGACACAGCAGTGCTGCCTCTGTCACACAAGGACTTTTTATTTTCCTGGAGAGAAGACTAAAATAGCATCACTTCCTCTCCCCCTGCCCCCCACCCACACTGCATGCCTCTCTCTCCACCAGCACCTGCAGCCCACCTGGGCTACCTGAGGAGGTGCCCAGCTGCAGCAGCCCCGTCTTTGGCCAGAGGCATGCACGTTCTTCCCACCAGTTTGCACAGAGCTTGTGTTTTCCTGCGTGGGCCACTGCTGCCCTCTGAATCAACTGACAACCCCACCACCCCAAGGATGAGACCCCAGGAGCCCCCTCACAGGGACCTCTCACCCCGGGAAGAGGGAGACGCTTGCATTTTTAGCACCAGGAGTGCCTGTGGAAAGCCATGAGGTTCAAGGTTATGGTGAGAAGCCCTACTTGGGGGCAGCGGGGAAAAAGGAGGGTTATGTGAATGAGTTTGGGGACATTTCAGTCGCCCCCTCCCTACCACGCCCCCAGATCTCCCTGCCTTGTGCTCCAGGAGCCAATGTGGCCTTGTGTGACTCCAGGCTCTATAACAAGGCTTAGCAACCTTCTCTCCACCAAGCGAGCTGGCCTGGTGCTCTTGTCCAGAACAACCAGAACTGGTCTCTCTTCCAGTTTTTCTTTTATTTTCTGAATGTATAGCATTTTGATTTAATGGACCCGTTTCTACCCCCAAACCTGTCATTCTCTAGATGAATGCCTCACCTTATCTTTTTCACACCCTCTAGATCCCCAAAAACGATTTGCAAAGCGTGACCTCCGTCTTTCAGCGCTGGGCTGAAAGAATAACGCAGTGGGCTCACAAAGAAGGTGCCCTCTCACTCCCGTCTCTCCCGTAGCATGAAACCTCCTCCCTGCTCTCTATTTTGGGAAATTTCTCATCCCACAGGCCACAAAGGCAACCAATTGCCTGAAGAGAATGGCACTGTGATGAACGCAGAGGTCACTCTGGACACGGCATGCCATTAGTTGATTACACACTTTTCCAAGGCCGTCCTTGGTGCAGATGCAGTGCATGCTAAATGCCGTGTGCTTCTCGTTCCGGCAATTAGTCTTGATCTCTCTGGCTTAACGCTCTGCCCAGTTGCTCTGTAAGAGAAAAGAAGTGCTGAGCCTCAGCACCACCTCTTTTTTATATTTGTCCAAGGGAAGACTTATTGAGGCCTAGGTCTCTCCCAGGCACTGTAGGGGATGAGAAGGAAGCAACCCCCACTCTGAAGAAGTTAACAGCACAGAAGAGGAGAGAAGCCCTAAGCAAAATACACACCCAATAGGCTCCAGTGTCGGGGGGGGGGGGTAGAGGGCCCTTCCTTTCTTCAATAAATATGCTAGGGATGGCTTTAAGTTACCAAGGTTATGGAAGTGAGGAAGGCAAAGGGGGTACCTGTTCTGGGAAAAGGTCATCATGGCGTCATTGAAAAATCCACATGCAAAGTCCGTTTCTTTAAAAATATTTATGTTTTATTTATTTGAAAGGCAGAATTACAGAAAGAGACAGAGACCTTCCGTCTGGTGGTTCAAAGGCCTCAATGGTGGGAGCTGGGCAAGGCAGAGGTCAAGGAGCCTGGAACTCTACCTGGGACCCTCACATGGGTGGCAGGAGCCCAAGCACCTGGGACATCTTCTTTCCCAGGTGCATTAGCAGGGAGCTAGATCGGAAGTGATGCAGCCAAGTCTTGAGCAGGTGCTCATAAGGGATGCCAGATGTTGCAAGTGGTGGATGGATTACACACGGAGCCAAAACACCGCCCACCACAAAGTCTGCTTGTAGAGGGACAAACACAATTAACAGAGCAGGGATGGGGTGGGATGAGATGGAGCATGTATCCAGGTAGACCTCTCTGAAGAGGCGGGCCTGGCTCTGGAAGGCGAGATGGCTCTAGCCAGACACCTCCTGGGCAGAGAGCAATCTGGGCAGAGGAAAAGGTGTGACAGCTGTAAGGCAGGCACAGGATGGGACCTTCAGGGGAGAAACAATAGTTCAGCCTCAGTAACTGGTTAAAAATGGCATTTACGAAAACTGAAATGGCCTAAACAGAAGCCCAGAGCTGGAAAAGCATCGACTGCGTCCGTTGGAAGCAAGCCTGGGTGCAATCAGGGTCTGATGAAAGCTGAAATTCAAGAGATCAGGACGGGTAGACGATTTGTAGAGCGCGCCTGAAGGTTGGGCGCCATGGCTGGGCCGTGTTCTATGAGCCGTAAGCACCGGGGCTTTAGAGCGATCCGAGCCTTAATAAGGTTGTGCTTTAGGAAGATTTCTCTGGCATCAGTGGGAACTATTTTCACCTCTGGTAAACAAGTATGCCTCTGCACTTCTATGGAAGCGTCCTACATCCTGATAAATA
Source organism: Sylvilagus floridanus (assembly GCA_949820135.1). NCBI lineage: Eukaryota > Metazoa > Chordata > Mammalia > Lagomorpha > Leporidae > Sylvilagus > Sylvilagus floridanus. Next base: position 24,922,151 of record OX463246.1, on the reverse strand, counting down.
TTCATTTTCAGGCCCAAGCTTCTTGTAAGAGGCTCGCTGTAAAATAGTTTACGTAGAGCTGGCAATAGAATGTGTGTGGTCTAATGCGAAATTTAACTCTTAGGCCCTTTGTTCAAAATGCAGTCCAACAGCTTCAGCCCTTCTCCTACCTGCACCTCTGTCTTGACTTTGTCATGGTGTTTTGTATTTGTTACTCCTGGGACACAGAGATGTTTGCCAAGCAAGTACAGACCCTTCCTGACACCCAGTGCTTCCTCTTCATCCCGACCTTCCCACTCCCACAACCAGCACCCTGCCATTGGAGACAGGAAGCACTGGTCACTGGGTGAGTGCCAGGAAGCTAAGTCTGTGTCCCAGGGAGGCAGCGAGAGGACCCACACATGAACAGCAGTTCCAGGGCACCCATGTATGTCCCACCACACATGCTTCTGCACACTTCACTCCAAACCACAAATTCAAGTGCACCATCACTAAACATTTCTAGATGCTGATTGCATCCTTTTGTTTGCAGGGTCTTGTACAACAGGACTAGTAACGTATCTGTGACATCTGCCCTCATGTTAGGCCAGAGGAGAATGTAACAGCATCCCAATAACACTTTTTTTTTCCCTTGGGAGCTTAAACTCTCTGAGCCTCTACTGCAGCTTAATTTTCTTAAATGTTTGCCCACTCATTGAGGCCAGACTCTCACTTCTCTGCTGAAGTGCCCATGTCACAGCTTCCACACCTGTAGCATATATATATAAGATGTTATCACTGCTGGGAACTGAGTGAAAGGTGCTTAGGACCTGTCTACATTATTTTTTTTTCCAAATTCCTATGAATCTACAATAGTTTGAAAATAAAATATTACGTTCAAAAGCCATCATATAGGTGCTATATTTTGGAAGACGGGAGGAAGGAATCCAAGAATGAGATTGAGAACATAAAATCGAAGCCATTTGATGGTACCCTGCTAGACATCACATATTAACGTGCAATCTCAGGAGGAAATATAGGCCTTGTCCAGAAAATAGGAAGGGATGAAGGGTGATCAGGCAAAGGACTATCCAGCGTCTTTCCTACCACACTTCCTTTTATTATATCCAAATGCATTAAATGAGCAAACTGGCGCGTGGTATGGAATGCAGTGTCCCAAGAGTCAGCTTACCCCGCTGCTCCACAAGCAGGTTGCACTTTTTGGAAGGGATGCATTCCCAAGTGCTAACAGAATTCAAGACTAATCTTCACCAAGAATGGAAGGCACTTTAGTTGCTAGCTAAAGGAGTAATAACTGTGGCAACAGATTGAAGAAAATTCTCTTGGTCCGTGTGTTTTGAAATTCTTGTTGATTTTTTAATTTAACTTAAGGGTATTCAACTTACCTCTGATTTTGTGTCTAATGATGACATTGATCGTTACAAATTTACAAAATTCAATTGAAATGGAATTAAAATAATTTACTCTGGTGCAAAACATTTGAAATCTATACATCATTTTCTCATAAGATACATTTTCCATGAGCTATTTGAAGACCCATCTTATAAACTAGCATACGTAAAGCAACCAGCACAATCCTTGGAGCAAAGGAGGCAGAAAATTAAAGGTATCCAAACTTATTGCTAATATTCAGTAGCCTTTCTAATAAATCACAGTATCCTCACCCAAAGAATAGTGTCTTTGGACTACAAAGCTGAGGCTGGATCCATTTTTATGTCTTAAATTTTTGTGACTAGCATGGAAGTAGAGCTCAGGGTTAAAGCATTTTATAAGAAAATACCACTTAGCTTTGAGGTTCTAAGTGTTTTTCCACTGAAGAGAAAATTAATACCCAGTGAATCCTTCTGCCTCTGTGGAAATATGGAACAAAATAACAAATTAACCCTTCACATCACCCTGAAGCATTAGTCTAGTCAGTGATTACAACATTTTTCTCCACATCTCCGTGCAGTTCCAAGTCACACCTCCTTTCTGGTCTGTCTTCCATCTGCAGATCTGTCCTGAATAGCCTGCTCTCCAGGGACAGCTTCTCTCAGGGGGGCGGCTCAGGGACTGAGGGAAAGCCCCAGCTACCAGAGAAGTGCCTTCACCCAACTCCAGAAAGGGAAACACTGAAAACAGAACTAGTGGACCTTACCTCTGTAGAGATAACATAGCTGGGAAGAAACACAGCAGGACATCAGACTTTTTTGTTAAAGATTTATTTATTTGAAAGGCAGAGTTATAGAGCGGCAGAAGCAGAAAGAGAGAGAAAGAGAGACTCTTCCACCAGCTGGTTCACTCCCCAATTGGCCTCAATGGCTGTAGCTGTGCCAATCCGAAACCAGGGACCAGGTGCTTCTTCTTGGTTGCTCATGCAGGTGCAGGGGCCCAGGGACTTGGGCCATCTTCTACTGCTTTCCCAGGCCATAGCAGAGAGTTGGATCTAAAGTAGAGCATCTGGGACTCGAACTGACACCCATTTGGGATGCCAGTGCTGTAGACAGGGGCTTCAACCCACTGTGCCACAGCATCAACCCCAACACAAGATTTTTTTTTTCCAGAAGAAACCATGCTGGGTACCAGAGCTGTGGGCTCCCTAACAATTTTCCACCTTGATCAGTGTGCTTGTAACTGATCATTTCCACCTGGCTATGTTCTAGCTATTGTCAAGAAAAATAAATAATACTGCTCAGGAGATGTTTGTATCTACCTGGGTCCTTGGCTGTCAATGAAGCAGTTCATCTAACCAGAGACCAAGAGCACCAGCTCCGGATCTGACAGGTTGGGATCCAGCCCCAACCCTAGTTCTGGCTGCCCAAGTGTCCACCAAACCTTTCTCTTCTACCATGAGATGGAGCTAACAACATTTCTGACCTCCAGAGGTAAAGTGAGTGTGATGTTTAGTACATCTGGCCTTTATGAAATAAATGTCACTTCTGGGAGACAGCCTAATGTTGTGGTTGAGTTAAAAACCCTGATTCACATCCTGGCTTCACCACCTATTGGTCGCATTTCCTTGGTCATATGACTTTCCTTCATTTACCACCATGTCTGCATTTGTAGAATGCAAATAACATGACTCTCATGGTGGATTGTTGTGAAACTTTACCAGAGTCAACAAATAGTATGATTTCGGGGCATGAAGATTCAGGGTTAAAGGGTTATTCTATTGTTTTCATCTTTACTCAAGATGAAGATAAACAGCATTCAGAAACCACCTGCACTCTGTTAGCGACATACTGGTAGAATTTCTTTTTTCAGCTATCTGAGCCATTCAGAAAATGTATGGAGGTTGGACAGACAGAAAGGAGTTTTCTAGAAACTTCCAGTCAACTCTTTGGATAGGACAAAGCAACTACTACCAGAGGTGTCCTGACCCCTTTCATTAGCGCCCTGGGGCTTCACAGCAGAACGTGAGGGGTTCTCTCAGTGCAGGCAACTCTAATGGGAAGGCTTCTCTCTATCATTTACTAGAAACACTAAATCAGCAGGGAACCTTAACTTTGAGACCCACAAGGGATTTTGCCCAGGAATTAAGCACATATTATGTGTTCGTTCTTACTCCCTATTTATATATCTATGGTTTATCTTTTGAAAAGGCAGGTAGAATATGCTGATCTTACAGTGTCTCACTTAAGAATAACAGACATACTCCCCTCCCAGCTTGCTAATCTCATTTCATTTCACAGAGAAAGTAGACAGTCTTTAATTGTATGGTAACTGTGACACATAGAGTGTTTGATGGAGAATCTCTCAGAAAAGATGATTACAAGATTAAAATTGCTAAAAGAAAGAAAGTGGATTTTAAGTGACCTCACTACAAAAAAATTGCTAAGTTGAGGTAGAATATTGATGAACTTGATCTAGCCATTTTACAAGATATACAGATCTTAAAACAGCAGGTTAGGCTGCAATCTGCAATGCCAGTATCCCATGTCAGTGTTGGTTAGTGCCCTACCTGTTCCACTTCTATTCCAGCTCCTGATAACATGCGTAGGAAGGCAACAGAAGATGGCCCAAGTGGCCCTGCACCTACATGGGAGACTTGGATGGAGTTCACAGATCTTGGCTTCCACCCAGCCTTGCCCTAGTCATTGCAGGCATTTGGGGAGTGAACTAAATGAGAGCTCTCTCTGTGTGTCCATCTGTTTCTCTTCCTCTCTATCTCTTTGACTCTCAAAATTAAAAAAGAGAGAATTTCAAAGAAGCTTGAAGTTACCAATCATTAGGAAAATGCAAATTAAAGCTGTATGATATCACACTGAACAGACAGGCTACCATAAAAAAGGAGATAACAATTACTGGCAAGGATGAGGAAACACTGGGACCCTGTGTATCACTGATAGAAGCATAAAATGATGTGCTCAGTATGGTAAAAAATATGGTAGCTCTTCAAAAATTATACATAAATCCAGTAATCCCACTCCTGGGTACATACCCCTCAATTATTAAAGCAGGGACTTGGAGAGATATTTGTGCACTGGTGATATTTGTACACTAGTATAAGCACACAGCCTAAAGATGTAAGCAACCCTAATGGTTACTGACAGATACGTAGATAAGCAAAATGCAGTATATACAATAGGATATTATTAAGCCTTTAAAAGGAAGGAAATTCTGAAATGGATGAATCTTAGAGACATTACGCTAAGTGAAATAAAACAGTCACAAAAGTACATATACTGCATGACTTCACTTCTACAAGGTATCTAGAGTAGTGAGGTGCACAGAGACAGAAAGTAGAGTGGTAACTACCAGTGCCTGGAGGCAGTGGGGGAATAGAGAATTATTATTTATGGGTCCAGAGATTTAGTGTGAAAAATGAATAAAGTAGAGAGATGGATAATGATAATGGTTGCACTTAAAAATGGTTGAAATGGTAAATTTTATTTGTGTGTATACAGCATCACATTTTTAAAATTAAAAGGCTAAAATTAATTTATCAAAATTTACTTCCTTAATTGGTACCTACCTGTAAGCTTCACTTCTCAAACAATCCTATGAGTGGTGGTCAGGATCCAGTTTGTTTTTTGTTTTTTAAGAAAAAAAGTTATCAGGCCGACCTTCAGTTTAATTCCAGCTCTCTCAAGGACTATTTTAAGTGCATGCCCATAAACAAGACTCAGTTTGCTCATATATAAAATATTGAGGGTAATTTATCTTATGAAAACCTGAGTTCAATAAAGATAACACTATAAAATGTCTGGCAAGCAATTGACACTTAGGAGAAAAACTATCATCAGCATCATTCATCATGTTTCCCACCAGAAAGTCAAGTTGAGAACAAAAGTGCATAAAACAGTGCCTGATAAGAATTCAATCTCAATACACATTGGCCCCCCCAAAAAATCCCACACAAAGTCCTGTGTGAATTACTGCCAGTGGCCAATATGTTGCCTTTCAGCTCCATATTTTGCCTTTTAAAGATATTTCCTTTGCATGGTTTAAGGAAGAATGAGATTGGTAATGGCTAGAACAAGAAAAGAAGATTTCATGGAAGAAGCAGAATTTGAGCTATGCCTGGAAGAACAGTAAAGATGTGAACAGAAGAATGTATTCATCTTCTCTTCATTTCTACAGTGAAGCACCTGACAAGCTACTAATGAAGGAAGGAGATTCATTTGGCTCAGAATTTTGGAGGTTCACAGTCCAAGATCAAGAGGCCCCACTGGTTTGGCCCTCTTGTGTGGCTGGAGGATGACAATGGAGGAGGAAGGATCCATGGTGAGCCAGGAGGCAGACAGAGTGGCAGGGCCCAACTTGGCTCTTAAAACCAACACTCTCAGGAAAACTGACTCCCAAGGGCACACCTCCAATGACCTAAGGACCTTGTACTAGTCCTACCTCCCAAACCACACGACTGGATCCAGCCTTCACGTAGTGGTATTTGGGCGCCCAGGGAATCAGGTACGTAGAGGGTGCTGAGGCGCCGCTGTGGGTGCTGCTGGAGCTGGGAGCTGGAGAAACCTCCCTCTTTGGGAACCTCATGTACTTGGAGGAATCCAATAAGCTGAGATGAAGGCACTTTTCCAGGCTCACAAGGCTGGGGTGAGGGTTGTGGAGCAGAAACCAAGGCTAGAAAACAAACCTGCTCTGTCTGGGACTCCCACTGCACCACTACTGCCCAAATTTAGATCTGCAAAAACCCTGGGGAAGTTGCATCCTGCGAGCACTTAGCACCAGAGAAAACCTGCAGGGCTGAAGAGTGGAGGAAGAAAAACACAGCATGCTCTAGGCTTCTTCTGAACGATCCACAAGACCCAATGAGAAGATCCCCTCCTTCCTGCCACGTCCCTCCGGTGCTCTGCACTGATGGTTTTACTTCCTGCCAGCTGCAGAAGCCAAATATTTAAAGGGCCCAAATCCAATCTGACAAGTCAAGCAACAAAGGGTGAATCTGGAGCTGACTGGTGACAGATTGGCCACTGGCACCACAGGCGGGGCCGCCGCAGCAGACCTTGGGTGGGCATCATCCGACCACTCAGATTGAGATGTCAAGAATCTGACAGTGAGGAGCCCCGCCAGGAGGCTGCTGTCGTGATAAAGGCATGGGATGCCCAGCTCCTGGACAAAAGAGCCATCAGCAGGAATTAAACAGAAGAGTGATGTGACATACTGCAAAGGAATTTTTCCTCCAGATTATCACCCAATTGACAAAAGCAAAACCATGGAGGGAATCTGAAAAGAGATTTAGAGAAAGGGAATCGCTTTTTCTTGACTCAGAAGTCCTGGGTCCCCTCTCCTTCAGTTTCACTCTCCATGGTTTGTTACCCAAGGTCAACTATGGTCCAGAAATATTAAATGAAAAATTCCAGAAGCACACAAAGCGATGCATTTTAATTGCTCATCTTCCTGAGCAGTGAGATCTCCTGACACATGCCACTCAAGATGTGAGTCAAACCCCTGTCCGTCGATCCCAGGCTGCATACCCTGTCCTCCCACTAATCATGTAGGAACCATCTTGATAATAGCATCAACTATTGTAGCATCCCAATGCTTGTGTTCACATAACACTAACTTTAATTAATAATAGCCTCAAAGCTCAAGAGTAGTGATGCAAAGGAGGGACCAGGACATAAAACATGAAAGGTTAACTGTGGTACATGTGGCAATGCTGCATGGCATATAGAAAAAACAGGGTATATGTAGGGATCAGCTCTATGCTTTGAAGGATTCCACTAAGGGTCATAGATGTGGAGGCTACTGTACACTGAGCTCAGACACGCATTTCATCAGAGAGCTCAAGATTCATGATGTCAGGGCCAGCATTGTGGCATAGTGTGTACAGCCACTGCCTGCAGTGCCAGCGTCCTGTATGGTTGCTGTTTCAAGTTCTGGCTGCTCCACTTCCTATCCAGCTCCCTGCTAATGCGTCTGGGAAGGCAAAGGAAGATAGCCAAATGCTTGGGCCCCTACACCCATATGGGAGACCCAGAAGAATCTCCTGGCTCCTGGCTTCAGATTGGCCCAGCTCTGACCATTGCCATCATTCAGGGAGTGCACCAGCAGGTAGAAGACCTCTCTCTCTCTTTCTCTCTCTCTCTCTTTCTCTCTCTCTCTCTTTCTCTCCATAAGTCTGCCTTTCAAATAAATAAAACAAATCTTTTTTTTAAAAAAGATTCATGATGTCTTCATTTTACAGTTAACAACTTTTAGATGACTTGTTTTATTTTTTTAATTTGTATTGATATAATTTGGAAGCAGACAGAGAAAGAGACAAAGAGAGAGAGATTAAGAGAGAGTTCTCATCCACTGGTTCATACCCAAAATGCCTACAACAGCCAAGGCTGAGCCAAGCTGAAGCCAGGAGATGGCAACCCAATCTGGGTCTCCCACATGGATATAGGAGTTCATCTACTTGAGTCCTCACTGTTGCCTCCCAGGGTCTGCATTAGCAAGAAGCTGGAGTCAGGAGCCGGAAATACGGGACACAGAGGTCTTACCCAGCACCTTAGCCGCTAGACCAAAAGCCATCCCACTTTTTTTTACATTAAGCAAAGTCAGAACAGTGACTAAGCCTCGCTACTTCATAATCCTTCTGTTGCGATGAAAGTATTGGCTGGTAGTTGTTATACTCCAAAGGAAAGTGTAGGACCCAATTAAAAAAAATGATGACAAATGAGCCATGTAATTGAGGCCAAAAATGTCTCTTCAAGCCTCTCTAATTCTGACGCCACTGCCGAGGTGTTGCTCCCCTTGGCTGCCTCTGTCAGCAGGCAGCCCGTCCGTCTGGGCACAGTGCAGCATGTGTTGGTCTGGTGTGGGTGAACTCCTCCAGCCACAAGGGCTGCCAGTGTTTCCTGGAGCCCAGAGTCTCCCCAGTGCCAGGAAACGACATGATGCAGCCAGCATGTAGTTATCACTCCTAAAAAATGCTTCCTCACTCCGGGCAGACTGTAAAAAGCACAAGATTGTGAGTTTGTAGCCAGTTACCTCTGCTGATGTCACAAACGCAGCCAGGCATGCTTGTAAAAGCAGGGAGAAGACCTAAGAAGGCTGAAGTGTCTTATTCACGCCTTTCTATTCAGACTAAAGAGTTGCTGGAACTCTGGAGGCAATCAAATTGTCTTCAATTTCTTGAGAAAAGTCAAAAGGGAAATGTCAAATGCACAGAGCTTTGCCGGGAACTCGGGAACTCCCATGAGCAAGCAGCGAACATGCGTGCTCATCCTACGTTCTCTTCTCGGTTCTGTGCCCATGCTTTCTTGCCTACCTGGAGGGGGAAATGGGAAGACATGCATAAGTAAACCAGCAAGCACACGCAGACCTGCACAAATGCATGCATACGCAGATCACCTTGAGTGGTGCAGGGAGGGACCCAGTCCTGAGGGGCTCAAGGCTCCTATTTATGCCCAGGACAAAGACAGCAAAGGTCACTCCCATGAAGGTACCCTGGCATCCTGCCTTCCCTCTTGCGTGTGCCGGGCTTAGCTGCTCTTCTCATCCCGTCCGCTAGGACATGGACAGAGGCCATCCTCTCGTGCTATCCAGCAGTGTTGATTTGGTCACGGATGGGGAGGGCTGCCTCCACACTGACATGGAGAGATAAAGGGCTCCTGGCATCCTTAATAAGGCTCTGAGGGACACTCATCCCCCAGCTTCGCATCGGCCTTGCAGCTTTAAACATCCAGCTCCCTGGATGTGTCTTTTATGCATCCTTTCATGTGGTGTTTTGCTTTAGGTCATGCTTTCCTTCCCTCTAAATTTATCTTCCCCGCTGAGAGTTAGCTCTTTCTCATGGCTAAAGATGCCTTTTCCTCCGGCCTTAGTTTGTGGATATGCATGGCTGTAGGCTTCAGATAAAATGAAACATATGGGTATAGCACCCCAGCCGTCCCCCTTTTCTTCGATAAGGCGGCCTAACAACAAGAGAACACTTCGAGCACACTCCAGCCACCGTGTTAACCAAAGCAAACAACTAGAAAATATCTGCATGTAATTGCATTCTAGCTGAGAGCCCACGCTCACAGACAGCCATGTCTCTGTCTGTGTGACTTCATAGAAATCATTTAATTTAGAGGTGGATTCTCTCTGAGTTGAGCTTGTATCATCCTTAGTGTTTACTAGCTCTCTGCTGAAAAGTCTGACCTTCAGGGTTATTTCTGTAGAAACATGATTTCCAGGAGAGACAACAGCCGCGTGATCCAAGGCCATCTGGCATCACAAGGCGGAGTTCTTCTATTCTCAGTCTGCAGCTTCTGCACATCACTAAAGAGCTCCGTGGTAGATCCCGTCAGCGTCCCTGCTATCTGAACCAGTCCTGCACTGACGAAGCAGCAGGATATACAATTTGACTCAGAAACAGAGAAATGAAGTTAGAGTCTTTCTGTGCCTTGGAAAGGAGAAGCTAAAGTTGTGGGGACACCAGGATCTTAGAGAAGTCCTCACTGTTCACAACACCAATAATACAGGGGATTTTGGTAAAGCCAGAGGGCAGGAATCAAACAAAACCAACTGAAGGAGCATCGACAAGGGTGGGCATTGGTCTAGTGGTTAAGGTGCCACTTGGGATGGTTGCATTCTCTATGGAACCTGACTCTGGGTCCAGCTTCTTGTGAACGTGCACCTTGAGATGTGATAATGATAGCTCAAGAAGTTAGAGCCCTGCCACCCACCTGGGAGACCTGGATTGGGTTTTTGACTTCTGGCTTCTGCCTGCTGCTGAGTGGCAGTCTCAAGGCTCCTGAGTTACCTGAGCCTGCATCAAAACGCACAAGAGACTCAGCTAACCTTTCTCAATTCCAATTCTGTGTTCCCAGGAGAAGCACCCACTGAACTTTAAATTTCTATGGATGAGGAGAAATTCACAGAAACAGGGTTGGATAGGCAACCTCAATGCTATTATGAAAAGGTAGTCTAACCTTTAGAAGTCTGTCTTATTAAAAATAAGGAGTTTGTGGGTATTTGACATAGCAATTAGGATGCCACTTGGGATGCCCATATCCCATATTGGAGTGCCTGGGTTCAAGTCCCAGATTCCCTCCCAATGTATACCCAGAGAGGCAACAGGTGATGGCTCAAGTTCTCAGGTCCCTGGTGTACATGGGGGAGATACAGATTGAATTCCAGGCTCTTGGCTTTGGCTTGACCCAGCCCCAGTTATGACAAACATTTTTAAGGATTAAACCAGTGCTTGGGAGATACCGCTCTGACTCTCCGCCTTTCAAATAAGTAAGAATTTAAAGAATCTAGCTTTTCACTTCAAGTCCAAAAAAAATAAAAGGAAAGAAAAAAAATCAAATTATTGCCCACAGAGGGATTGCATTTTGCTTAAGGAGACATTAAAAACCCCAAGGGCATGGCAGAATAAGAGAGAAGAGGGATAATAATTTTTTTTTCTTTTTTGGAAAATGGTTGGGTCAAAGTAGCACTAAGGTTAGACTACATGGAGAACATCCCCTAATTCCTGCATCTCTGCAGTAGGAGAGCTTAGAGGCCATAGGCCAGTGAAGTCAAGAGAATGAAACAGACAGAGCACAGCAGAGTGCACACCCATGCCTGCTGCACAGGTGCCCCCAGGGCCACTGCAGGCTCTTATCAATGGCTGAAACACGTGAAGATGCAGCAAGCCCATTACAGACACTATGCAGGAGAAAGACACCCTTGTATTTGAATCCCACACACCAGCATTTTGCATTATTCTCCCAAAGTTGCAACTGAGCAAAGGGATGGAGCTCTAAGTGCCTTGAGGAACTCTTCTTGATTGTGTTTCCTGTGCCATGTGAGTGAACTCCTTTGAATTCTCCAACAGCAGAAGATGTGGGAGAACACAGGTAGCCCCATGTGATCTAACAGCACAGATACTTAGACTGACAGCACAGATGACATACTTCATCTCATCTTTGTAATGGGTCCATAAAACATAGACCTGGTCAGTACTTGCACTTAGCAAATGAGCACACCTGCCATTTACCAACAAAATCACATCTCCAGACTTTAATTCTGTTTCCCCATTTTTTTTTGTCATTTCAGATGCTCCTGAGAAAATTATATAAGTAATGAGCCACTCTGTAGAGGCATTAAACCAAATGAAAGAATATTCATCAGTTGTATAATGTGATATTATCCATATGCAAATACTATAAGATGTGCAACCTTCCTTCTTTTTACTAAAACTGATCAAAAGTATCTTCCAGGAAAATTGATGGCTTTAGGAGATACTCTATCTCCTGAAATTATTAAAAGATTTATTTGTTATTTATCTATTTGAAAGGCAAAATGGCAGAGATGGAGGAGATACAGAGAAATAGAGAAGAGAGAGAGAGAGAGGGAGAGAGAGAGAGAGCGAGTTCTTTCATCCACTGATTGACTCCCCAAATATCTGCAACATTTTGGGCTGGGCCAGGCAAAACTAGAAAGTTTTGAACTCCATCCAGGTCTCCCTCATGGTTGGCAAGGACCCAAGTTCTTGGACCTTTATCTTCTGCCTTTACAGATGCATTAGTAGGAAGCTGGATCAGCAGTGAATCCATCAGGTCCTGGGCTTTTCTTTGTTGGGAGGGCCTTTATTACTGTTTCAATTTCTCTCTCAGTTATGGGTCTGTTTAGGTTTTCTATGTCTCCCTGGTTCATTTTAGGTAGGTTGTATGTGACCAGGAATCTATCCATTTCTAATAGATTTCCTTGTTTGCTGGCATACAAGTCCTTGTATGCCACTTAGCAGCAGGCAGAAGCCAGAAGTCAAAAACCCAATCCAGGTCTCCCAGGTGGGTGGCAGGGCTCTAACTTCTTGAGCTATCATTATCACATCTCAAGGTGCACGTTCACAAGAAGCTGAACCCAGAGTCAGGTTCCATAGAGAATGCAACCATTCCAAGGGGCACCTTAACCACTAGACCAGTGCCCACCCCTTGTCAATGCTCCTTCAGTTGGTTTTGTTTGATTCCTGCCCTATGGCTTTACCAAAATCCCCAGTTCCAATGATCCAAGAAGCCAGACTTTTGACAGATGTATTATGGGAAAACAGAGCTGGAAGACCAGGGTTTAAATTCCATCCTAGTTTCTGTCCATGTAACCCTGGAGACATCACATCAAAAGCTTGTTTCTTCCCCTAGAAAATGAGGATAATTTTAACTTTCTATGTCCTAGAGTAGTCATGAAGATTTTAAAAAGACAGAGTCCAGGAAGATGTCATACAATGTTATTGCTTTTAGTTGAAGGATACACTCTGTCTATCCATCCTTGAGTTGCCAAAACCTTTTTGCACATCTATGTGCACACATACATTTATATATATATATAAATGTATATATACAATATATATTATATATTTTATTATATATAATTTATATAAATATAAATTTGTATATAATATATATAAATAAATCTTCCATATATATATATATATATATATATATATATATGTATCTAGAAGAAAAAAATGCTCCCTAGCTTTCATTAGAGTATTAAGGGATTTCATTACCTAAAGTAAGTTAAAAACTTCTTAAGCTAAACACAAAAATCTCACTGATGCACCTGCACAAGTGCACAAAATACATGATCTAAGACATACAATTGAAGACACTTAGATTCAAAGGCACACATTTGTTATTAAACAAGAATTTATTAAATACCCGATGATATGCACAGTACAAAACTTACTTTCCTCACTGCGGCTGCTTTTCACCCATCATGTGGTTGCTCAGAATTTTTTTTCTCATAGAATAAATATTGGAAAGACATTTCACCCAAGACCTATCAATGGTTATTTAATAAATGTGCTCCGCATCCTCAGTCATTAGAAACATGCAAATGAAAATCACAACGAAATACCACAATGCACCCAATAAGATGATGCTTGTTAAAAAGACAGTCATTATTGAGTGTTAGTGAGGGTATTGAGAGTCTGCAAGACTCATATCCTGGTGCCAGCATTGTGGCAGAATGGGTTAAGCAGGCCCCTGCGAGGCCAGCATCCCATGTAACTGTTGCTCCACTTCCCATCCAGCTCCCTGCTAATGTGCCCAGGGAAGGCAGTGGAGCATGGCTCAAGTACTTGGGCCCCTGCTACCCTGCAGGAGACCCGGATAGAGTTCCAGATTCCCGGCTTCAGCCTGGCCCAGCCCTGGTCAAGGTGGCCACTGGGGGAGTGACCCAGCAAAAGGAAGATTTTTCTTTCTCTCTCTCTCTTTCTGTTTTTAACGCTGCCTTTCAAATAAATAAATCTTAAAAGCAAAAAAAAGAGACTCATACTCTGCTGGTGGGAATATGAAATGGTACTGTCACAATGGAAAAATTTTCTTAAAAAGTTGATCATTGCCTTACCAGATGGCCCAGCAGTTTTAGTCTTAGTAATCTAACAAAGAGGAGTAAAAGTTGACGTTCACACACAACTTGTACACAAATGTTCATAGTATCATTCTTCAAAGCAGTCCCCAAACTGGAGAGGAAAAACTCCATCAATTTGTGAGTAGATAACCCAAACTGGACCCAAAAGGGCCATCAAGTCCGTGGTATGGAGTTCACTGATGGGGAGAAATGTAGCACTGATAGCTTCTACAGCATAGATGAAACTTGAAACGTTGCACAAAATGAAAGCAGTCAGCCTCCAAAGAGCAACATGGTATGATCATTCGAATATGAACGTCTAGAGATGACAAATGTGTAAGAACAGAAAACACGCCTTTGGTTGTCTGTGATAGGGTAGGTGGCAACAGCAATTAACTGCAGACATGCAAGAAGGAAATTTTGAACTAAATGGAAAAGTTTTAACACTGAAGTCTGGTGCTGGCTTCCTAACTCTATGCATACACTAGAAGTAATTGAGTTGGATATGTGCAATGAGTGACTTCATGGTATGTAAATTACATTTAAATGCAGATCGTTTTGGAAGGGACACAAATAATAAACAGGATGTATTGAGATAGAACTGTAAAATAAATACAAATCACAATATATTTACCTATAAGTGGTTTTGTTCTGTGTGTGTATCATGGTATTTTAAACTGTTTTTCTTTAAAGAAAAACATGTCTTTTTCTCTCTATGCTGTGGTATCATGATCTATAAAATTGAGATGACAGAGTGACTACCTAATAAGACTGTAAATATAAGTTAGTGAAAGATGTAAAGAATTTAGAAGAGGATCCGACTCACAATAAGGATTGAATACGTTTTAATCATGAGTACTAACTAGAGATTTTATGTCACTACCCATCACATATATTTTATGATACAAATTTCATGTGATTTTTTTCTTTTGCTTTTTAAAATTTACTTGAAAGTCAGTGACATGGAGAGAGACAGAGAGACAGAGGGAGAGATTCCATCTACTGATTCACTCCCCAAATGCCTATGACAGCTGGGCTGCACTGAGCCAAAGCCAGGAGCCCAGAACTCAATCTGGGCCTTTACATGGGTGGCAGGGACTCAACTACTTGAGCTGTCCTGTTTCTCTGCAGGGTGAGCATTAGGTGGAAGCTAGGATCAGAAGCAGAGACAGGACTCAGGTAGGTACTCTGATATGGGATGCAGGCATTTTAATCACTAGGCCAAATGCCTGCATTTTTTTAAAATGGGCATTAATACCTAACAATACTTTGCTGAGTTGGCACAAATAAAATACATATTAACTGAGGCTATTCAAAAGGGATATGGAAAGATAGCATAGCTGGAAAATTTGAACTACCATTGAATATATCACATTTTTGGCTTTATTTTCCTTTCAGAATCCCAAAGCAAGCAATTCAAAGCAATCATTTTAGGCTTCCTTTCCTTTCTCATGTTCTTCTCTCACTGCTTGGTGACGCTGTCTACACTGAACGTCTTCCTTATCAATTGCAGGATGAAGGAAAATGGCCGCCTCTGGAGGTAATAAAATTGGAAGGCGCCGAAGTCAGCGTTGATAGCAGCCTGGGAAAACCATTTGTGTTTAACTGTGTGCCTCCTTCTGGAAATAGGATTTTTTGCCTCTGTGCAACCTCAAACCAAGAAATGAAAAGGTAATTCAGTGATCTCATTTCTTACCAGTTGTGCTCTGAGTGGGGAAGGCTTCCTCCAACAGCCACCTTAGAGATTCTTGGGATTAGACTAGGAAAGAGAAAATGCCAATTCATAGCATGAGACAAGTTGTTTCTTTACCTCCTTCCAGTTTTTTTCCTAACAGAATTTCCAAAAGAACACAAGCATCTTCTGCTACTCACTTATTTTGACTCTCTGTGTTTCCTAAAAAAAGTCCAGTATTGCCCCAGTTCAGATCCAGCATCCTGCATAATTGCTGGATTTATGTATTTTAAGTTAACTGGGTGGTTGATCTTAGGTTAATACAGTAAAAGGAGATGAGCAAAGTTAGTTAAATGTAATAATGTAGCTTTGTTGGGGGGGGAGGCTGATGAGGTGACCTTTTGTGAGCATGTAATGCAAACGGAGAGAGAGAAGGGTGTAAGCTTGCTGGGAGGGTGGCTTCTGAGCCCTGAGCACCCAGCACCATCATTGTTATTCAGTGTGTCTTCCAGAGCGAGTGAAGATCATTGGTCAGGACCCTGAGTCTCCTGAAAACTGCGGTGAAAACTGCTGATTATGAGCAAGAGGTGGGGCAGGGTGGGTGAGAGCAAGTCACTGACAAAAGGTAGCTATGAGTCATCAGCACTTGGTGTTGATGGCATATCTCCTTAAGAGAATTCACACCAGCTCCAATCTTGAAGGGATTCCTGGCTTTGAAACCTCCTGGACTAAGACATAACTGTCTCTGTGTATGGAACATTATTTATGGAACATCCATGTATGTTGCTTTAAAGAAAAGACAGAGAGGCCAGTGCCGTGGCTCAACAGGCTAATCCTCCGCCTTGCGGCGCTGGCACACCGGGTTCTAGTCCCGGTCGGGGCGCCGGATTCTGTCCCGGTTGCCCCTCTTCCAGGCCAGCTCTCTGCTGTGGCCCGGGAGTACAGTGGAGGATGGCCCAAGTGCTTGGGCCCTGCACCCCATGGGAGACCAGGAAAAAGCACCTAGCACCTGGCCCCTGCCATCAGATGAGCGCGGTGCGCCGTCTGCAGTGCGCCGTCCACAGCAGCCATTAGAGGGTGAACCAACGGCAAAGGAAGACCTTTCTCTCTGTCTCTCTCTCTCACTGTCCACTCTGCCTGTCAAAAAAAAAAAAAAAAAGACAGAGAAATGGGATAATAGCAACTAGACTATATTTCAACTCATGCACAAAAATATTTTTTGGATACTTCATTTGTCCAAGACATTGTTTTAAGATTTCTTTGGATTAATAGTATCTCATGAAGAGGCAATCTTTGCCTTCAAAGAAGCTCTGAACCAAGAAAATAGGGTATTTACTCTAATAATTTAAATGCAAGAAAGAAGTTGAGAGGTGCTGTAGGAGAAGACAGGGCAGTCCAGGAGTTAGGAGTAGAGAGGGGATAAGGAGGTTGTTTATGAAGAGTGTGGCATAAAATCGGAAGAGCATATGAAAGGAGAAAAGGAATATAGGTGAGCAGAGGAAATGAATCCAACTTTGCAGAGAATCCCAAGATTGGAAGCTAGGCAGTTTAAAAGATAATTAGACTAGATCGGCAAGATGGGTTGGGTAAATAGTCTGGGGCTTGGATAAAGGAGGCAAGACTAAGAGAATGTTGTCTTCCAGAAGAGACACAGGTGGCCACCATGCCCAAGAAATGCATGGCAAGAGGACTCAGGACAGTGGCTGTTTACTACTATTTCCATATTTTAACAACCAGTGCCTTGCAGCGAGTGTACCAGTTATTTTCAGCCTTGCTGATGTCTGTAAATTCCATACCTTGGTTAAAACAAAGAGTGAATGAATTCTCTCTCATGCACTAATTAAACTCTAGTAAAAGAGAAGGATAAGTATAATTTGTTTTAAGTATACCTGATGGAGGTGAGATTTTGCCACTCAGTAGCAAGAATCTGCTGCCCTTCAACCATGAATTTAAAGCAGTGGAACACAGCTGAGCCTCAGGACCTGTCTGTCTAACCATGGGCTCAAGGCAAACAAGTCCCTGCAGGTGACACTCGTCCAGCTCCTCAGTGACAGCTCCTCTCCTTTCACTGCCTCGCAGGTGGCTTGAAGCAATGGACAAAGCAGCCCATCCTGTCCACCAGGTGAGGTTTCCTTGATCATTCATCCCTGCCTTCGTTTTGCTTTTCTTCTAAGAGGGGAACAGGGGCAAGTAAGCTGCCAGGGAGTCGACCCTGGGACTTCTCAAATCTAAAAGAGCGGAAAGAGGATTTTAAGTCAATGGGGTTTTCTGCTCAGCTCCTTTCATTACCAAAGTACAAGATCTTGAGGGTGCTTTGGGGTGGTGCTGCTGGCCAGGCAGCTTACTGGAAACTGAGTGTGTTGCATGTGTGTTTTCTGAAAATAAAAAGACTCTCGTCCAGTGCTTTAGGTTCATATCCTTGTTCTGTAAACACATTAACCCATTTGCATTATTCTTGCCCACTCATGATTCCCAACTTTGGAGCAATAGTCTTTAAGTTAGATGTGTTCCCTACAAACTGATAGATAATCTCATAGCATCAACATGTGAGTCATCGTACCTCTTCCCGACTTTGTGGTATGAGCTTTTGAAGGAGAAATGCTTTAGCACCCGGTTGTCTCATTTCTATACTGTACATAGGATTTCTAATGAAGATACAGATTTTCTTTACAGACCTCATTTCATCACAAAATGGCATACAAGCAAATGACATGAACTATCTATTATTGTCTGCATATTTTGGATCTTGTATATTTGGAAAAATTTGGCTTGTTCAAGCTTGAAAGTAGTACCCCATGCCCTGTAACTGTCCTTGCAGAATAATCACAAGCACCCTCTGACGACAAACGGTAGGACTCGTGTTTCATTTTACCTGGAACACAATGCCCAGGACACTCATCCATTCTCCGATGTGGCATCCTAATGAGACTCGATTATTTTTAAGCAGTGTCTTTTCTACCAATGCACTCAGCATCCGCAGCAAAGTTAAAAAAAAAAAAAAAAAAAAGAACAAACGCCCAGCAGGCTTCCGTTCACAGCAGAGGATACAGCATGCCCTGCCTTCTGAGGTTTTTTGCGCTGCCCTGTTCAACCCAAAGAACAAAAATGAAACAAAGAAGGGAAATGGGCAAGCACAGGCAGGCTGTTCTGACAAGGAGATGAAGCTCAGTGTCCCCAGTCTCAGGTCAGAGATTCCAGAAAGAGCCTGTGTCCCAAGCCTGTGGACCCAGGCTGCCCTCCAAGCGTTCAGGAGCTTGATTGCTCATCAGTAGCCAGGACAGCCTAAGGCGTGCACTGGCCTGGGGCATTTAGCCAGCACAAGTGGGAGCTCCACATAGAGGAGCATGAAGCAGGGGCTGCTCTCAGCCGGGTGGGCTACATGGAAGAGGGCTAGGACAATCCCAGGTCAGTGAGATAGCTCATCAGGCCTGACGCTCACAGACAAGGCCAGTGAGACAGGCCTCTTTGTGGTGTCTGCTCCATTTCCTTTGGGTCAGTGTCCCCCATTTTGTAGATAACATGAGAGCACTTCAAAAAATTTGTGGAAAATGGAATTACCAAGTAAGTGTATTTTGGTGCAAAAACATTTTTGAAATTTCTGCATTTGAAGTATCTTCAAAAAGTTCATCATATGCCTTGTCTTTTTTTTTTTTTTTAAGATTTATTTATTTATTTGAAAGAGTTACACAGAGAGAGAAAGAGAGGCAGAGAGAGGGGTCTTCCATCTGCTGGTTCACTCCCCAATTGGCTGCAATGGCCGGCGCTGCGCCGATCCAAAGCCAGGAGCCAAGAGCTTCTTCTAGGTCTCCCATGTGGGTGCAGGGGCCCAAGCACTTGGGCCATCTTCTACTGCTTTCCCAGGCCATAGCAGAGAGCTGGATGGGAAGAGGAGCAGCTGGGACTAGAACCAGCGCCCACATCATATGCCTTTTCTATGAAATTTTTGAAGACCACTCATATGCATGTACTTCAGACATTTTTGCACCAAAATAAACTTACTTTTCAATTTCATTTTCTGTGAACTTTTTGAAGTACACTTATATTGCTTTGAAAATAATACAGAAAAAAAAATAAAGAACACATTAACAGCAGGAAAAACGTGGCCATTGTCTTTTTTTTTTTTAAGATTTATTTTATTTATTTGAAACAGTTATAGAGAGAGGTAGAGACACAGAGAGAGGTCTTCCATCTGCTGGTTCACTCCTCAATCGGCCGAAATGGCTGGAGCTGCATCGATCCGAAGCCAGGAGCCAGGAGCTTCTTCCGGGTCTCCCTCATGGGTGCAGAGGCCCAAGGACTTGGGCCATCTTCTACTGCTTTCCCAGGCCATAGCAGAGAGCTGGATGGGAAGAGGAGCAGCTGGGACTAGAACTGGCGCCCATATGGGATGCTGGCACTACAGGCCAGGGCTTTAACCTGCTGTGCCACAGCACTGGCCCCTGTGGCCATTGTCTTTACATCTTCACACTTAAAGATGTCAGTTTTTCTTTAGATGTAATCACAATCAAAGTCTGTTGAGGGGTGGGTGTTTGGCACAGCAGTTAGGACATCAGCATTGCATTTGAGTTTGAGTTCCTGCTCCTCTTCCAATCCAGCTCCCTACTCACGTACCCTGGGAGGCAGTGGGTGATGGCTAGAGGCCCTGACACCCACATCAGAGACCTGGTTGGAGTCCCTGGCTCCTGACTGTGTGCCAGTTCAGCCCCAGCTGTTGCAGACATTTGGAGAGCGAACCACCAGGTGGAAGATCTCTCTCCTCTACCTCTGACTTCCTCTCTGTCTCTGTACCTGTCAAGTAAAATGAAAACAAATAAATGAAGTTGCTAAAAAAATCTAGCAGAGTAACTTTTTTGTCTTCCGTTTTGTTTAGGTAAAAGATTATCAAATGGGTGTTAAAACATTTATAGGAAGGAGGTCTCGTTCTTTTGACTTCCTCAGAGAAGTCAGAGAAGAGTCTGTGAATGTGAAAATGGAGAGGTTCCCTATGAACAATCGATAAATATGGGTTGTCTGGAGTTGCTCAAGTATTCAAACTGTCTTAACCAGAGAGCCGTCTAAGGCAGCAGCTTCCCAAAAGCTAGACAGTCCCTGGTGCTGGTGTCCCTGGTTCTGGGCGTCGGTGCCTTTTGCTGCAAGGTGACCACTCACGTGTCCCTTTGTGCCACACCTGCAGAGCCATGTCTGGGAAGATGTCACAGTGCACAACAGCAGCCTCCCGCCCCTGGCAATCAAGAATCCAGAGTGCCTGGGCCTGCTGCACCAGCTGGAGAGAGGCTCAGACACATGGGTCCAGCGCTACTGCATTCTAAAGGACGGCTGCTTGTACCTGTATGCTAGCATCCGCGCCACCCAGGCCTCAGGTAAGGACGCTGGCCCCTGAGTCAGCGGTGACTGCAATAATTACGGTGATGGCACTGTAGCTTCACTGAGCTGTGTGTGCTATGTGCTCTGCCTGCACTAGTAGAAGGTTCCCATTTCACAAGCAGGAAACTGGATGCAAGGTCTGCCTGATGTGACAAGACCACATGTAGTAAGTAATGAACGCAGACAGGCTACCTCCGAAGCTTGTACCCTTATCACTCAATTTTGCTGCCCAGAAAAGTGAAAGGAAGTTGTCTTTCATGCTTTTAGTCATTGATGCCATTCAAAGTCAAAGCCAATCATTTTCTTGAATAGTGACTCCATCCCTTTCTTGAGGATCCCTAATTTGCACAAGGTGAGTAACAAAAGGAACATTCATTGTCTATGTTCCTTGGTCCAATTACTTAGCGTCCTAAATTCGTTTCCTCATTTACAAAATGGGAATTATGGGAACTGAAGCCATTTCACAGAACTATCATGGAAATTGAGTCACTGCTGTCAAAGTGACTTAGCTCCTCATTTCATACACTCTGCAAAAATCTCCCTAATATATGCTAGCTTATCATTCAATTATATAATTATTATACATATTAAATTATATAGAGTTTAACAGCTAATTATATAAAATGATTATGTATACAATATAACTTGATAAAATAACAGTTGTGCCTGATTTCCACAAGATATATTATTTCACTTTCCTTTAATTTTTTTAAAACTTTTTTATTTTTTAAAAAATTTTAACTTTTATTTAATAAATATAAATTTCCAAAGTACAGCTTATGGATTACAATGGCTTTTCTCCCCCATAACTTCCCTCCCACCCGCAACCCTCCCATCTCCTGCTCCCTCTCCCATTCCATTCACATCAAGATTTATTTTCAATTATTTTTATACACAGAAGATCAATTTAGCATATATTAAGTAAAGATTTCAACAGTTTACACCCACACAGAAACACAAAGTGTAAAATACTGTTTGAGTACTAGTTATAGCATTAATTCACATAGTACAACACATGAAGGACAGAGATCCTACATGAGGAGTAAGTGCACAGTGACTCCTGTTGTTGACTTAACAAATTGACACTCTTGTTTATGGCGTGAGTAATCACCCTAGGCTTTTGTCATGAGTTGCCAAGTATATGGAAGCCTTTTGAGTTCGCCAACTCCGATCTTTAGACAAGGTCATAGTCAAAGTGGAAGTTCTCTCCTTCCTTCAGAGAAAGGTACCTCCTTCTTTGATGGCCCATTCTTTCCACTGGGATCTTTATAAGACTTATTTATTTGAAAGTCAGAGTTATAGAGAGAGAGGGAGAGACAGAAGAGGAGAGAGAGAGAGAGAGAGAGAGAGAGAGAGAGAGAGAGAGAGAAAGAGAGAGAGAGAGAAAGAGATAGAGCAAGAATCTTCCATCTGCTGGTTCACTTCCCAAATGGCTGCAATGGCCAAGGCTCAGCCAGGTCCAAGGCAAGAATTTCATCCAAGTCACTCACATGGTTGCAGGGGCCCAACCACTTGGGTCATCTTCCACTGTTTTCCCAGGCACCTTAGCATGGAGATGGACAAGAGGTGGAGAAGCCAGGACTCAAACCGACGTCTATATGGGATGCTGACTCCACAAGCGACGGCTTTACCTGCTATGCCACAGTGCCAGCCCCTCTTGTGATTTTTCAGATTTATTGTTTGAAAGGCAGAGAGAGAGAAAGACAAGGCTCTGATCTGCTGCTTCATTCCCCAAATGCCCTCAAAGGCCAGAACAATATCAGGAGCTGAGAATTCAATTCAGATCAACTATGTGGGTGGCAGGGACCCAAGGACTTGAGCCATCATTTGAATCTCCTAGGTTGTGCATTGGCAGGAAGCTGGAATCAGGAGCCGGAAATGAGTATGAAACCCAGGAATGCCAACCTGGGACATAAGCATCTTAATCACTAAGGCAGTGCTCCCTCCTTTCTTGTAATTCTTTGACAAAATGAACTATCGGTGTTTGATTTGTAGTTGAATTTTAACCCCTAGGAGTAATCTTTAAATAACTAACCATTGTGGGCATTCTGGAATCTCAGTCATTCAATTTCCATTTTTAACATTAGTGTCTATGTTTAATTAAGCAAGGTGAACATGGAAAGTGAGAGGGCGGCGCCTGGTGACCATGTCGACCTTCTTGGAAATATACAAGAGGTCCAAGTCAAGCGTCACAGCTGGGCCCCTTTTTCATCACTTGGGATGAACAGTCAATTCCTCTCCTCCTCTCACCCTCCCATTTCAACTGTGGCCCAGAATATCATCAACCATGAACAAACAGCATCCCTGGGCTTACAGAGTAGACTGTTCCTGTTCACAACAGTTGCCTTCCACAGCTGATATCGGGAGGAGAATTAGTGTAAAAAAAATTAAATCTCCAAAGGAGTCATTGACTTTGATTTGTATTTAAAATATCACTTCAGAAGTCTGAGTCCTTTTCGTTACCAAGACATAGAAGCTGAGTTTCAAGAGACAGTTTCCATCGATAGAAAAGAAATGTTCAGGATAGAATGTGTAGATTACTCCAAACTCTGAAATGATCAGGAAGTGCTTCAAACTCCTGGGGCCTGTGGACTGTTAATGACAGCCGCTAAGTGGCTTCATTTGTTCAGAAAGGTCAGAGAAGGCCCTGCTTGGATTGAAAAGTCCTAGTTAGGAAGGGATGGAAGTGCTCGCCGTGGCCTGCAAATAATGCTAGCAGAGCAGCAATCCTACAGTGAGTGCAGTGTTGCACTGTTCACTCTGGTGCGTTGTGAGCTTAACTTCCAGAGCAAGCCTGCAGG
Source organism: Sylvilagus floridanus (assembly GCA_949820135.1). Lineage (NCBI taxonomy): Eukaryota > Metazoa > Chordata > Mammalia > Lagomorpha > Leporidae > Sylvilagus > Sylvilagus floridanus. The sequence goes on along the minus strand of OX463246.1, from coordinate 24,898,586 downwards.
ATTGGTTATTATTCCACCTACATATCTGTAATCTGGTGTTTTGGACAGTTGAATCAATGGTTCAAGTTTCTCTAGCTAGTAAAAGGTGAAGATAGAACTTGTACCCAGGTAGCCTGAATTTATACCAACAAAAATTTAAAAATAATGAGTAGGAAAAAAATGAAGCCTTATTAACACTCAACTCTTATTGCAATCGCCTTTCCAGAAGTTTCCATAGTTGTCTTCAGGGCACTTCACAGTCTTATTCTTTGACCTGTACCATCTGTATCTGGCTTTACTTTCCATTGCTTGTGTTAAATCCCTGTGCGCTCCACCCAAACAATGTCACATTCTATTTCCCAAGGCACACGCCACCTCCTCAACATTTTTCTGACCCCGTATCCTTGCTTGTGCGAGTTCCTTTCTCTGGACATCCCCTGCCTCTCTACGTATTATGCAATGCAAGTTGTCCTTAAAGCACCTATTCAAATACTTTGCAATTCTGCTATAGAGCAGTCCCAGATGGTCCTAGATAAATAACCTCCCTTTTCTGAACCTGTGTATCTGTGCCACTCATCACCCTTACCTTGTATTTCATTTCTTGATGGACACCATATCCCTTCAATAATCACGTCTTCCAGAAATGACTGTATATTCTACTATGCACATTGAGTGAACCGAGGAAGGAAGGAACACTCAAATGAGCTCCATTGGCCAGTGGCCCTATAACGTATGCGCAGTTTATCATCCCCTTATTTGACAGTGGAGAAAGGCTAGAAGATTGCAAAGCTAATTCAAAGGCAAAACTGGAAGTCAACCCACCGCATGCATGGCCTTTCTTCCACATCACACTCTTCGCAACAGTAAGACGTTATCAAATTTATCTCTCTTGTAAAGTTCCTCTCTCTAAAATATTTTGTGTTCATGTAAACTGTTTAATCCAGGGGTGGCTGTGTGGCCCAGTGGTTTGGATGCCTGCATCCCAAACTGGAGTGTCTGGGTTCAAGTTCTGACTCGGCTCCCTATTCCACCTTCCTGCTAATGTGCACCCTGGGAGCAGCAAGTGATAACTCAAGTCGTTGCGTCCCTGCCACCAAGCAGGAGATTGGATTGAGTTTTAGGCTTTCAGCTTTGGCCCGGCCCAGTAGTAACTGTTGGGGGCATTTAGGGAGTGAACCAGTGGATAGTAGCTCCCTTTGTCTGCTTGCCTGCATCTCTCTCTCTCCTCTCTCCTCCCCCACCTCGTCCATCTCAAATAAACAAATAAGCAAAAATTTCAAAATATATTTAATAGAAGCATATCCATTCTCTCCCAGCCTTACTACTTAAATATTTCTATGTCCATACATCCTTAATTTCTACCCAAAAATGATCTCAAGTATGGATTAAGAATTTTCTCAATTCCAACATAAAATTTATATCTAGGTCGTGTTCTAAACCAGAGGTCTGTGGTCTCTGTTTTTACACTATTGTGCTTTTCCTTGACTAAAACATAACATTGGTGAGCTTCACCACCACCCCTTTCCACTGCCTGCTCCCGTGTCCCATGGAAGCTCTCCTGATCAGCTGCAACCTTTCTTTAGGGTTAAGGCGACTGCGAAGGAATTCTTCCGAGGGTCTGTATCCTTCTGTACACTTGGATTTTAAATGGAAGTTTAAACGCTTTTGCAAGAGTCCTGCTCAACCTTCTTGCATATTTTAACTTGGATCATGACCTGAGGCTCACAGCCAGTGACCAGAACAATGAAACTCAAAAAAAGAAGGAGGAGGGGCCCGCATTGTAGTGCAGCTGGTTAAGCTGTGGCCTGATGCCTTCATCCCATATGAGCACCAGTTCGAGTCCTGATTGATCCACTGCTGGTCCTGCTTCCTGCTAATGCACCTAGGGAAGCAGCAGAAGATGGCCCAAGTGCTTGGGTCCCTGACCCTCATATGGGAGACCCGGATGGAGTTCCAGGCTCCTGGCTTCTGCCTGGCTCAGTCCTGACTGGTGCAACCATCTGAAGTGGAAAGGTGGAAAATCTCTCTCTCTGTAATTCTGCCTTCCAAATGAATAAATAAATCCTTAAAAAAAAAAAAAAAAAACTCATGAAAGTAAGGTAGGATGGAGGCATATCTGTCTCCTCTGGGAAATTCTCAAAATAAATGTGTGGTCTCCACCCACCAACAAGGATCACTGCCCTGCTGATCCCTTGTTTTGCAGAGGGCTGGATTGCATGTCCTAAGTGTGTTTCAGTGGGAAGGTTAGCATATGTTGAGTGCTTTCTATTTAATGAGGACTAAAAAAAACAATACTCCTCATCTAAATCTAATTTTTATAAGCCATACACTGTTGCTGCCCCCATCATATGTGAGAAACCAATGCTTAGAGAAACTAACTTAGATACCGGTGGCCATTTAATGATTCTGTGATGATAAACACAATGGACTCAAACACTATCTTAATCCTGGCCCTAACTCTTTTTTTTTTTTTAAAGATTTATTTATTTATTTGAAAGTCAGAGCCACACAAGAGAGGAGAGGCGGGGGTGGGGGGTGTCTTCCATCCGATGGTTCACTCTCCAGTTGGCTGTGATGGCCGGAGCTGTGCCAATCCGAAACCAGGAGCCAGGAGCTTCCTCCAGGTCTCCCATGCGGGTGCAGGGGCCCAAGCACTTGGGCCATCTTCTACTGCTTTCTCAGGCAATAGCAGAGAGCTGGATTGGAAGTGGAGCAGCCGGGTCTTGAACCGGCATCCACAGTGCCCGCCCCCTTGGCCCTAACTCTCAAACCACAATGCTGCATGGAGTTTTTCCTAGCAGAAATTACTCTTACAGCAGCCTTGAGTCAGTCATAGTGGTATCTGTTCTCCACACTCTGGATATCAGTACACTGAGCGAGATAGCCAGTCCAGCTGTTTATCCAAGAGCTACAGGGACTGGGAGGACAGCAGAGGAATTTGTTGAGAATGGCTGAACCCATGCTATGTCAAGAACATGACAAGCACTGAAGGAATCAGTTTAATGTGAACATTTTTTTGTGCATGGCCTATGAATCCTTTTTGCATTCACAAACGTGTAGAGTTCTGACATTCATTGTCAATTCTTGTAAGTGATGCTAAGTAAATGACCTTTATGCTGATCCAAGCCTATAGTCTTCCCTTAGTTGTATCATACAAGCTCTGCTTGGCTCTCGCATTCCTCAGCCTTGAAAGGTTCCTTGCTCTCTGCCCTGTGAAAGTCATAACCTTGACGCAACCCTTAATTGCCATGCACACCAATGTTTATCAGACTGTGGGTTTTGATCTCATTTATGAGTCAAGTAATCAATGTGGTAGGTTGTGGCTGATATTTTAAAGACAACAGAATAGAATTTAACTGAATGAAAAATATCATGGTGCTTCACACGGCTTCACAAAGTGGTCTAAATCAAAAACAGGTAGAGGTCTGTATTGATCACATTTTTTGGTCACAACAAAAATGTTTAAAAAATACTAATATACAAAAACACTTGTTCAGATGGTCAGCTTCACGTTCAGAGCATTCACTCCATTCCTTCGTTTTTTGTAATACTCCTTGTTGGCTTTCTTAAGTCCCACATCATTGAGACCCAGTCCCCTGATTGTACCACCAGCTCCATTGTCTCAACTTTATTTCTCATTTAGCTCATTGCTCTATGTTCTGTGTAAGAGAGGTGGGAAACATTCCTTTTCCTGAAGGCATCTGTTGAATGGTTGGGCTGACTTATTTCTCGTAACAGTCACATGAGACACTGAGAGAATACCAAGGACAATACGGGGAAGGCCAGGGAAGATGAAAGTCACATGAGGGGGATGAACGAATGTGTGAGGTGACAGAGTTTGGGCTTCCTGGGAGAGCCATATTCTACACGAATCCTACATTTGACTTGCAGCCAGATAAATAGGCGCCTCTAATGCGGAATGTGGAATTCAGAGAAACAGTCTCATCGCTTCCCTGAAGGCATTCCTTACTGTCAAGGAAAAGTGTTTATGCCTTCACCAATGCACTGCTGGCTCGTCCGTGCCTGCTCTGTTAAGAAGCTGCTATGTGAGGATCCCAGTAGCCCCTTCGTCACATGCCTTTCCATAGGCCTGAAGGCCTGTCAGTCACCAAGCCCTTGATGATTTTTTGCCTTTAATCTCTTTCCAGCAAAAACAGGAAGTAAGAAATCCTGACTGTTAACTATTGTTCTTCAGAAATTCACATCAAGGTCTGTGTGTACTTTTCTGAAAGATCTGTTTTGTATTATTGCAACAAATGAAGCAGACGATTCTTGCACAGTTCTTCCAAGAAATCTCTGCCCAAGCATTGCACTGGCTGCTAATTACTACTGCCTCCTCACGGCAGAGGGGATGTCCCAATGAGCTCACCTCAAATGAAGTAATAAGTAATGTGGTTTTTTTTATATAGATTTTATCTATTTATTTGAGAGAGAGCCACAGACAGTGAGAGGGAGGGACAGGGAGAAAAGTCTTCCATCTGTTGGTTTGCTCTCCGAATGGCCCCAATGGCCAGAGCTATGCCAGTCTGAAGCCAGGAGCCAGGATTTTCTTCTGGGCCTCCCATGCAGGTGCAGGGGCCCAAGCACTTGTGCCATCTTCCATTGCTTTCTCAGCCTATAGCAGAGAGATGGATGGAAAAAGGAGTAGCCAGGACTTGAACTGGCACCCATATGGGGTGCCGGTGCTGCATGCAGAGAATTAACCTACTGAGCCACAGCACCAGCCCTATGATGGGGTTATAATTGGATGTCTTTACTGACTATACTGCAACTGGTTGGAGAGCAGATCTGAAAATCTTCTGTTTGTATCAAACACTTTCTGCTTTCAAAAACAGTAGGAACAGGGGAAGGTATTCATACCTGTTCCAGTATAGGAGGAAAGGAACTGTCACAAGCAGAGAGAAGCCATATGCCAGTGCAGCTTCACCCACCACGCCACAATGCCAGCCCCTTTTCTGCCACTCGTTGTGTTTAGGAAGACAAATTTATGTCTTGCCGACAATGTGTGTCACAAAAGGAAAATAAAAGTCAGCCGTATTCAAAGGGGCCGACTTTCTGCATCACAGTTGCTTTTTACCAATACACACAGAGTCTGCATCAAATGGAGAGGCAAAATTCCAGGGAGTATTTCCACATTTCCTTGCTAGCGTGGTATGCCGCAGGGGCTGCTGGGAACACTGGGGCTGGGAAGAACAGGGAGCAGGAGCACGAGCCTCACACAGCTCACCCGCTCTGCTGTAGACACGACCCGGCGTCTTCCCTGCAGGAGGCGGCGCTGCCTGTGGGACACCCTGCACCCAAATAACAGAGACAAAACGCGGGCCTAGAGACATGCAGGGTAGCCACTGACATGGATTCAAAGGCTCACAGGGGGAAAATATCTTTTAAAACCGGTGATTTATTCTCATTACTAATTCAGTTTGGCTCTTTCCGATCACCCAGGGGTTCATGTTTTCCATGTGCTTTGCCGATGCACCCAAAGGGTGCAACTCTGTGTTGCTGGGAGAAGCTGCTGGCCATCTTTATGAGTCTCCAGAAGAGATGCTTTCTTGGTTCTACCCCGGAAAACACTACCTCATTTTCTTCCACTGTGATATTGCAGTTGTCACCCTTTGATACATAAAATTTTATTTCCAAACATGTCTTTTAGGTGCAGATGCTACCTAGGGTCCACAGTAACCCCCAGCTAGGTACTGAACAGGTAGTAAGAGGATTGCAAAACTGGAAACCAAGAAATCCAAGTTCTATTACCAGGCTTGCCACTAATCTTTTCTGTGTGAGCTCCAGTTAAAGTCCCAGTTTCCTCATCTATAAATGAGACACTGGACCAGAGGTGCCTTCAAACACAAAATGTTCTTGATCCTTGTGCAGATATCTTTTTATTAAATATATATTTGAAAGGCAGAGTTAGAGAGAGAGATACAGAGAGAGACACACACACACAGAGAGATCTTCTGTCTGCTAGTTCGCTCCTCAAAAGGCCATAACAGCCAGCCTTGGGCCAGGGCTGGGCCAGATTAAAACCAGGAGACTGGAACTCCATCCAGGTCTCCCAAGCACTTCAGCCATTTTCTGCTGTGTTCCCAGGCACATTAGCAGGGAACTGATTTGAAACCAGAGCAGCTGGGACTTGAACCAGCACTCATATGGGATGCTGGCATTACAAGGAGCAGCTTCACTGGCTGCACCATAACACAGGCCCCAGAAATTTATTTTATTTATTTGAAAAGCAGAGTGGCAGAGAGAGGGAGAGACACAGCAAGGGATCGCTCATCTGCTGGTTCACCTCCCAAATGGCAGAGACCCAAGCACTTGGGCCATCTTCTGCCTTCCCAAGCGCATTAGCGGGGAGCTGGATCCGAAGCTGAGCAACCAGGACTCAAACTGGAGCTCCAGTACAGGATGCCGGCATCTCAAACCATTGCACCACAGCACCAGCCTCTTCTTTTCTCTCTGTTCTTCTTCTTCTTCAATTCTCACTTTATTTTTTTCTTCCCCCCTCTGCAGGTGGCCTCTATCTGCAGGGATATAGAGTGAGTGAACAGCCCCTCAGCCTCAAACAGTCGGTCATTGAACTCAAACCTCCATGTGAAGAGTTCAAGACTTTCTACTTCTGTGCAGAAAATAAAACAGAAAACCAGCGGTAAGCCGAAGCCCTCCGATTTCGTCTTTCTCCGTCCTGACGGGGCCTCCTTAGCAAACACGTACCCTTACTTGCCAGCTCCCGCTCTCCACATGCATGCCTCCCTCTCCTTACTGTCTCTAGTTCATATTCTTAGGGTTTGTTCCATGTATTTTTTTTTCAAGTAGAAAAGTAGTCCACAATCCTTCCCAAAGCAGTGACAGCCGAGTCCGGCTTTAAGATTAAAAAAAAATCTACTGACACCATTATCCGTGAAGACTGATTTATGACCTCACAGATTCACTCTTTCCCTTCTTTTTGCGTTGCTCATGTGGGTATGTCCATCTGAACTGGTGTGTTTGGTCCTGTCATAAGGCACCAAGGGGCATAGGATTTACCTAATTCACAGCGTGCTGTATATACAGCTCGGCGTGCACAAGTGGGCACTTACATCATAATAATTCTGAAGAAAGAAGAGCGTTAAAATTAACAGAAACAAAGCTGTGAGGCAGAGGAACTGTGCTGTGGTACCCGAAGCATCCTTCTCCCCCTCTCTGGTCTCCCTAACCTAAGTCCCGTCCCCCACCATCCAGGTCCCTCCATCTCCCATGCCTTCCTTCATGGCCAGGCCCTACCTTTCTCCAAATGATCTGGGGAAAAAAGTCTAATAAAGAAATTCATGGTGGTTTATTAAGACAGTGGACATGGTAAAATTTCCAAGGACATTCCAAGAATCAGATACACTGCTTTTTAAAAATATTTATTTATTTATTTATTTAAAAAAACATTCACTTGAAAGGCAGAGTGGGAGCTGGCATGGTGGTATAGCAGGTAAAGCTACTGCTGTGACACCAGCATCCCATGTGGGTGCTGGTTTGTTTACTGGATGCTCCACTGCTAATCCAGCCCCCTATCAATGGCCTGCAAAAAGCAGAGGAAGATGACCCAAGTACTTGCACCTCTGTCACCCAGGAGGGAGACCCAGATGAAGCTCCTGGCTCCTGACTTCAGCCTGGCCCAGTGCTGGCTGCGGCAGCCATCTGGTAAATGAACCAGTGAATGGTTCTCCCCCCCGCCCCGCCCCTCCTTCCATCTCTCTTTCTCTCTCTCTCTTTGTGTGTGTGTGTGTGTGTGTGTGTGTGTGTGTATGTAACTCTGACTTTCAAAATAAATGAATAAATCATTAAAGAAGAAGAAAGGCAGAGTGACAGAGAGAAAGACTGGTCTTTCATTCACTGGTTAATGCCTCTAATGTCCACCACCCACAGCCTGGGCTGGGCTAGGCCACAGCCAGGATCCAGGAACGCGTCTTGTTCCACAAGATAACCCCTAGCCCAGAGTAAGTTCACTACTGTTGCAAGTCAGTATTCCCTCTCAGAGACTCCCAGAGCACCTCAGTGCTTCTGAGATGTCCTAAGAGAAAGAATCAAGTTCAACTGTTCTAGGTCATTACTGTTGATGTTAATGGCGCCTATCTACTGCTCTGAGAATAAATGTTATAAAGATGTGTTTTATAAAACATCATCCAAGAAAATGAAAGGGAGGGAGAGACAGCAAACCTACCTGGAGACTGTGTTGGGGGTTCCAGAATTTAACCAAGAAATATTTGGCCCTATCCCAGTATTTGAATGACATGCATTTGAGCAATTAAACTTTAAATATAAACATAAAATACTAATAATAATGTCTAAAAGCTTCTAACTCCGTTAGTCATTATTTACAAATATCATACCCTCTTCTGATTCTATTAATTGCATTAGCATATTTCATTACTTACTTCTGCTTATTCCATGTTGGGTATTTAAACATTTTATTCAACTCCAAATCTTAGGAGCAAGGTTTATTCTATGAATTTTAAGCTAAATAACCAAAAGAAACAAGAAAATAAATGAAAAGATTTTGTAACCTTTCACCTCCCAGAGTCCAAAAATTTGTTTAAACCCTGCCCTGTTCTCATTTTTCCTGCAGCTGGATTACAGCTCTGAAAATCTCTATCAAAAAATGGGTTCCTTTGCAGCAAGCTATTCAAGATTTCATGAATCGACCTCTGGAGGAGACCAAGATGTGAAAAAAAATCCCAATCCTTTAGACGAAGGATGCACAAAATCATCACCAGCTTGTATGAAGAAGCAAAATGGTTATCACTATATATCTTTTCAAAGGAATGTTCCTCCAGTATCCTAAATTTTGTGATAAAATTGAATATGGTTTTTTGTTATAGAATTCTTTCTTTATTTATTTCTTTTAATTTTTTTTAAACTTTTATTTAATGAATATAAATTTCCAAAGTACAGCTTATGGATTACAATGGCTTTCCCCCCTGCCCCCATAACTTCCCTCCCACCCGCAACCCTCCTCTCTCCTACTCCCTCTCCCTTTCCATTCACATTAAGATTCTGAATATGGTTTTTTAACCAAAGCACTGATACCTAATGTGACATTCTGGTGTTCAGTGTATAGCACCATTAATACTCTACATTTTTCTAGCTTACAGCCTACATATGTTAGCATCAAAATACAATATACACAAACTTTCAAATATAATAAAAGTTGATTTATTTTATCTTTTACATTCTTTGCTACCTGCTCCATGCTCTGTTCTGGCTCTAGGCTTCCTGGGATGCCTCTGGGTCATGATGCAGAAAGCTGATATTGGGAAAACTAAGCTCCTGGAAACAAAGTAGCTTAAATGATGAGTAAGTAATTCACCAAAGAAGGTCATCTTTCTTAAGGCATTTTACAATGCATGGCCCAAGTGCTCCTAGGACTTCCAAGATGAAAGAAAAGAAAAACAACTATAGTCAGACATAAAATATAAAATAAAAAGTTTAAAAAATGACTGAATTTTGGAAAGAAAACTCAATGACATGAGTCTGAGCCACCACCAGGATTGCTGTCACACTGCAAACAAAAACAAATCAAGAATGCGCGAGTCTTGTTCCTGAAAGTCAAATTCAAAGACTTCATTTCTCAGTGGGGCGATCTGTATGTGTATCCAAGATATCGGGATGTATTGGAAGTCCCAGGCCCTCACTAATGGAACACAGATCACAGATTTCATGGAGTTCAGCTGTGAGATTCAATTGTTCTGCAGCAACTTACCAAAAAACCCAAAAAGATGAAATCTCGACTTTCCATAAAATAATGGTATTGTAGAGCTCCCCAGAACCTTACAGCTCAAGCCCTGTGCTGTGCAGACAAGGCTGAGGGAGGCATTGCCTGTTGAATGTGACATCAGTTTGTAATGGCAGGGCTGGAGCTGAGGCCAGTTTTCATCTCTGCGTCCAGCATTCTCTCAGTCCTCCTCCTGTCCCCATACTGTGCCCCAGAAAACGTGACCTGCTTTCCCAGAGAGGATGAAACCATGCTCTACCCATAAGAGCGGAATTCTACTGTTTTTTAAGAACTGACACACATCATGTGTCAGCTCCAGCAATAAGTCGTGCTTACATTTCTACAATCTCATGGAAGGATTTCATGTCCATTCAAATCATGTCCATGTCCAGAGAATTTTAAACATGAAAAAAAAATCAAAATTAATGTCATATTCCTATGCTCTTCACCTCGGCCTCACCAAATAGCCAGTGAAGTTCTCCAAAAGATGGTTACAACCTGCAGCTGTCTCTCACCATAGCTCAGATGAAGGAGCTGGTGAGTATGTGAAGCTGTGGCTCAAGAGAAGCTGCCCAAGCGAACTCACACCAAAAAGACATGCTGTCATATTCTGACCAAGTTCATACCATCATCAGAACATATTCAATTAACAGTAACAGACAGCTCTCTGTTCTGAAAGGGCCCCTTTGTTCTCCCAGAACTTGCCATGATCATAATGAGGTCTTTCAGGAGGGGCGTCATCAGTAATGTCATGTCGGAGTCCTGGGGCTCGCACATCTGCTCCCCGTGGGGAGGCACCCTGCCTCTCTGGAGCCCTGCCATCGAAAGCACAAGCTGTGCTGTTACCAGGCAGCCAGCTATGACCACAGCCACAGGGAACCTGGCACGGAGCGCTCCCTTGAAGGAGACAAACAAAAACAGCTACCTTGGGAAAATGTGAATGCGATTTTCCCTGAACCAAGCATTCGCATAAATCTCTTGAAAGGAAAAGATATCAGCATTCAAGGCTCAGAGTCATTCCCCAAAAACTACTATTCTTATTTCTGGAAGATTCTAGAAATCGAAACAATCCTGGACAGGAAGCAGACATTTTTGTAGGGGGTGGATATTTTTATGTGGTGAGGGTTCTTAACTTTTACATGATTCTCAAAGAGTCTTGACCCAAAAAGAAATACTTAGTTCTAAGATTATTTTCCAAGATCTACAAGGTTTCCATCTCCAGCAGATACAATAAGGAGGGAGAACTGCCAGTCCAGCCTCTGATTATGCATTTTTGGGTTAACTTTTTGGCTAAGCAAAGAGAGCTCCCTAGTAGCCAATTAGTTGATAAAATGTTCTTTGAGCACCTACTTGGGGCCAGACTCACTGGTTACTACCAGCTTACTACCATTAAAGTAAATGGAGGCCAGCGCCGCAGCTCAATAGGCTAATCCTCCACCTTGCAGCGCTGGCACACCAGGTTCTAGTCCCAGTCGGGGCGCCAGATTCTGTCCCAGTTACCCCTCTTCCAGGCCAGCTCTCTGCTGTGGCCCAGGAGTGCAGTAGAGGATGGCCCAAGTGCTTGGGCCCTGAACCCCATGGGAGACCAGGAGAAGCACCTGGCTCCTGCCTTCGGATCAGCATGGTGCACCGGCCACGGCAGCCATTGGAGGGTGAACCAATGGCAAAGGAAGACCTTTCTCTCTGTCTCTCATTGTCCACTCTGCCTGTCAAAAAAAAAAAAAAAAAGTAAATGGAAAAAATTGTTCCGATCATCTATTCTATAGCTGGAGGATCTGAGTTCAGATTCTACTCTGTTACTTCCTTGCTGTGGCATTGGGCCGATGACCTCTCTTTGCTTCTGTTTTGTCATCCATAAATGGGGGAAATTATAGCACTTACCTCATATGTGTATGACAATTAAATGAATGGGCTATGAAAAGCATCGAATACTCTGCACCCCCAGTGAACTCTCAATATAATTATCAGTATCATCAGCAAGGATTTGTCTCCTCTTACGCAGACCTCTCATCACTGAGGCTGTTTGAAAGGAAAGCATTTTGTCTCCTTCACCTCCCACGCTGCTGGTGGGATGATGGGGCAAGATCCACTGAGGTTTCCATCTTGTGTGGGCCCAGTGTACTTCCAGGCTTTCTGAATCAGATACTGCATAGTTTTGCCTATTTAAAATCCCAAAGACTGGCCTACTATTGCCCAAATTCTTCTAGCCCAACTCCAGGGTAAACCTGGGTGATTTTCCACCAGCTTCCCCAGAATATCATCCTAAGCCCAAAATGTGCTCAGCAGGTCCCTGCAGGGCCTCGACAGCGCTGCTCTAACTCCAGTCTCTGTTCTGCTTCAGTCTGCTGATTTAATGTGCACGCTCCAAGGAAAATCCTTGGACTGTTCTGTACTTGGGTTTTCCAGCAGAATTATATTAGTGAAGATAAATTCAGAAATATGAAAGCACACAATGATTCATCCCCCTAAGAAGGGAACACTAAAAGCAATCAATTTCCTTATTTGTCTCACCCACGGAGCCTGAGAAATTGTCTAGCTGATCCCTTGCCTCCAAATTACCACCCAGCCTTCCTCCTGGGTTTGGAACAGTCTTTTCCCCACAGCTTTTGGGGAAAAATCCTTTTCCACAGAAGCCTGGCTAGCACAGAATTGTCTTTTCCACCTGAGCTGTCTAGAACCATGCAAAATCCATTTTGGTAACATGTCTGTGGTGGAATGTGAAAGCTAATGAAATAAAGCATTTTTTTTTTAAAAGTAGCCACTATAACCCAAAACTTTGCATGTTATATATGCCAAGTTTATGCACCCACATGTTGGGTTAATAAACATCCTTTCATAGGTTTCCAAATCTGCCTTTTTAGAATGGACTCTAAACAGAGGCAGACAACTTTCATTTTCGTGATTCTTCACACCCTATTAGCTCTAAGCAGATGAATAGCCAGGATGCATAAACAGGGTTTTGAATGTACTAGTGGGTTATTTTAGCAGCCTTTTGAAGCAGAATGGGAAGGGCTTCACATCTGTAATGAGTGTTTGATGTCTTCAGGGAGGTAAAACTGTGTCTATCTAGCTAACTGCATGCCCTGAAGCTAGCACAATGCCCAGTATACACTAGGCACTCCACAATCATTGAAGTAAAAGTATAAATAAATGAATTCCAGTTACTGATCAGATCACACAGATGAAATGACAATCTGCCAATTTGAAGTTTAGATTCCAAATTATATGAAAACTTTGAAGATCATATAAAAGAAAAAAAGAAATGTCTGTGTATATCAGTATTGCTGCAAATATTGTTTGTAAAAGTCTGTTTTATACCTTTGTCAAACCAATAGTTAAGAATGTTATACTACCATAGTTTTAATGACCTGTGATTACTGTAAAATTTACTGTCTATGGGTGGAATGGTCACTTTTCCATTCAATGATTGTTTATAGCCATTGTCTGTTCACACTAGGGTCTTTTTTGCTATTACTTGTCAAACTTCTTATTCTGTGAAATGTTAAGTGTCTTTATTGTAATGTGAATTTAATGTTATCTCAAAAACTGAAAAAGAAGCAGAAAGAAGCAGAGAAGGAAGGAGGGTCAGAGGAAAAGAGGGGGAGGGCGGAGGAGGAAGGTAATATCATTATGTTCTTAGAATTGTGTCTACAAATCACATTGAATATGTTAAGAAGTAATTAAAAATTAAAATAAAAAACCTGTGGGGAAACAAGAATAAATGTGTTCTAACTATGAGGGAAAGGTAACATCATCTTGGGGGCAGCATGAGCAAGGATTAAAAAAGAAGAAACCCAAAGGATCTTCTCTCTGCTCTGCTACTCTGGGTACATCTGCTTCATTCTTTTGACTCCCTGAAACATAACTTTAGTTGACATAGAATGTGAGTGCCTGAATTGTGAGCCTTATATCCTATATATACCATAGTCTCTTATCAGCACCCACACATGAAGATTGCTTAGCTTGCATGTTCATAAAATCTATGGCCAGAGATGGGTAGCAAAGCCTTTGTAGCAATTATGCTCTGGGATGAATATGAAGGTACTTATATTGGTATGGCTAACCACCCTGAATATCATCCATAGTAGCAAAGGCCTACATAGTAACAGGGATAGGAGAATCTATGGGAGTTCTCTTCTTCCCAAAGATGAGAGATACAGAGCTTTACAGTTCAGACACTTGCTCCCTCATAGAGGTAAATGCTGTTTCCTGTTCATTCTGAATGCTTAAAAAAATGAAGTTTCTTGCCTTGGAGAGTGGGACCCAGCATGATACCTGGGTTGAGCTGCTATTATTTGTCATCAAAGAGTCTTCAGTGATTTGAGTGACCATATAATTTAGCTTCTAAATTAAGAAATTTTTAGAGAATCTACTTTTAATAGTTACACTAAGTCAACCAATGTTAGTAAGGAATGTCCCTGGCAAAGTGGGCAGTTTGTCACCTTATGGGTAACACACACACTGGTGTTCTCTGTTTCTTACTCCACATGAAGGAATGTGGTTTTAACTGACAACTTAAGTCAGGTCCGTTTCCCTATGAGAGAATAAGTTCTCCCTTTCTATCCCATTTCCAACAGAGATACCAATTACTTGTGACCAAGGAGGTAAAGTAACGTTAGAGGAAACTGCTTGGAATAGAGTAGGAGGGGAAAGGGTTTTATTTCCAACAACTGGAGTCTTGAGGAAGCCCACTGATGGGATTTCATCCTACTTACATAAGCTTAATGGTGGCGAGGGGTCCTAGGAGCCAAAGAATCCCCATCAAAACAACTATAATTGAATGAGTTAGACCATCGCAGTTCTGCCCACCATTAGTAAGCTGTAGCCCATGACATAAGTTCCAGCTCTGACATTAAAGGCTGTGTTTAGAGCTGCAACATTCCGTCTCCTCACCTCTATTTTTAATTTAATTTTTATTGTAGCTGATATGCAAAATTATACATATTTATGGGGTACCTACAATGTGTTTCATTTGCAATACATATATTGTATAATGTTCAAGTCAGAGTAAACATATCTTTCTCTTCAGGCCTTCACCATTTCTCTATAACTTTTAAGAGTCTTTATTCTAGCTTTTCTAAATAGAAAAAATAGACAGTACACTATTGTCACCCATAGCCAGTGTGCAAAAGAACACCAGCACCTCTTTCTTCTATCTGACTATAACTTAGCACCTGTTCATTAACGTTTCTCATCTCTACTCCCAGCTTTATGTTTGTACTAAGTAGACCCAACCCCAAAGTAGATTTGAAAACTAATTGACTTCAGCAACAGTTGTAAGAAACTAATATTTTTCCTGAGCTCATAAGATTAGCAAAATAAACTACCATACACTTTTAAAAGGTTCCTATGTTCAATAATAAACCACAGGGTAGTTTAAGTTTATGAGGAATGATAGTTTTTGGTTACTTAGATTACAAATAAATACCAAGAGAAAGTGGATGTCGTTCAAGTCATGCTGAATTCAAAGGTTGACTTTTTATAGGGCCCCTCTATCATGTTGATTTAACAGCAACGCAATGAAATGTTGCATTGTGAACAAGTGTGAAACAGAAACTCTCCCGAGGAAATGCCATTGAACCATACTAAATTCTTGATTTTTGCTAAAATCACCCCCTAAGACATTCCAACTGATTATACATATTTGACTCATCTTCATCAGTTTCTCAACTTGTAGACAAAAATAAAATGCTTTGCTTGGTGAATCTGTTTCAATTGTAATTATGTAATTACACTGTAATTATGAATTTTTAAAATGATCCATGTTGTATTTTTCTGTGTCGTAAAATAAAAAAAATTGTCCTTGGGAGCTTAATTTTTTTAATATAAAGATTTATATATTGGCCAGCGCCGTGGCTCAACAGGCTAATCCTCCACCTTGCGGCACCGGCACACACCGGGTTCTAGTCCCGGTCAGGGCGCCGGATTCTGTCCCGGTTGCCCCTCTTCCAGGCCAGCTCTCTGCTGTGGCCCGGGAGTGCAGTGGAGGATGGCCCAAGTGCTTGGGCCCTGCACCCCATGGGAGACCAGGAAAAGCACCTAGCACCTGGCTCCTGCCATCGGATGAGCGCAGTGCGCCGGCCGCAGCGCACCGTCCGCGGCGGCCATTGGAGGGTGAACCAACGGCAAAGGAAGACCTTTCTCTCTGTCTCTCTCTCTCACTGTCCACTCTGCCTGTCAAAAAAAAAAAAAAGATTTATATATTTAATTATTTGGAAGATTTACAGAGAGAGAAGAAGAGATCTTCCATCTATTGGTTCACTCCCCAGATGGCCACAGTGGCCAGGGCTGGGCCAGGCCAAAGTCAGAACCAGGAGCTTCATCTGGGTCTGCCACGTGAATGGCAGGGGCCCAAGAACTTGGGCCATCTTCTGCTGCTTTTCCCAGGCCTTTATCAGGGAGCTGGATTGAAAGTGGAGCAGCTGGGACACGAACTGGCACTCATATGGGATACCAGGATCGCACAGCAGCTTTACCCTGTATACGACAACACCAGCCCTGGCTTTATTCTTTTCTTTGCAGTGACAAAAGGGAATTTGAACCTCTGATTTTGTTCTACTCTTACAGACCTTTTTATTCTAGCTTCTTTCACCTTCCTCTAGAGTGTTAATTGCACGTGAAACCTGACACTAAATGGACCAATGTATTTCCTTCAGTATTATTGTTATCTTACTAGGAATTAGTTAAATATAGAGTTCTACAAAAATACACTGATGATATTGTTTCCATTCACTGCCTTCTTATTCTCATGAGAACATCTTCTCTATCTCTTGAAAGAAATTTGTGTATGTGTTTGTCATCCTTAATTTTTTTAATTGTTTTTAGGAATTCCCAAGCCCTGAATTAATTCAGGCTTTTAAGGGATCCATGGCAGGATTTTCAATGAACAAAACGTACCCCTGAAATGCAGTAGTAATAATGGAGATTTGCTTTCCACTAAAGTCCTGAAAAGAGAAGAATCACTAAAAATTGGAGGTCCCCATTTTTCTCTACAGCATCTTTTTGTTTGTTTGTTTGTTTGTTTATACATGTGGCATTGTTACTTTGGGAACTGCTTAGACCTGGTTCTGGAATCATGAGTATATCAGTTCAGCTAAAGAAGATACAGGTGCTAATCAGTGCACAGCAGAGAGGTGAAATTTCAGCTTTTACTGAGAAAGAACAAATGTTTCATGTAAAATAAGATCACTGCTCCATCACATCCTGCTTCAAAGTATAAATGCTTCAGAACCCTAGTAAAATTAATGCAGTCACCTGACAAAGCTGTGACTTTGTTTTTCATGCACATTGGTAAAAACAGCAATAGGCTATCATCTTATTGATAATTGTCAAATTTTTCAGGAAAAATCTAGGACCACAGCATCAACATAGTTAGTCAAAAGATCAAATATGGTTGATAAAATGTATTCAGGGCAGGCGCTTAGCCTAGTGGTGAAGATCCCAGTCAAGACAACTGCATCCCGTATCGGAGTGCCGTGATTTGCTATCCAGCTCCAGCTTCCTGCTCATACAGACCCTGAGGCCGTGGTGATGGCTCCCTGCCACCCATGTGAGAGACCTGGATTGTAATCCTATCTCCCAACCTGGGCCTGGCCCAGTCCTGACCACTGTGCACATTTGGGGAGTGAATCAGAGAATGGGAGTTTCCTGTTACTCTGTCTCTCTCCATCTCTCTTCCTGCCTCTGAAATATAAACTAATCAATTAATTGATTCATTCAAGTGTTTGGCATCTGTGATCATGTCTTCATTCTCACCAAATGCCAGGCTCTGGAGAACAGATTACCTTGTAGTAAAGGTCTCTGTCCTCACCGAGCAGCTCACTTTGCAGTGAGGAAGTCTAACAATAAACTAGCAATATAATAAATAAACAAATTATAGAAGCACAAAAGGAGATGAGTGTAAAGAAGAAAACAAGCATTAAATTCTGAGAGAATAAGAATGTTGCTACTCAGGGCAAAAATGGTCTCCATATTAAACTGAAACAAAAAGAAAAGAAACCTCTTTGGCAATAGGTAGATTGCTGTTGAGGCAAGGAAAACAATAAACAATCAGAAGGAAGATTGTGTCAGGGAGCAGGAGCTTCCGGAAGCTGGCAAATAAAACACACTGATCCTAGCTCACAGAAGAGGTGGTAAAGAATACCTGGGAAGCCTGGACTTCCATTACCATTGAGCTGATCTGGGAAAAGATGCATGATTGGATTGATAGATCCTTATAAAGGCAAGCATTGTTCTATCATTGAGCTCTTAATATTTGTGCATGGTATATGGCAATTCCTAAATGAACTGACTAGCTATTACAACATCGCTGCTCAAATTTACCATGACATGTATTTTTTCATTATTTTCCACTAATTAGGACAGTTTAAAAATAAAATATAAATTTGCACAATATAATGAACAGAAGAACACAATGAAATGTAATAGGCAGAGTTACAGAGAGAGAGGGAATGACAGAGAGGGACACTGTCCATCCTCTGGTTACTCCACAAACAGCCACAATAGCCAGGAGCCTGGAGCTTCCTCTGGGTCTCCCATGTGGGTGCAAAGGCCCAAGCACTTGGGCCATCCTGCACAGCTTTCCCAGGCACATCTGGATCAGAAGTGGAGTGAGCAGCTGTGTCATGAACCAGCACCCATATGGAATGTTGGTGTGGCAGGTGGCAGCTTAACTTGATACACCACAACACTGGTCCCCACAGTATATTCTTGGCATTAACAAATCCCTGTAACTATTGGTAATGTCAACATTCAGTGAGAGAAGACCCAAGTGCTAAAAGAGTTTGATTCCTCACCATTCCTTGGATTTTACCATCAATAAATATCAGCCTTGGGATGGTTTTAGGTTTTGAGAGTATTATATGCTAAATCATTTTTTCTTGACTCTGCAACTCAGAGCCAATGGTAATGGGTCTTTTCATAGATTAAACATCTTCATGATTGAGCTAGCTTTGCTCTTCCCAAAACCTTCATTTGTACTAAAACACAGTTTTCTCAAAATATTAGTCCTTTTGTTTTTTTTTAAAATTCTCTTCCACACAAAAGTAATTCAAAGCACAAATCCTAAAACCATGCATCAATTGTGTGAGACATAAGAAAATTCCATACACTCTTTTGTCATATAGTGAAATTCTTGCCTTGTTCTAAAGCAGAGACATAAAAAATGAAAACTGACTTTCTGAGTTCATAAAGAAAAAAAACTATGAAGTGAACATTTAACCTTGACAGTAAAGAGCCAGGAGATTCCAATTATCTTAAAAATAAGCCCTACCAAAGGATCACCAATATGACCCAGAACTGCCTAGTTATTAATAGGTATGGCTGTGATAGAACAGGAAAGGAAAGGCCCAATGTAACCAATTAATTTGGAGTTTTGACCCTCGTTTTTAAAAAACAGTGAACTAACTGATTTTTTAACTCTCATCTCGAAGATAAGTAAACTGAAGTCTATTGGAATCTGAAAGATCTAGTGGTCTGGAAAGTTAGCCTGGAATTAGAGACACCAGCTCTAATATAGTATAGAAATAGTGATCTGAGTGGCAAAGATTTACTTAGAAAACCCCACAGCATACCAGAAATGCCAATGGAAGTAGAAAGTGGGTAAAAGAAATGATGGGGACCCAAAGACACCCCCTTAGATTTCTTCTAAAAAACTGAACTCACTTTATTGACACAGACCCAAAGGCTGAACTTTGGTGGACTGAGATAAGGTTTTCAGATGTTAACTTTCCTTAATGTCCAAAGCCCACTGACCATTGCATCTAGAGCTTTTCATAATGGCACTAAATGAGTACAAGAAAGAACTCAAAATTTTGGATAGGAGAGATTCTCCTGAAATGACAAACATGGTGTACATGCTTAGAATGTGAATGACAGCAGACACTGCAAGTTCAGGCAGCATAGCTGGAGACTGTGATAAATAATAAACATTGACTCCTTGTGGACATTGACCTTCTGTTCCATGAAGGAAGAGCAAAGAACCATGAGTGATTACCTGAGCAAATCCAGGCCCCTCTCTGTCAAGAATCTGAAAGTCTTGCCATTTCACCATTGTAAGAGAAATGGAAAAGAAATATTTTCTGCCACATCAAAATCTGACCCAACAAAGCATATCTTTGGATGAAATAACATACCCAGGGTAGATAGTACTAAGATCTGTATGCTACACATTTCAGTGTGCACAAATACAGTTAAATCATCTAAGAACTCTTAGGGCAGAGCAGAAGGCATTGTGGTTCCCCCAGCTTCCTGCTGCATGTCCACATTACCAAAGACGGGTGGTGAACAGACCCATTCCCCATTCCCCTCCATGGACCTCTGCTATGACAGCGATAGAAGACAACAAGTACCTGGAGACACATGAGCAGCACATTCAGAGCCAAAGTAAGCAGCTGTTTATCTAGTTGTGACAGCCTTATTCAGTAAGGTACCCTCTAGAAACAGATGGCTGTAGAGCACTTGAAACGTGGCTAGTGACATGTTTCCAGTGCAAAATATACACTAGATTTAGAAGACTTGGTACCACAAAAATATGCAACATTGTATTAATCATTTTTATACCCACTACATAATAAAATGATAAAATATTGAATATGTTCATTATAATTATATTATTGAAAGTTATTTTATGTGTTCTTTTTTAGCTTTTTAATCTACCTAATAGAAAAAAAAATTAAATTATAGTGTGGCTCACAATCTGTTTCTATAGGGCAAGATGGAGCCAAACAGCAATGGAGACATGAGTTTCCTCTTCTGTGCAGTCTTGGCTGGAGGTTGATCACTGCTGCATGATGGAAGGTAACCCAGAAAATGAGATGATCTGTGATTCTACAAAGTTTAAACCAGAGGGCACATGAATGGTCTATCCATATTGGAAACTAGTAGGGCTTTGACAAGGACAAGAGGAAGTAAGTTTACAGAATTGTGCAAATATAAAAGGACTTTAGAAAGTTCGTGGAAAATGGAATTAAAAAATGTTTATTTTGGTGCAAAATGTTCTGAGATCCATGCATTGGTTTTTTCATGATACGCATTTTCCATGGATTGTTGAAGTACTGTCATAGATCAGGTTCAGATAGGTGTGCTAAGGAGCATGTAATGAGAGAAATATATTAACTCAGTTGCTAAAACTAAAGCAAGACATCTTCCAGAATGCATTTGCAAACTTACTAGAGGCATGCATACATTACAATGACCTTTGGCATTCCTTGCCCTACCATAAAGCTAGAAAGCTTTGGGTTCTAAATGTAATTTGTGGTTCTATTGATCGGGTGCACAAATACAAGACTTGAATTGGAACTAAGTAGGAAACTGGAAGAGTAGAAGCATTTATAATGCAAAATATGGTCTGACACCAGTGTTTGTGGAGGTAACTTCAACTGGGCAGAGAGCTCTCCGTGGGTGGCCAGGGCAGCAGCTCCTTAGCAGTGGAGCTTTGCCATAAAGATCTGGGAGTCACTGTTGGAAACTCAGTCTCATTTTTGTCTCTTCAGCTGTAAACTGTACATAAAAGTGACACCAGTCTCTCAGTTCCTCATAAATAGCAATGAACTGATATATAACAGGCTTGACACAAGGATTTCACCTAAGAACCACTGCTAGCTATTATTAAAATTTTTGTGTTAGCTATTGGGATTTGATCAGGGTTGATCATAGAGGGAATTTGTATAGAAAGTAAGATCTTAGCCCAAGCTAAAACTAATTAAATTTTCTTCTTATCAATACCCAAGAAAAGTCCCTTAACCTGCGTTATCTTCCATTAATTCTTGAGGGATGGTAGCTGCAACAGGTAAGAGTAAGAGTATGTGGAACAGAAAAGAATTTATCATGGAGTGATAGTCCAGGAAGCTAATTGCCTGGGACTGTTCAGGAAAATGTGTGCAGATGGAGGGGCCATAAATAGAACCAACTCATTCAAAATAGCAAAAACCAAAACAAACACAAATCCTTTTGCTGTTTAGTTCTCATATTAATGGAAAATGCAAATGAAAGGTGAACTAAATTATTTTCCAAGACTTTCTTGCTAACTTAATCGCCAGGGTTTACCATCAATTAATTCTTTAGTTGCCCACTGAGATTTCCACGTGCCAGGCATTGAACTGGGCACTTGAAGATAAAGTGTCAGAATGCAAATCAGGGGGCTGGCACTGCGGCACAGCAGGTTGGGCCGTTTCCTGTGGCACTGACATCCCATATGGGCGCCGGCTCTAGTCCTGACTGCTTCACTTCCGATCCAGCTCCCTGGAAAGAGAGAGAGAGGGAGGGAGGGAAGGAAGGAAGGAAGGAAGGAAGGAAGGAAGGAAGGAAGGAAGGAAGGAAGGAAGGAAGGAGGAAGGAGGAAGGAGGAAGGAGGAAGGAGGAAGGAGGAAAGAGGGAGGGAGGGAGGGAGGAAGGGAGCAAATTAGTAACCCACAGTTTCAATGGTGAAGGGTGATTGGAGCCACAATCAGAAAGGAGCAGAGTTTGGGTGGAAAATAATCAACTTTGAGAGACAGTTCTCAGATTGAGTAAGGATGAATGGAATAACATTTCCCATAAATTTTTATTCCCTAGTTTAAATCCCACTCTGGTTCAGCCTTCTCCCATATTCCCCTTGCCCAAGAAAGGATAATAATCAGTCTAGAAGGAGTGCTATGAGCTTCCTGGCAAATATCAGTAATTTTTAAAAAAGACTTATTTATTTAATTGGAAAGTCAGAGTTACACACAGAGAGAAGGAAAGGCAGAGAGAAAGAGAGAGAGAGGACTTCCATCCGCTGGTTCACTACCCAATTGGCCACAATGAACGGAGCTGCTCTGATCCGAAGCCAGGAGCCAGGAGCTTCTTCCAGGTCTTCCCATGTGGGTGCAGGGGCCCAAGGACTTGGGCCATCTTCTACTGCTTTCCCAGGCCATAGCAGAGAGCTGGATTGGAAAAGGAGCAGCCAGGTCTTGAACGAGCACCCATATGGGATGCCGGCACTGCAGGCAGCGGCTTTACTCACTACGCCACAATGCCAGCCCCAATATCAGTAATTTTTTTTTTTTTTTGACAGGCAGAGACAGTGGGAGAGAGAGAGACAGAGAGAAAGGTCTTCCTTTGCCGTTGGTTCACCCTCCAATGGCTGCCGCGGTCGGCGCGCTGCGGCTGGCGCACCGTGCCGATCCGAGGCCAGGAGCCAGGTGCTTATCCTGGTCTCCCATGTGGGTGCAGGGCCCAAGCACTTGGGCCATCCTCCACTGCACTCCTGGGCCACAGCAGAGAGCTGGACAGGAAGAGGAGCAACCGGGACAGAATCTGGCACCCCGATCGGGACTAGAACCCTATTGAGCTGTGGCACCTGCCCAATATCGGTAATTTTTAAAACCATCTCAAATTTACATAAACATATGAGAAATTTAATTCTGAATCATTTGAGAATAAGTTGCCAACATGAGGTGCCATTACACACAAGTGCATTAATATGTATTTCCTACCAACAAGGATAGTCTACTATACAACCACAATGCAATCATTAAAATCAAGAGGTTAAAATGGATTTTACCAACAATCTGGCTTCAGATGCCACTCACCAATTATCTCAATTATGTGCCTTATTGGATTCACTTCAGAATCACACATGGCATTTAGCTGTCATATCTCTTTTGTCTTCTTTCATTTGCAACAGGTTCTTTCACTTTCATGAACTGGGTACTTTTGAGGACTGTAGATCAGTTATGTTGTCATCTTAAACTCAATTCTGGTTACCAGATACTGAATTGTGACCAGCTTTAAAAAATAGCAGACATGAAGCTATATTCCTCTCTGCTTGTTGCAAACAATCTATATTTGCCCCAGTGTTCAATTTGAATATTCCATTATAGGGAGGCTTGACCAGTTTCATGCAGTTACTTTTGATCCCCTTATAACCAAAATGTAGTCTGTGCAGGTGTTTATTTTTAAGCTAAGCTAATACCTTATCCTTCATTGAATTTTCTATTTGTTCATTTAATATTTTATGTGAGTACAAATTAGTAGTTTCTGATTTTATTTGGTAGACTATAAGACATCATTATCATTTCTTATTTTGATGCTCCAATTATCTCCTATTTGACCAGCGGGCTTTCAAATTGGCTTCTTTCTCTGTTCCTCTTATCCACACCATACCAAACAAAATAGTTCACAGGAAAAATGAAAGTTGTGCAAGCAAGAAATTACAACCGCATTTACTACATTGCTTAGTAATAATGTAATTTACTGAATCATAATAATGCAAACATTGACTCTTAGATGAAACAAAAATTGCTATGTAACTGTATTGGAGAAGGAATGAAAAGAAAGGAGGTGTAAGATGGTTCAATACAGTTGGCTCTCTGTATCCAAGGGTCCCACATTTGCAGATTCAACCAACTATAGAACTGAAATATTTTTAAAGTGTGCATCTGAACTGAACATGTAGAGACTGTTTTTCCCTCCTAAGCAATATTATTTAACTATTATTTACATGTCATTGACATTGTATTAAGTGCAATAAGGAATCTAGAGATGATTTAAAGTGCATGGGAGGATGCCTATAGGTTAGACACAAACACCATGCATGCTCGAACATCAGCAAATGTTGATATTCTCGGGGGGGTTCAGAATCAACCTGCAGATACAGTGAGATTACTGTACTCATCTGCTAACATCAAGATGTCAATATTTAGTATCTTGGGGTAAGTGCTTGGCACAGCAGTTAAGACACTCTTAGAAATACCTGCATATCATATCGGAGCACCTGGATTCAAGTCCTGGCTTTCTCTGATTCCAAATTCCTGCAGATGCACAGCTTGGGAGGCAGTAGGCGATGGCTCAAGAACCGGAGTCCCTGCCACCCGCCTGGGAGATCCAGATTGAGTTCTGGGCCCCTGGCTTCAGCCTGGCCCAGCCTCAAAAGTTGTGGGCATATGGGCAATAAGTCAGCAGATGAAAGAGCTCCCTCTGTCTCTCTGCCTTTCAAATAAACAAAAATTTCAAAAATGTATTCTAAAAATTTAATGTCAAATTGGTAAGAAATAACGCACAGTATGTGTGTTGTAGAACCCTCCACATTGCCACATTGTCCCCACTGTCTCCTTTCTGAACTTACTGTCTGCTCCCCACCTCCCTAACTGAGCAACCACCTGGTCTCTTGCTTTTTGCCAAGCTCCCCAACTGGCTGGAGTTCAGATGAAATGCAACGTCTGTGTGGCCCGCAGACCCCACAAGCTAAGCCAAGTCCCACCAGATCAGCCTACGGCTCCTGGACCTCAGTGGAATGCAATACTGCAGGGCAGGGCTCAGTTTTCCTGATGGGCCACCAAGGAGTTGGATGATGAGCTGCTGAAGTACAGAAAAGTCTGATCCCCACAGAGTGAACAGATTAATTCTCTTCCCTTTTCTCATCCACCAAGTGTGCAGGTGTGGCTACTCATCACCGCCCTTCGGAGAAGTCAGTTTGTTAATTGCTAAAGGTGCACCGCGGTAACTATGGCAACACCATGGTAACATGTTATATGGCATAGCTCTGTAGACTGTGGTGCCTCATTTCCCTTATTCCTCAGTTCTTTGAGTGCACATCACTCAAATAAGTCGTCAACACACTAACCCTTGGGAAGCAGGCCTTCCGCCTAGCAGTTAACACAACTACAGCCTGTATCAGTGCCGGAGTTTAATTCCTGTCCAAAAGTCCTGACTCCAGCTTCCTGCCAATGCAGATTCTGGGAGGCAGCATGGCTGGTTGAAGCAGTTGGGTTTCTGTCACCCACATGGGAATTCCGGATTGAGTTCCTGACTCCTTGCTTTGGTCCTGGCCCATCTGGGGAGTGAACCAGCAGATGGAAGCTCGCTCTTTCTCTCTCTCTTTCTCTCAAATAAAAGTTTCTGGAAAAAAAAAAAATTCCTAACCCTTAAATTAATCTGTCTTGAGAGGATCGAGGCTAAAAGGGTGTGTTATCCTAAATTACAGAGAAATGGCTGTCTCCAGGGAGAGAGATTAGCCTTCCGGGGTGGGGGTGGGGAGAGTGTCACAGAAGAGCATTCATTTCCTTTATAAGACTTAGGACTTCTCAAACTATTGCCATTCATTACTTTCATAAAATAAAAATTTATTTAAAAAGTTATATAATATACCTGCCACTAAGTGCATTTTAGATTGCCTAGGTGCCTTTTACGTCTTCCTAACTATTCCAAGAAATAACAATTATTTTAGTAACACTATGGTAATATGTGGTGTACCCGTCTGTGTTCACATACACTTTATAGATTTTTCTAAAACAAACCTTTTATGAAAAGTAAAGGAAGACGTCACGTTGAGATCGATAGCTCCTTGCATCCTGCTTTAAGTGTTATATCTTGAAGTAGCAGCAAGTGCTTTATGGCAGAATCACGATAAGTCAATCTATAGACTTATCCTAATGAATTATAGAGGAACAGGAGGGAGCTAAAAAAAGAAGCCATTTTATTTTTAACATCGAGTGTCTTCTGAAAAATGGAACTGAGGGTAGAATTAATGATTTAATTAAACCACTTAATGTTTTATTAAAGTCGATATGGCCTAGAGTTCCTGTGCAACCATCAACTTATCAATAAAACCTCAGATTTGTTTTCACCGAAGAATTGATATTTATGATTCGATGTGCTTGTATTACAGAGCCTGGAATTATTTTCAGGAACTCACATACAGCCTGTATTCCAAAATCTTTCCACTAGAGGAGTACAAAATTCTACTGAAAAAAAAAAAATCAGGTCAGGTTCTGAAAATGATTTATTCAGCTCGGTTACTACTCTCCGAGAGGAGCTCCATTTCTGCTCCACTCAGCAGAATTTCTGTTCTGCTTAAGGCAAAGGCAGGACTCAAGGTCACCAGCGCCAAACCCACTTGAGGTCGGTGCCTTCGGCAGGAGGCACTGATGCAGCCAAGGTGATTTTCTCACTAGAACTTCTGAGTCCCTAGCTATTCTTTGGAGTATGTTTTCTCTCATCTTTAACTCCCCCCTCCCCCACCCCCATTCTGTATCCAATATAAATTTGTCTGTTACTCCCTGAAAGTAAATAGTCAAATAAGAGGAGAGGAAGGAAAGAAGGGGAGGCCTTCAAGGTCATTGACAAGGCTACCCTGTTTGCGCTGGGAGCACTGGGAGGAGGTGGCAAGGGTCCTAATAGAGACAGCAAGAATGAAGTCAGGCAAAAGCAGTGAATACAATGCAATACAGTGTGATTGTGCACCTCTCGTTTGGCCTAGTGCACATCGGTTCATTTATGAGACCTGGGACGGTGTGAGACCACACATCAGTAATCAGTTACACGGGCTAAGGCTCCATGCCCTTGCCGGTCCTATTAATGGCTTTGCTTTGGTCTGTGTATTGCTAGGGGGGGAACTTTCCAGACAAAATCTGCCTTCAAACAGAAAGGAGAATCTGTCGCTGCGTTGCTGACATCTATGTTCAACATCAAAGCCTCTGCTGGCGGGTCATGTTCCCACACTCGCCCAGGGCCAGGCTCTTCTCTGGTCACTCATCTGACGGAGAACACAGACACACGGAGGAATGTTGTATTCAAAGGTGTGACCCACACGCTTCAGGGCAACCCAACGTCACAGGCACCTTTTTTCTACATTGAGCCTAACTTTTCTTCAGTTCCAATGAAAATTTTAGAACTCCACAGGTTTCAAATGAATGGTGTTACAAGACAATGACCACCTGGTTTGAAAATTTTATGTCAGGGCTGGTGCTATGGTGCAGCGAGTTAAGCTGCTGCCTTGCTATGCTTGTATTTCATATAAGAACACTGGTTTAAGTGCTGGCTGCTCCGCTTCTGATCCAGCTCCCTGCGTATGCACAAGGGAAAACAGCCAAGAATGACCCAAGAGCTTAGGCCCCTGCCACCCACATGGGAGACTTGGATGGAATTCCAGGCTCCTGGCTTCAGCCTGGCCCAGCCCTGGCTGTTGTGGCCATCTGGGGAGTGAACCAGTAGATATGAGATTCTTTCTCTCTCCCACTGTCTCTTTGTCTCTCTCTTTCAGTCACTCTGCCTTTCAAATCAATCTTTAAAAGCAAATAAAAAATAAAAGGATTTTTGATGTTATTGACTATTGGCATACCTTGAGACATAGATCCTTACACACGTCTACTTTTCACTGCTCTACATACTCTGTTTCCTTATAATCTCTTTGTTCAGAGCCTCCTACGCCATTTGTCTCTTAGTTCTCTGCCCCAAAGGTTTCCATAACCTGATTCTTGCCCTGATTGCTGAACTATGGGGTGGATTTTTTTCTTATTCTTTCCTTCCTTTGTCTTTTTAAAATGTGTTTATTTCAGGGGCAGACAGAGAGGCAGACACAGGGAGCTAGACCCAGACAGACATGCTTCCATCTGCTGGTTCACTTGCCAATTGCCTCCAAGGCTGGGGCTGGGCTGAAGCTGACGCTGGGAGCCCGGAACTCAATCCAGGCATGGTGATAAGGGCCCAATCACTTTAACCATCATCCATTGTTCTGAGTCTGTGTTAGCCAGACTTTTTCGTAAAGCACAATACCCATGAACTTTTTGAAGAACCCTAATATGTGTGTATTTCAAAGTGCACCAAAATTAACTTATCTTTTAATTCCATTTTCCACAAACTTTTTCATAGCTACCAATTTCTTTCTCTTTTAAAATTTATTTTATTTATTTGAAAGGCAGAATTAGAGAGAGAGATCTTCCATCCCTTGGTTCACTCCCCAAATGGCCACAACAGCTGGGGCTGGGCTGAGCTGAAGCCAAGAGTCTGGAGCTCCATCTGAGTCTCCTGTTATTATAAAAACATGTAGAACCTCAGGATAAAGTTCTGGACACCTGGCTTGAAGCCAAGGTACATGTGAAATGGTCCTGCACTTAAAACATCTGCATTATGAAATGCTCTCAATTTTTTCCTTTTTTTCAATAGGACAGATCCATCAGTTTTATAAAGATGTATTCATTCATTTGAAAGATACACACACACACACACAGAATCTTCCCTCTACTGGCTCACTCCCCAAATTCCCTCTTGGCCAGGGCTGGTCTTGGCCAAAGCTAGGAGTCTGGAACTCCATCCAGGTCTCTCACATGGGTGGCAAGGGCCCAAGCATTTGGCTCATCTTCTGCTGCCTTCTCAGGTGCATTAGCAGGGAGTTGGACCAGAAGCAGAGCAACCAGGACTTGAACAGCTGCTCACATGGGATGCAGGCATTACAAGCGGTGCCTTAACCCGCTGATTCCTTCCACAAACTTTTAGAAATGCAAATAAACAGTTTCAGCAGATGATCTTTTCCCACAGAACATGGATGCAATTTAGACTTATTATTTTTAAGGAAAGGAGGAGGGATGAGAGGGAAGAGAAGAAGGGAAGAGCTAAAGTTTCCTTTGACAAACACCCATCTTGTTCCCCATTTCTCGTCTTTATTCGGTCCCACAGGCAACTCCCCCACACCAGGCAACCAGCAGCACGAAATGCATAATATTTTTCCAAACTTTTTATACTTACATATGAATCCAGAAATAACACACTGTACATATCCTTCTGTCACTCTTTTATTCAACGTTAAGTTTTTGAGCTCTGTCCCTGTTGACTTTTATGGATCTAGGGCACTGTCAGCTGATGTTTCTCAAAAACGCCCCCACTGCTTGCTAAGGAAGCGGCACTATTTGCTAAGGATATGGGAACAAGCGCGCCACCCCCATTCACAGTAAGTACCCTCATCCACCATCACTAAGAAATGGAGGTGGGGTGAGTGTTTGATGTGGCCAATAGGATGTTACTTAGCACACCCACATCCCATGTTGAAGGCTTGGGTTTGAGTGCCAACTGCACTTCAGATTCCAGCTTCTTGCTAATGTACACCTTAGGAGGTAGCAGGTTATAGCTCAAGTACCTGGGTCTCCAGCACTTGCATGAGAGACTCAGATGAAGTTCTTAGCTACCAGCTTCAGTCCGGGCTATATCCGGCTCCTTTAGGAATTTGGGGAGTGTACCTATAAGTGGAAGACCTCTTTCTCTTTCTCTGTCTCTCTCTCTCTCTCTCTCTCTTCCTCTCTCTCTCTCTTCTTCCCTCCCTCCCTTCTCTTTCTCTCCTCTCCCTTTAAAATATCAAGATAAACAAGTAATATTTAAGTGAAGGTATAGCTTTGGCAAATTAATAGAAGGATAACTTTACAGTAAATTTCATATGTAAAACCAAAATGAGGGGCCGATGCTGTGGTGCAGGAGGTTAATCCTCCGCCTGTGGCACCAGCATCCCTTATGGGCACCAGTTCTAGTCCTGGCCGCTCCTCTTCCCATCCACCTCTCTGCTATGGCCTGGGAAAGCAGTAGAAGATGGCCCAAATCCTTGGGCCCCTGCACCCATATGGGAGACCCAGAAGAAGCCCCTGGCTCCTGGCTTTGAATCCTCCCAGCTCCAGCCATGTAGGCCATTTGGGTAGTGAACCAGCAGATGGAAGACCTTTCTCTCTGTCTCTCTCCCTCTCACTGTCCGTAACTCTACCTGTCAAATAAATAAAAATTTTTTAAAAACCTTAAAAATAAATAAAATAAACCCAAATGAAACAGAATACTCTCCTTTGGAAAATTTAAATAATTTTATACTTGAGAAAAGCTTGTCCCCATCTGGCCAAATGAAGGTGCTATGAAAGTTCAATCCAAGAATACTCCTGGGCTTTGAATCCATTGTCTTTTCTTGTGGTTGAAAATCAGACACATTTTCCCCCAAAAGCTTTTGCCAATGTGTGGTTTCTTCTAAAGGAGTTAAGTAAATGTCAACAGGCAGGCCAGCACCCTTAGGAATATTTCCGTCACTCAGCTGATCTATTTCGGGTGATGGTTTGCATATAAAGGTTCACTCACTCTTCTTGACACATTTCCAGAAAACATGCACATAAGACTCCTACTCTTAAAAGATTTTTCCTCGGCCGATGTTCCGTACGTAGCACCTTTTACGTAGCCTTTGCTCAGGTGCTGTTTTTGGACAGCATCCACTTAGCTGTGTGCATGACTTCTTTAAGTGTGAAATCTGCACCCCACAGTTCCACCTCAAGTTTTTTTTTTAAGTCAAAAAGAAAACATCATATTTAATTTAAAGGGGAAAAAAACCCCAGACATTGTCTACATGAATACAACGGAGCAAACCAACCCAGAAAGAGTTCTACATCTCGAGGGCCACACTGAGGGCAGGGCTGGGGCAAAACGAGACCGCCATGTAGCTTAAGTTACCTCTAAGTTACTTGCAAATCAACTCATTTCAGGAGTGGGAGAATCCTTGGATAATCAAATTTTACGCAAATTCTCCCGTGAACGTCCTGTCCCGGTAAAGAGACAATTGTCCAAAGTCTGCTATTTCTACACAGAGTCTATCTACTCTACTTCAGCAGACTCCCAGGGGAGAGGCAGCCAGCAGGACACTGTGTCCCTGGACAAATGGCATCGGGATGTTCTGTTTCGCTGATTTATATATCTCTTCGCATGCTTCTTCATCAGTTTCTAAGGTAGTCACTGTTTCTCCCACATCTCCCAGTATCATATTTTAATGCTGATCATAAGCATACAACGTGCCTCGAAACTCTCAGTCGTTTCTCATTCTCACGTGAATTCATTCATGCAGGCGGAGCCTGAGATCCAGCGGCTCCTCCACAGCGATGCTGGTTTGTGGCTGGTCCACGTCGTCCACCTTGTTTCAGACCCTGCGCCGTTTCTCGCCTCTCGCGAGAGCAGGAGAACACCTCCAGTCTCGGGGAAGAAGCAATGTCCACCTCAGGTTTTAATAGAAGTTCCTAGGAAAGCTGCACGTGTGCCAATAGCATATGTGCATCAGTAGGATGGCGGCGCTCCTGATGCGCACGCCAACCCCAGAGCCAGGTCCCCGTGCTACATCCACCCTTCCCCATCAAGCCTTCCCCTCTACTGCTGGTTCTGGGGCTTTAGCCAGCACACTGAGGCTCCCTTTGCTGTCCTCCACTAGCTCGAACTCCCGCAGTCTCGGTCAGAGAACAAGCTATTTGTGTTGATAAATGCCGGCAAGGGTGCCGTGTGGTATCATGTTGGGAACCATAAAACCTCTCCTGTGCACCCCGGTGGAAAGTCACGAGGCCTTGAGCTATCAGTAGGACAAACACTGTCTGATGAGAGCAAAGGGAACAAGGGCCAGCAAATCCACCGACTCGGAAAGCCACCATCCCTGCACGGCGAACACTCTGGTCCATTTCTCCCGATCTGTCCCGTCTTTCTGATCTCTGTTTTGTTACTTCTAAACACTTCTCTGTCTCTTCTTCAACGTGGACTTGAGGGACCCCAGGGTTAAGGACTGCAGGTGTGAAAAGGAGAGTTACCACTCGTGCACGCCGCCAAAAACCAGCTCGCTGCACAATTCACACTGGAGACGAAGTAGCATGACTTTCTGAGTCGGAACATCACTTGCTCTGTGTTTTGTTTTGCTTTGTTTTTTCAGTTCTGCCAGTAATTTGTTGCTAAAAGTAGGTGACAACTGAGATAATACCTAAACAGATTCACCTTAAGCCCTTGAATGACTCATTTTGTTTCCACTACTTGTAGAACAAGAATCAAAAGATAGGACTCTCTAAATTATCTGGATGTATGTTATTCTTGCACAAAGTTATAATTTAAGCTAATTTTCCTTTAATGAGCTTCCTAAGGAAATCCCCCCCAGTCAGCAGTTGGCTCAAATTGAGAAACCACAAACTTATTTTAATATCAGCCTAAGCAAAACGCATAGCAGAGGCTAAGGGAGTGGCTATCACTGCCCAGTGTATTCTCGAATCAAAGCTACAGCATTTGAGGGCTTAGAAACTTAATTTTCGATCAATTGTGCTTTTATTATACTCTGTCTAGGTAACTAATTGGAGCTGACTGCTTGTTCTAGAATGACTGTTTTGAGTGTCAAGAACGAAAAGATGTGTGTCAGTAGAATCTTGCAGCATAGAATCCTGCCTCTGTGTCCAGAGAGCAATTGCTACACATTTTCAATGAATAATGCAACAGATCCTAGGGTGAAACTACTGAACTACCTGACATCAAGTTTGTCACTTTCAAACACAGTATGGCCTGTAACCCGCCACCCTCGCCCATCCTCCTTCCCTGCCAGCAATTCTTTAATGAAAGCCCAAGTCCTCTTACTCTTCCTGTCACTGCTGCAGTCCAAACTCTCATGGTTTCTGTTTCTATGTGATCAGCAGTCGCCCCCACCGTCACCGTAGCACAACCCTTATTTGAATGCTGAAAAGTCTCCCATTTAAAGTGCCCCGTAAGGGGGGCTCCTGTATTGTAGCCTGTGAAGCTGCACCCCACAGGAATACTGCTTCTAATCCAGCTCCCTGCTCATGTGCCTGAGAAAGCAGTGGAAAATGGCCCAAGTGCTTGGGCCCTTCCACCCATTTGGGAGACCTGGATGAAGCCCCAGGCTCCTGGCTTCGGCCTAAGCTGTTGCCACCATTTAGGGAGTGAACCAGCAGGGGCAAGGTCTCTCTTTCTCTCTGCTCTCCCCCTTTCTCTGTAACTCCCCCTTTCAAGTGAATAAGTAAAAGTTCCCTTGATTATCTCAGCATCTTACGAAATCTCTATTCCCCAGCAGTGGTAGGCAGCTCCCAAAGATGGCATTGCCAGATATTTGTGATACGTTATATCATGCAAGAGAGACTTTGCATCCATAATTAAGGCTACAGCTCTTAAAATAGGGCGATTATCCTGGAATATTCTGCTAGGCCCAATGTAATCACATGAGCCTTAAAAGAGATTTCTCTCCAGCTAGAGGCAGAAGCAGCATACCAGAAGGGACTGTCAGAGAGATTCAAAACATGGAAAAGTCTACATTCACCCTGGCTGGCTCAGAAATGGAGGGAAGGTGACAAGGATTCTAAGCTGGCCTGAGGAGCCGAAAGAGGGAATCAGTTGTCAACAAGCAAGGAAATAGACCTCAGCCATTGGACCACAAGAAACTGAATCCTTCCAAAAACTGGAATAGGTGTGGAGCAGGCTCCTCTCTAAGGCCTCCAACAAAGACCGCAGCCAATGGACCCTTTACCTTCAACCTTGTAAGACCAAAGTCAGAGGAACCGGAACTTTGAGCCACACAATTGCAAGATAATACAACTTTGTGTGCTGTTTTAAGCAGCTGTGTGCATGGTCATTTGTTACTGCAGAAATAGAAAACTATTGCACCAACAAATCCATCCAAACTCTCCTGTTCAAGATCCCTCAGAGTCTAGGCAGCTATTCAACCAATCCTACTAATTTCCATCTGCTTACAAACATAGGCTTTCAATGTCTGTTTGGCCAGGCTAAGTTTTGTACACAGAGCTTATATTCCTTGGGGGAGAAAAAAAATGGCTAGAGAAGTAAGAAAATAATATAAATTCAGAAATGCAAGATAGAGAAAGCAAGATGTGCTCTCCAGCTGCTGAAAGCATGGTCAATAAAGCACCCCAGCTGTCGGTTCTTCCAGCACCTACCTTGGCCATAAAGAGCTGCCTTTGCCAAGATCATGACTTTCCTGAAGAAATCTGCACCTGGTGACTGAGTGGGGAAGAGGAGACAGGGAGACCTAGTCACTGGCTCAGCATGGAACAGTATTTGCTGCAGAGCTCCCCAAAGGGATGCCTGAGGCTATGTCCAACCCACTTCACAGTTTCACTTCTTCCTCTGCCAAATTCTACTCCCATTCCCATTTTCCTTTACCAAGTTAGTTTCTATGTTACCTTTTCGTTGCTACAAACAAAATACCTGAGATGAACTTCTTGGGAAGGGAAAAGGTTTATTTCTGCTTACTGTTGTGGAGTTTCACAGTATAAGATCAGGTGGTTCCATTAGTCTGGCATCTGTTGAGGGCAGAGCACATACAGAAGGAGGATCACATGGTGTCCCTGGAAGTAGACACAGAGGGAGCACACTCTGCTGCTATAACATGCTGTCAAGAACTACCTTCCAAGAGTAAGCTCACAGTACCCTGAACACCTTCAACAAAGGCCACCTCCCAGACACTATATTTATATCAACCCTCTACCCTGAATCTGTCAACCATTGCCACTAATCCATTAGCCATTCACACAAGACATCGAGGGTTAAGTGTCTGCATGGTTTGGAGAGCTAAATCCTGTTCAAACTGCCAAGTCCTGGCTTTGGACTGGCCCAGCCCTGGCTGTTGTGGGCATTTAGGAATAAACTAGCAAGTGGAAGCATTCTCTCTCTCTCTCTCTCTCTCTCCTCCCATCCCACTCCTTCCCTCTCTGCCTGCTCCCCCACTCTTTTTATCAAATAAATAAATAAACACAATTTTAAAAAGAAAATAAGGCAGGTTAAGGAGAGTGTCTGGGATAGCAGCACAGAGGAAGGCAATAACATAAAAATCCTCCTGTAATAAAGACTCAAAAAATAAGTTTGAAAAATGATTTTTAAGCTTGTATGAAATTAGGAAATACCTTGGAATTCAATAAACAAAGGTAAAATTGAAAACTAAATAGTAACAGTGTAAGCTAACATTGGATGGGAAGTAGTTGGACTTTCACATAGAATTTGACAAGAGCTCTGATTTTAATGCATACACAGGGATAGGAGAAAAGACCATAGGCCCATGTGAAACAGAAATTGGCTTTGCAATTCTTACCCAAACCTGTGACTCTAGGAGAATTACACTTTTAGTAGATGGATCTCAAGCTATCTGCCAACAAAAACTACCCAGAAGCTTAGTTCTGCCATGAATAAGAAAAATAAATATCTCATATGTGCAAGATTGTATCACACACGAGGTATGAGTTCCACTTGGGTGGTTTAAGAATTCCCAAGCAGAGAATGAAGGTATGTCCTGGGCACAAAACATCTCTGGGTGGCAGCAAACCAGTCTGTTCTAGATTGCAACAGAAAGCAACAGCACCAGCAGGTGAGAACACAATCAAAGGATCACAAGACACACATCAGGGAACTGACTGGGATGAGGGACAGGCAGACAGAATCTCATAAAACAAGCATAATTAAAATAAGATAATTAAAGTAAAATAGGAGATAAACATATTGAAACTATAAGAAAATTTCAAGACACTGAAACAACAAATTTGAAAAACAAATATTACTCCTGAAAATAACAACATTTAATGATTGAAAGTAAAAATTCAATGGTTAGGTTAAACAGCAGGTCAAACAGAGCTGAAGAGAGAATTAGCAAAATAGAAAATGTCTCTAGGAACATTCATCCAAGGCAGTATAGGACATGGAAGAGCCATGCAGCGCTGCATTCAAGAGAATCTATTGAGGGATGAGGGTTAACTGATAATCACAGGCACTAAAACTTTGGACTCGCAGGTGCATTTATCTGAGCTCTAGTTTCAGGAACACTAGACCTAGGCTCTTCCTGTCCAACAGGAAATTCTACAAAATTCAAGAACTGCATTGCAGTCTGAGGTCTTTCCTACCAGGTCCTTCCTGCCTTTTCTCATTGCCGGTCCTGCATGGTGGCCCCAAGGCTCCCTCCTTTTGTGCCTTTCGTTTCCTCTAATAAATCTGCAAATCTGATCCTGCCTTGGCTTCCTCCTCTTAGGACAGAGGCACACAAAAACGGAACTGCTGTAACGAGGCAACAGCATTCACATTTTACATGGGATGGCATCATCCGAATCAGGACACTTAATAGCTACTTTACTCTATGAGAGCAAAGAAGCAGCCAGAGTTTGATTAGATTTATTTTTCCCTAAGAATGCCTGTTAAGATTTTAAAGAAAAATCATCAAAGATTATAAATGGAATGAAATTTTTGGAAACCTCAAAGAAAAATGAATACAGGAAATGTTATTCATTAAATAGAAATATAAAGAAGAAAACTCAAAGCAACAAAAATATGAGCTAAGTAAAAAGCACAATTTATGATGGGAGAAAGGATCAAGAAAAACAATAATCAAAACAAAATCTGTATTCAAGTTGAGACTCTTGTATTCATGTGGGTTATTAAAATTGAACTTACTTGTTGGAATAAGGAAAGCATTAACCTTGAAGTTACCCAAAAACTAAAATTCTATGGAAAGTTATTCTAAGAAAAGATTGCCTAAAATTGGAGTTAATTTTTAATATCAGAAAGAGCATTTTAAAAATGTTTAAGTATTTGGCTGGTGCCGTGGCTCAACAGGCTAATCCTCCGCCTTGCGGCACCGGCACACACCGGGTTCTAGTCCCGGTCAGGGCGCCGGATTCTGTCCCGGTTGCCCCTTTTCCAGGCCATCTCTCTGCTGTGGCCCGGGAGTGCAGTGGAGGATGGCCCAGGTGCTTGGGCCCTGCACCCCATGGGAGACCAGGAAAAAGCACCTGGCACCTGGCTCCTGCCATCAGATGAGCACGGTGCGCTGGCCGCAGCGCACCAGCCGCGGAGGCCATTGGAGGGTGAACCAACGGCAAAGGAAGACCTTTCTCTCTGTCTCTCTCTCACTGTCCACTCTGCCTGTCAAAAAAAAAATGTTTAAGTATTCAACAGGGAAAAACAAAGGCATTTGATAATGATAAAAGGATTTCACTATAAGTACAATAACCCTGAATCTGTAAGCACCTAACAACATGCTTTGAAAATACATAAACAGGCTAGTGCCACAGCTCACTAGGCTAATCCTCTGCCTGTGGCGCCGGTACCCTGGGTTCTAGTCCCGGTTGGGGCAACGGATTCTGTCCCGGTTGCTCCTCTTCCAGTCCAGCTCTCTGCTGTGGCCCAGGAAGGCAGTGGAGAATGGCCCAAGTCCTTGGGCCCTGCACCTGTGTAGGAGACCAGGGAGAGGCGCCTGGCTCCTGGCTTCAGATCGGTGCAGCACGCCGGCCGTAGCAGCCATTTGGGGAGTGAACCAACGGAAGGAAGACCTTTCTTTCTCTCTCTCTCTGTCTCTCTCTCTAACTCAGCCTGTCCAAAAAAAAAAAAAAAAAAAGTATCCCTGTATGTAATATTTAGAACCAATTATTAGAGTATATATATTCTTTGTAATTAGATGTAAAACATTTACAAAAATTAATCAAAGTAGATACAACTGAGCAAGACACAATACACACTAAAGCAATGACACAATGCAGACCCGTTCTCTAACCAGAATAAAGACCAATTAGAAGCCAGCAGCAAAACACCCCCAATCCCATACATTTGAGAATGTTGAAACACCAGTTTAAACATTTTGTGGTTCAAAGATTAAATGATAACAGAAATTATTTTAAAAATTAGAATTCAACAGCAGTGGGTCACAGTTGATGTCATACTTGACAAGAGTTCACAGTCTCACATTCTTGTGCTGCAGGAAATTTGTTAAATAAAATGACAAGCATTCAATCCAAGAGGTCAGTGTGAAATTTAAAAAGTAAGCCCAAACAAAGTAAAACTAACTGAGAAACAAGAGTAAATGTGTGGAAAGGAGTGGGTACTTTAGACATAATGGTAATAAATAGTCTCTCTAAGGAGATGACATTTGGACAAATACAAACTTTTTCTTAAAAGTAGCAGCATGCACATTTCACTTTCTGCTCTGCTATGGAAGGAGACAGGAAATTCGCTTACCAGTCTACAGTTCGCAGCAGGTGTGTATATGGAGTGGAAAATCATGCATCTCTTGGTTCATGCATCTTCCCTAAGGGATAAAGTCATAGCTACTGCAAGCGTTGTAAGAATAGATCTCTTGGGGAGAGGGTGATGACAGAGTGTGGGAAGGGAGTTCGTTCTCTGAAAATTGGAGAAGTTCTGAGTACTGTGACCCAGTGGCCCCAGTGAGAATTGGCATCTGCCCCATGTATTCCCAGCCACGCAACCCTGCACCTTTGTGATAAAAGATTCCCCCTGCCTACTACCTACAAATACGACCACCCTTCCTGACTACAACACCACCAACCCATTGCCAGTCAGAGGCTTGCGCTTCCCCTCCTAAGGCAGCGTGTGCTCATGGCTTTTGCCCTTCCCACCCTGTCCATCACCCATCAGGTTGAGCTGACTGCTAACTCACTTTCTCCCAAAGAGGTTACCCCGTCCTTTACAACAGCACCACTGTCACAACGCAGCTCATCCATCCTCACTGAGAATTTTACTCCCCCCTATTTTGGAGCTCCACTAATTTGATCCAATTTCCCACACCTGAGTCTGCAGAAAATCCACCTGGGGCCTCCTTATTACATCTCTCTACTTCTCTAACTAGCACTTATCATCTGATTATTCTTTTACTTCCTTCCTTGACTTTATTTACTTGATTTTTATGCCTCCTCCCAACCCTATAAAATTATTATCTCCATGAGAACGGGCCTTTCTGTATCTTGTTCACTACAATAAGCCCCTCTCCTGATGCTGCCAGGCACATTGAAGGAACTTCACAAATATTCGTGAAAAGATTAATTCCCATAATGAACGAGTTTTTTCCATATATGACCAGGGAATCTTCTTTCCATATGAGGCAAGAGGGAGGATCATTAGCGCCAGAGCCGCTCTTTGGCACAATTCTGCCATTTTAGCGTGTAAGTGACTGTAGAGATAATGGTATGCAGTTCTCTCTTGTCCATCTTTCTCTGCCACATGAGAATTACGCTCCCGATATGCTGGCCTCGTGCCCAGATTCAACGGACTATACTACATCGATTTTAGCTGGGGCAAGATGCCAGCCAAAGACCATTTGGGAAGAATTTCCCACAGTAGGCAGAACGTGACACTTCATATGCAAGCTTAAGCTGCTCTCAGCAGCAAGTGAGGCCAGGCAGGCTCCTTCAGAGGCTGCACTGTGAAGCCGTACACCTGGGCGTTCTGGAACATGACAGCAGACGAACTGTCTCCTGTTTAAACCCCACCGCATGCAAACCTGGGAAATCCACTCACACAGCAAGAAACTTCCCGGATCTTGTTAATCGCAGACAGTTTGTGGCTCCTAGTTAATCCTCGCCTCCTTGAAAGACTTTCTCTCTGTCGTTCACTGACATCAAAGTTGCCTAAAAGCTCAGCAATCAGCAACACCCAGGTCAACGTCATTCACATTATCTTTGATTTTTCAGCAAAACTGTGTTGAGCCAAAAAATAGACTGTTAATTGAAAAGAAAATGGCCATAGAATAAAAGTGTTATTTTAATTAACAAACAATTTCCTGGTCAAGTATTCAAACTATTCAGCTTTTTTTTTTTGGAATTTATTTTATTTATTTGAAAAGCAGAGCTATAGCGAGAGAGGGGAAGAAACAGAGAAAGGCAGACAGACTCACACACACACACACACACACACACACACAGATCTTCCACCTGCTGATCCACACCTCAAATGGCCACAATGGCCAGAGCTAAGCCAGGAGCCAGGAGCCAGGTTCTTCATCCGGGTCTCCCACGTGGAGGCAAGGGTCCAAGCACTTGAGCTGTCCTTCTCTGCTCTTCCCAGCGCATTAGCAGGCAGCTGAACCAGAAGTGAAGCTGGAACTTGCACTGGTGCCGATATAGGATGCTAGATTGCAGGTGGCAGCTTAACCAGCAGCGCTACAGAGCCAGCCCCACACCAGTCAACTTTCACTGAGTCCTGTAAGACCAGTGCAGTAAGGTCTAATGGGCTGCACTGACAGACTCTCTGACTCATCTCACATTTTACTTGTTCCAGAGAGAATAATCTTTCTATATTTCCTTGCTATTTGTTTTCTCTCGACTCCCACTAATTTTATGAGCTTATTTGTTTCCCCAATAAAACACAGGCTGCTTACAGATGAGAACCATGTCTTGTTTTCTCATTGTGTCCCTAGAGTTCAGTGCATTGTCTGGAATAGAATGAGTGCTAAATATATGGATTCCATTGAATAGATGAACCAATATAGATAGACGCACACAAGGAATAATGAATGAACCACTGTGAGCATTATAGCTTATCCCTCAATTCAGACACTGCTCAACTCAAGACTTCTGATACAGCTACATAGGGGCTATCTCCTTAGACATGGCAGTTCTCCAGCTGAATGTCCTATAATTCCATCTAAATCTGACCTTGTCTACCAGGTGATCATGTCAGAGCCTACAGGTCCAGGGCTCAGTCCCACAAGGTGGCCCCATGCCAGAGGCCACACACAAATCTCAGATTGTGACCTGTACTTCTGGTCAACTGGCTATAAACCAAAGGTTCCCACAACCTTCTCTTAGGTGGAATTAATTTGTTAGAATGGCTCACAGAACTCTGGGAAATGCTTTATTTATGTTGAATAGTTTGTTAATAAAGGGTCTAATACAGAACACAGATGTATAGCCAGATGAAGAGACACACAGGGTATGATCTGGAAGGGTGCTGAGTGCAGGAGCTTCTGTCCCCCTGGAGTTAGGTGCATGGTGCCGCAGCTCACAATGTGATTGTCAACCCAACCTGGAAGTTCTCCTAACCCCATCACTCAGGCATTTTTATGGAGGCATGCTAGAGTCTTCACTATTTCCAGCATGGTGTGGTCTTTCTAGTGAGCAATCCTGTCCAGAAGTCCCTGGGACAATAGACACTCCTATCATCCAGGAAATTCCAATAGTACTAAGAGCTCTGTGTCAGCAACCAGGGAAGAAGCCAAAGATTAGAACAGGAGATTCTTTTTAGAGATTTTTATTTATTTATTTGAAAGTCAGAGTTACACAGAGAGAGAGAGAGGGGTAGAGACAGAGAGAGAGAGAGAGAGAGAGAGAGAGAGAGAGAGGTCTTCCATCTGCTGGTTCACTCCCCAGATAGCCAAAACAGCCAGAGCTGTGCAGATCTGAAGCCAGGAGCTTCTTCCAGGTCTCCCACATGGGTGCAGGGGCCCAAGGACTTGGGCCGTCCTCCAGTGCCTTCCCAGGCCACAGCAGAGAGCTGGATTGGAAGTGGAGCAGCCAGGTCTCAAACCGGTGCCCATATGGGATGCCGGTGCCTCAGGCCAGGGCTTGAACCTGCTGCGCCACAGTGCCGGCCCCAGAACAAGAGATTTTATTGGTACCTTATTGCTCAGGAAATTAGAAGAGTTTTAAAAGATCTGTGTCAGGAACTGGGAGCAGGAATCTATCATCTATCATTTCTTTTCTTTCTGGTCACGCTCAGAGCTTTCACGTGTACTGCAGGAGACATTCAGCCCAGGCTCAGGAACAGCCCAAAGGAGATTGTATCCTCACAGAAACATTCCACTAATGAAAGTTGAGAGTCAGTGAGTGGACAGATGCCAGCTTCCTGCCCTTCGGACAGACAAGTCTCAGAAGCATTCTGTACTTGCTTGTTCAAGTCTCAGCAGAGTCCATCCCCTGTTGCCCACAGCCACGCTCGTGCTACCATGGCCTTGTGCTGACTTTCACTGCTCTCTCCTGCACATCTGCTTCCTGGGATCATCACACATGCCAACTACCGGCTCTCAAGTCCTTGTGTCTAGCTTCATGTTCCTGAAATTCAAAGTATCGTAATGGGTTTATGCGGGACTCTCGATTTGAGAAGAATGGCCATGATCCTAAATGACCTAGGACATGATGACAGTCTCAGAAACCATACATGAGAATACATCACACCACGTAGGATCCACCACTGAGCAACATAATGGAAGGGAAAGTATTGAATCTAGTTCAAGAACAGAGAAAGTGCCTATCAATTGGCTCTTCTGTCTTTCCCATCTACTTTTCATTCTCTCTGCATTTTCTTTCTCTATAGTGTGTGTAGGAACTCAAAGACATCAGTTTCCAAGCTACACCCACCAATTTTGCTGCTCAAAAGCCCCACACTGATCATCCTTTCTGGACGTTAAGGTGCCTTCATAAAAATCCAGTTGTATGCCCTAGGAAGGAACCTTTATTTTCCTGTAACCAAAAGAGAAAACTGAAGGCCAGAATTCAAGTAAGGTCCATTGATGTAGTACAGCTCTCCAGAGACAGACCAGTAGGAGGCAGAGAGAGGTGAGAAAGGAGGAGGGGGACTTACTGAGGGGATTGACTAATATAGTGTTTGAGAAGTCACACAACAGTCTGTGTACAAGCTGGAAACACCGGGATCTGGTAGTGCAGCTTAGTCCAAGCCCAAAAGCCTCACAGCCAAAGAAGTGGCTGTCTAACTTAGTCCAAGGCTAAAGGCCTGAGAACCCCAGGGGGCCCACTGGCATAAGTCCTGCTGTCCAAGTGCCAGAGAGCCTACGCTTCCAATAATGAGAATAAGGGTCTCCTAGGAGAGGAGGAAGGTGAGGGAGAATTTGCCTTTCTTCTACCTTTCTGTTCCATCCAGATCCCCAGAGGATGGGATGGTGCCTGTCCATGTCCAAGGCCAACTCCCCCACTGAGGCCATGGACTTGTGTGTCAATCTCCTTTGCACTCACCCTCACAGACACATCCAGAAATAATATTTTATCAGCTCTCTAGGTATTCCTTCATCCATGCAACTTGACAACCAACACTAACCATAACTCTCTCAGGCGGTGCCTCTCCAAGAAGGCAGACGTGAGACCACAGGGGACCAAAGGATTGTCCAAAACGAGAAGGAGAAGAAGAGTAGAGCAGAGGGTCTGTTTACTTCTTTTTGTACCCAGGAACAACCTCACTACTGCATGCACAGGCCTGTGGCAGAAGTTCTGGTGGTGCTTCCTGAGCTGGGAAAACGGCCCTTACTGATGACGTCGGGCTTGTGAGGAGAGCTGCTCTGTGTGTCAGGGCTCAGTGCCCACTACC
Source organism: Sylvilagus floridanus (assembly GCA_949820135.1). Taxonomy (NCBI): domain Eukaryota; kingdom Metazoa; phylum Chordata; class Mammalia; order Lagomorpha; family Leporidae; genus Sylvilagus; species Sylvilagus floridanus. The sequence goes on along the minus strand of OX463246.1, from coordinate 24,855,265 downwards.
ACACACACACACACACACGCACTTCCTTATGTTGAAGAAGGTAATGCAGTTCAGACAACTGTGAGGACTCGGTGAAGTGTCAATCCAGACGAGAGGGACACCAATCCATGCTCAACACCCCATAGCACTGCCAATGTTGTTTCAGTAGTGCCTACATGAAATCATTTCCGCTGGATACCTAATCAAATCATTGTGTTTCCTTTATCTCACTCCTACCTCCAAAAGGAACTTAAGCTAGCTGTAATGTAAGAGGCCTAATGACAGTTAATCAAGAATAAAGTCACCAGAGTTATGGGAGAGCTGTACAACAGCACAGCCAAGGGGATCTATAATAACTGAACAAAAGTTGTGAGTTTCTTAGAAGCCAAAACAAAAGGGAGATATGGTGAAAGTGTATGACCTTCACTATAAATTTAATTTTTTTGTGATTTTTTTAAAAATCTATTTGAAAAGCAGAGACAGAATGAGAGAGAGATAGCAGCTTCCATTTGCTGGTTCAGTGCCCAGATGCCTCCATTGACTGAAGTTGGGGTGGAAGTCAGGAGTTGGAACTCAAGAATTCTCCCATGTGGATGGCAGGAATCCAACTACTAAAGCCATCACTACCACCTCCCAGAGGCTGCAAGCAGGAAGCTGAGGCAGCAGAGCTTAGAATATCTGGGTACTCTGATGTGGGATATGGCATCGTAACCACTAGGTTAAACACTTGCTCCTCCATTAACAAGACTTAAAATGCTTAACAACTTGGGATTAAAAGCAGTTTTGTGTTTCTGAACCACACAATGGATTTTCTCTTCACATTTTTATTCCCAATAAAAGTGGCCATTTTATGACCTTTTTATATTAACCTTTACAAAGACTTAGAGTATAAATTTAATTATTGTTTACTGTAAGGGGATGTTGGTCAGAATTTAAAGAAAAATTCTATTTTTTATATGAAAATAGGTTTAATCCCATGTTAATGAAATTCAGAGAGTGGCACTTTTTAAATCAGGATAATAGAACTAATTCAGAATGATTAGCTCTTGCACCACTTTTTAGAAAGTCTCTCCAGCCCCACCACATGAGTACCCCCTTTTCACCCCATGTGGTGCTCATGAGATTGGCGATAATTAGATTCCAAACTCCCTACCCATAGGGGTGGGTGAGCAACTAAGCCAAAGTAGACTAATGGGGCTCCAACTCCCAAGAGATTGGATTTTGAAGAGAAACACACGGGGCACAGGGACATCATGGCTGAATCATCTGGACCACCATGCCAGATGTGCAGGCACTGGGCCCCCAGGCCCCTTCTACCACTGTTCTCCCAGCTGCTCTGCCTTCTGTACATCTCATCACAGGAATGTTCTCCGTCGCCAGTTCCATAAGTCACCTATCCAGAATCCAGACTTAAAGTTCCCCCTTTTATTAACTTATGCTCCTGAGTCAGTTTTCCTTTTCTTATAAATATAACACTTGTTAACTGATAAAATTCCAGTGAAAGTGTGGGGAGCTTCCTTAGGGTAATACCCCCGGTATCTCCCTCACTCGGTCCTCATTAGGAAGCAGAAGGCTCAACTGGAAAGTCTGGGAGGAGAAACTGAGCATGCCCCGTTCAGCTCTTCTTAGTTCTTCCAGATAATCCACAGTGAGTGCTGCTTAGGAGACCTGGGTTTCTGGCTGTCTGTCATTGACTATTTATTAATCCTTGCAATTCAGTGTCAGCAAGTGCGTGACTGCCATGAGTGCTCTTGTCCCACTGTTTGCATAACCAACCCAATTCTGACCACTGAGACTGACTCCTCTCTCTCTCTTTCTCTCTCTCTCTCCCTCCATCTTCACCTTAGTAGGTTCAGACCTAGATGGGAAGAAACAACAGTGTTTATTAGGTATCATCAAACCCCAACAGAAAGCAGGGGTCATTTTAATAACCTAGAATAATTTTCACTATGAGCTGAAAACTTCTGAGATGACTAAACATGGATTGGAAAGTACACCTAATAGACTAATAGACCTAATAGACTGATCCTAAATCCAGTGGTTAGGGGTCTGGGACAGATGAGAGATTTACTCCAAGTGTAGGCTAATCCACTTTTGTGAGCTGCCATGGTCATTGTAGCTCACCTTTTCCTCCGTTCACTGCTCATCATAAAGAGGGTATGAGAACTCAGATTTGATAGAGCGTGCTCTCAGAATTGTAACTATGACTGCTAAAGGGACAAATGCTGAGTTGTCATGTGCTTGTGGGATGTGTTTACAGATTCTGATAACTTCTAAATGTGATGGCCTTCTGTGTAAATGTCTCAGAAGGACCCTTTCTCTAAAAACTAGGTCTCTTGAGGAGACTCTATATTGAAGATCAGAAGAAGTAATGATTAATAAGTTGGAATGGCCGATGTCTAGTGCAAAAAAAAAAAACCCAAGTTATATCCTAGCTTTGGTGTTTATATCTTGCACTTTTATAGAGAATACCAAGTAGTAAATTAACACCAATGGTTGATGAGGCAGGTGCTTGGCATGCCCGCATCCCATAGTGGAGTGCCTGGTTTGACTCCCAGCTCCCCTCTTAATTCCAACTCCCTTCTAATGTATGACCTCAGAGGCAGCAGGTGACAGTTCAAGTGGTTGAGTCCCTGCCACCCACACGAGAGATCTGAATGTTGTCACAGCTCCGCGTCCTGTTTTTCTGGGCCATGTCTCAGCTTATTGCAGGCATGTGGGCAGTAAACTAGCTAATGGGAGCTCTCTGTCTCTCTTTCTTATCTTCCCCTCCCTCTCTCTGCTTCTCAAATAAATAAAATAAATCATTAAAATAAATTGAAATGAGATTATATATATATATATATATATATATACATACATTATCAGTTTACTAAATGGATAAAATCAGGAACCATATGACAAATACTGAAGTATAGTCTGTACTGTCATTCATTGTTGCCTATTGACAGCTTAGCTGTTTGACCTACAAAATTAAATGTGCATGTAGTTTCCAGGACAGTCTCACATTCACAAGATTATAAACCTGAATCTACAAGATTAGTAAAGACATTTCAATTTCTCCAAGATTACATTTTCACGTTAGTGATTTCACCCAAAGATAGAAATCGATCTTGGGATCTCAGTCATTATGTATAACAGATGAGAAAGATTTTTGGAATGGAGTGACCTTAAGTCAAGTTCAAGATGGACCCTTGTTTCCCGATTAGTACCACAGTCCTCTGAAATGCCAACAAAGACTTTCATAAAATATCTTTTAAAAATCTCCAATTTCACTGTCTCCTCTATACAGAGCTAGAGAACCTTGCACTTATTCAAGCATCCAAGCTTAAAGTGAGCAAACATCACAAATCCTGCAAACATATTGTGTCTTAGGAAAGAAATCACAGCACGTGCATAGCTCTGGTACCACATTTGCAATTCTTAACTACTTTTTCAAGCACCTGACTTCTGCGAAAAGAAAAAATCATTCCAAGTCTAAGAATTAGTGGTGAGTAAAGTTGGCAACATTTGAATTTTTCACATGTCTATTTATAACACCATATTTTAAACAAATTCAACTTAAAACAAAAACTCTGAGTATACCTTGGACAGGAATTGTCTACAGTGGTAGCAAAAGCAAATGACAGCCTCATCACACTCTCCATCAGTGTACTCAAAGCCCCCAACTAGCATACCAGCTAAGGAATAATATTGGGTTTGCTATGCAAATTAAACTTTAAGACAAGTCCCATATTTTCATGAACATTAAAGTCATCCCTAATAAGTATGCAATCTGGGTGAAAAACAGTTGTTCTTCTATGCAAGCATAATATCAAAACCAACTCTTCCTTCCAGCCAGACTGTTATCCTAAGCCTGCATACACGGATACTTTGAGTGTACCCGTATAAATCATTTGATTCTCTACATTTTCTAAATAACCATGTATAATTAAATAAGTTTAATAACCATGACCATAAGCATAACCTAATAACAGTAACTAAAGAACTACATGGGTAGCCATACTTAGCCAATGATAGATGTTATAGTATTATTTTTAGTATTGTATTTCTTATTAGGTTAACATGACATTCTCCAAGAAGCTCCTTAACTTTCTCAGAACTGTTATTTGAATTAAAATATGGAAATAATCCTATTGTCCAAATCAGCAATTCAATATGAACAGATTTGATGTAGGATTCAAATTCATTTGGCCAAGTAGACTTTCTCGTCAGTTAAATGTGCGTTTTAATCAATTCCAGGATGCACGTTTTTGCAGCTTCAGCATTGGTTCCCCACTCCAGCAAAAACATAAAAGAGAAAACATATGGAGGATTTTCATCTGCGTTGGGTGCTGTGCCGACCTCAACACCCAGTGAGGATTACACTTTGCTCCTGTATTCCCATTTGCAAGTGCGAGGCCTAAGGATCAGAGCTACTTAATAGCTTGCTCAAGATCACAATGACACAGGCAGACACGGAGAAGAGAGGCTGAAAACCATTTGTTAATACTTGCTGCAGCAGATACAGAAGAGAGTTAATTGGATCAAACTATAACACACACATACTCTCCCTCCCTTACTTCCTCTCTCTCTCATCTCCTGCCTTCATCTTATTGGAATGCATGGAGAATACTAGTGTTTTAACCAGTGTGTGGTATACCTTATTAGACGATACTTAGGGAGTGAACTTGAAAACTTTCTTTGAAATCAGGAGTTAGATGTCACTGACACTAGCAAAAGTTCATTGCCAACTAGAGAAAAATAAGATCAAAGGATATAACAGACATGCAGAAATGTCATGACTATAACCTTTGGTAGAGAACGGAAGAGCCCTGGGCTAACAGCAGGAACAGAAGTTGGTGTGTGGACAGCAGTAAATTGGGAGCGAAAGGAGCCATGTCTTGTCAGATGCTTTTTTGTTCATGCTTGTTAAGGGGTTTCAAACAATCAAGAAAGGAGAGTAGACATGAAAACAAGCTCTTCTCTGTATTCTTCAAGAATGCACAAGTAGCGCAACTCAGAACACAGTGGCTAACGTGGCATCGGGGGTTGAGAAATAAAAATAAGCTTGCTTAATTTGGTCACTATTTCCAGGAACACCTGCTACAGGAGCCAAACATCCATTCGTCATCAAGGATAACAATCTGCCTGGTGATCACTCTCTTCAAGGGAATCCAAGGGGCTCTGTGAGTAGCGTTTGTGAGCAAAGCCAGGAAGTCCTTCCAGTCTTCACCGACCTCCTTATCCAAAGTCAGTGCCAACAGAGCACAAAGGACTTGCCCTTGCTCTTTGAGTCTGCCCGCAAATTAATTATCTGGAAAAGCCAAAGCACTGCAGTGGCCTGAAGACAAGAGTAAATAAAACAAAAGTTTCTTTGGGGAGTGCGGAAGGTTGAAGAAATGCAAAATTCTCATTGCTCAAGGCTGAAACATTCACAGCGAAAGGGAATACATGCACACACACACACGCACACACACACACACACACACCTGCTTGATGCCAGGAACGCTGCTTCCCCAGAGCGGCTGTAAACAAGCTGTATCTGGGAGGTTAATGTTCCCCAGCCTCTTCAGCCACGCCTGCCCATCTCTTCTCACCCAGGAGTTTAATTTTAGCTCTGTATTAATTATGCATTACAATTGCACATAGACATCGGTACACACACTGGTCCTGGTCACGCTGCTGCTGTGGACTTGCTCGGGAATTTATTCAGGTCACCTCTGAGCCTATGGCATGTGATGTGGCTGTCTCACACTTGAGATTCTCCAGAGACAGCTGCCAGACCCAGCTTCCTCCAAAATGGAAAGTCTTTGCCAGGGTCTTCCACAGGGATGGTATTTCTGTAAGATGTCACATGGCAACAACAAGAAAAAAGAGATAATACTGTGTATCTGGAAACAAAAATCACAATTTTATGACAGTGCATAGAATCATATGAGGACCTTCAAAAAGTTCATGGGAAATAGAATCAGCAGTTAAGATGCCCTTGTCCCAAGTTGGAGCCTTCGACTCCTGATTCCAGCTTCCTGCTAATACAGGTCTTAGAAGGCAGCAGTGACGGCTTCGTAACTGGGTTCCTGTCACCCCCCCCGTGGGAGACCTGGATTGAGTTCCTGACTCCTGGCTTCTGCTCAGCTCAGCCCTGGCTGCTGTGGGCCTCTGGGGAGTGAACCAGCAAATGGGAGCTCTGTCTCTATGGGTCCATCTCTCTATCTCCCAAATAAGTAAATAGTTTAAATATAATTTTTATTTTAGTGCAAAAAGATTGTGAAATCAATGCATATGAAGGATCTTCAAAAAGTTCGCGGAGGGACCAGAGTCCAGTTGTGGCGAAGTAGGTAAGGCTGCTGTCTGCAACAAGAGCATCCCATTTGCATGCTTATTTGTGTCCTCTCTGCGCCACTTCCCATCCAGCTCCCTGCTAATGGCCTAGGAAAAGCACCGGAAGATGGCCCGAGTGTTTGCGCCTCTGCTATCCACATGGGAGACCTGGATGAAGCTTCTGGGTCCTGGCTTCAGCATGGCCCAGCCCTGGCCACTGTGGCCATCTGGGGAGTGAACAGCAGATGGACGATGGCTCTTTCTTCCCCCCATTCCATCACTCTGACTTTCAAGTAAATAAATTAATCTTAAGAAAAAAAGTTCATGGAAAATGCATGTTATGAAAAACTGTCCATGAATTTCAGAGATTTTTCCCACCAAAATAAACTCATCTATTAATTCATTGTTTTTTTCCATGGACTTTTGGAAGTACCCGCCTTTAGGTGACCACGTCTCACCAAGGCAATCCCCTTCACAAACACAGTTTGGAGGCTACACAGGAAACAGCCCTAGAAGGCTTTTCCAGTTGTCACTGCAGCTCTGGTGATTGCAAGATGGCTGGGGAACAACGGCTCAGCAGAACTATCTCAGTGCTTCCCTCAAGCCCAGCTGCTCGCCCTTGACATCTGAAAACTGGCACTTCAGTGAGCTCTCAGCCTCTGAGAGCGACGCATGAAATGTAGGACCAGAAGCATCTATTTATTAAGCTCAGTCACTAAATTAATCTTTCCCTCCAGCCAGCTATGAAGTGGAGCTAATGAGGATGGAGCAGAAGCCGAGCTGGGACATATTTAGCTGCAGGCTGCACCTCCAGGCCTCATTCCCTGGCAAAAGAATCAGGACAGATACCTCCTGCCATCAAAAGGGCACGAGGCAGACCCCAGGGGCAGAGAAGGCAGGCAGCCGGTCCTCCACCCCCCTCTGCTTTATCTCCTGCATGCTGAAGCCTGGCAATGTGACCGCTGCCGCCCGAGCCTCCCAGGACTGCAGCCTTCTCGCAGCAGGTGCACTTCTTCATCTGTGCCCCGATCACATACGCGGGTGCCTCAAAAAGTTAGTTGAAAAACAAAAGATAAGTTTACTTTGGTGCAAAAAGTGTTGAGATCCAGGTATATGAGGGGCCTTCACACACTTACCGGAAATGTATATTATGAAAAATTATATGTGGATTTTCAAAATGTTTTTCCATCAAAATAAACTCATGTTTTAATTTTACTTTCCAAGAAATTTTGAAGTCTCTTTGTCTTCTTTTTTTTTAAAAGGTTTTATTTATTTATTTGAGAGGTAGAGTTACAGACAGTGAAAGGGAGAGACAGAGAGAAAGGTCTTCCATCTGCTGGTTCACTCCTCAAATGGTCGCAAAGACCGGAGCTGTGCCGATCCGAAGCCAGGAGCCAGGTGCTTCTTCTGGGTCTCCCATGCAGGTGCAGAGCCCAAGGACTTGGGTCATCTTCTACTGCTTTCCCAGGCCATAGCAGAGAGCTAAATTGGAAGAGGAGCAGCTGGTACTAGAACCGGCACCCATATGAGATGCTGGTGCCACAGGGGTAGGATCACCCTACTGTGCCATGGCACCGGCTCTGTCTCCTGTTTTTTTTTTTTTTTAAGATTTATTTTATTTATCTGAAAGAGTTACAGAAAGACTTGAAGAGAGAAAGAGAGAGAGAGAGAGAGAGGTCTTCGATCCACTGGTTCACTCCTCAGATGGCTGCAACCGCCGGAGCTGAGCTTATCCGAAGCTAGGAGCCAGGAGCTTTTTCAGGGTCTCTCATGTGGGTGCAGGGGCCCAAGTACTTGGCTCATCCTCTGCTGCTTTCCCCAGCTCATTATCAGCAGGCTGGATCGGAAGTGGAACAGCCAGGACCGGTGTCCATATGGGATGCCAATGTTTCAAGCCGGGGCTTTAACCCACTAACCCACTGTGCCTCAGTGCCGGCCCCCTTAATCTTTTAAAAAAATATTTATTTTATTTATTTGAAAGGCAGTTTTATAGAAAGAAAGGAAGAGGAAGAGGGAGAGGGAGAGGGAGAGAGAGAGGGAGAGAGAGATTCCATCCACTGGTTCATTACCCAAATGGCCACGACAGCCAGAGTTAGGCCAGGCTGAAGCCAAGAACATGGAACTCCATCCAATTCTACATGAAAGACTGGGCTCCAAATACTTGCTCCATGTTTTGCTGCTTTCCCTGGCGCATCAGTAGGGAGATGGATCAGAAGTGGAATGGCCAGAACTCAAACTAGTACTCACATGGGACACAGGCCATAGCAGGCAGCAGTTTAACCTGCAAAGCCGGCCCCTCCCCTGGTCTTTACTGAGCCCCTGCCTGCACCTCTGTGCCCTGTGCCAAGTGCTGAAGATATGGCTGGAAATCTCTACTCTGAGAGACCTCAGAGGACAGTGGAGTTAAACAGGCAAGGACACATATTCCTTTAGGTTGTTGCAAACTCTGTGATGGCAATTGTGGCATGGGTGAGGAGCCCAGAGAGGGTTGTCACTGCAGCTGAGCCCTGCAGAGCATCCAGGCACAGAACGAAGAATGTGAAGGCAGAGAGATGTGCAGAGAGTTCAGTCCCTCCCAGCTTGATAGATGTGCTTGAGTTCCATCTCCCCAGCATCACAAGGGGAAGGATTTATTATTGAGAACACAGCTATAGAACGGATTCAACTTGTTTGGACACTAAAAAGCCCAGGCAGACCCCATGACTTTGTAGCAAGAGATACAGCACCCAATGGCTTTGTCATGTTGGACATATTATTTCACTTCTACCAGCCTCAATTTTCTCTCAGGAGGAAAAATAGGTTGTTGTAAGGATTAAAAGACAGAGCATCTGAAGAGTACCTAGCATGACTCAAGAACACTTAATCAGAGTCATAATAGCTGTGTCTGTGCTGGGTGCAAAGTTAACCCAATTACAACATTTATTTCACCCAACGACATGGACACCAGTATTGACACAGCTTTAAAGATGAGGAAACAGTAGCCGAGAGGCCCCCAATAAATGGCTCCATTTGTACCATCAGTCAGTGAGAGAGCTGGTATTCGATCCAGGTTTAGATCCAAATCCAAGTTATAACTCGCTTCCCCAGCACAGCCTCCACATTCAGCGAGCTTCTGATTCCAAGCCCAGTTCCATCTCTTCAGGTGGCATCAGGAGCCATCCACCTTAACATCCTGCTGCCCTGCCAATGTTCTTTGGAGGAATCATGAAGGAGAGGGGCCGCTCTCCCATTTCCATGGCATCTTTCTGGCTTCTTCTCTGTCAACTGGCACAATCTGAGCATCCTTCGCTTGGTTGTATTTAGTAAGCCGGAGTGAGCATGGCTGGGGTGAGATTCAGACCGGTCTGTGCAGTACGTGGCTTATCACACGCAAACACATGGTGACAGATTAAGTCCTGTGATAGAAGCAGCCTGTGGGCTGCATGCCACTTTGTCACTTATCTGCTGTCTCCATAAAAATGGTGCAAACTTTGTCCGACAAATCAGCAAAGTGCAAACTAGCCCAAGTTCAATGAACGCTCCTTCTTATTACATATTCCTTTGAGAATTTATCAAGAACACCACATAGAAGGTTGATATGTAAATCAGGCATCTGCATACAAACAAAAGGGGGACTGAACCAAGAATTAGTAATTTTAATAATGGTAAACTGTCATGTGGCTATTCCAGGAGAGCCGCAGGAATACAAAGAAGTATATGAAAAGATTAGGAAATTATAGTTGTTCTCCTCCACAAACATTTATTCAGTGCACATTATATGCCCAGCACTGCTCTAGGCACTAGCAATCTGATAGTAAACAAAACAAATCAAACTACGTAGCATGAAAACAATAACAATGACAACAGTAAATGACCACCCTAACATGATGACTGATAGGCAAATATTGAATAATTGCAAATATTGATCATTTTTGTTTTCTTAGCTTTGGAGTTTTGACTCCTATTTAATTGTGAATATATGACAGCATGCCCCTTTAATTGGTTACTTATCAAGTAAACCTTACCTATCCCCAGTTTCCTAAGAGCTCTTTTTGATAAGAGAAGCAGGAAATAAAAGGAACATACAAGGTGAAAGCCTGGGCCAGGTGGGGCTGTGGGCAGCGCTGTGGGTGCGGCCAAGGGAGAATGGGACTCGCACAACTTTGCCTCCCAGAGACACTGGCAACCCAAAATGAATTTCACGATTAGCATTCTAAGTGAACCACCTGCTACTGCTTTCAAAAAATAATCGCATAACACATTTCAAAGTCAGATAGAAGCAATGTGTATGCTCTGAATTACTATTCCTTCCATTAGCATGGATAACCAAGAGTTTACTGTGTGTGTTCAATCAAAGCTAGCCCCAAGTGAGTCCTAAAATACAGCAATTACATGCTTTCCTCCCACTCCTGCCTGGCATAATGGATCCTGAAGGAGAAAGGGTGTTCAAACAGGCTGAAGCATAATTCTTAGTGCGTGGGTAAATCTGAGAGACCAGAGCATTTTAAAATAGCTAGGAGAAAGGAGCAGGGGTGTGTCCTTCCTTGAAAGAGGGAAAGACCATGAGGCCAGAGTGACAACATGAAATCCGATTGGTTACTCTTTACTTCTAAAAGAAGATTCCAGGGGATTGAGAGCATAGGCCAACCAAAAGCAGTCCTTAGCCGAGTAGGCTTCTGAAAGCTACCTAGCAATGAAAGGAGAGGAAGAGAGAGGAGAGAGAGAGGCCATGCTCTGAGGATTGTCAGATCTCTCTGAGAAAACATGGCACCATTATGCTTGCACTTTCCAAAGTGGCCCTCCTCTTATCCTCGTTTCAAAAGAAGTCCCCTCTATTCGCCTTCTCATTAAAACAGCCTCTCCAGGAAAATGCTGAGACCACACAAAGCAGGACATTCATCACTAGGGCAACGCGTGCACCCGGGAAAGCTGGTGAGCACAAAGGGCTCGCCGGGGGCTTTGCAGGGAAGCGAGTCCTCTCCGCCACAGCTCGGATATAACCGGAGACGCCGAGGGGAGGCGAGGTTTATTTTTTGTTTGTTTGTACTAGACGTACTTATGAAGAAAGATACCATCCTTTCAATTCAATTTCGCTTTTTAGAGCATATAATTCCTTGAGTGGCATTAAGCTCCAAACTTTCCCTTACCAGAACTCTACCACCAGCTACCTTCCACCCATTGCATAGCATTCATTGATAACATGCAAATTCAATGTGGCCAATTGTCTCCAAGGATGGCCTCCAGACCCAGACTGTCCGACCATTCAGATGTGCTTCTTCCCAGCTCTTCCCCGACCTCCTCACCCTTGCCTTCTACCCATCCTCCCTTTCAAAGACCCCACACACACACACACACACACACTCACACACCTCACGTAGGGCTGGCAGCAACCTACCCACCAATGTTCAAATACTATGTGTGAAAGAATGGCCGAACACGACGGCACCTGCATGCACACATATAACGGAATGTGCTGCAAGTCATTTTGGCCTGATGGATTCTTTTTAAGGGCTTTGAGATAGTAAAGGTTTTTTAAAAAAATCTCCATGCCCCAGAGGCAAGGGGCAGACAGTCGCCCAGCAAAACCATGGCAACGTCACTCTCGGTTTGTGGGCACATCTGACCAGCCCTGCTTCACCCCTGGGCAGGCTCACGAATCTCATTCTTTCCCTGAGATGGACTAAAACCGTGACATTTGGCCACAGTAGATGGTAATGTTGTGCCTCGCTTTACTTTAATTTGCTGTTGACAAAGCTTTTCCTCAGTCACTCTTCAGAGAAATACCATCTCCTGAGAAATCATCTTTAGCATATTAGAATCTCAAGCATAAGTTCCATTGTGGACACCTGAGGCGATTTTCTCAGATATAGGACAGACTTCAGCTGGAGTGTGAAATTGGATCTTTTTTTTTTTGTCTCTTTCATGTATTCCAAGGAGTGGGGTGAATTTATTTTGCATTTCTGTTTCATAAACTGTTCTTTCATTTTGTCTTAAAATCTATACAAGCAACCTAAAAAGGAAACTTAAAAAGAAACTCAGTTGAAATACCAACTCTTTCATATTTACCAAAAGGATTAAAGAGTTCAGAAAAATAAACATGTACAGTTATTAATATCCAGAAAGAGTATCAAGTTCTGAATCAAGTTCAGGTTGTAATAAGATATACACTCTGTTGCTGTGATGTTCACTCTTAGGTAAAAGTACTTACCCATCTGGAAGAAGGACATGAGCATCTCAAAACAGGCACTGCTTTGTAGGGGGATACCCACATAAACAAGAGCTCTTTGAAAGTCATCAGTAATTTACAAGAGCCTCAAAGGAGTTCTGAGACCAAACTGCTTGAAAACCTTGTTTTAGCACATTGGACAGAAAATGCGGAGATAGAGATGAGAGCAGAGAAAATGTTTTCAGGTTTGGCTATCAAGAAATAGAATCAACACAACTGTCTATCAACGGATGAGTTGACAAAGAAAATGTGTCTATGAGTGCGTGTGTGTGTGTGTGTGTGTGTGTATTTGTGTGTGTGTGTGTATGATAGAATACTATTCAGCCATAAAAAGGATGAAGTCCTGTCATTTGTGACAACATGGCTGGACCTGGAAGTCACTACGTTAAGTGATATAAACTAGGCACAGAATGTCTAACACTGTATGATATCATCTCTCCAGATGGGGAATCTAAAGAAGCTGATCTCACAGCAGTCAAGTGAGATGGTGATTAACCAGAGACAAGGGAGGAGACTGGGAGGGAAAATACAGGTCAACAGGTACTAAGTAACAGTTCTGGTCTTCTGTTGCCTAGTAGGGTGACTCTAGATAACAACAATGTATATTTCAAAGAAAAAAGAGGAAAAGATTGTTAATATTTTCACCATAAAGAAATGATAAATGAGAAGAAAGGCATGCTTTATACTGATTTTAACATGACATGATGTATGCCTGTATTGAAATATGGCATGTGCCAATTAAAATTATCTTATGGGCCAATTAGAATCTAGAATTTTTAAAAAGAAGCTTGTCTATGAAAAAATAAAAGCATAGGGTTGTTATTAGAGAGAACTTTGGGTCAAGGCACCTGCGTGTGTGTATGCATGCATAGGTTTGTGTGTATGTGTGAGACAAATATTACTCAATTTGAGCATATTTGAATACTAAGAATGAGAATCTATTAAACAGAGATGTTGCACAGGCGGCGGTAGGGGAGGAGCAGAGAGAATAAAATTTCTCACAGTGAAAAGAGGGCTTAGTCTCAGATGAGAGACGAGGCAGCTCAGTCACTGTAATGAAAGAAAACCAGGAAAGGATGGATTCTGATGTCAGCTGAGGAAGTTCTCATCTTATGACTGCAATATGCTCAAGAGTTAGGAAGTAAAGAGGTTGGGAGCAGCAGAGGGTTGGGGAATTGGAGAGATGTGGAGAATATTTTAATGAATTGCTTTGGGGAGTGAGAGATACATAATAATGGAAACCTCATAGGACTGCCAGGAACCACTGAAAATCCTGTTGACTCAGGTGAAAGACTATAAATTTTTAGTGAAATAAATCACTGGATTAACATTTTTGTACTATAGTGTGAAATATACTATATAAATAGAAATATCAAAATGTGTTTATAATTAAAGGAATATTTCTGAAGTTTATCAAGCCCTTTACTCTTACATTAGCAAGTGAAGGGCCATAGATGTTTTCACTGAGTCTATCCATTCATTGTATGACATTGTTATCATGAATTCTCTTAATACTATGTTTTAACTACACAACACACTCTTCTTATTTTTTATCTAGTAGGCGTTCATTTGTATTTATCCACATATGTAATGTTTTTTTTGTTCTCTATTCCTTTCATTTTAGGCTTTTCATATATACTTACTCTTTTCTAGAATGTTCTTTTATGATAGTATGCTGGTAGAAAACATACTCTCCTTTCTCTGAGCATGATCTTATCCCACTTTTATCTTTAAAAACTTTATTTCTGGATATAGAATTCTAACATTGTAGTTTTTTCTCAAAAATTTGGAGATACCATCCCAACAATGTTGTAGAAATGTCATCAGTCACCCTAACTGTTGCTCCTCTGAACATATTCTGACATTTTTCTATGGTTACTTAGAAATTTTTCTCATTTTCTTTGTTGTTGCGCAGTTTTATTGTGAGGTGTCTGGGTGTGAAGTTCATATTTATTCTGCTTAATGTTTGACTTTTTAAAAATATTTGAGTTAATATATTTGACCAGTTCTGCACAATTCTCAATCAATTCTTAAGTATTGCTTTTATCCACATTCTCTCTCTCTCTTTCCCTCTCTCGTACCTTCCTCCACTGCAAGACTTTTAGCTCTCATTTTGCTACTTTCTCCCTTTTGTTTCTCCATGACTCATTCCATACTTTTTCTTCTCATCTATACTTCCATTCATCTTCCCATTAGGTAAGTTGCTGTTAAATCAGTCATTAGGCTAATTTGGGTATCCTTTAATGTCTACATATTTTACTTGGCCCTTTTTCAAATTTGTTAGGTCAAGTTTTTGAATTTCCTGAATTTGCCACTTCTTTCTTTACAAAAAGCAAGCATAAATATTTCTGATTGGTGTCCAGTGATTTCAATATGTGATGTCTTTACAGCTCTGTTTCTTCTGTTATTCCTAATGTCTTCTCCTCATGAATTTCTGTTGCCTGGGTACTTGACATTATTTTTCATACTATATACTTTACACTTTCCTTGAGAAAAATTTATGGGGATTCCCACAGGCTAGAATAAAGTTCCCTTCCTCCAAAATTAATCTAAATTTACTTCTGCCTGCAAACCAGCAGCTCTAGGACTCCAGAATCATGCCAGAACAAATTCTCGGCTTTGGGTTCACCTAAACCCTCAAAAATATGTAAACTCTGTTTGAAAGACTGCAAAAGCCTACCACTCACTTTCCCTTGTTTGATTTCCCTTTCTCTATATTGTTCCACAACAACCCTTCCAGCAATTTCTCTCTGGTTCACCTTTTCCTTGACAACCTAGCACTTTGGGATTACAGCTTAATAGGAGATTAGTCTCTTATTAGATTTCCTACTGGAATTGGCTCTGGGCCTTCAGTTATGATCCTGTACCCTTTGAGGCCACCAAAACCAAAGTCATTTTCCCCACATTAGAAAAATGCCTTCTGGGCCAGGTTTCTTCTCTGAGTTTCCATTTTCCCTTAAATCGTTGTCTGTAATTGCTCAATACATGTTAATTTCTCAATGTTTTAAAAAAGATATTTTACCACCATAGTCAGCAGCATACCAAGCATTTCTAGCTATTTTCAGCAGGAGATTTGTCCTTAATCTAGTTAACCTTTACTATGACATTTCTTCAGGAACACTCACCAGCCCAGGTATGCATGTGAAGAAAACAGATGTATCATTTCATGCAATGTTGGGGTTTTGCCAAGTAAAAGTGACAGAAAGAGGAAGGATGTTAATTAGTAAAGCAAAATTTGAAGTCTTGAGTTATAAAACATAAGCTGGATGAGGGAGAGAATAAACATTATAAGAAATGCTTGAAACCCTGCAAGTAGAAGGTAAGTAAATGAGAGTCTGGATGAAGTCGAAGAACTTATCAGCTGGGAATAGCATAGTGAGTGGCCTACATAGACAGGAAGTTGTGATCAAATATAGGAATGTCTAGCTGTACGACTCTCAGGATGAAGTTTGTTACGACTGTGGAAGTGGATAGTTGTAGTACAGTGGTTGAGAAGGTTATTTAGAAGATGAAGAGGTCAAAATTCTGATTTTGAAGTCTACCCAAGATGAAGTCAGAATTAGAAGTAGATTGAAAGACCATAGACAGTAGACAGCCCCAAGTAAATTGGGAATGAGTATTATAGGGATGGCAGATTTCATAGTGCAATAAAAGGAGGTATACCAGCTGGCACCTGCCTCAAAGGGGCAAGCAAATTTGCATGAAAAGGCAAGAATATCTGAAAAAAATAGGAATATCTAAAAAGTAAAGTGATAATTCTGAAGAATGTTGGAAGCAGAATTGTGACAAAGCATACTTGAAAAGCAATCAAGCAAGGATTCTAGAAATGAAAGGTTTCTCAGCTTTTGTCCTATGTCTGTGAATCCCACAAGACTCTCATCAAGGTTCAACTCAAAAGCAAGAAGAGATTCCAAGAAATGATAGGCAATTTAACATCAAAGAATTGGCTTTACTAATGGTCCAGACAGATGTTCAATATTCTCCAATACTCATGTATCTTTGGCATAGCTGGTACAGAACAATTATCTGATGGTGTGGTATGCTATACATCTTAAATGTCAAATAAAAATGGAAATATAGGGGCCAACTCCATGGCACAGTGGGTAAAGTTACCACCTGCAGTACCGGCATCCCATATGGGTGCTGGTTCGAGGCCCGGATATCCACTTCTGATCCAGCTCTCTGCTGTGCCCTGGGAAAGCAGAAGATGGCCCAAGTCCTTGGGCCCCTGCAGCCATGTGGGAGAGCCAGAAGTTCCTGGCTCCTGGCTTTGGATCAGCACAGCTCTAGTCACTGCAGCCAATTGGGGAGTGAACCAGTGGATGGAAGACCTCTCTCTCTCTCTCTCTCTCTGCCTCTCCTTCTCTCTCTGTGTAACTCTGACTTTCAAATAAATAAATAAATCTTTAAAAACAATGGCCAAAGAATTTCCACAGAAAATGTTCAAGAAACCTGAGCACACCACTTGAAACAATAGAATACTCATCAAAGAGGATAAAATAGTAGAATCAGGCCTACAGGAGCTTTATATACCAGAATTAGTATCATAAAATTAAAAGTATGCTTGATGTGATTAAAGAAACACAAAAGAAGAGATGCGAAAATGTGTATAAAATAAACAGGCAGATTTGAAAAAGAACCAAATAGAACTTCTAGATCTGAAAATATATTATACAATTTCTGAAATTTTAAACTCAGTTATAGATTTATCAGTTGATTAGACACCCTGAGAAATTAGTGAATCAAAAATAGATCTGGAATATAGAAGTATCCTACTATTACTATATTTCTGTATATTTCTCCTTTTTTAGATTGATTTATTTATTTTAAAGAGAGAGAGAGAGAGAGATCTTCCATACTTTGGAGCCAGGAGCTTTATCTTGGTCCCCAACACGGGTGACAGAGGACCAAGTACTTGGGTCACAGTCTGCTGTCTTCCCAGACACATTAGCAGAGAGCAGGATTGGAAGTGCAGCAGCTGGGACAAGAATGAGGACCCACATGGGACACCGGGGGTGCAAGCAGCGACTTGATTCTATTTTCTGTGAACTTTTTGAAGTACCCGTATATATTGAGTCATGCTTTTTTATTCATTCAGCTACTTTATGACTTTTGATTGGAGAACTTACTTCACTTTCATTCAAGGTAATTATTAATAGATAAGGACATATTATTATTGCTTTTTAAATTGTTTACAGAATGTTTTTTAGCTCCTTTGTTCCCTTCAACAAAGCCTAGGTCATCTAGACATAAAATCAATGGGAAAACACTGAACTTGAGCTATCTTAGACCAGTGGAACCAACAGATATACACAGAACATTTCATGCAGTAGCAGCAGAATGTGCATTATTCTCACGAATGTCTGGAACATTTTCCAGTATACAGCAATTTTTAACAAATTTAAGAATGGACTATCAAGGATCTTTTCTAAGCACAATGATATGAAACTAAAAATCAATAACATGGGCTGCTGCTGTGGCACAGTGGGTTAAGCTGCCATCTGCAGTGCCAGCTGCTCCACTTCCAATCAAGCTCCCTGCTAATGTGCCTGGAAAGCAGAAGGGGTTGACCCAAGTGATTGGGCCCCTGCACCCATGTGGGAGATCTAGAGGACACTTCTGGCTCCTGTCCTGACCGTTGCAGCCATTTGGGAGTAAACCAACAGATATAATATCTCTGTGTAATTCAGCCTTTCAAATAAATAAATAAAATCTTTTTAGAAACTCAATAACATGAAGAAGAATAGAGCATTCACAAATATGTGGAAATTAGCAACCATTGGATCAAAATGTAAGGAAAAAATGAATTGCAAAAGTATCTTGAGTTAAAAGAAAATAGAAATACAATATATCAAAACTTATGAGATGCAGCAAAGGCAGTTATAAGAAGGAAGTTTATAACAATAAATACCTATATAAAGGAAAAAGAAAACTCTCAGATAAACAACATAACCACACTTCTCAAGGGACTAAAAAAAGAATAAACTAAGCCCACAGTTAGTAGAAAAGGGAAATAGCTAAGATCAGAGCAGAAATAAATAGTGATTAGAGAAACAATAAAAAGATCATTTAAAATAAGAGACAATTTAGAAAAGCTGAATAAAATTGACAAATCTAGACTATGGAAAAAAGAAGACCCAAATATATTGTCAGAAATGAGACAGGAAACATTCCAACTGACATCACATACATCCAAACAATCATGAAATTACTGTGAAAAAATCACACATAAAGTAGTATAATCTAGAGGAAATGATTAAAGTTCTAGAAATACACACTTTAACAAGACTGACTTGTGGGGCTGGCACTGTGGTGCAGCATGCTAAGCCATCCCCACCTGCAACACCAGCATTCCATATGATAGCCAATTCGGATCCTGGCTGCTCTGCTTCCAACCCAGCTGTCTACTTATGTGCCTGGGAAAATAGTAGAAGAGGCCCACATACTAGGGCCTCTGCCACCCACGGGAAGACCAGGATGCAGTCCCAGGCTTCTGGCTTTGGCCTGGCTGAGCCCTAGCTGATACAGCCATCTGGGGAGTGAACTAGCGGTTGGAAGATATCTTTCTCCCCTCTACTCCATGGAACTCTGCCTTTCTTTTTTTTTTTAAGATTTATTTATTTATTTGAAATTCAGAGTTACACAGAGAGAGGAGAGGCAGAGAGAGAGAGAGAGAGAGAGGTCTTCCATCTGCTGGTTCACTTCCCAATTGGCTGCAATGGCCGGAGCTGCGCAGATCAGAAGCCAGGAGCCAGGAGCCAGGAGCTTCTTCCGAGTCTCCCACGTGGGTGCAGGGGCCCAAGGACTTGGACCATCCTCTACTGCTTTCCCAGGCCACAGCAGAGAGCTGGATTGGAAGTGGAGCAACCAGGACCTGAACCGGCACCCATACTGGATGCTGGTGCTTTAGGCCAGGGCGTTAACCCACTGCGCCACAGCGCCAGCCCCAGAACTCTGCCTTTCAAATAAATAAAATAAATCTTCAAAAAAAAAAAGACTCATGAAAAAATAAAAAGTGTTAACAAACACGTAAAAAGATTGAATTAGAAAAGAGATCCGTAAAAATATCCAGGATGTAACACCAAGGTCCTAGGAAGCAGAGAGGAAATGGGGGAGAGACAATGTTCAAGGAGTTTATGGCTAGTGACTGATGAAAACACAACAAATCCCAAGAAAAAATAATTTTTTGTATTTCACCTAAATCATTTTAGCAATCATATCGAACACCAGGACCAAGAGAAGAGGTTAAGAGCACATTACTTACAAGGAACTACAGCAGGGATTACAAACATTTTCCATGCGGAGACAAACAGTAAATTTCCATGACTTGGTAGTTCTTGCAATCTCTTTAACACCCATTCAACTTCATTGTTTTAGTGCAAAAGCATCCCTAGATGATACATACATAAATGACCAATTAAACTTTCTAACAACAAGCAGGCAGCTGGGGTTTTTTGTTCATGAATCTGCTAATCCCTGACCTACACAATGACCTTGACGCCACAACAGCAGCGAATGCAGTGAAAGAATGGTAAGACCTGAAATACCTCTTATTCCCTCCACAAGACCCTCATTGCCCACTCTGCCTAACCAAGCCAGCTTAGCCGGAGAAATTGAGCTAAGAAAGACAGGGTCTGTCTCTCTGAACCTGAAACTGCAGGGCAAGTCTACTAATACCTGAGGTTCATAGGTTATCAGATCTCACCAATCAGAAAACTACTTCCTGAGGCTGGCACTGTGGCGCAGAGGTTAAAGCCCCTGCCTGCAGTACCAGCACCCCATATGGGCACTGGTTCAAATCCCGGCTGATCCAGCTTCTTGCTAGTATGCCTGGGAGAGTAGTGGAAGATGGACCAAGTCCTTGGGCTTCTGCACCCATGTAGGAGATCTGAAAGAAGCTCCTGGTTCCAGGCTTCAGACTGGTCCAGCTCCAGCTGTTACAGCCATTTGGAGGGTGAAACAGTGGATAGATTCTCTCTCTCTCTCTCATTCCCTCTCTCTTTCTCTCTCTCCCTCTCTCTCTCCACCTCTGCCTCTCCTTCTCTGTAACTTCACCTTTCAAGTAAAATAAATAAATCTAAAAAAACAAAAAACTACTTTCTACTTCAAAATATCCAAACTAAAACTCACCCAATATAATCTATGTAAACAAAATCTTTAACCAAGGAGCTCACAGGCAGGATCTAGAATCTGATTTTTTTTTTTTAGATTTATTTATTTGAAAGGCAGAGCTATAGAGAAGCAGAGGCAGAGAGAGAGAGAGAAGTCCTCCATCCAATGGTTCAGTCCCTAGTTGGCCGCAATGGCTAGGGCTGGGCCAATCCGAAGCCAGGAGTCAGGAGCTTACTCTGGGTCTCTCATGTGGGTGGAGGGCCAAAGGACCTAGGCTGTCCTCCACTGCCTTCCAGGCCACAGCAGAGAGCAGGATTGGAAGTGGAGCTGCTGGGTCTCAAACCGGTGCCCATATGGGGTGCCAGCACTGCAGGCGGCTGCTTTACCCACTATGCCACAGCACCAGCCCCTAGAATCTGCTTTTAATCTCTCCAAGCTCCACATTCCCCACCTCCTATCCCAAGGCCAAAGATGGCATTGTCCACAACAGATAAGATGGACCCATCATTTTCATGGTAGTTACCAAAATTCCATGCAAGAAATTCATAGCCTATCAGTTTACGGATGAAGGATCATGACACAGGCTCCTGTGAAAACCCCAAAACGTAAGGACAGGAAGGTAAATATGCCTCCAGGAATGCAACTGTGGGTACTCCGTGAAATGACCAAGTGAGAAAAAAACCTGTTTCCAAGGCTGCCCTTTCACGTCACTGCTTAAAAACAAAGCCAACACACAATAACAAAGACCTCAAGCAAAACTGTGTCCTGCTCCAGAGGAGGAACAAAAGGCAATGTTGCAAACACCAACACACCCTGGCAGGCATGGTCAGGCAGGGTTCCCAGAAGTTTAGGTCAGCATTAATCACTGCTCCTAATTGCTGTCAGTTAACTCTCCCAAGCCCCCGCCAGGCTCCCAGGAAACGCAGTCTTCCCTTACAATGCATTTTCTGTTTTGCCAGGAACAGAATCTGTGGTTGTGGTGTCCTTTTACAGAAACACTGATCGAATTACCTTAAGACCTTCTTGCGTGCGCTGGGTTACTGGGCAGGATTCCAAAATCAAATACTTACATGATCCTCAAATAGAACACCTTACTCTCCAACACCGCACAGAAGTAGATGTTTCTCAGTCATTTCAAAGTCGGCCACTGACAAAGGCCCAGTTCACTTGCCATCCCACATTTTGGCCACTGGGTTACATGGGCCACACCTAATCTCATAACCTCTACAGCTACTCCAGTAAAGTCTCTTCATTGCTGACACATCCAGTGGTCTCCACTGGCCATACACACTGACCAAGTGTTTCTTTAACCTAGTCATGGCACAATTCAGTTTCTTTCGTGACCTTGTAAGTCTCTGTGATTTCTATTCCATTCCATCTATTCATTTAAGAAACTGCTGCCTGTTCTATTATTTAAGTGCAGGGTGGGCGGGAGCTCACATCAATTTCTACCCTAATTTCTTGCAATGTTGTGTAGCACCCTTAGAAGTTCATTTTTTTCTAACAGCATCAAGAAAAACTAGCACTTAAAATAAGAATATGAGTGAAGGCCACAGCAAGTGTGTAGTTTATTGTCCTCGTTTTACAGTTTGAGGAATGAAGGCCAACCGGTTGATGATTTGTTCAACATTGATCAACAATGTCAGAACTGAAGGCAATATTCCTAGTGGTTTTCCTACCATAACACTCCCATCATAAAATCTGACCTTTTCATTTGCCATATGACTTGAGGATTCTCAGAACTTTTCCTTTTCCTACAAACTGCTCATTGCATGCTTGGCCTGCATCTTTAGAGGAAAAAAAAGTATATCTTTAAAAAAAAAAAATAGGACTAACAGAAGGTGACAACTGAATATTCATCATGTCAATTTGACTTTCATTTGACCTTGAAGTGTCAGTGTTACTTAATGTGAAGATATCAAGATGATGGCACAGCAGATGCTGCCCAATGAAGAATTTGCTGCAATGAGCTTTTTATGAAATATTGAGGCTAAGCAGGGAACCAGCTCATCTGACAAAAATACTCTCAGTCACTCCCTTCACTAAATCGCAGCATGCAGGCTGCCAGCACTCAGAGCTGCCATCGCCAGCAATGGCACTGTGAATGTGCTGGGCTGGGAAGCACCCAAGACCCAGAGATGACCCCTTGTATTGCAGATTGTGAGCTCATCCGCATCCCCATAGGTTTACAATGAAAGCAAAGGTTTGGTTTGGGGAGTTTTTTTTAATTGCACAATATATAAGACACTTATTTATATAAAGTTAAAAAAAATCCCACCCTGAACAGGAGAGAAGATGGTATACTTTTTTAAAAAAGCAGATGGGGAAAGTGGCTTTTTTTAAAGATTTATTTATTTATTTTGAAAGTCAGAATTACAGAGAGGGAGAGAAAGAGAGGGAGAGACACCAATCTTCTATTTGCTCTTTCACTCTCAGATGGCCACAATGGCCAGCCCTGGGCCAGGCCAAAGTTAGGAGCTAGGAGCTTCATCGTGGGTCTCCCATGTGGGTGGCAGAGGCCCAATACTTGGGCCATCCTCTGCTGCTTTCCCCAAGCCATCAGCAGGGAGCTGGATTGGAAGTGGAGCAACCTGGACACCAACCGGAACCCATATAAGATACTAACAGGGCAGGCGGGGGTTTTCTCTGCTAGACCACAACACTGGGCCCTAGAATTGCATACTGCCTGTCTCAGCATCATGGCACTCACATCTTGGAAGTGCCCTGCATGCTCTCTCCTCTCTCTTCAGAGCCTCCAGTGACTACCCAGTGTCTAAGAATAAAGCTCCTAGCGTAGGACTTAATGCCTTTCTCCACCTGGCTTCCACTGGGCTCCATGCTGATTGGTTGCCATTCTTAGCACCCAGCTTCCTTTCAGGTAAAAAAATATAATCTTGCACACTTGGACAAGAAAGCAGTTTGTCTGTCAGTTGACACCTTTGAAGTTTTACTCAGTGAGGTTAAGCTAGCTTACATGCACAGAGAGAAAAGTAGGTGGTAGTCAGAGCTGCTGTATGAGGGACAAGCAGACTGTGCTACGCACATGGAATGTGGTGGTAAAGACTCCCTGGGGTTCTTTCAGCTCTAGCTGTGACATCCGGCTTGGCCATGCTACCAGCAGACCTCAAAAGTTCCTGGAAAATGGAATTAAGGGAGTTTATTTTGGTGCAAGAAGAATTTGAAATCCAGGCACGTGAGGAGTCTTCAAAAAGTTCATGAAAAATGTGCACTATGAATAAACCGT
Source organism: Sylvilagus floridanus (assembly GCA_949820135.1). Lineage (NCBI taxonomy): Eukaryota > Metazoa > Chordata > Mammalia > Lagomorpha > Leporidae > Sylvilagus > Sylvilagus floridanus. Next base: position 24,831,422 of record OX463246.1, on the reverse strand, counting down.
GCACGATTTCACAACTTTTTGCACCAACATAAACATGCTTTGATTCCATCTTTCACAACGTTTTCAAGTGCCTTTGTATAGCAGGTGACATTCACTGACTGCTCTGCAGAGGGACTCCAAGGACAGGCTGCTCTCTGCAGGGACAGGCTTAGCAGATGAGGGCGACGCTGCATTCTTCCATAGATGCAGAATGCCAAAGTGGCATGCAGCAGTGGCAGGGCTGGAATGAGGCAGACGGCCCAGCTACAGTTCAAGAACACTCCCTGACAACACCCTGGTAACGTTTTGTTCCACTGATTGCAACAGTCCCACTGTTCTATTCCTGGCACAATGTTCCAGGCTGGCCAGGATTCATTTCCCCCTATTCAGCTCAAATTGTAGTCATACAATAAAATGCACACTGACAAGCTTTCCTGTGGCTTCAGGTACATTCAGCCTGGCAGGCTATGGGTTGCTACATTTCTAGGTCCAATAGTTAAATGAAGGCAACTGTTGCATCCAGACTCCAGTGGCAAAGCAAACAGATGCTGACTAGTATTCGTCATTCAGGAGACAGGTAAGGGTTATTTGATTCATTTATCTAGTCAACTCCCTTTGAGTCCCTACTGCGTCCCAGGCATTATGTTCAGCTCTGGTTGATACACGTATAAATAAGGCATAGCCTGCAGGAGCCTATGGGTGAAGAAGAGAGACAAGTACACGAGTTACACTGTATGCTGAGTGCAAGATTAGAGATGAAACGGCTGGGAAGATTTTCTCAAGGACGTGATGCCCGGGAAAACAGAGGGTGGGTTAAGAGAGGAGCATTCCAAGCATAGAAAGAAAGAAAAGCAAAGTACAGGGTCTGAAGCAGAATGCTGTGTGCATGACGCCTGCTGCTGTTAGAACCAGGGTGTGAATGCCCAGCAGGAATGGGCAATGGGCAGCTGAGCAGAGGCCAGGTCCAAGCAGGCTTTCCGTCCTGTGCTAAGCAGCTTTGTTCTGCATGCATTCAAGAGTACTGAGGGCTCGGTGCAAGGGAGAGATGTAGCCAATTTCCACACTGGCAACCGTTTTGGAAGAGGGAGGCTTAGGAAACCAAACTAAAAGGGACGAGAAGAGTTAAGACTGTATCCCAGAAGCCAAGGTCAATAACAATGAGGGAATATTTCTTTACACCCCTCGCCCCCGAAAACTGACCACCAAGTCTAGAAACCCAAGGCATCACAGTTTGTGTATAGTGCACAATCAACATTCACCCAGCTGTGGCAAATCCACTGCGGGCTATTGCAAAGTGTGCCACGCAGAACCTTGGAGAGTCCTCCCATCGCAGAAGGCAGCTGTCTGCACACCCTTGTCTTCTTGCAGCTTTCCTCTCCGTTCTCAGCCTTAAAGAGAGCCAAGCGAACAGGGATCTACACACTGCCTCTTTCCCATTCCCTGCTCTAAGATCTCAGCACTGCTTTCTAGACGCCAGCGTGAGTCGGTGCTGGCTGAAACAGGCTGTCTCCACTTGCCCAGTTCCATCACAGTGTCACATCACATGCTGCCCGCTGCTGGCTTCCCTGCAAGACTAGGACCATCTTGAGGAGACTTTGATGCTTCCCCCATGTCCTCAGGCAAAACAGTGCATCTGAGAGTCTAAATCTGTTCAATTTATACTAAGTATACGGCTGCTGCCTCTGATTGTACAAGCAAATGACCACCCCACTAGGCCCACAACATGTCCCAGGCATTCTGTATATCCATACATCCTATATCCTGTATTATATCCTATTCTATACTCTAATCTATTATTTCCTATTCATGGCCGGTGCCACAGCTCAATAGGCTAATCCTCCGCCTTGAGGCGCTGGCACCACAGGTTCTAGTCCCAGTCGGGGCACTGGATTCTGTCCTGGTTGCCCCTCTTCCAGGCCAGCTCTCTGCTGTGGCCCGGGAGTGCGATGGAGGATGGCCCATGTGCTTGGGCCCTGCACCAGCATGGGAGACCAGGAGAAGCACCCAGCTCCTGGCTTCGGATCAGAGCGGTGCGCCGGCCACAGCACGCCGGCCATGTCAGCCATTGGAGGGTGAACCAAAGGAAAAGGAAAACCTTTCTCTCTGTCTCTCTCTCTCACTGTCCACTCTGCCTGTAAAAAATAAATTAATTAATTAAAAATTTAAAAATATATTCTATTCTTGTATATCCTATGGGATGTACATGACCTTGAGGCTGTATCTCTATTGAACCTGAGAACACTTGGGCTTTAGTACTAAAGTTTCTTTTTCTAGAAGAACATAAACCTAGGAAGTTGTCCCTGATTCTTTTTTGTAAAAAAACAAAGCTTTAATCAAATGAACAGAAAATTCGGCATAGCTACATCTCAGTGAGATCAAGGAAGCGTGCACTCTATGGCAGGAAGTGAGCATGCACTTGAGAGGTGGCATCTATGTGATTTCAAGTGACATGGGCTGGGCTTGCTTGCTCTCTCTTCTCCCTCCTCTGTACTGAGCTCCCCTCTCACACCAGCTCTGCCGAGGAGCTCATACACTGTAAATATAGGGAGTTTTTTCAGCGCTCACAATGATCAGGTCTGGAATGAGGCCGTGCATCTGGATCTGAAACTAGACACTACTATCCCAGCTGTGGCTAGTCAGATTCCCATCATGTCTGAAGTGCACAATTAGCACTCAAGGTATGAATTAGACCACAAACAGCACCAATTTAAATCCAGCATAGGTGAGATCAACTTCCAGCTTGGCAGAGGAAGGAGCTCTGCCAACCTGCTCCCCTGTGAAACTGGGGGAAATTATTAAAAAAAATACAATAAAATCTCAGGAAATGGTCCTAGGAGAAAACAGCAAATGAAGATGCATCTGGAGCCAATGCCATGGCTCACTTGGTTAATCCTCCACCTGTGGCGCCAGCATCCTATGTGGGCGTGGGTTCTAGTCCCAGCTGCTCCTCTTCCAGTACAGCTCTCTGCTGTGGCCTGGGAAGGCAGTGGAGGATGGCCCAGGTGCTTGGGCCCTGCACCTGCATAGGAGACCAGGAGGAAGCACCTGGCTCCTGGCTTCAGATCAGCCCAGTTCTGGCCGTGGCGGCCATTTGGAGGGTGAACCAATGGAAGCAAGACCTTTCTCTCTCTCTTTCACTGTCTATAACTCTACCTGTCAAATAAATTTTAAAAATGTACCTGGGCAACAAAAGACATAAAAATAAAGAGGTTGTTGAGAACTAAGATGGTGGCTGTGGAAGACTCTCTGGCGACGGCCTCCCCATAGAGATGCCAATATGAACAGCTAATCACACAAAAGTTATCTTCATGAGCGCTGTGGCAGCCAGGTGAGAGACCAGAGTGTCTCATTGTGATATAATAAGAAAAGTCCCATTGAAGAAACCAGGAAGAGAGTTGCCTGCATCAACCCTCCCCCAGCTTTAAGCTTGGTGTGGAAGAAGATGCTTCCCACTTGGCAGTGAATCCCAGTACCAGATATACTGAAAAAATTCGGTTAGACTAGGTCCCCATTGCCCATACTTATAGACTGAGTATTTGTAGCCTCCATTTCCAGGAGACCTTTGTCATAAATCCCAACCATCAGCAGAGCAGGGAACTCCAGCCATGCAGAGAGACCATGCCTTGGAGTGCAAGGCCCAGTCCACTGACCTGAGACCCAGCACCTGGTAAAGCTCAAAGGCCTTTGTCCCCAACCCAGGGCTCACAGACGCAGGCTCCATACTTGCCCTGCACAGAGGAGACCTGTGCTCTGGTGGAAAACAGTCATTCTGGCAGGTGTCACTGCTGGACTCGGGTAGAGCTAGTGCACAATCTAAGGACTCTGTGAGGCCTGATGAGTGTGGGACCTAGGTGTGACCTGATGAGTGTGGGACCTAGGTGTGACCTGATGAGTGTGGGACCTAGGTGTGACCTAGTCTGGATGATCAGGGGGCTGCCTTTATTGCCCTCCTCCAACTTTAGGCAGACAGCAAGTAGCCATGGGACTGTGTCTTCGGAGTCAGCGCGGGGCTGGTAAAGCTCAGTACTGGGAAGAGCCTGATGGTTTCCATTCCCAGGCAGGTGTTCTTGGACAGTCTCTGGACTTGTCCCACTATTAGGCAAAGACCTGTGTCCTGCTGACACTGACTTGTCTTCCATGCATCGCCATTAGCGTCATGTGGGCCTGATTTGCACCCCCAACATTATACAGGGGCTAGAGACTATAAGCCACCTACTGCCTGTCTTTATCTGAGGGGTTGCCTCTCTCAACCTTCCTAAAACCTCTGACAGAGAGCAAGGAACTGCAGGGCTGTTTAGAGACTCAGTGCCAGGCAGATAAAACCCAGCATTGAGCAGATCTTAATAGTCCCTATCCCCAGGCCAGAGCCTGCAGAAAGAGCCTCTGGATCTATTTCAATGCAAAGTAGAGATTTGTGGCTCCAGTTGGACGGTCTTACACCCTAACCAGCATCACCAATGGCCAGTAGGTGTGCCATCAGGCTATCAGCCCACTTCGGGTTCAGACAGATCATGGCAAGGTGAGTTTTTGGTCCTACCCTAGGATGCACTGGTCTTGGTGGGATGTAGGCTCTGGGTATTATCCAACACTGGCACTGGTGGACACACACAAGGGGACTTTACTTACCACAGGCCCAGACAGTACACTGTAGGAACAGACTAAACCTTTTTTGATGCTTCCCCCCGTTCATGCTGAATAACATATCAACCACAGACTTGGGACTATTTGAATCTGGAGAGGATTGTAGGATAGAATCAGCAAAATCACATGAACAGTAGACATGGGGCAAACCTCTACTGAAGGTGGTACGTAGCACCCAAACAGTAGAAGTATCCACAGATTCAGAGGAAATAAACAGATGGCTTAGAAATCCTAGGGCAGCCACAAACAAAGCCGGATTACTATAAACTTCAATGCAGATGTCATACACCAAATGTCAAGGATTTCCAGGGAATCATGACTTCACCTAAAAAGTAAAATAAGGTACCATAAGCCAATCAGCTATGAGTTGAAATTTTCACATGGGGATTTCAAAATAGCCATTTTAAGGAAACAATTGAATTCAAGAGAACACAGAGAAACAATTTAATACTCTGACAGATTTAATAATTTAAAAATTAAACAGAAATTCTTCCACTGAAAAGTGAGGAAAATTAAAAACACAATAGAATGCATCAATAACAGAATAGATACAACAGAAAAAAAATAAGTGAGCTCTAAGAATATTTGAAAATACACACTTGGAGGAGAAAAAATAATCAAGAAGAATGAAAAAAAGTTTAAGGGCAGTATGCAAAGAACAAATACCTGAGTTATTGGGCTTCAAGAGGGACTTGAGAATGCCAAAGGGCTAGAAAACATACTCAAGGGGACAACAGTAAACTTCTGAAATCTAGAGGAAGACACAACTACCCAGGGTCAGAAAGGTCAAAGATGATCAGTCAGATTCAATCCAACCAAATCTAGTACAGCACATATTACAGTCAACCCCTCCCAGGTGAAAGATAATGAGAGGATTCTCAAAGCTGCAAGAGAAGACACAAATAATGTACAAGAAGCTCCCAGCTCACCTGACTGCAGACTTCCCAGCAGAAACCTTACATGCATGAGAGAAATGAGATGATGCTTTTACAGTACTGAAGAAAAATTTGCCAGCTGAGAGTATTGTACTCAAATATGAGGAAGAAATAAAGGCATCCTCAAACAGAAGCTGAGGGAATTTTTCACAATCAAACCTATGTTACAAGAAATGCTAAAGGGAGTTTTTCAAGCTGAAAGAGACTCTAACAAGTAAGAAGAAAATATCAGAAGGTAGAAAACTCATTGGCAAGAGCAACTATACAAATTCAAAATATTAAAATATTGTGAACATGATATGTAAACCATTTATGTCTTTGGTATGAAGCCTAAAAAATTAGAGTTACTATGTTAAAATGTTAAGAAACAGGTAATATAGAAAAAGGTTAAATGTGATATAAAAAATTCAAAATGTGGGGAGGAATGGAACATACATATAGAGTTCTTTGTTCATATTTCTTACTTCTTTATTTTTGTCTCTTTCCCCATCTTTATAATCAATGCTGAATTGTTACAATTTAAAGACAGTTTGTTCCAGCCAAAAGAAGTTTTTTGTAAGCCTTATGGTAACCACAAAGCAAAAACCTATAATAGACTTAACAAGAATAGTAAGCAAAAATAATAAGTACACCAGTAGAGAAAACCACTTAACCACAAATGAATATTATAAGAGAGGGAGAAAGAAAATACAATGAGAATATTGAAAAAGGTCAACCTGGTGGTAGGAAGACTTTACCTATCAATAATTACCTGCATTGAATGCCTGCATCAAAAGGACAGGAATACCTAAAATAAACAACTTACTACTGCTCTTAGGAAACCAGTAAAATAAAAACAAAAAATTAAAAAAAAGATCAAATCCAAATTTAGTAGAAGTAAAGGCATAATAGAGATAAAAAAAATCCAAAAATAAATTAAAATAGCATTTAGTTCTGTAAAAAGATAAAATTGATTAGCAGCTAGACTAAGAAAAAAGAGAATGTAAGAGTATATGGAATGAGAGCTGAAAATGGGGACATTATGACTGACATTACAGAAATTCAGATTATTTGAGATTACTATGAGGAACTATGTGTCAATACATTCAATAACCTAGAAGAAATAGACAAATTCTTGACATATACACTTTTTAAAAATTTTTTGACAGGCAGAGTGAACAGTGTGAGAGAGAAACAGAGAGGAAGGTCTTCCTTTTGCCATTGGTTCACCCTCCAATGGCCACTGCAGCCGGTGTGCTGCAGCCAGCACACAGCGCTGATCCGAAGCCAGGAGCCACGTGCTTCTCCTGGTCTCCCATGTGGGTGCAGGGCCCAAGCACTTGGGCCATCCTCCACTGCACTCCCAGGCTACAGCAGAGAGCTGGACTGGAAGAGGAGCAACCAGGACAGAATCTGGCACCCCGACCAGGACTAGAACCCGGTGTGCTGGTGACACAGGCAGAGGATTAGCCTATTGAGCCACGGCACCAGCCCAAGATATACAATTTGCCAAGACTGGATGATGAGAAAATAAAATATCTAAACAGGCCAATAACTAATAGAGGGATTGATTCAGTAGTATCTCCCACGAAAAAAACCTCTGTGAACACTGCTGAATTATACCAAACATTTAAAGAATTAACACCAATCTTTATTAGATTATTAAAAAAAAGTAGGGAATTCTTCCAAATTTATTAGATGAGGCCAGCATTAGATTGATACCAAAACCAGAGAAGGACACAGCAACAAAAACAAAAAGATGTTGCATGTCAATATCCTTGCTGAACTTCCTTAGCCTCCTGCAAATGTGTACCCTGGGAAACAGCAGGTGATGGATCAAGCACTTTGGCCCCTACCACCTATGTAGGGGCTCCAGATTGAGTTCCAGATTCCTAACTTTGGCCTGGTGCAGCCTCAGCTAGTGTGGATATTTAAATATTAAACCAGTAGGTGAAGGATCTGTGTGCATGTGTGTGTGTGTGTGTGTGTATCTTTATCTCTCTACATGTGTACCTCTGCTTTTCAAATAAACTGAAAATAAAATAATTGTTTTTAAAATGAAAAATTCACTAGAAGAACTTGAAATAAATTTGGACTGGCAGAAGAAAGATTGCTGAGCATGAATACAAAAGGAAAAAAAAAGAATGAATAAAAATGAGTAGCAACTCAGAGAAATGCCAGGACACCAATGAAAGCACTATTACAAACATGCTGGGAGTACTAGAAGAAGATTTAACAGGAAACACATCCAAGGAAATAATGACTGAAAACTTCCCAAGAGTATTGAATGCAATAGCTTGCACATCCAGGAAATTCAATAAACTTCAAGTAAGATAGCCACAGACACACAATGGTGAAAAATTTGAAAGACAAAGTCAAGAAGAAAATTTTGAAAGCAGCCAGAGAACAATGATTTTCCAATACAAGGGAATCCCAGTAAGATGAACAGCTGACTTCTCAAAAGAAACAGTGGACTGCAAGAAGCAGTGGGACAACATATCCAAAGTACCTAAAGAAACTCAACCAAGAAGCCTATGTGTATATCCAGCAAATCTATTTTTTTAACTGAAAGTGAAACGAAGTATTTGGCAGAAAAACAAAACTAAAAATTTATTGCTAGCATACACTTTTACAAGAAATGAAAAAGAACTCATTCAGACTGAAAGCAAGTGAACCTGACCCTGGTTAGTTCTTAAAATTCACAGAGCATTGGTAAAGACAATTATGTAATCATGCAAAACAATGCAAATTCATATTTTATCCTTTTTCTAATAACTGATTTTTAAAGATTCATTTAATTTTTTGAAAGAGTTACAGAGAGAGAGGGAGAGACAGAGAGAGATATTTTCTATCCACTGGTTCACTCCCAGATGGCCACAATGGCTAGAGCTGGGCCAGGCTAAAGCCAGCAGCCTTATCCAGGTGTACTTCGTGGGAACAGGGGTCCCGCTATTTTGCCAGGTGCATTAGCAGGAAGCTAGACTGGAAATGGAGCAGCTAAGACTCAAACCAATACTCGTGTGGGATGTCGGCAGCATTTTAACCTGCTATGCACACATTGGCCCCTAATAACTGATGGTTAAAGCAATTATAGAAAGAAATGTGTATATAATATAATTTGGAGTCTATAACATAAAATGTAATATATGTACAAAATGTTTGCAATAACAGCAGAAAGGAGGTGGGATGGAACAAAACTGTATTTGGCTTAGGAAATAACAAGGTTATAAAGTAATAATTATAGGGGACCAGCGCTGTAGCATAGCATGTAAATCTGCCTCCTGCAGTGCTGGCATCCAGTATGAATACCGGTTCAAGTTCCAGCTGCTCCACTTCCAATCCTGCTCTCTGCTGTGGCCTGGGAAAGTAGTAGAAGATGGCCCAAGTCTTTGGGCCTCTGCACCTACATGGGAAACCTGGAAGAAGCTCCTGGCTTCTGGCTTCAGATAGGCCTAGCTCTGCCATTGCAGCCATTTGGGGAGTGAACCAGCAGATGGAAGACCTCTCTCTCTCTCTCTCACTGCCTCTGCCCCTCTGTATCTCTGCCTTTTAGATAAATATATAAGTCTTTAAAACAAATAATTACAACTACATTTGTATGTATAGTTATAATATGCATGGCAATAATACACAAACAGGAGAAAGGGAGAAGAGCTACAGAGGAGTAATATTTTCATGTTATTGAAATTAAGTTAGTTTAAATCTAAAGCTGACTCTGGTCATTTAAGATATATGTTGCATTATGGGCTGAGTGTCTGTGTCACCCCCAAATTCACAGATTGAGATCCTAATTCCCTATATGATGGAATTGATAGAGAAAGGGGACAGTCAGCTGAGGTCTAAGGTATATAGCTAGGGACAAAGGACTCAAGTGACTCAAGTCTGACATGCAGAGGGAATCTCAAGCCTGACATACACAGGAAAGTGCAAATCTAAGGTACGTAAGGCATGCCTGGAGCAAAATGCCTCACTACTCAAAAACAAGATAGAGAAACTTAAGACAAAACACGATGCCATTACAGCTGGACCCATCCAGCTCCATATACCGACTCCCCAGCAACAAGAAGGCCATTAGTGATGAGCTGACATATAAAACCTTGTACAAACTTCCTCACAGTCCAGAGGGTATAAACCCCAAGGCAACTTCCCCACACAGGCCTTCGCTTCTGGCACCCCACTTGGTGCTACTGGGAGCTTTCTCTTTTTGCTTTTGCTTTCTTTTTTCATGTTTGCTTTCCCTTTTTGCTTAAAAAACCTTTTGTCCTGCTCAACCTCCATTGTCTATGTTCCTCATTCTCCTTGGTCACGACATGGTCAGGACATGAACCTGATAGTCACGAACTACAGACTCCTACAATACAATTAGGAGGTGAGTCTTCAGGGAAGCCATTAAGCCATAGAGTTGGGCTTCATAATTGGGTTAGTGCCCTTATAAAGAGACTCCAGGCCAGTGCTGCGGCTCACTAGGCTAATCCTCTGCTTGTGGCGCTGGCACCCCGGGTTCTAGTCCCAGTTGGGGCGCCAGATTCTGTCCTGGTTGCTCCTCTTCCAGTCCAGCTCTCTGCTGTGGCCCGGGAATGCAGTGGAGGATGGCCCAGGTCCTTGGGCCTTGTACCTGCATGGGAGACTAGGAGGAAGCACCTGGCTCCTGGCTTCGGATCAGTGCAGCGTGCCAGCTGTGGTGGTCATTTGAGGGGTGAACCATCAGAAGGAAGACCTTTCTCTCTGTCTCTCTCTCTCTGTCTAACTCTGCCTGTCAAAAATAAATAAATAAATAAGTAGAATATTCTCTTGGATTGTCAATTAAAAAAAAAAAAAACAGATACTCCAGACAGCTTTCTACCCTTCCACCATGTGAGGATTCAGCAAAAAGATGGCTGTCTATGAAACAGGAAGTAGGACCTCACCAAATTTGGAATCTGCAATGCACTTTGCTTTGAGACTTCCCAACTCCCAGAACTATGAAAAAGATATGCTTTTTGTTTGTTTGTTAAGTTATCCAGTCTATGGTATTTTTTTTATAGCAGTTCAAACTGTCATAGTAAACCCGGAAACAGTCACCAAAAGAACTCAAAATATATAGGTAAGAGAATTGTTAAAATGCTAAAAATCTAGTATAATGTCACATAGAGTTTTTCTCAAAATCAATGAGCTATTGGGCATCATCTCCCAGAAATACTGTGGAAAACTTTTACCAAGTGCAGTGGTTTTGAGAAATGAGCAGAAATTTAGACCTGGTGGCAGTATGGAATAGGTAGGGAAGAAACAGGAAACACAGATGTACACGCTGGCCAGATCTGCTTGCCAAGAGGATGAATGGAGTGCTTGTTAAGACATTGCCCTGTCATTTGCTCAGAATAGTATCCTGTTGAAGTGCAACAAAGAGAAACCCAGAGACACAGATGCAACTGAAGTTCTTAAACTTTGGCATAAACCCCGATCACCTGGAAGGCTTGGTCAAATGGATTGCTGAGTCTACCCCCAGAGAGTTTTAGTCAGTAAGTCTGGAGTAGGACCCAGCAATTTACATTTTAATAAGTTCCTAGGTAATATTGATGGAGCTAGTGCAGGGACTACAATTTGTGAGCCTCTGGCTGCCTTCATCCACAGAGCCCATAACGACTGAATGCAATTACAGTTGGTGTAGAACCTAGGTTGTAGTCTACAATACAGAAACATACTTCCAGATGAGTTGGTGTGATGTACACTCTAGCAGAAAATGTACCGGATGTAGGGAACATCTAGTTGTTTTTCTTTCAACTCATGCTTCTTCTGGTAAACATACTTCAATTTTTATCTGGCTAACACTTTACTCCACTGATTGATTGATTGACTGATTGATTAGAGAGGCAGAGAGACAGACAGATAAACAAAGCTCCCACCTACAAGTTTACTTCCCAAGTTTATGTAGTGGCCAGGGTAGCGCTGGGCTGGACCAAAGACAGCAATCAGTAATTTAGTCTAGGTCTCCCAAAAGGGAGACAGAGACCCAACACCTTAAGTCATCCCGAAGTGTCCCAAGGTCTACACTAGTAGGAAGCTGGACTTGGGAGTAGAGATTTGAACCCAGGCATTCTGATGTGGGATGCAAGCCTCTTAACCACTAAACCGAATGCCTGCCTCCTGCCCTCACTTTTCATCCCTGTGCTTTACAAGGATTTCGTGAACTACCTCTGCTTAACAGCTCAGAGCTTGACATTCTCCTGGCCATAGTTACTGGTTCAGAGATGGATAACTAAAACTAATAAGATATAGTGAGACCTTTTCTGAGACATGAGAGAAAGTGGAAGAGAGGGATATGTGTAGAGAGAGAATTCTCCAAGGTTGTCAGCAATCAATAGGGGGACGCAGGAGAGAGAGACAGAGAGATTCTCATTTCAGTTCAGCATCAAATGCACCCAAAATTTGTGTTAATCCGTTAGTCGATTAAATGTCTTATATTTTGAGCCAGTTGAAATTTTTAACAAGGTTCTATTCTAGCAATTTAGTGACTATGTGACTAGTCAAAGCAGAACGAGTTATGCAGCATAATAAGAGTGTGAGTGGGCATTTTTGAACCTCAGCATCATTCTATATCCTATTAGGGCAGAGGATCCTCAGAGACACTAGACCAAGATTGTTAATAATTAGAGCATGTTACAATAGTACTTAATAAAATATGTGAGGTGGGCTAACTATAAAGAACAAAGGTTTATTTTGTCTCATGGTTTTGAAGGTACCAGTTCTGGAGGACCTCATCCAGTAGTGGCCTTGTGGGAGAGTGTAGAACATCACCTGACACAAAGCAGGGGGCATGTGGATCTGTCTTTATCTGTGTGGTTTCTCTCTGACCCTAATGAGCTAATCTAATCTTAATCATCATTTCCCAAAGGCCCCACATCTAAATGCCCTAAGTCGATTATTTCCAGTCCATTGATACCATTAATGTACGACTTTGAAGTTTAAGCTCCCGCATGAGTTAGGCGCCAAATCATAATCAAACTACAGCAGGAATCTCCTGCAGTCAGTACTGGGGCGCACTAGGTTAATCCTCTGTCTGTGGTGCCAGCATCCCTTATGGGCAGGAGGCAGTCCCAGCTGCTTCACTTCCGATCTAACTCTGTTACAGCCTGGGAAAGCAGTGGATGATGGCCCAAGCACTTGAGCCCCTGTACCCGCATGGGAGACCCAGAAGAAGACCTTGGCTTCGGCTTGGCTCAGCTCTGGCCATTGCAACCATTTGGGGAGTGAACCAGCGAATGGAAGACCAATCTGTCTCTCCCTCTCACTGTTAATCTGTTAATTCTACCTCTCAAATAAATAAATCTAAAAAGGCGAAGGGGTATCCTTGTTTGTCTCCAAATACATCAGCTGAGCTTAGCTCCTGTGCCTCTAAGGCTGTTGCCTAGATATTTGCATGATCGGTTCTCTCATTTCTGTCAGTTGTCTGTGCAAAATGTCACCTGTTAGAAAAGTTTCCCTGAGGGGCCAGCGCCGTGGCTCACTTGGTAATCCTCTGCCTGAGGTGCCAGCATCCCATATGGGCGCTGGATTCTGTCCCGGTTGCTCCTCTTTCAGTCCAGCTCTCTGCTGTGGCCCGGGAGGGCAGTGGAGGATGGCCCAAGTGCTTGGGCCCTGCACCTGCAAGGGAGACCAGGAGAAACACCTGGCTCCTGGCTTCGGATCGGTGCAGCGCTGGCCGCGGCGGCCATTTGGGGAGTGAACCAACGGAAGGAAGACCTTTCTCTCTGTCTCTCTGTCTCTCACTGTCTATAACTCTACCTGTCATTTTAAAAAAAAGTTTTCCTGAATAAGTGTATGTGAATAGAAAACCTCCACCAATTCCCTGTCTTATCCTCAATCCATTTCTTGCTTTATCTTTTCCCAGTGTTTGTTAACTATTTGAAAAACTGTATAAGCCGTTGTTTACTTTTTAATTACCTCTCCCCAACAAAAATGTAAACTCTGTGGAGGGGATTGGGTTTTTTGATGTTATCTCCCTGGTGCCAGGAACAGTCTAGAATATGCTCAATAAAGCCCTGGTGTATAAATGAATCAATGAATGAATGGAATGAATGAATGAACAACCCAGCATTCAGCAGCCACAAATGGGCCCGTGAATCTTAAATCTATGACAGTGTTCTTATTATGATCACCATGGAATAAGACTGAAGCTGCTGCTTCCTCTTCACAGGTGCCACACACTCCTCCTGCCCACTCAATCAATTTCTATTTAATGGGCCTTGCTTTCAGTTCACTGCCATCGAACCCCTGTTAGAATGATTAAGTTGTTCATTCATAGGTCTAAGTTATAATACATTTTAGATATCTCTGTATTTTTTGTTTATATTCAGTCCTAGACTTTTGGAGATTTTAAAGCCTTCAAAAGTCAACAGGGCCAGTGCTGTGGCATAGTAGGTAAAGCTGCCACCTGCAGTGCTGGCATCCCATATGGGAGCTGGTTCAAGTCCTGGCTACTCCACTTCCAATCCAGCTCTCTGCTGTGGCCTGGGAAAGCAGTAGGAGATGGCCCACGTCCTTAGGCCCTTGCACCCACATGGAAGACCCAGAGGAAGCTCCTGGCTGCTGGCATCGGATAAACTCAGCTTCAGCCATTGCAACCATAAACCAGCGGATAACACCCTCCCTCCCTCCCTCTCTCTCTCTCTCTCTCTCTCTCTCTGCCTCTGCCTCTCTGTAGCTCTGCCTTTCAAATAAATAAATCTTTTAAAAAGAAGTCAAGGAAATGCAATTATGGTAAAATTTAGAGGTGACGAGGCTATTTCTGGTGATAAGGTGCCTTATGCTCACTTCCAATGGTAGACAAGGGCTGCTAAACCAAATCATGAAAACCAATGATTTTGCAGGAATTTTACAAACTGATTGTTAAACACAACTATTAAAAACTAAAACATTTAAACTTGATTAAATTATGCTTATGTTTTCAAATAATCTATTATTTATGCTATTGTGGCTATTATTAAATAAATAAAATAAATTAAATAAATATGGCTAAATAAATTAAATAAATATTATGGCTATTATTAAAGTGAGAGTACTATACGATAAAGTTTATTATAGTAATATATACTGCAAATAGATAGATAATACTATCTCTTGCCAACTCCACATTCAATGAAGTCACTTGGAGGCCTGTCATCTGCCACAGTGTAAGCATTTACACCACAGGAATCAGCAAATGGTACAAATTAGGGTTTGATGTATTGTTCTATTGATGTTGAAACATAAGAAGTGCTGGAGGAAATGTTGGTAGTGCTGATTAAAATTAATTGTGTCTTGGGGCCGGTGCTGTGGTGCAGCGGGTCAAAGCGCTGACCTGAAGTGCAGGCATCCTATGTGGGCACTGGTTCTAGTCCTGGCTCCTCCTCTTCCCATCCAGCTCTCTGCTATGGCCTGGGAAAGCGGTAGAAGATTGCGTAAGTTCTTGGGCTTATGAACCCATGTGGGAGACCCAGAAGAAGCTCCTGGCTCCTGGCTTTGGATCGGCACAGCTCCGGCCATTGCAGCCATCTGGGGAGTGAACCAGCTGATGGAAGACCTTTCTCTCTGTCTCTACCTCTCTCTGTAACTCTGTCTTTCAAATAAATAAAATAAATCTTTAAAAGAAATCAATTATGTCCTGTCTGCAATCATTATATTGTGAAAACCCAAAATGCTACTCCAGAATTTGCAAACTACTATTTGAGTCAGCAGAGAGCCCCTTATATCATTGAGAAATGAGTGAAGTTCCAAAATAATCTTCATTTTTTCATTGAATGAAAATATCAACCAACATCCATTTCATAACTATAACTGCTCCTCAACTGTAACCATAATTTGAATAGCAATGCAAATGTTTGGCAAAAATCAATGGAAGCATTCTAAATATATGAATTTAAAATAAAGAGTATAGTGTATTTTATTTTAATACTTATAGTGTGCTCTAAACATCCTTTTTGTCAGTTAAATTGGTAAACTCACATATCAAAATTTGTACACGTTTTCAGCAAACAGCCTATTAAATATTTCCAGCACACTACTGCCCATACCCTCCTCTATTATCCATGCAATTAAGTCACATTTTAACCTAGAAATTTTTGCACAAAACTTTCCATGTGAGAGATTTAAAAGTTTGCATCAATGAGTCTACAATGAATTTTATAAAATATATTTTATGAAGAACTGCCTCCATATTAAAAAGGGTCAGCAATCTGGAGTGGGAGGGGCTGGCGCAGTGGTACAGTAGGTTAATCCTCTGCCTGCGGCGCCGGCATCCCATATGGACGCTGGTTCAAGTCCCGGCTGCTCCTCTTCTGATCCAGCTCTCTGCTCTGGCCTGGGAAAGCCATAGAAGATGGACCAATTGCTTGGGCCCCTGAACTCGAGTGGGAGACTAGAGGAGGCACCTGGCTCCTGGCTTCAGATCAGTGCAGCTCCAGCCATTGCAGCCATCTGGGAAGTGAAGCAATGGAGGGAAGACCTTTCTCTCTGTCTCTTCCTCTCACTGTCTGTAACTCTACCTCTCAAATAAATAAAGAAAATCAAAAAAAAAAAAAAAAAAACATCTGGAGAGGCATGTGCTCCGCTCTGTTGACTATGACTGAATTACCCAAAGTGATACATTAATAAGTCTGCCTATGCTAATAATCTCTTTCATTTAGTTTGGCAGAGACTCTTTTGTGTGTGTGTGTGTGTGTGTGTGTGTGTGAGGAACCAACATAACCAAAAACTAAATGGATAGTGTATTACTTTCCTCTCACCCACATTTTTACATTCCTGCAGCTGAAGTGTATAGTATCCTACACAGAGGCCTAATAATTGTGGATCCATGCATAAATAAAAAGTAGGTTATCAAGACTCTAGCTCTGCTCTGTGTATCTGCAATGAAAATTATGAAACAAAATAAAACAGAACTTGCTATTAAAAGCAGAAAAATATGGCACTGTAACTTTGACAAGACTTCAAACACCCATGTTGCTTAAAACTTGTAGAATATATCATCAAGTGCTTCAATTTATATAACTATTATGTCAAAGCTATTTTATTTTTGTATGATTAGGAAAGCATTTGCATTTCTAATTCATTTTAGAATAAAATAACACAAACATCTTAATTATACATTCCAATATTTTTAAAGAAAAGAAAGATTCTTCTGGCCTAGTTTATTGAAAATGATCCTGCATGTGCAGGATGTGTGCTTGGGGTCCCCTGGCTGGTAGGCCCACATCAGATGGGCAATCTAGAGGAAGAACTCTACGAAACAAGATTTGGCAGGAATTAATCATCACTTACTGCCTACAATGCTAACTCTGCCTCTGTGACTCACTGGTCAAACATTCTGCCCATTCAAACAAAGGCTGTAATAATTACCAATATACTGGACAGTTCAGTCCCTTGGGTTGACTGATTTGAATGTGCACAGTTGGCAGTTGGCATCATATACTCTCTTAGAGGATGAGAGTTTTCCAAAAGTTACAAAGCATTTTCTAGGAAAGTACTGGGTCTCTGGAGTTTATTTCATCCACCATTTTGACTTCTGGGCATCAAGAATACAGTGTCTTTCCAGGGTTTTTGTATTTATCCGTCCAATATTTCAAAGATGAAGCTGGCTCTGAAATATCTCTTCATCTGTGCCTCCACGAAGACAACCAGTTGAAATTAAGACATTAAGTCAAGATTCAAGATGGCGAATAGGGTGTAGTCACTAACTTCAGCTGCTCTGAGAAATGAAAGGAACAAAAGAGGGACCTGTTTCCAGGGGGCTTGATTGACAAAAATTTCATCCAAGAACTGAAAAAATGATGAAGACTCCATGGGACAAGAGGAGAGAAGACAGAGACACCAGCGCTGCCAGCCACACGCACAGCTAGCTGCCAGTTGTAAGCCACCGTCCCATCAAGACAAGGTAGGAAGAAATTGCTGTGTGCCTGCTGCTCACATTTTTAGCTGGGAGGGAATTCCATAGTCACCCACTGTCTTTGACTTCAGGGGCAGCTGACAAGGGGCTGAGCAACTGCCAGGCTTGGAGCAGGGAAGCCACCTTGCTTCTTTCCCTCCCCAACTCCTACAGAGCGCCGTACTCCACAGCCAACCATAGGGCAGTGCTCCTCTGTTCTGCTCCTACCAGGATTGGGATCAGCATCAGGAGGAGATGCCACCTTCTTAAAGAGAAATGAGAGGAGACTGCAGCAGCCCGTGTCACTGGTGATATTGCCTGAGGGAGAACTTTGCAGACCACATGGAATTTGAGTCCAACCTGGAGCACTAGCAGGGGGCAGGGTACTCACCTAAACCTAGCAAGCAAGAGCACACTGCCTGCTTCCCATCTCTGCCACAAGGGCTCCCAGGGAATAGGGGGGAGGAAGCGCCATCTTAAAAGATGGGTGCAGAATGTCACAGCTTGCATGCCTGTGACTAGGGGATTTTTATCTGAGAGCAAAATCCACAGTCACCACTGAGTCTTCCCTAGAGGATTGGTAGGGGGCGGGGTACCCACTAAGCCTATGAAGTGCTCAATACTCAAACTGGCACCTGAATCTGGGAACACCTCTATCTCTCCGTGGATGGAGCAGCCTTGTAGGGCTGAGAGGGGATTCCTGCTCTCTGTGACTGTGGGAGCCCTGTGTGCTATGACTGTGGGAATTCTGTGACTCCATGATAGGGCACGGAGTGTAGCTGGACCTCTGGACAGTTACTGTGTCTGACCTCAGAGGCTCAGAGTGCCCTAAGTGTCTGTGGTGTGTCATAGCAGTGGGTTAAGTGCTCACACTGAGGACCATAATCATTTGTGAATGTGTGGCAGGGTGTAGAGCCACTGTGAACTCACCCTGGGTATTGATGACCTTGACAGAGAAGTGAGGTAGTTATCACAACAGCTGATATGACCACATACTACCCACTGATGACAATAGAGATCTACTGCACTCAACATGGGTGTAACCCTAGACTCACTCCACCCTGAGCACTGACCAGAGGTCCCTGGCCCCACGGAGCCCACACCTCTGAATATCCACTGAAGGAACAGACACTCCATTAAGCCACAGAAGCGTATTTCAAAGATAAAAGCCACCAGAGGAGAAAACCAGCAAGTGGTTCTACAAATGCCTAAAAATAAACATAGAAACATGGACAAGGACGATAATATGACTCCCACAAAGGAATACAACAATATTTCAATATTAGAATGTGAAATGAAGAGACTGATGAAATGCCTCAAAAGCAATGAGAAGCAAATGTATAACGTAAAGAAATCCACACACAAAACGGATGAAAAATTTTCCTGTAAGATAGACATTGAAGAAAATTCAAACTGAAATACTAGAAATGAAGAATTCAGTGTGTCAAGTAAACAATACAGTGGAAAGAATTAACAACAGATATGGAGAGGCAGAAGAAAGATTTCTCTAGCTGTTTAAGCTGGAGGCATCGTAATACCAGATTTCAAGATATGCCATAGGGCAATTATCACCAAAACAGCCTGGCACTGGCACAAAAATAGACATGTAGACCAACAGAACAAGATAGAAACCCCAGAAACCAACCTACAAATCTACAACCAGCTAATCTTTGGCAAAGGAGCTTAAATCCCTGAAATAAGGGCAGTCTCTTAAAAAAATGCTATTAGGAAAATTGGATCTTCATGTGCAGAAGTAGGAAAAAAGACCCCTGCTTTACACCTTATACAAAAATCAACTCAAAATGGATCAAGTATCTAAATCTATCATCTGATAACATCAAATTAGTAGGGGAAAACTTTGCAGGACATTGGCATAGGCAAAGACGTTTGGGAAAAGACCTCAGAAACACAAGCAACAAAAGCAAAAATAGACAAGTGGGATTACATCATGCTGAGAACCTTCTGCACTCAAAGGAAACACTCAACAAAATGAATAGGCAATTGACAGAATGGAAAAAAATACTTGCAAACTATGAAACTGATAAAGGATTAATATCCAGAATCTATAAAGAGCTCAAGAAACTCAGCAACAACAAAACTAACAATTCAGTTAAAAAATGGACAAAGGACTTGAACAGGCATTTTCAAAGGTTGAAATGCAAATGGCCAACAGATACATGAAAAAATCCTCAGGATCACTAGCCATCAGGGAAATGCAAATCAAAACCACAATGAGGTTCTATCTCATCCCAGTTAGAATGGCTATTGTACAAAAATCAAAAAATAATAAATGCTGGCAAGGATGTGGGGGGAAAGGTACCCTAATATATTGTTGGTACAAATATAAACTAGAACAACCATTATGGAAGACAGTATGAAGATTCCTCAGAAATCTAAAAATAGGTCTACCATATGATCCAGCCATCCCACTCCTGGAAACCTACCCAAACAAAACAAAATCAGCACATGAAAGAGTTATCTGTATGCCCATGTTTATTGCAGCTGAATTCATATTAGCTAAGATATGGAATCAACCTGTACGTCCATCAACTGATGACTGGATGAAGAAGTTGTCATATATATACACTATGAAATACTACTCAACTGTACAAAGCAATTAAATACTTTCTTTTGCAACAAAATGGATACTACTAGAAACCATTATGCTTAGTGAAATAAGCTAGTCCCAAAAGACAGATATCATATTTTTTCCTGATCTGTGGCAACTACTAGAATACAAAAAATGTAATGTATATGAGCAAATTAGACATTTTGAGATTTTATTATTGTTTATAGCCTTTGTCTATATTGTTGAGGAACAGTGGTTTTTTTCTTCTTACTATTTGTTGAATTCTTTACTTATTAGGGATTTAAGCTTACCATTATAAAATAAACTGAAAGTATGTCACAGTGAATTTAAAAAAAAAATAAGAAAGGAAAGAGGAAGGGAGGGTAGGAGCATGGGTGGCAGAGAGGGTGGGGGGGGGGAGTAGCACTATGCCCTAAATCCGTGTATATAAGATACATGAAATATGTTCACCTTATATAAAAACAATATTAAAACATTGTTTTAAAGAAATTAAGTCAATCAGTTTGTTGTTTTCTTTAAATGGTTTTGGCAGATTTTCTTCCTCTGTGCTTGGGCTGATTGTTTAGAGAGTGTGTCACTGAAAATTTTACTCAATGTGAGATTGAGGATGATAGAAGTGATTCGCTTTCATTGCACTCCAAAAGCCTAGCTAAAATTGAACCGAATGTTACAAATATTATATAAATAAGAACAACACAAAAATGATTATTATAGACATTGTCACAATGAGAAAGGCCTTTAAGAGAATTTCCCTTCTGGTCTGCCAGTAATGACTTTTTGAAGGGCCTACAGTGTTCCCTTTTCCTGGTGGCTGTTTCACTGTCCAGCTGGTGGTCTCATCTATTAGGCAGACCACCGACTTTACCAGCTGTCTCTAGGCATGAAAATCTTGTCTGCTCTCATAGTCATCAACCAGTGTGGGCACCTATTGCTAATCTGGAAGGAATTTTCAATGTAGCTCTTCAAGAAAGAAAAAAAACTAGTCATTGAGAAAGAAATCAATTTTACTGACCAACAAGTAAACTTTTACTGTAGATGATTTGTTTGTTTATTTGAAAGACAGCTGCCATCTAGCAGTTCATTTTCCAAATGCCCACAACAGCTGGAGCTCAGCTTGGACACAGCTGGAGCCAGGAACCAAGAACAAAACCAAGGTTTCCCGTGAGGGTGTCAGGAATCCAATTACTGGAACCATTACCAGTGCCTGCTGGAATCTTTATTAGAGGGAAGGTGGAGTCAGGAACAAGAGTTGGGAATCAAATGCAGACACTGTGAATGGAAAGTGGGCTTCTCCTCTGCTAGCAAATGCTTACTCCTATAGCTATTAATAATAGTAACAATGATAGTTGTGGTGGTTTATTTTGGTGTCAGCTTGACTGTGCTATGACATACCCAGATATTTGCTCAAGGATTATTATGGCCACTTATAAGACAGTGTTTTCAGATGAGATTAACATGTAAATCCACAGATGAGTGAAGCAGATTGCCCTGTAAAATAAGGATGGAACTCATCCAGTCAGTATGAGGACCAATCAGAATCAAAGGCTGGGGGTGGGAGGGAGCTGATTTGGGGGCGGGGGTGGGACTAGAGGGCAACAACGAAGGGGTTAAACAGGATTTGTTTGCCTGGGCCCAGGATTGGAGGGCTTTACACCTATACCCTATGTATACAAGAATCAGATTTATAATCCTTCCCTTTTTTTGTTACGTATGAACGCTATAAACCAAATTATTTTGAAAAAAAAAAAGGGGGTGGGGGGCTGGGAAACTCCGGGCCTTGGGGCGGGCGCGTTGTGGCCCCGGAGGCCGTGGCCAGGGTGGCGCTCGCGGTGTACCTGGTAGCGCGGCTGTCCCTGTCGGCATCACCTTCTTCCTAACTCGCAGCCTGTCAAGAGGCGCCGCATCGTGAGGCGGACCAGCAGAGGCAGGCCGGGTGCCCCAGTCTCGGCCTCTGGAGCCCGGGGAGCACAGGCCTGGAGGCAGGTCCCGGCGCCGAAGGCACCTGGGCAGCCGGCTGCAGGCCCAGCGTCGAGCTCCGCGGGCAGCCTGGGCAGAATGAGAACGAGGAGGAAGGTGCCGTTGCTGCCCAGGAAGAAGAAGGTGTTGAGAAGCCCGTGGAAGCGCATGTGTCTGGGAAAATTGGAGCCAAGAAATTACGGAAGCTAGAGAGAAACAAGCGCGCAAAGCCCAGCGCGAAGCAGAGGAGGCTGAGCGGGAGGAGCGGAAGCGCCTGAGTCCCAGCGCGAGGCAGAGTGGAAGGAGGAGGAGCGCCTTCGCCTGGAGGAGGAGCAGAAGGAGGAGGAGGAGCAGAAGGAGGAGGAGGAGAGGAAGGCCCGGGAGGAGCACGAGGAGCACCTGAAACTGAAGGAGAGCTTCGTGGTGGAGGAGGAGGGCGTGGGCGAGACCATGACTGAAGAACAGTCCCACAGCTTCCTGACAGAATTCATCAACTACATTAAGCAGTCCAAGGTTGTGCTTCCCAGGTGGGCCTGCGGACCCAGGACACCATAAACCGTATCCAGGACTTGCTGGCTGAGGGACTCTAACAGGTGTGATTGACGACCGGGGCAAGTTCATCTACATCACCCCCGAGGAGCTGGCTGCTGTGGCCAACTTCATCCGACAGCGAGGCCGGGTGTCCATCACCGAGCTTGCCCAGGCCAGCAACTCCCTCATCGCATGGGGCCGGGAGTCCCCTGCCCAAGCCCCAGCCTGACCCTAGCCCTTCCCTCTTGGACTTGGACTTGGAGCTGGTATGGCCAGCCCTCCCCACCAGCCTGTGGCAGGGTTGGTGTGTGGCCAGGCAGTTGCAGAGTAAAGGCCTGTGAGCACTGCAGAAAGAAAGAAAGAAAGAAAGAAAGAAAGAAAGAAAGAAAGAGAGAGAGAGAGAGAGAGAGAGAGAGAGAGAGAGAGAGGGAGGGAGGGAGGGAGGGAGGGAGGGAGGGAGGGAGGGAGGGAGGGAGGGAAAGAAAGAAAGAAAGAATTCTCTCCGGCCGGCGCCATGGCTCACTAGGTTAATCCTCCGCCTGCATTGACAGCACCCTATATGGGTGCCGGGTTCTAGTCCTAGTTGCTCCTCTTCCAGTCCAGCTCTCTGCTGTAGCCCGGGAGGGCAGTGAAGGATGGTCCAAGTGCTTGGGCCCTGCACCCGCGTGGGAGACCAGGAGGAAGCACCTGGCTCCTGGCTTCGGATCGGTGTAGCTCCAGCCATTGCGGCCATTTGAGGGGTGAACCAATGGAAGCAAGACCTTTCTCTCTCTCTCTCGCTCTCACTGTCTAACTCTGTCAAATAATATATATATATATATATATATATATATATATATATATATATATAAAAGAAAAGAAAGAATTCTCTCACTTGATTGTCTTTGAACTGGAACATTTGCTCTTGCTGGTTGTACAGTAAATTCCAGCCTTTCAATTCAAATTGCAGATTTTAGACTTTTCCACGTCCTATGATCACATTGCTAATTCCTGTATAATAAACAAATATAATATTTCTTATCATATACATATTTATATCTCTTACCAATTCTGTTTCTCTGGAGAACAACGACTCATATGATGGCTATACAGCCATGTGCCACATAATGTTTAAATCAATAAATGGACCACATATATGAAAGGGCATCAAAAGTTTCATGGGAAAATGCACACTGCCTTTTAATTCCATTTCCCATGAACTTTTTGAAGCCGACTCTTAAGAGAACAGTGGCCCCATTAGACTATATCACCTAGCGAATAATCTTGGTTTCTGCAAGCACACTGTGATATTTGCACAATGACAAGATCACCTAACAGTGAATTTCTCAAAATGATACCCTGTCCTTAAGTGAGGTATGACTTGTTCTACTGAGCGCCTTGCAGTGGGCCCCCCACTGTGCTATTGTCATTACTTATATCATCTTATGTAATACTCAAAACAATCCTCAGAGTTGTCTTTCATCTATTATGCCCATTTTCTGTGTAGCAAAACTGCTACCATCAAGGCAGGAAAACTACATTATCAGGGTGATCAAGCTGATGAGTGACAGAGCCCAGTCCTGAAAAATACATTGCTCCCAGTGTTCTACTTTATTTTATTTTTTACATAGAGGAGTCTGTGGGGGAGAGTGCATTCACACTTTCATTCAGTAGTTAACATCCCCAACACCCTCAACAGCCAGGGCTGGGCCAAGACCAAAGCCAGAAGCCAGGAACTCAATCCAGGTCTGTCATTTGGGTGGCAGAAGCCTGGTCACTTGAGCCATTACCACTTCCTGGAAGCTGAGATCAGGAGGCAGAGGCAGGAATGGGAGCAGACACTCTACATGGGATATGGGTATCTTAAATAGCATCTTCACCTCTAAACCAAATGCTCACTCCAGTGTTCTGTCTTTTGTATTTATTGCCATCCTATTTGTTACTGTGGTGTTACATTAGTGTTCATCAAAGAACTGCTTTACATTTCTAGCTTTCCAGACAGGTAAATTGGGTCTCATGAACTGTGCTGCCCAATAAGATATGAGTGAATGTGATGTAATCTTGTAGACCAGGGATAATGAGAGCTGGCATTCCTTCATTTCTCTTCTCTGCCTGCTTAATCCTGGAGGACACCTGCTCCAGCTGGCATGGTTAGAAGACAAAAGAAACCCAGGTCTCTGAGTCATCATTTGGATGAGAGTCACACAGCAAAGTCATCTAAGCTTCATCAAACTTTTAAGTATGAAATAAACTTTTATTGGGAAAAGCCACTAATACATTAGAGTTGTTTATTTCATAGCATATGGTGTGCCTATTGAACTGCAAACAATACCAGTACTAAATAATATTAGGTATGATAAGCAATTGAAGCATAATGATAAATTTATGTATATAATGTAGCATAGTGAAGTATTGGAACCAGATGACATAAGTCAAACCTAATTCCACCAGGTCTAGAGTTTGGACACGTGACTAACCTTGGATGAGACAATTAACAACACTGTATTTCTTGTATGTGTAACAGTGATCATTAATAACAAGCTAATGCGGGCTGGCACTGTGGTATAGCAGGTTAAGCAGCTGTCTGCAAAGCTGGCATCCCATATTGGAGCACCAGTTCAAGTCCCAGCTTGTCCACTTCCAATTCAGTTCCCTTCTAATGTTTCTGGGAAAGCAGAAGATGATGGTCCAAGTCACTGGGCTCTTGCCACCCATGTGGGAAGCCATGATGGAGCTCCTGGTTCCTGGTTTCAGCCTGGCTCAGCACTGGTTGTGGCGCTATTTGGGGAATGAATCAGCAAATGGGAAATTGATTGCTCTGTTTCTCCCTCTCTCTCTGTCACTTTGCTGTTCAAATACATAAACCAGTCTTAAAAAACTATGATATACCAAGTGATTGTGGTGATCAAAAGAGTAAATACACCTAAAGCTGTATGTTGGTACAAATTAAGGGTAGAAAATATGAACTAAGAATATAAAAATAATTTACATTTGCCAATATAATATTTTCACTATTGTTCACTCAAGTTCATTAAACAAACAATAATGAAATTGTACAGACAACATTATTTTAGATTCTGGAGATACAAAAATAGGAGAAACATGGTGTTATTTTTGTAGAGTTCAAGAAAGAATTCCTATTAAGGAGCCAGCTGTATTAATGTGATCAATGTTAAAATTCAATAAATGTCATAAAGAACCATTTTCTGGGCTTCACAGCTATGTTTCAATTATGAAGCATATATCATCGCTGATCCCTTCTGGAATGCCATTCAAGAAGTGTTGATGTGGGTAACCTGGTCAATATTATTGATGTGGGAGAAAGAACACTGGTCTCTGATTCACTCTAAGCTGCCTAGAATACAATATCTGATGAAATCATTCTACTATGTAGAAAGCTATGCTTATCTTCATTCATACAATATAAAATATCATACAAACTGACCTGCATGCCTCAAACTGTCTTCAGTGAGCATCCCATCCCATAGAAGAGTAGTCCATGAGACATGGTGTAAAGAGAACTAGAGAAGAAACCCTGAATACAGACATAAATCCTGCCTCATATCACCTTTGTAATCTTTGGGGAGAAATTTCTTTAGATCCGTTTTTCTTATCTATAAAAAGCAATTGCTACTTGTCCTTTATATCCAACAAGGTTGCTAAGAATGCCAGGCGACCCCATAAGTGTGAAATTGATTTATGATTTATGAAGTGTAAAGCACTGAATATAAGGTAAGGCAATGCTCCTATAATTTTAGTGTTGGAAAAAAATTTCCTAGGGATGTTGTGAGACATATAGTGACCAAGATGCCTTCCTCAGAGATATGATTCAGGAAGTCCAGGTTAGAGACAAATAATTTGACTTTTCACCAAGCACCTTGAATGATTCTAGCACAGATTGCCCAAAGAGTCAGACAGAACTGGACAAAGCTAGAATGGGCCAGAAATGAAAGAGTTTGTGGAAGCTCTTGGGGTGTTACAGTGACAATTAATTATCAGTCCTGAGGAACTTTAACTCATCAATCAATATTTTCCCATTACCAGTTCTGCCTGCAGATGTTCTAGTATATGAAACATTGAAAAGATCACCTCTATTATGGTTATTCCTCCTTTCTCTAATGACCACATATGAACTAAGGCAGCTTGCATTTCGTGAAATAACGGCTGTAACCATCCATCAAAGAACTTTTCAATTCAGAGGAGACCGATACTGATAATAGTTAAAGTCACCTTCTGTGGTAGAAATTCCAAATAGAGTTCTATTCTATTTCAATAATGAAAAATGCAAATTAGAAGCTGCAAAAGTGTTGATATATTTACATAGAGGGTACTTCAAAAATTCATTAAAATGGAATTAAAAGAATTGATCTTGGCACAAAAATTTCTAAATCTATGTATTGTTTTTTCTTAACATGCATTTCCATGAACTTTTGGAAGACCTTGGATATGTATGGATTCAATCTGGGGGGGGAGGGGCATCAAAATAAGCTTATCTTTCAAGTCAATTCTCCACAAACTTCTTGAAGTGCCCTTGTGTGTATATAATGTGCTTAAGAGTATTTACTAAAAGTCCTCAAACAAAGACAAGACTAAACAGTTTAAAAGTCTTACCCTTTGTCATCCAATTAATTTATTCATTGCTTTTGTGTTGTGTGTTGATTTGTTTTATGCCACTGATTAAATAAATAAGATGGGGCATATAATTTTCTATTCCAAAACACAGGAGTCTCAGTGAAGAGAAAGACAACTCATATCTCAAATCTTGTTTATCTTAATATTGCAACAAATAGCTGTAACAAAGCCCTCCAAAGCTCACAGGTGCATGGTGAGATAAGAAAAAATTTCATATATAAGAATAATAAATCCAAGATATTTTTAAGTTCCAATAAATCTGTATTTTACTTGAGGCAAGCATTCATATTATTTACTCCTTGTTGCTGGCTTGAAGCTGAGCTTACGGTGCATTAATAGAAAAACTTTCACAAAAGGAGACAAAATAATGGAAAAGAAAAGACAGACAAGTACTTAAAATATGGAAAATCATTCTGTACACCATGCTACAGCCCACTACCCACAGATTCTGGGGGAAAAAAGCTACAACAGATGTGCAGCCAAAACTGAGAGAAATTTTTACTAGCACTAATCTGAGCTGACAGCTGTTATTAGGGCTGACTCTGTAATACTTCTGTCATCGTTTCAAAAAATCAGCTTTTCAAATGTGGAAGGGGAATTTGAAAATGTGAGAGGGAAGCCATGGATATAAATTTGGTTCTTATCAGTCCTGAAGTTCATCACCCTTTAAACTGGCAATCAATATGTTTTCATTATCAAGTCTGCCTCCAGATGTTTTTGCATGGAAGCATGGCAAATATCATTTATTGTGGTTCTTCCTTTTCACTATCCTGACCACACATTCATAGGAACTCATCTGGAAGTCTGAAGTCTTTCTGCTGTAGATAAACTTTACATGAATGTATTGCAATATGTGGATGTTCTGGTGGCTCAAGCAAGGGGCAATATTGCAGTGATCAATAAGCAGCACAGGCTTTGCAGTCAGATGGTCCAAATTTAAATGCCACTCTCATCACTTTGTAACCTGGGACAAATTATTATCTCTTTGAGCATCCATTTTCTTCTCTGCAAATTAGAGAAAATGACAACATCTACCAACATCAAGGATGCAATGAGGATTAAAGACTATATATATGTGTGTGTTTGTACATATATGTAATGTGTACATATGCATGTGCGTGTAAATGTGTATGTATGTGTGTGTATGTAAATGAATGGATAGAACCAAGTCTAGCTCATGATATACAATCTGTAAGTGCAATACTGTTGTTGCTGTTATTATTTTTTAAGATTTATTTTATTTATTTTTTTTCCTGATCAAGGCTCGTTTATTCAACAAGTCCAGTAGTATTTAAACATGACCAGTTGTACACAAGAAGGCACACAGAGGATTTACATATCTAAAATTCTTTTGGGGTTACAAAGAGCTCCCGATAAAGTTCTTCCACTTAACAGATCACAAAATGTTATCAATCATAGATTACAAGGGCATAATAAAACACCTAGGTAATAAATGCTGGTTTTGTTACCGGAGAAATTGCAGGGTTCTTGTCTTCATGCAAGAAAGAATTCAGGCGTGAGACATAGTAGTGGGAGGTAAAATAGCAAGGTTTATTAGGGAAGGAACATCTGTAAGGATGGATGGGTACCTCTCCAGACAGAGCCCGAGAGACTGGGGTGGGGGTGGGGGTTGGGAAAGGAGTGAGGTTACATGGTTGAGTAGAGATTACACCTGACCAGGGCAGGTGGGCGGCTCAGCAGAGAGGCAGAGGGCTGAGCACACACAGTCCGGTTGAGGCCGGGGGGTTTTAAGGAGAGAGAGAGGGAGAGACATCTGCTGATTCACTCCCCAAATGGCCTCAATGGCCAAGGCTGGCTGAAGCCAGCAGCCAGGAGCTGAATCAGAAGGGGAGCAACCCTGATTCGAACCGGCGCCCATATGGGATGCCAGTGCCTCACGCAATGACTTTACCCACTATGCCACAATGTGGCCCCACTCTTACTTATTATTAACATCATTACTTACAATTAACATCACTACACAACTTAGCCTGCAGGACAGAAGGGGGCATTGATGAATTCAAAATCTGTGTCTCTGAGAAGCTTAACTCACAAGAAAATTCCAACTGGGCCTATTTCGAGTTTTCTCACTGAGGATGATTTTGAGGGTGTTCACTTTACTGAATGGACTTGCTTGTTTGGGGTTGAGGACATACAGAGAAAATATGACCGTGAATTATCTCAAAGCTGTTCTGTCAAATTCACTTCTCACTCATGAATCAGAAGACATCAAAAATTTCTACTACAAGTTTGCATTCAATGTGTCAATCGGGGGATTTCATTGGGGTAATTGCTTGCATCGTCCATTTCAGTTGTGCTTCTCCAATATTTAAGCATAAGGGATTCTTCATTGCATTCTTTGTGAAGCGTCTACAAGGACTAGAGTAAACCTCTCAGTCCTAGAAATGACTTGATGGTTAGCACGAAGGAGTAAGGTATGGATTAAATTTTGCGGGGGGGGAAGCAGGTTCCAAAGGAGAAAAAGAGATTGTGTTTTTAACTATTTTTTTCTGGAAATCAACAAAACACAATCTTTTTATCATAAAAAAATGTGATTTCATTTTTGTTTTCACTAACAAAAATAATTTGTGCAAGGAGTAAGAAAAGCTGCAGGAACACTATTTTTCCTTTGCTCCAAAATATAAAGAAAAAAATCTCAGTTCATGATGACACACTGTCCTCAAAATAGTTCATCTAACTCTGTCCTTTTTCAGTTTTCAAACATCAGGGTTTTTGCAGCATCAATGAACTAAAAGTTAGCAGGATCACAGTGTATCTTTAAAAAAAAAAAAAACTCAACTTTGAAGTCCTAAATTTGATCAACTATATTTCCAGACACCAATGTTTCCAATTATGTCATCTCTAGCCCAGGAAGAAATATGGTTTTTCATTACTTCCTCCTACGTCCACAGGGGACATTCGAAGTGTAAGCTTCTATAGAGAGAGCCAAAGGCACCGGTTCTTGTATTGCTTTTTACATTTCTCAGAAACTCAGTGGTAAATTTTCCGGTGAAGTATTTTGCAGCAGTAAAATCAAATCTTAAAACCAGCATGGTCTTGAGGCTGCAATCCTGTCGGTGACTGTTTGTCTCGTCATTTTAGATATCCCAACAATGCATTCGCTTTAGTGGATTAACACTGAAGCAGCCGATACGCAACAGGATGATAGAATAAGGGAACCGAGGGCCTCCTTCCTGCCAGATGAACATGCCTCGCAAAAGGCTTCACTGTCACATACCTACAGTTTCAGCTGTTTGAGGGAGTTTGATAATAGCTTGAATGTCAGGATTCAGCTGCCAACACGAAGCTGTCAGCTTTCAAACTGCTCACAGAGTGCTCGTCCCTTAGGGCAAAAATCCCAAGCAACACTCTAGCTGCTCTACAGTTTGACAGCTTTTCCTAGTTGTAGGAGAACCTCCCATCTGTGCAAATCTAGGAAATGTAACGCAGCTATAAGAGGAGGAGAGGCGACTGGAGCGCAGCCAATCAGAAAGCAGCACAGACAAGGAGGGCATGAACCCTGGCAGTAAAGACACTTGTTAAAATGCCTGCAGCCCGCCTGGGTTCACTGCCTGGCTCAGCTCCTGACTCCAGCTTCCTGCTGGTGCACACCCTGGGTGCTAGCACTGACGGCTCTAGAGGTTGGGTTCCTGCCGCTCATTTGGGAGACCTGGACTGCATTCCCAGCTCCTAGCTTTCACCCAACCCAGCACAGTAATTGAGGGCATTTGGGGAGGGAGCCAGCGTAGAGGAGCTCCCTTGCTTGCTCACTCTCTTACTCTCTTCCTCTCATACACACATCTCTGCCTCTCGAATAAACAAATTTTTTTTAAAAAGTAAAATAAGGGGCCCCGGCACTGTGACACAGCAGTTTAAGCTGCTGCCTGAAGTGCCAGCATCCCTTAGGGGCACCGGTTCGAGTCCCGGCTGCTCCATTTCCAATCCAGTTCCCTGGTAAGGGCCTGGAAAAGCAGCGGAAGATGGCACGAGACTCAGAAGCTCCTGGCTCCTGGATTCAGTCTGGCCCAGCCCTGGCATCACAGCCATTTGGGAAGTGATAAAAGATTTCTGTCTCTCTCGCTGCCTCTCTCTCTCTCTTGCTCTAACTCCTCCTTTCAAATAAATAAATAAATAAATCTTTTTAAATGAAATAAGCTAGACACAGAGAAAAATATTACATGCTCTTCTTCATATGTAGTAGCTTTAAAAAAAAAAAAAAAACCTCAATTTGAGCACAGAATGGTGATCACCAGAGGGAGTTTAGATGTTTAAAAATAGGGTAAACTGAGTGTGGCTCATTAATTACAATCAATATATCACACCAATATGAGATGTTAATAAAAAATAAAGAAAATAGCGCAGAGGCCATTTGGATGCTGGACACTCACAGCTCCCAAGGCCGGGGGAACAGGAGGCTACACTAGCGGATAGGCATCAAGCAATTGCATGCAGCGCTTGGGCCAAGATTCACAAGGTGTAAAGTGATATCCTAAGAGAAGCTCCTTCCTCCACTGGTGACCCTGCTAAGTAGAAGCAATTTCCCCGATGATGACTGCAGTTTCTCCCCAAGCATTACACAACCCATATCATTTCATCTTCCTAAAATAAATTATTCATGTCTTTTGGGAATTCATCTGGGAGCTACAGGTCAAATACCCCATTTGCTGCTAAATTACCATGAACATTTTTCTTTTTTTTTTCTGATTTATTAGCTGTTTACACAGAATATTCCTTGGACATAATACACTTTCCTCAAGGCAGTTGTTCCGAGAAAGAGCACATCTTTATTTTCTTTTCAATCCCCAAGGTCAAGTTAAGGATTATCAATGACCCTGGAAAAAGTAATGTACCATCCTCAACAATGACAATAGAAACACATAGCATGTTAAGCAAAACTCCTAATTGATACTATCCCATTGACATCTTGAACACACGAAGTAGCTAGTCCGTGAAGGCAGGTTACCTACTGGGACAGAAAGTATTCTGACTATAAATGGTTTATCTCCCAGCTCCTCCACTTTCTGGCTGTGTGACAAGAGGTGGATTTTTCTTCTTTTGGCCTAAGTGACTTTATCCCTAATATGAACATATTGTTGGTATCAGTTTCATTGATCATTGTAAAGACTCAACTAATGCATAGAGTATTTGGGCCAGAGCTAAACATCTGTTAAATGCTTGCTAGATATTAGCTGTTTTTTACATATTTAAAATAATTGCTACCTTACCCTTATTTGATCTTTTAGAAATTTGTTTTTTTTAAATGCATTGATAAATAAAGTGAGTCCACAAACAGGGCAATTAATTATGTAATTTCTGGAATGAGTGTCACTAATATAATGCAGGCAATCAAGTGTTAGTAAATCAGATGTCCGGGCAAGTGTCTAGGAAAAGGATAAGTTGCCAGCTTACTAGGGAAAGCATCCAAATTGCTGAGTTCCAGTTCTTACCAACCACTACCTGGGCACTGAGAGCCTGCCCCAACCATCCAATCTCAAGTAACTCCTCCATTTTGCCAGATCACTTTTATACTTTCCTTTAGAGCATGCGTAACTAACTGAAATTATCATTTTGCATTTTTCATTTGTTCCTTTACTTACTCACGCCCCACACATTTTCTACACATTTTTCTATAACCATTTCATTCCCCCATGCTCAAAATATGTGATAAAACATTCCTTAATGCCGGTCGGTTTCCTATCACATTGCAAAAAGGAAACACTGCTTACAGCATGCCCCTGCAGTATTCTCCTGGTGAACTGGGAAGCAGCAACACAAATATACATGCAACAGCAGGAGACACACAGGCTCTGATCCTGGGAACCAGAATTATAGCAGTTGTCAACGTTCGTTGTCAAATTCCACACTTTCAAACCACCATTGTATAACTGGAAGGATGACTGTAAAAATAACAGCTTCAGCTCTTGTCTCTGACTCTCAGAGTGTGCATCTAAAAATAAAAATGTGCACTCTGAAATGAAAGTATATTACTCTGACATTCAATCAGGCCACATATTTACTAAATTAATTGTTAAAAGTTAATGACGGGGTTTCTGTCCCGGTTGCCCCTCTTCCAGGCCAGCTCTCTGCTGTGGCCAGGGAGTGCAGTGGAGGATGGCCCAAGTGCTTGGGCCCTGCACCCCATGGGAGACCAGGAGAAGCACCTGGCTCCTGCCATCGGATCAACGCAATGTGCTGGCTGCAGCTCGCCAGCCACTGCGGCCATTGGAGGGTGAGCCAACGGCAAAGAAGACCTTTCTCTCTGTCTCTCTCTCTCGCTGTCCACTCTGCCTGTCAAAAAAAAAAAAAGTTAATGACAAAAAAGAGTCAACATTGCCCTGTTAAGTATGGGAATCTCCAAACTTGCTGGTCCTAATTTAAGCATTTGCTGGCTTCTCTGTATCCATGGGTGCCTGGTATTTTCTATCTGCCACAGGCTGGCTTCCTTTTTTCTAGGGAATAGAATGACAGTAAACAAAAAGGATGCATATGAAAGATAATTGTTGGCCTTGAATTCAGACATGATTATTCCATGACAACAAAAATCAGATCTAGGGGCCAATGCTGTGGCGCAGTGGGTTAAGTGACAGCCTTTAATGCCAGCATACCATATCAGAGTGCCAGTTTGAGTCCCAGAAGCTCCACTTCTGATCCCAGCTCCCTGCTAATGTGCCTCAGAGAGCAGTGGAAGGTGACCCACGTACTGGGATCCCTGACATCGTGTGGGAGATCAGGATGGAGTTTCCTGATCCTGATGGAGTTCCTGGCTGCTGGCTTTGGCCCAGCCCCAACCATCACAACCATTTGGGGAGTGAACCAGCAGTGGAATATCTCTGTGCCTGTCACACTGCCTTTCAAATAAATAAAAATAAATCTTAAAAAAATGAGATCTAGTTTATTGGTCTACACAGAGCATTTTCATATTAAGTATAGATGCCTTACCAGGAAGCTCTGTGTGTTGAAATTACTGATGCACCAACAGCTTTCATTTGTAAGAGACCAAATCTAGAAGTCCACAAGTATCATTTTCCCACAAGGGAACAACCCAAGAGCTCTTGGTGGTGTTCAGTTGGCAGATGAATGATCTCAGATGAATCTACTCCCATGTCTGGTGCCTTGAAAACAATGGGTTGGAAGGGGGCTGTTGACCACACAGTCTACACATGGCCCCTCCAGCAAGGCAGCCTCAGATGGTGGGCTTCCATATGACAGCGTAGAGCTCCTGAGACATGAGGCAGAGGTCGCCAACTGGAGGTTAAACCCAGGACAAGCTTGCTTCTGCCAGATTCTATTGGTCTCAGCAGACATCAAGCCCTCCCAGATGCAAAGGAAGGGCACATTGACATTAGACTCCCACCCCTCAGTGAGAAGGATCTCAATGATTTTGTAGCTGACATCGCTGGGCCAGATAATCCTTCCACGGTTTAAACTATCCCACTGTTTTAACTGAATCCACTAGCGAATCTGTGAAACATGTTCACTAACTTTATTAATAGTTAAAATTATGTCTATAATAGAAGATACACATTTTGAAACTTAAAATTGAATGGAGGGGTGTGTGTTGGAGCAGGATGTCCACACCCCTGTATTGGATTGCCTGGTTCTAGTCCTGGCTACTATGCACTTTGATCCAGGTTCCAAATATTGTGCCTGGGAGGCAGCAGACCATACAATAGTACTGGGGTTCCTGCCACCTACATGAGCGACCCAGATGGAGTTCTTGGCTCCTGAGTTGGACCTGGCCTTGCACCAGCTGTTGCTGGCATTTGGGAAGTGAACCATTGATGCAAGATCTCTCTCTCTCTCTCTCTCTCTCTCGTCAAAAAAATTTTTTAAAGAATGGAAAACATGATGATATAGGAGAAGCTCTTTTTCTGCCAATAAGTATAAATTAATTTTTTAATTTGTTTGAGAAGTAGAGAGAGCACGCACAAACTCATTCTCCTCTCTGCTGGTTCACTCCCTTAAATGCCTGCAATGACTGGGGCTCAGTCTAGGCCAGAGCCTGAATCCAAGAACTCAATTCATGCCTCCCACGTGGGTGATAGGAGCTCAATGATTTGAGCCATCACCACTGCCTCCTGGAGTCTGCTTTGGCAGGAAGTTAGAGTCTGGAAGTAGAGCTAGAAATAGAATCTAGACACAACATGGGCCCCTTAACCACGAGGCTAAATGTCCACCCCCTAAAATGTTTAAGAGTGATTGTTATGGATGGAACTATGTCTTCCCATAATTCTCGGGTTGAAATCCTAATCCCTACTACCTCAGCATGTGACTACATTTGGAGATGGGATTTTAATCTAAAATCTCATGCATGTCATTTAATTAAAAATGACATCTTTGGGAATGGTGCTGTGGCACAGAGGGTTAAAGCCCTGGCCTACAGTGCCAGCATCCCACATGGGAGACCTGGAAGAAGCTCCTGGCTCCTTGCTTCAGATAAGCTCAGCTCCAGCCATTGTAGCCTTTGGGGAGCACACCAGCAGATGGAAGACTTCACTCTCTCTCTCTCTCTCTCTCTCTCTCTCTCTGTCTACCTCTCTCTGTAACTCTGTCTTTCAAATAAATCAAACAAACAGTGCTCGCTTCGGCAGCACATATACTAAAATAAATCAAACAAACATTTTTTAAAAAATGACATTTTTGGGGCTGGTGCTATGGCACAGGGGGTTAAGCTGCTGTCTGCACTGCCATCATCCCATATGAGCACCAGTTCATGTTCCAGCTGCTCCACTTCCAATCCAGCTCCCTGCTAATGTGCCTGGGAAAGCAGCAGAAGATGGCTCATGTGTTTGGGTCCCTGCACCCACATGGGAGACCTGGAAGAAGCCCCTGGCTCCTGCCTTCAGCCTGGCCCAACCCCAGCCATTGCAGCCATTTGGGGAGTGAACCAGCAAAGGGAAGATCTCTTTCTCTCTCTGTATCTCCTTCTCTCTCTGACTTACAAATTCTGCCATATAAATAAATAAAATAAAAAATAAATCACATCTTTAGGGTGTACCCTAACCTAATATAATGAGTACACTTATAAGAAGATGATGCAGACATGTGCAGAGGGAAGACAATGTGAAGACATAGGGAGAAGACAGCTATCTACAAGCCAACGAGGGAGACCTCAGAAGAAGCCAAAGTGCTTATCTCAGACTTCCAGGTCCAGAACTGTTAGACATGAAGTTCCTGTGGTTTAGGCCAGCAAGTCCATGGTCCTTTGTTATGGGAGTCCCAGCATCTAATGTGACCATGTCTGGCTTTAGAGAATGTACTGGTGAGTTTCATAACTGCTCTTTGTTCAGCCACTGACGCAGGTGCGCTGAGTAGTGCTAACAGCTGAAATTTGTTGTCCCACAGGAAGCTCTAAATAGTTTTCCATTCATTGTAATTTCAGATGCAGCAGTAGGAATTGTCAAAAACAAGATTAATACACCATTTATTTCAGGAACACATGAACACCTATCTTAATATTTACAAAAAGATAATGTGAACAAATTTACACTATTTTCCTCTTTTGCTTTGCTTTCTAATCACTGAATAAGAATGCAATCATTTCTGCTAATTATTTTTGTGGGCCACTTTAAAATTTGGGGAATTTTAAGCACATTTTTTCATAACAGAACTTTAATCTATTTTAATGAATTGGATTGGAATAAAAGATCTAAGTGAGCTAGCACCTCTATTTAGTCCTCGAAAATTTCAGTCTAATTGGAATTTTTTCCAATTTTTATTCATTTATTTTCCTTCTATATGCAAGAGAGAAATCTGTAGAGACAGACAGAGATCTTCCACCCACGTGTTCACTTCCCAAATGCCTGTCACATCCAGGGCCAGGGCCAGGCCAGGGCCTGGAGTCCAGAACTCAATCCATGTTTCTCATGCCCATACTTGAGCCATCACTTCCCAGGATGGGAATTAGTAGAAATCTGAAATCAGAAGCTGAGCTGCGACTGGAACGCAAGCTCTCGAACATGGTCTGTGAGTATTCTAAGAGCAGTTAAGCACTGCACGAAATACCTGCGCCTGGAAATTTCTCTTTCTCTAAACTCTTCCTTTTGCTCCCAGATTCCATCCTCTCCTAGTTTTCATCCGGCCTTACAGGAAAATGTTTTACTTACCCATCTTCAAATAACCATCCTTTAGCAGCCAGTATGTCTCATAAATCTGTAATTGGTAATCTTCTCTCTTCCCTTTACAAATACTCTCTGAATGGTCAGTTGAATCCTCAAGGATTTAGCTAATCTCTATGTGCTGAACATGTCCAAGTATTTATGCCCAGCCCAGTTATTTCCCTGTTCTCCAGACTCATCTACCCGAGGCTATTTGCAATATCTCAGCATTCCACTGCCTTCTCAAAGTCAAAAATTCCAAAGCTTCATTTGCCATCAGTCTCCTAGGACTGCTCCCCCGTCCTACTCATCAATATTGTCGCAGAAAAACAGAAATCATCCTTGCCTCCTTCCTTTTCTTTACTCCACACAGACAACCAGCTCTCAGGAGTCATGAATCCTTCCTCCTTAATCTCTGTTGAGTCTACCCTATCACATGTATTTTTTTTTTTTACCTCCAGGGCTTGAGTTCTGCTTCATACTATATCATCTGAGTTAATTTTGCTGCTTCTTAACATACACCCATTCCCCTGGCCATGCAATGCTTCCAATTCACTGTCTACTCTGTCACCAAATTGCTCACCCTTCTCGCTTCAGTGTCCTTTACAGTGTCCCTTGGGGGCACACCCAGTTCTAGGTCGAGTCCAAATCTCCCAACACAGCATTCCAGGAGCACCAGTGCTTAGTCACTGTTTCTGCTCTCGAACCATTATTTGCTTACTTGATAGCACACTTTGCACACTCCTCCCAGAATGCTTTCTGATTCATTTCTATTCTGAATTCCTAATCTCCTCCGATGCTTCTCCCTTGTTGTCCTGTAACTCTCTCCACCTAAGCACTTTCATGCTGTTATCATCATCAAGCCTACATTCAACTCTGAGCCCAGAGTCTGAACCCCCAGAGAACAGCTACTGGGATTTCAATTGAAAGGCAAGCCCTCGGAGTCCGTTCAACATACATTTTCCAAATGAAGGGTGAATGAATGCAGGTTACCATGTTAATAAAATTTCCGATGGAATGCTCAAGTAAGGATAACAAACAACAACAGTGTGTTTTGCAGCCCTGAGATGAAAACCTGGAACCACAGGAAGAACTTCCAGCAGGAACCGTGTCCACACACAGTGGAAGATCCACTTGTTAGTAGGGCAGTCCTTGAGGGTCCTGGTGGTTTACTGACCCTTGAACAAAACCTGACTGGAAAATGACTGAATGGCAGTAATTTAAAGCATCATTACTTGTGCACAGCCCTGGAAACATTTCTGGCTGGTGAGAAGGAGAAACATAAAGATGTTCTTAAAAGA
This sequence comes from Sylvilagus floridanus, assembly GCA_949820135.1. Taxonomy (NCBI): domain Eukaryota; kingdom Metazoa; phylum Chordata; class Mammalia; order Lagomorpha; family Leporidae; genus Sylvilagus; species Sylvilagus floridanus. The sequence goes on along the minus strand of OX463246.1, from coordinate 24,792,927 downwards.
AAGGCAAGCTAGCAGCAAATGAAGGAACACAGGCAAGGACAATTAATTCTCAGGATCATGACTCTGATATTCACTGCAGTGGTCAAGCATGAAATCCCAGGTCATATTTTATAAACTAGATATTACTGGAGGCAAAAATACAACAATACTCTGAACACACAAACTAATTGCACATGTACCAGAGTACTTCAAAAAGTTGAATGTACTTTAAAAGCATGAATTTATTTTGGAGCAAAAACAATTTTGAAATCTGCACATGCATCAAAAGGATTTTGCACAAAATAAACTCATACTTTCAACTTTTCATGAACTTTTTGAAATACTCATATTTATTGAAATATATGGCTTTTTTACAGATGTATTTATTTATTTCATAGAGCAACAGAGAGAGGGAAAGGAAGAGAGAAAGAGAGAGCATGTGCTTCCATCCTCTGATTCACTCCCCGAATGCCCATAGTGGTTAGGACTGGGTCAGGCAGAAACCAGGAATCTGGAACTCCATCTGGGTCTCCCACGTGGTTTGCAGGGGCCCAAGCACTTGAGCCATCATCTACTGCCTCCCAGGAGCATTAGTAGGGAGCTGAATCAGAAATGGAATAGCTGGGGTGATCCAGTTTCCTGCTAATGCACCTGGGAAGGCAACAGGAGATGGTTCAAATGCTTGAGCACCTGCACCCATGAGATAGACCCTTACGGATTTCCAGGCTCCTGGCTTCAGCCTGACTCAGCTAGAGCCATTGCAGCCATTTGGGAAGTGACCTATCTTTCTCTCTCTCTCTCCTCTCTCTGAAGGTCTCTCTCTCCCTCTATCTCTGTAACTCTTTCAAATAAATAAGTAAATATTTAAACAACAACAACAAAAAAAAAGTGAAGCAGCTCGGACTCAAACCAGTACTCTGATGTGGGATGTCAGAGTCGTGATGCTGGCCTCTGGAATGTATTTTTTAACCTCCTAAAATAAATACATTCTTTGACAATATAACAGGCAGGAATCTCAGTCAAGAATTCTAGGTATGTTAAAAAATATCTATTATTTATAATCATTTCTGATTCAAAGCACTATTTCATGGAGAAAATGTAATATTAGCTCACTTTGGGTTCCCCACCCCCTTTAATAGGATTCTGTTGGTTCTAGAATCTTCTACCAAGCTAAGGCATTGAAAGAGAGGGGAGAGAGCCGAGTACCTGCCCTCAATCACCGCTCACACAGCTTTTTGGAGGCATACAATGTCTTTTTAAGAGCTCCTTTGGCTATTTCTTTTAGGGGGCTGTCTGTGGTTCTCTCTACCCAAACCCAAAAGGAAGTTTCTTTCCTAGGAGACAACAAAAGTCAAACACAGGTGCTTTTTCACTGTCTGCAGCAACCAGCTCTTCTCTCTTCCTCTAGTCAGACTGTGCACATTTCTTTATCAGCTGTGAAGCCCTCACTAACACACACAAGGCATTTTATTTAACATGAGTCTTCTGGCTGGTCAGATCTTGGTTTTGGTCTTGTTTTCTTGTGTTTTTAGTAGTGGAAATTATTTTAAGTGGACATACTATGGATAGATCACTGATCACTATGGGCCTATGGGAAATCAAAGCATTATAGACAATTAATTTCATATTACCAGGATTTTTGTCCCCCTTGAAATAAATGTGTAAAGATTGGCACATGCCTGCGGTAGCCAGACTGAGAGGGAGTGAGTAGAGCCTTGCTGGTTACAGAAGATGAGATCTGTTAAAGTGGGTGCTGGGAAGCTGGTGCTGTGGTATAGTTGGCTAAGCCTCCACCTACGGCACCAGCATCCCATGTGGGTGCTGATTGGCGTCCCAGCTGCTCCTCTTCTGATCCAGGTCTTCGCTATGGCCTGGAAACTCAGCAGAAGATGGACTAAGTGCTTGGGCCCCTGCATCCACATGGAAGACCCAGAAGAAAAAGCTCCTGGCTCCTGGTTTTGGATCCTCCCAGCTCCAGCCATTTAGGCATTTGGGGAGCCAGCCAGCAGACGGGAGACCTTTCTCTCTGTCCCTCCATCTGTCTGTAACTCTACCTTTAAAGTAAATTAATCTTTAAAGTGGTTGCTGGTCTTCACTCTAGACTTTTGGCCAGATCCAAATTTGAATAGCTGATAAAAGTACTGATTTTCATATGACAGCTCTTGGATTTTTAAGTTATAACTCAATTGTTATAAATACTATGTTCCTGCATAATAGGCTGAGCCAAACGGAGAGAGCTGTTATCAATTTGTATAATCTTGATATGGTTTCTCACTTGGTCAAAGAATGAGCCCGCAGTCCCAAATAGCGTGCAGGAAGGATTTCTTTCCATCAGTTATCCTGTGGAAAACCTACACCTCTCTTCTTCCCTTTTGTAATCAGATTCAAATTTCTGTTGCTGGAAGTTATGGGAGCCGGATGTGAGATTTCCTCTCTATCATTAGAAGGAAATTGCATCGCTGTGACTCTTGACATAACAGATAGAAGCAAAGGCATAAAGATAAGGAATCTGTTTTATTGGGTTTCTCTTTCCCTTTCAAGTCAGTGACATTTTCTGAATGCCTTCAGAACACCACCAGCATGACTCAGTTCCCACTCAGCCCACACAGCTCGCTTCTCACAGACACTCTCAATAGATACTAGGAACTACTGTGACTGGGTCAGCATACGGGCACCATCAACACCAGCACCATGGCAGTCACTAAAGGGTTATGTTTTTTCCCCCAGAAGTGAAGAGTTCATACTTATGAATGACTAATTGTAGTTACACAATGTGAGGTACAATTTTCCCTTTCATTTCACTAAGTATAATTTGCTTTAACCTCACTTTTTGGCATGAAATAGTAACATCTACTTGATGCTTCTCATATAAGTAAAGACAAAAGAAGACTCTCCAAAATTCATCATGAAAGTGTATTAGTGTTTGCAAAGTTATTAACACTTCATTTAATTAAGTAATCTATTTAATTGGGGTATTAAAATGATTCCAAAGACTATTGAGATTTTATTTGTGCTATATTAATTATCTGTTGCTGTACAACAAACCACTCAAAGTGTGATTTAGTATTTCTCATGATTTTCATAATCACTTTTACTGGACTTACTCATATGGTTGCATTGAGTGGGAGGCTCAGACTAAAGCTCAGCAGCTTCCCTCACATGTCTGGGAGTAGCTGCTGGCCATCAGCAAGGTGCCTCAGTTCTCCTCCCCATGGCCTCTCATCCCAAGGTAGGTTAGACCCTATACATGTTGGTCTCAGTGTACAGTGAAGATAGAACCTTCAAAATCTCTTGAGTCCTAAGTCCAAGAATGGACAAAATATCATTTCCACCTCAATACATGGGTCAAAGGAAACCACACAGCTAGCTCCAGTGGTGTAGCTTCTCCTGGAGAACCATAAACTAAAAGGAAAAAGTCATCTGTTAGTCCAGAGTCAAGAGAGTGGACAGGAGCGGGAATTGTGGTGCAGCAGGCTAAGCTGCCACTTGGGTTGCCCACACCCCAGATCCTGGTTCCTGGCCTCAGACTGGCCCACTCCTAGCTCTTGAGGTCATTTGGGAAGTAAATCATCAGATGAAGAATCTCTCTCTCTCTCTCTCTCTCTCTCTCTCTATCTATCTCTATCTCTATCTCTCTCATTCTGCCTTTTGATAAATAATCTTTTTTTAAAAAAAAGAGTGGAGAAGCAGGTTACGCCAGTCAATGGGAAGAATATGCACACCAGGAGGAGAATGTGAAAGCACTTTTTTCAAATATTATTATGTTATGTGTATGGTGAAAAACAAAGACTAAATATCTTCTGTAAGACTTTTCCAAAATAGTATTCAAAGCAAGGATCAGTTTTCTCCTCTAGGTCATTGTAAGTCCTCTCAACCTTGCTTTTCTGGTGTTCCACCTGCAGCGATAGCAGTCTACTTCATAGCTCCAACCTACTTCATAGGAGCAGGGCTTTCTCTAGGGTGTGTGAAATCCTGGGCAAACATATTAGGAGTGCCCCTGATTATATAAACAACATGAGTCATCCCAAATCAGCACCATTCTAGGGACCTAATCTCATACCATCCCAGAAAAGAAATACTGCTCTGACCATCCACCCCACAACTTCCCTGTTCCTTGAGGCATCAGATACCCCGCACCACAGTTCTTAGGCCTACTCCATTGTGGGCAGTTGCATGAAAGCTCAGACTTGCATTGACACCTTAAATTTCTCTGCTTTTCTCAAGATAGGATCTTCCTCTAGATCTCAGATGTCCATGTAAGTGCCCACATAAGTCCTACCCAGAAAAGGAAGAGAGTGATAGCCTCAGGGACGGTTCTCAATAAATGGAAGATGAGAGACAGTAGCTGACTGGCTCAACCTCTCACTCTATGGGTGGACAATTCTGAGAGGTTCTCTGGATGCTTCTCAGAGTTCTTGGTGGAATGGAGCCCCTATTGTACACGTAGAGAACTTGGTAGTATTCCTCTGGGCTCTCTTTTTCTCCTTTCCTCTGCCTCCTTCTTCCTGTGATCACCATCCAAATAAACTACCTGTACCCAAGCCTTATTCAGCCGATTCTTTCACCGAAACACAAAGATACCATGTCCAACTCACAAGTTTAGAGCTAAACCATGGAGTAAAATTTTGATGAATGGGAAACAGAGTCAGCAGAAAACATCTTTTTCCAACTCCCACCACCCAGAGTGTTTTGAAAATTAATTGTTTATGTGACTTCTATAAGGGTTCCTTGAAACTGAACAATTGATCAATCAACTTCAATACCAGGCGGTGGTGAGGGTCATCACACACCTTCATATTGGTTTTTCTTTCTTTGTCTCACTCTTCTTTTACTTCCCTCTTGCTTACTAGTATTAAACTTCCTAATAAAATGATAGTACATAAGCCTTTAACTCAGGCTGTTTTTTGACAAAACCAGGCTAAAACACTGCACAAGACAGATAGCCAGTAGCAAGTGGGAAAACATGAGCCACAATGCTTAGTAAGAATTCTCGCAGACTTCTGATTTCTGGTCCAGTAAGCAAAGTGCTTAGGAGTCACCGCTCCATTGTCACAACAAGTAAAAATCTGAAGAAACTAAAAATGTCAACAGCTTTGCTTAGATCCATTAGGGAAGTGAGGTCACACAGAAAAGCACTGTTCTAAAATTGGAGAGACAGTGAATACAGAGAAAAAAAACGGTTGGCAGAATCCTCTATGGGAACTAGTGCCAGTTAGGAAGACTTGGACTGTAATGGAGAAATTACTGAAGGCTCAGAGCAAACAATTCTGAGTTAGAAACTCCAAGGGACCCGGACACAGGGGGTCCACATTTTTATGAGTTTTACTTTCAGGGGCTCTACTGGGTCTTCACAGTGACTATAAGAGAAAAATACCCTCTTGCTTCTGACAAGGAGAGGTAAAAGGAACCATACTGATGGGTCCATGTTATGTCGAAATGTGTTAAGCCACTGTCTATATCCCTTATGTGCTGATTCTAATCCTGTCTGCTCCAGTTCTAATCCAGTTCCCTGTTAATGATCTTGGAAATGCAGCAGAAGATGGCCCAAGTGCTTGGGTCCCTGCTAATTATGTGGGAGCCCCAGATGGAGTTCCTGGCTCCTGACTTTAACTTGGCCCAGCCCCGACCAATGTGGTCAATTGGTGAATGAACAAGCACATGAAGATCTCTCTCTCTCTTTGTGCTTCTCCCTCTCTCTCTGTAAAATCTGCCTTTCAAATAAATAGTTTTTTTTAAAAAAGGAGCTATATTGAAATGCAGCAGAGCATCCTGGTCTTTATTACCAGGCCTAGTTCCAGGAGACTTTAGTCTACCAGACCCTAATCTGCTGGGGTTTTAGCAGAGCATAACCTACTAAGAAAGTGTCCAACACTAGACCCCTCCAACCATCTTGTCCCACCTGGTAGGGAAAGGTAACTGAGAAGCACTGGTGAAGTTCAAGGGCATAGGTTGATAAAATCCCAGACTAAGCATAGGAATATAGAAGTATATAGAACTATCCCCACACCTTACCACCACCTCACCTAAGGTCCTTTTATCAGAGTTCCTTTTTTCCCAACACATTATGTCTACCTTTGAACAAAAATTAATGAGACACACTAAGTCACATTTTGAAGAGACTGAGTATGCAACAGAACCAGTCAGATATGGCAAGAATGTTGCAATTATGGGACCAGAAATTTAAGAAACAACAAAGCATAACAGTATAAAATTATTAAAACACATGAAGCAAAAAGTAATATAACTACAAAGAGAAATAAATGGACCCACTATTATAGTTGGAAATATTAGCATATTTCTATCAGAAATGGGTGGGTCCAGTAATCAGCTGAACCTAACAAGTTCATCAATTATCTGGATATGATCTGTATCTATAGATTACCTTCTAGGCCATAAGACACAGCTTAACTATTTTAACAGACCATAATGGAATTGAATTAGAAATGAATAACAGAAAGATAAAATATGAATGAAAATCCCAAAATATTTGGAGATTAAAGAACACAACTGTAAAAAACAAATGGGTCAAAAAAAGAAATCTCAAAGAAATTTTAAAACACTTTGAACACAATAAAAATTAAAATACAACATATCAAAATTCATGTGACGCAGTAAAAGCAATGCACAGGAGGAAATTTACAGCACTGAATGCATTTATTAGAATAAAGATCTAAAATCAATAAACTAAGTTCCTACCTATAAAAGTAGAAAAATAGCAAATTCAAAATAAGAAAAAGAAATAAATGATAAAAATTAGAGCAGAAACCAATGAAATAAAAACCAGGAAATTAATAGAGAAAATGAACAAGATAATCTTTGAAAGATCAATAAAACCAATAAGTTTCTAGCTAAACTAACTAAGGATAAAATGGAAGACACAAATTAGTACCATCAAAGAGGATACATCACTGAAGATTTCAGAGATAATAACAGAAAAGTAAAAGAATATCGTATACAGTTCTAGACACTTTGAAAACCTAGATGAAATGGACCAATTCCTAAAAGATACAGTCTGCTCAAACTCACACATAAAAAGAAATAAACTATGTGAATAGAATTGTATCTATTAAAGGAATTGAATCAATAATTAGTAACCTGCCAACAAAGAAAGCACCAGGCCAGTGAATTCTACCAAATATTTAAGGATGAAATCACACAATCTCTCCTAGAAGAAAAGAGCAAGAGGCATACTTCCTAACTCATTCCTTGAGATAACCGTTGCCATACTACCAAAACTAGACAAAGATATTATGAGAAAAGAAAACTACAGTCAAATATATTTCAAGAAAATAAATGCAAAAAATCCTTAACAAAATATTGACAAATCAAATTCAACAATGTACAAAAAGAATTATGCACCATAACCAAGATTTAACACAGGTATGAAAACCTGGTGCAATATTGAATGCCAATTAATGTAATTCATCATATTAAAGGCCAAAGAAGAAGAATCACATGACTATATCAATAGATGCAGGAAAAGCATTTTCATGATTAAAAAAAATCTCTCATTGAACAAAGAACACAAGGGAACTTCCTCAACTTGATAAATAATATTACAAAAGCTACCAATAAAATGACTTAATAATGAGAAACTTAAAGATTTCACAATAAGAACAGGAACAAGGAAAGAAAGTCCCTTTCACCACTGATTTTCAATATCATAGTGTAATCTCAGCCAATGCAATAAAGCAGAAAAAGGAAAAAAAGGTATGAAAATTGGAAAAGAAACAATAAAACTGTCTTCTTTGACAGGTGATATGAGTTTCCACATAGGAAATCCAAATTAATTATCAAAAATTACCTGAAACTAAAAATTGAATATATCAAGGTTGCAGAACTCAAGTTAGAAAACTGTGAAAGTCTGATCAAATCAAAGAATTTAATAAATGGAAAAATATTCCATGTTCGTGGATGGAAAGTCTCAATATTTCCAAGATTTCACTTTTACAGCTTTATCTGTAGGTTCAGTGCAATACTAACCAAAAGCTCAAGCAAATTACTTGGTGGATATCCATAAATTGATTCTAAAGCTTGTATGAGATGCAAAGAGTTCACATAATATTGAAGCAGAAGAACAAAACTGGATGGCTGAATTTACTCCACACTACTCGAAATTGCTTAAAGCCACAGTAATCAAGACCATGTGGTACTGGTGAAAGATAGACACACAGATCGATGGAACACAATAGAGACCCTGGAAATAGAGCCACAGATAGTCAAATGATGCTTCACAAAAGGAGCACAGGCACTACATGGAGTGATTGTCTTTTCAACAAATGATGCTGGAACAGCTGGACATCTATTTACAAAAAGTCAATCTAGACACAAATCATACACCCTTCACAAAAGGAAAAAGAAAAAAAAACCTCAAAATTAATCACAGTCCTAAATATACAACATGAAGCTGTAAAACTTCTAAAGGGTAACATAGAAAAAAAAATCTAGGCATCCTTATGTGGTGATGAGCTTTTAGAAACAACACCAAAGGCATTATCTGTGAACAATGAATGTACAAGCTGGACTTTGTTAAAATTAAAAACCTCTTCTCAGAGAAAGACATTGCCAAGAATAAGAAGACCAGTCACAGACTGGGAGAAAATGCTTGCAAAAGACACATGTGAGAAAGGGCGCATCCAAAATATACAAAGGACTCTCAAAAGTTAACAAGAAAAAAAACCAATCCGTTACAAAAATAGGGGTAACACCTAAATAGACACCAAAGGAGGTATACAGATGGAAAGTACATGAAAGGCCATTAGAGAACAGCAGATTCAAACAACAGTAAGATGCTCCTTAGAAAGGCCAAAATCTAGAACACTTGCAATATAAAAGGCTGATGAGGAAGTGGCGCAGCAGGAACCCTCACTCATTCTTAATGAGAATTCAAAATAGTACATAGTTTGGTGACTTCCTATAATACTAACCATGCTCTTACCACACAACCCAGCAATTGCACAATTTACCCAAAGTTATTGAAACCTTTTGTACGCACCAAAACCTGCACATGAATGTCCACAGAAGCTTTATTCATAATTTCCAAACTTTGGAAACAAACTAGATGTCTTTCATAGGAGAATGGATAAATAAACTGTAATGTAGCCAAACAGTGGGATAGTATTTGGTCATAAAAAGAAATTAGCCAGGAAGCCCTGAAAGTATGGGAAGAAAGAAACTTAAATGCATGTTACTCATGGAAAGTACCATTGGAAAATGGTTTATCTTGTGTGAATCTGAATGTGCAACAGCCTTCTTTTCCCTAAGTTACTCACCTGAGAAGTAGAGCACCTCCCTCATAAGGTCATTGAAATTTAAAAATATATATATACGTAAAGAACATAGCACACACCAGACAGAAAAGAAGCATTGCCAAAGATCTCATGTATAAGAAGCATCCTGTTGTACAGTCTTGAAAATATGAAGAAGATCAAGCATAAAGAATGCTCTCCACGAGTTCACCATCTAGCAACAACTGTGAAAATATAGCAGCACTAGTTCATAATCAACCTTTGATAAGGAGAACGTGATTTAATCAGGAGTTGAGGGCCTTAAAGGGAAATTCCATTGCAAGCTGGTGTAGAGACAGAAACCTTTGTGCACCATGACAAGTTTGAAGGCTATGTCAGACACTTTGCAATCACAGACTCTTCTGCAGAGTTCAAATCCTGGAATTAGCTTTATAGCTTTGATGAATATCACAAACAGGAAGCCACTAAACGCTTCATCAGTGCTGTATTTGGTGCTGATTTAGCCCTTACTTAGAGAACTCTATTCTGTATTGATCTCCTTACCTCAGAAATGATAGACCTATCCCTGGGAAGTGAAAATCTACAGCACCATGTGAGCTAAGCTCAGCACCAGGATCTATGCCTACAAGACATGAAATGCGAAGTAGGCAAGGAAGCTGAAGAGTATATTTTCATCAAAAAGACATGGAGAATTGTAGCCATTGCTATACAAATAGCTTCCCAGCAATCATAGTGGAAATCTAAGCATTAAAAAAAAAGCAACATAGTAGAATTAGCATAATTAAAAATACAGACAGGTTTGACCTAAAGCCCACAAAAGCCTCTAAGAAGCTTCACTGGACATCGCAAAATTCAGTACAAAGATTATTAAGGTTAAAACCTCCCTTCCCATAATTACACACTTTATAAGCTAATAGTGGTTTTAGTGTGACTCTAAGGTGATTTCCAATGCAGTTGTGAGTTATATGAAATATCTTTAAGCATCACATGGCAGAAACACAGCAAAGATAAAAATTTATGGAATTTAGTGAGTAAACCAGTTATAATGAAAGACACCTTGTGTGTGTGTGTGTGTGTGTGTGTGTGCATGTGTGAGTGAGTGAGATAGAGAAAGGTATCTACATTTGTTTCCAACTAAAATTTACTTTGATTTGGTGAGAAAAGCTGTATGTGTCTAAGTTTGTAGGGAGTAAAGAGATACCAAAACATAAACCTGGATTATATTTGATCCTTTTGGTGTTTGAGCCCCATCCTATGTAGTAGCATTTTTCTGTGAACAATAACAATTAACATACAGTACAACATTTAGCAAATACAGTATTGTTTCTATGTGATTTTCATTCTTGAAAGCAGTTTAAAAAACTTGCATTAAATATATTCCAAATTTTGACCTGTTTAATAGATTGTATTATGCTTTTCAATGTAACAGATATGGAGAATGATTTATATTTTTAAAGTGATTTCTTTTCTATGATAAGATACATCACTGAATATTTTATAACCTCAATAATCACACATTTTAAAGACTCCTTATTGGAGATTGTTTGCTGTTGTAGCCATCATTCTCCAATATACTGACATCTCTTCAAGCTTGTCATAATTAAAATGTAATTAAAATAAGCTCTTACCTGCTTGAATACTGGGAGAGGGAGGGATTTACTCATGGTGGCATATTGTGTTGAGGCTGATAGGGATACCTTATTTCAGATGTAGCTTGGCATTTTTGTGGCTCTATGGCTCAAATACAATCTTGAGAATTATTATAATAGATGTTAATGTCCACTTGTGAGACTTGATAAGTGAAATAAAATGAAGTGACTTCTTTACTGAGGTAAAATTTTGTTTGGTAAGCTGATGAAAGATACATAAAACACTTATGTTAGTTAAAGGGTAAATAAAAATTTAACATGAACTCTTAAAAAAAAAGACACCTAAAGGAATACAACTTAATGCAGTGTCAACTCAAACCTTTAGAACTAAACCAAAAATTCTGGTTTAATAAAAAATTAACACAATTTTTTAAAAAATGATTTAAATTATGTTCCTGACACTCTGCCATTTTATTTATGTCAAGTCATTTCAAAAATGCGAAGTAGAAGATAATGACATATTTATATGTCATAATAAATAAATGCAATTTTTAATCCAAAATTGCCCAAATGCAAATTTTCAATTTTTGTCTTTCAGAAAAATCCATTTGTACAGAATATCTGGAGTTCCAAAACATTGTTTATTAACAAAACACTAAACATTGCTTTATTGGTTTTGCAACATTTAATCGTTATTTATTTACTTTTATTTGAAAGGTAAAGAAAGAGAGAGGGAGGGAGAAACAAATGCCTGCAATATCCAGGCTGAGTCAGGAATTCAATCCAGTTCTCCCACGTCAGATACCCAAGTACCATCACTACTGACATCCAGGGTGTGTTTTGGTTTTATGTGGGTTTGTTTTTTGAGAGGTAGAGAGAGAGAGAGAGAGAGAGAGTGAGAGAGAGAGAGAGAGATCCTATCCACAAATTCATTCCCCAAATGCCTGCCAGAACCAGGACCAGGAATACAATCCAGGTCTCCCACAAGGGAAGCAGGAATCCAATTACTTAGGCCATCCCCACTGCCTCCTGGAGTTTGTATGAGTGTGAATGGAGTTGGGAACCAGAGCCAGGAAACAAACTTAGGTACTCCGATGTGGGATGTGAGTGTCTTAATCACTAGGCTAATCATTCATTCTCTGTTTTTAATTTTTGTTTAACATGTAATGCTCATATATTTTTATAAGATACAGCACAATATTTAAACATATACATACAGTATAAACTGATAAAACAAATAATTAAAAATTACAAATAATGTATGTTTGGATCCCACAATCTCTTCTAGTTTTGCACACAGTAGATAACATACAATAGTAGGTGAATTACAGTCACTTCACTGTGCTGTGGAGCCCTAGAACTTACCACTGCTAAAGAATTGTTAGTGATCAAGCTTAATCATGGGAGACAGGGATGTATGACTAATATAAATGAGTAATGAATTCCAAGTTTTTTAATAAGAAGTCTATGGACATGATATATTGACTTGTGGAGGAGTACGAGAAAAAGCACATTATCTAAAATCATTGGCACCGTGGCGCAGCGGGTTAAAGCCCCAGCCTGCAGTGCCGGCATCCCAGATGGGCACTGGTTTGAATTCCAGCTGCTCCTCTTTCGATCCAGCCTCTGCTATGGTTTGGGAAAGCAGTAGAAGATGGCCCAAGTCCTTGGGCCCCTGAACCCACGAGGCAGACCCGGAAGATGCTCCAGGCTCCTGGCTTAGGATCAGTTCAGCTCTGGTCACTGCTGTCATTTGGGGAGTGAACCAACAGAATGAAAGACCTCTCTCTCTCTGGCTCTACCTCTCTTTCAAATAAATAAAATAAATCTTTAAAAATATAAAAATTAAAGTAATCAAGGGAACTTTTCCCCCAGTTTTTTCAAGTAGCAGCTAAAACATGTTCCCTTCAGGGAACTTCATTGGAAATGGAAAAGAGTGAGTGCAATATTTACTTTTCATCATAAGCTCACTGGTATTATTTGGCTATTTACCATATACACATGTTACTTTAAAATAAGAAATTTATAAATAAAATATTGCCATGTACATGTATTGGCATGACTTATTAATAAATCTTTAGAGAAAAGAAAAAAATTATAGAATATTTTCACCTTAAACTATACAATGTAATAATAACATAAATCTTTTGTATGCAAAGCTTAATATGTTCTAGCTTGATAACATTTTCCCAGCAAAACAGGGCCCTGGTAGGAAATATTACTCATATTTAACACCTGACAACCACTCAGTAGTACAGTAGGAAGAAGCACAAAGACAACACCTCTCAGCACTTCTCAGAAACACCTGTGTGACCCGTGGGAAATGTCACCTCTTCGTTTCCTCACCCCCTAAATGAGAGTTGGCAACAAGTCCTTGAAATCTGCTTCAGGCTCAACATTATGTGATCTTCAACAAAGCACTTCACTTGGTGTCATTAGAACTGAAGATCCCCCAAACTGGACAAGCTCTTAGGAGCCAGCTGGTCTGAATGAGGTCTCATGAAACATCTATAGCCACAGGAGCTAAGAGTGGTAGAACCAGAGCTAGAGCCAAGACCCAGAGATCCCCAGGCTGCCAAGCACATCTTCCATCTTAGCCAACACCAGCTGCCATGAAAAAAAAAAAAAAACCCTCTAAACCCACCCACCAATGGTTATTTTCTCTCCATTGTGGAGAATGGAAATTCATGGTCTGGGTGCAAGCATGGTTGGGTCCTGGTGAGACCTCACTCCCTGGCTTGCAGTCAGCAGCCTTCTCACGGAGTACCCACTTGGCCTTTGTTTCCAGTGTGTGGCTGTGGAGAGAAAGACAAGGAGAGAAAGAAATTACAGATATAGATAGATAGATAGATAGATAGATAGATAGATAGATAGATAGATAATAGTCTTCCTCTTCTTTTAAGGCCACCAGTCCTATCAGATGAAGTCCCCAACATTTTGACACCACTTAGCCTTAATTTTCTCCTCAAAGTTGGTTGCCAGAATGCAATCACATTGGGAGTTAGGGTTTCACCATATTTACCACAATTCACTCTCCAGCCTCTTATTTTGTAAAGTGAATGATGATTTTTTGCACATCTTTCCTCCCTGCCAATAAAACACAACAACTCTTTTCCCCATATTTCAACATTTTAATGTGAAGGAAATAATACTTTACAGAAAGAAAACATATTTCATAACTTGCTATTATTCTTACTTCTTTTTGTTCCTTTTTTTTGGGGGGGGAGCAGAGAGACAGAGACAGAGACAGAGACATACCCACTGGTTGACTTACTAAATGCCTACATCAGCAGAGGCTGGGCCAGGTGAATGGCCAAGAATCAGGAATGAGGGCCAGCACCTGCTGCCTCTCACATTAGCAAGGATGCTGGAATTAAGTGGAGCTGGGACCTGAACCCAGGGACAATATTGTATACAGTACAAGGTGGTGTCTTAATCACTATGTCGGACACACGGAGTAACTGCACAGAAATTGGCACATGACACATTTTGCACTTTTTCCATCCCAAAGTCTAAGTTCAAAGACATGAAGGTCATGAACTATCTGGCAATAACCTACCATACACATTGATCATCAGTTGCTCTACCTGATCTAATTGTATGTTTTTCTCTCTGCAAAATTCCCAAGAGTAAAACCTACAGACTCATATTCACTAAAGCTTATGGGTCTCTAGAAAGAAAATGTGTGTTCTTGGTTGAACACTTCCTCTGCAGTCCAGCTTCACAAAACAATACTTATACCTTTCTCTCACCCTGACAGGAGCAAGCAAGACATGCAGTGACTGGGTGAGGGCAGAGCTGTGTTTCCAGTTCAGGGTGAAGACAAAGAGTTTGTTTGCTAAAGACAAAAAAAAAAAATAGTAACTGAAATTCAGAAATAAGAAGCTAAGGATGGCAAACGCAGTTTTGGAGGAAACTTCTGCTTAATTACAACGTGCCTTGAACTGGGAAGCAGAAGTACCAAGCCCATGAAGCTGCAGACAGTGTAATTGTTTCATAAGAAGAAAACACAAAAGCCTATGTGAGGTAAAGATACACCCTAAAGCGGGAAATGTTTCAGAAGGAGGTTTCAGAGACAAAGCCCAAGGACAGAGAGGTGGAAATGACTTGACGCTCACAGATCACGCGAGAAGACAATGAAGTCGTCCCATAAAACTCCCCATTCTCAGCCCAGCCCCACCTTTAACCAGCTCCCTTGGCTAAGCCAATCAGCCCTTCTGTGGCTCCAATCATTGTTACCTTCATACATCGTCTCTTGGTGTTTTCATTGAGGTGTGGTTCTCACATCTGCATCAGACTCAACTCCACCATTGCCCAGTGCCCTCAGACCATTCCCCATCCACATGCTTGTTACAAATGCAGATTCTTGGAGTACACATCTGGCCTCATGGTTCAGACACCAGTTAGGATGCTCATGTTCCACATCATAGCACCTGGGATCATGTCCTGGATCTGACTCCTAGCCCCATCTTCCTGGGAAGGTGTAACCTGGGAGGCAGAGGTGATAACTCAAGTGTTTGGGTCCCTGCTACCCATGTGAGAGACCCGAGTTGCATTCCTGGTTCTTGGCTTCAGTCCAGCCTAGTCCTGGCCATGGAAGCACTTGGAAGTGAAGTAGTAGAGCTAGTATCTCTCTCTCTCTCTCTCTCTCTCTCTCTCTCTCTCTCAAAAGACAGCTATTTCTGCAGATTTAACAATTCATCTCTCTAAAGATGGACTCAAGTTCCTGTGTTTTACTGAGTCATCTGAATGATCATTCTATACACTACATTTTGAGATTTGCTGCTGTATTTTAATTTTTTGCCTCTCACCAAACTGTGGCAATTGGTACTACAATGTACCCACCTCTCTATCACCAATGAGAAGCTCAAGTAAGTTCTCACTGAATCTCTGTAAATTTTGACTCTGAGGGCCCCAAAAGTAGAAGAAGTAGAGTTCTCTAAATGATGGGCTGAGGCCAAAGAAAAGCACTCAATCTTCAAAAGGGAGAAAAAATTGTTAGAAATCATGTTGTGTTCATTTCTGAATTGGCTCAATACTTAGACTGTCTGAAAACATTGGCAAACTTGTTCTGTGGGAAACCAAGCAAGGGCTTACTCTGCCCCGCAAAAGTGTCCTGTCATTTGGTTCTGGGACTCAGGACAGACACAGCAGTGGGATTCCTGGGGGCCAGTGAGCAGCAATAGGGGATGTGGCCAGCGAAGAAACCAGAAGCTCCCCATTTCCGGAACCTCCACAAGCTGAAGTCAAGGTTGTGAAACAGTCAACTTGAGAAGCATCGAAGAGTCACACAGGAAACCACACACAGAGGTTGCCCCAGCCATCAGCAATTCCCACCCTGTAGCCATATTTGACAAAGTAGAGATCTGAACTGGGGGGTGGGGTGGGGTGGGGTGGGGTGGTATTTTTCTAGAAAGCAGAATGCTGAGATGCCAGTTGGTCAGTGGGAAACTCAAAGTCGGCAGTGAGATTTTGATTTAGGTCTGGGAAATGTTGCCTCCCACCTGAGTTGGTAGGCGTGAGGGAGCAGGGTTACACAGGGCAACTTCTTCTTCCCACAAAGAACATTCAGGTTTGCAGAAGTAGAATGTGCAGCCTCTCACCTGTGAGTCAGTCCTAGATCATGTCCAGCTTCCATGGTCCAGTCGGTGTGTGAGCCAAATCTGCTTATGAAACTAACATCAAAACATGGAAATGGACCATATGTCCAATGAAGTTGCTGGGGAAAATATGTTTACACACTTGTTTTGGTGTTTCTATATGCTTTACGTTGGACACATGAGAAATAACAAAAAGAAAGGTATCCACCCCAGATCCCCTCTGTCCAAGATGAGGTCTAAACCCAGAGCAGAAACAGCTGAGAGTTGACTTACAGTTCAGAAGGGAAATGGCTGGCGAGATGGTGCCTCTCTCTGGGTGGCTGAGAGCTCCCGAGAAACCTGCCCAACCCTGCCTTCCTTTCCAGTCCGTACTGTTCGCCTGCTTGCAATGCCTTATGAAGTTCCTCGCTTCCTAAGTCCCCGAGCCCAGCCCTCTCCCCGTCACCGTCCCTTGGTGTTCACATTGCCTTCCACAGAACAATTAGGAGAGCGGTGGTTGGCGCACTTTGACCTTCCTGCTATCCTCTCCCCCTACCCAGAACACAGACGGACCCGCACCTGTCTTCACCTCCTGTCCCCATCTCAGTGGGAGGACAGAAAGGCTTCCTACCTGTCCCCGCTTCCAGTTCCTTCGCCTGGATGCTGGCTCCTCCCCCTTCACAGCTACTCAGGAACCGCCCCCAATTATTACCCCTTCCCTCCTGTTCATTTAATCTAGACCTAAGGGAATAGACTGTAGTCCTTCTGATCTTAAAAATTAATAATAATAAATCTCACTCAACTCATCATAGCTAGACTTGCTTGCTTTATATACCATGCTTGCTTTATCTACCTTCTAACCCTGTTTGCTTCTCAACTTGTTCTTATGAGATACCACATGTGTCTGCCAAAACTGTTGTCACCTGTCACCATGGTTTCTGATCACATAACACTGTCAAACCCAGTAGGAACTCCTTAGCCTTGACCTCACTGGGACTCTGGGGAGCACATGTCACTGCTAATTATGCCTTCCTTTGGGGTTACTCTTTCCCATTTCTGTTTTCTTCAAATGTTCCTAGAGTCCTAATATTGGTCACTTTTTCTTTTTTCTAAATGTTATTTATTAGAAAGGCAGAGTAACAGAAACAGGGAGGTAAGGAGAAAGGGAGAAAGAGAGGAAAAGATCTTCCATCCACTGGTTCACTCCCCAACAGCTGAGGCTGAGCCAGGTTGCATTTAGAAGCCAAGAACTCCATTCTGGTCTCCCACATGGGTGGCAGGGGCCCAAGGACTGGGGCCATCTTCTGCTGCTTTCCCAGGTGCATTAGCAGGGAGCTGGATGGGAAGCAGACCAGCTGAGACTTCATCAGTTACTGCAAGTTGGGGTTTAACCTGGAGGGCTCCAACACCAATGCCAGTCATCTCCTACACTCTACCCACCCTCCCAGGATCTTGTCTGTATTACCATCTGGATTCATCCTGTGCCTCCTCATATTGAACACAGAAACTTCTCCAGAGTTCCAACACCCTAAGTATGACAACTCACACTCAGGATGGCCAAACCTAAAATATTCTTTCCTGCCTGTCACCTCTCACCCTGGATCTAGTCTTCTTCCAGATTCCCTGGCTTGCGTAAGGGCACAATCAGGAACCAAAAACTGGTGACACAAGGCTCGTGTCTTTGTTTAAACAAATGTCTGCTGTTTCTGGTCATTTGCTTGTTATTATATGGGCTACTTTGCCCACAAAAACAAACAAATTGAAATAAAATATCCATTCGTTCATCAATAAGGACATGTGGGAGTGCTATATATTATGGAAGCAGTATGTGTGATGACATTCTTATGTTATTGTGTACACACAAACATGAATGATATGACTTTTTTACATAATAAAGCATATTATAAGTTCTCTACTCTACAGAAATTAGGACCAACATTTTCACCCTATATTTTATTATGAAAATTGTCCATCTTGTAGAAAAATTGACAGAATTCACAGTGAATATCAAACTACCCAGCACCTACCATTTGTACTACATTTGATTTAGCATGTATCCATTCATTTAGTTTTCTATCAATCCTTCTTATTTCAGAGGTTGGTATACCTCACTCATCAACATTTGGGCATGCTTATTATTAACTGAAGTTATTTGGGTGAAGAAAATTTACATTTTACGTGCACAAATCTTCAGTGAACCAAACAGCTACTCATCTACCATTCCTGGTCTTTCCTTCTCCCTCTCTGCCCATCCTGTATCTAATCCACCTTCTTTGTTGCTCAACTCTCTCTCCTCCCTCCAGCCCACAGCTCTGGATCAGACCTTTGTCACATCTCACCTGAACTTCTAGAACGTTGTCCAGCTTTTTCCATTTTGATTCATTCTCATAGCACTGTCAAGGTAATTTTTCTTGAATTACAAACCTGATATCAGTTCCTGCTTAAATTAACTCTAGGATTCTTCCCCAAATATTCATGCAAGCTTCAGGGTGAAATCCAGTCTTCTGAGTGTGGATTGGACCCTATTTCTGTGGCCTCATTGTTCGTCATTTCCCTGCCTTCCCTAACCTCTGCCCAACCCCTCTCACATACCAACTACTCAACAAAGACACAAAATCCCAAGCAATATGCTGCCCGTGCCGGGATGTGATTCCTTCTGTCTTCAATGATTTGCTCTCCCTTCCTCATCCAGCTCTCCTTACACATTCTCCCTCCAGATCTCTCCTCCCCTGATGAATATCCACCTTCTACCCCCACTGCAAGCTTCCAGGATTTCCTAAATACCACATAAAAGACATCAGACTCAGAAATTTTGTCCCAGTATTTGCTTGTCATTCATCTCAATCAGTCTAGCTCCTTAAGGGCAAAGAACAAATCCTACTTCTCAGATTCATAATAAATATTTATGAAAGGAAATAGGGGCTGGCGCTGTGGTTTAGTGGGTAAAGCCTCCGCCTGCAGTGCCGGCACCCTATATGGGCACCGGTTCAAGACCTGGCTGCTCCATTTCCAATCCAGCTCTCTGCTATGGCCTGGGAAAAGCAGCCCAAGTGCTAGGGTCCCTGCACCCCTGTGAGAGACCCAGAAGAAGTTCCTGACTCCTGGCTTTGGATCAGCTCAGCTCCAGCCGTTGCAGCCATCTGGGGAGTGAACCAGCAGATGGAAGACCTTTCTCTCTGCTTCTCCTTCTCTCTCTGTGTAACTCTTTCAAATAAATAAATAAATCTTTCTTTTAAAAAAAAGGAAATAAAACAAGAGGAAGACAGAGGTATTTACCAGATCTTTGAGAAGCTCTGACATTTGGGACAAGTGGCGTAGTGATTTTAATTCAAGAAAACATTTGAGGTGCTGGTTCTAGTCCCAGCTGCTCCTCTTCCAATCCAGCTCTCTGCTATGGCCGGGAAAGCAGTGGAAGATGGCCCAAGTGCCTGGGCCCCTGCACCCACATGGGAGACCCAGAAGAAGCTCCTGGCTCCTGACTTTGGATCAGCTCAGCTCCAGCCATTGCAGCCATCTGGGGAGTGAACCAACGGATCGAAGACCTCTCTCTTTCTGTCTCTACCTCTTTCTGTAACTATGTCTTTCAAATAAATAAAATAAATCTTAAAAAAAAAAGAAAATATTTGATACAGATTTTAAAATTGAAGGCACTTACATAGGCGCTTGCCCATGGCCTCAGGAAAATCATGAATAAGAATAAAATCAGTAGCTGCTTTTGTTCGCTTTTTTCTTTATAATTGTGGTAAAATACACATACCATAAAATGTTTCATCTTACCCATGTTTAGGAGTACCGTTCCGTGATGTTGAGTATTTTCATATTGTAGTACACAAGTCACTTTGTGCATAAATACAAGTTTATGTCTTTCATTTGTAAAAAGGACAAGACATTAAGCAATCTCTGACTTACAGAGGCTATATTATTGCCTGCATTGCCTGTAACAGCTATGCAGGAGCTGCCCTAAGGGTGCACCACTAATTACCTGGCATCAACTTCTAGAACTGTCAAATCACAGTAACTGGAGAGTATTTGCTCCCAAGAACAAGTGATTGGACTACACTCCCGGTGTTAAAAAAAAAAAAAAAAAAAAGAACATGAGCTTCACACCTGACAGTGTTAACCAATTTATTTTCCATATGGCCCAAATTATCCAATGGGCTTCTTATACAGAGTGATTTAGGGCACTATATTCATATAGCAATAGAGATCTAAACCATACTTCTAATGAAGCAGCACATCTCACAGCTTATTCTCGAAAATGAGTCTTATCTAACCCTGACTCCTTTGGACGGTACTATTTGACGCTGTTCCATATCAGATGAATAAAAAGAGAGGGATGAGATTTGAGATACGTTGGCAGCACCTGAATCCAGGTGGCTAGTGGATTAGTGGTGTCAGTGTTAATATCGTCGTTTTGTAGCTCAGAGCTGGTCAATGCTCACCTAGAAACAGAGTCAGAGTATATTACCCCAAATGCAAAGCTTTATGACATAAGAAGACTTGGGAAAGAACTTAAAAGTGAGTCAATCCACAGCTTTTTGTTGAGGGCTAATATGAGCCAGCAGTGCTGTTGCTGCCCTACTGTTGAAATTAGCATAACTTGGCTCCCACAGTTCAGCAGGAAAACTCTCAAACTGTAGAACATCTGATCGAGAGTGGCAGTATTCAACAGAAAGATACATGGATATTTCTTTGAAACTAAGGGTAGAAAATATACCTGGTGTACACCAGTGGCGGACATAAGAAGTTAGGGCTTAGGAATTCCAGTTTTCTTCTTCCTCTCTACAGACTTTCTCTGCCTCGGGATGCATGGGACCCAAACATGAGAACCCCTACTGTGAACAGTTTTATTATTCTCTCACTCCCCATGAATTAGAGCCTCTGAGACCCCAACCTAAATTATTTAAGTGGAAAAACTGACTGAGATAGCTTAGGTCAAGTATCCACTCCCAGATGTTTATACCTATGAATTTTCCTAAACACCTTTTGGTTTGAATGTGGATCCAAAGTTCATGTGTTGGAAACGTAATCTCTAATGCAACAGTATTAAAAGGTGAGATCTTTAAGAGGTGATTAAGTCCCGAGGACCCCGCCTCCATAAATAGATTGTCATTATCCCAGAGTTAGGTATGTTACAAAAGGGAATTCAATCTGTCCTTTTTTTCCCCCATCTTCTCCTGCCTTTTTGCCTTCTGCCATTGGATGAATCAACAAGAAAACTCTTAGATGCAAGCTATTTTTTTTTTAGATCTACTTATTATTAAGTTGAGAGGCAGAGTACAGACAGAGAAAGGGAGAGACAGAGAGAGGTCTTCCATCCTCTGGTTCACTCCACAGTTGGCTGCAATGGCCAGAGCTGAGCCAATCTGAAGGCAGGAGCCAGGAGCTTCCTCCAGGTCTCCCATGTGGATGCCGGGGCCCAGGGACCTGGGTCATCCTCTGCTGCTTTCCCAAGCTATTAGCAGAGAGTTGGATTGGAAATGGAGCAGCCAGGACTAGAATCAGTGCCTGTATGGGATGTTGGCACAACAGACAGAGGTTTAGCCTACTATGCCACAGTGCCGGCCCCCATACACAAATTTTTGACCTTGGACTTCCCAGCTACTAGAGTTGTAAGAAGCAAATCTCTGTTCTTTATAAATTACCCTGCCTCAGATATTCCGTTATAGTAGCAAATAGCAGACTAACACCTCCTGTTTCCTAGATGTGATGCCACATTTTGATGTTCTATCCATGAGATGGCAAGAATGTTTTATTGCTTGCAACATTTCGATTTATCTAGTAATCAAGCCAGCCATCGCAATGTGAAATGAGAACATTCAGGGTCAAATTGTTTTCAGTATTTAATTGACAAATGTAGTATATATGTGAGTATACATATACATTGTATAATGACTGCCACAATCAAATTAATTAACACATTCATCACTATTCATGTTTTCCCTGTTCTTGGTCATCTTATTACTGATATTTGTCCCCAACCTCTCCCTCTCTCCTCCACCCCTCTTCAGCCCTTGCTAATCACTGTTCTACTTTTGGTTTCTATGAGCTTGACCATTTTTGATTCCACATGTAAGTGGCATCATCCAGGATCTGTCTTTCTGTGTCTGGCTTATTTCATTTTACATAATATCTTCTAGATTTATTCCTGTTGCAAGTGAAAGGATTTCCTTATTTTCAAATGAGTGAATAAATACCCCATTGTACATAGAGTTTTCTCTTGGAATCCACAGGGGACTTGCTCCAGGACCCCCTTGCAGCTACCAAAATCCATAAAGGCCCAAGTTCCTTATATAAAATAGAACAATTTTAAAATATAAACTATGCACATCCTCCTGTATACTTAAATCATCTCTACATTATTTATAATAACTAATACAATGTAAGGGCTATGTATATATTTGTTATGCCATATTTTTAGGGAATAATGACAAAAACAAGTCTATGCCTGTTCAGGACAGACGCAATTTTTTTCTGAATATTTTCAATCTGCAGTTGGTTGAATACTGGTAGGTGGAACCCACAGATGGAGGCCCAATGTAACATCACACTTTCTTCATCCAATCGTCTGTCAACACTTAGGTTGATTCCATATCTTGCATATAGTGAATAATGGTGCAATGAACATGATATGTGTATATTTCCTTAAGATCCTTTTTCTTCTTTTAATTTTCTTTGGAGATTTACCCAAAAATAGAATTGGAACAAATGGTAGCTCTAGGTCTCATTCCCAGCAAAAGTGTACCAGGGTTTCCTTTTTACCTCATTTGTAATCTCCTGTTTGTTTATAACAGCCACTCTAATATGTGTGACTTGATGCTTCATTGTTGTTTCAATTGGCATTTCTCTGATGACTAATGATGTTGAGCACTGCTTCATATAATTGTCGGCCATTTATAGTTCTTCTTTGAAAAATCCTCTGTTCAGGATCTTTGCCCATTTTTGTAACCAAGTTCTTTATGTTTTTGCTATAGAGTTGTGTGAATCAGTGTCAAATTCTAAAATTAACAGTTCAATATTGTTAGTTTTTATTCCACCCAGCAACAACAGCAAAACACTTACACTTTTTTTTTTTTAATGAAGAGTTGCAAGCAGTTTTTTCAGATATTCTGTTTATACTCTGCTTTTGTTTTGTTTGTTGTTTTCCACAAGGGGTAAACTTATTGTTACTTCTTGGAAAAAGCAGTCTGTGGAGCAGTTTTCATCATCAACACGGGTGCCTCTGTCTTAGACTTCTGAGACTGTGGCTACACACAGATGGAAAGTGTACACTGCCATTTCTCACCACAGATGTTTTGTCTTTGAGAGCGGGAGCTGTGCTTGCTAATAAATGCTGGGATGCTCTGAAGTACCAATTACCAACTATTTAAGGACAATGTTATCTCCAGGACTGAATAAGGCTCACACTGATGCAAAAGTTGATTCTGTTGCAGGAAGCAAGTATTCACACTGCCTCTCCAGCAAGCCTTTATAATCTGTCCTAATCACAAGTTACTCTGGGGATTCTTGTCTAGGGATAAGCTTAAACCATTAATTAAGTCACTGCATATGTGACGCTGGTGCTAGTCCCTCCTTGTTTATAATACATACTTGTCTGCTGGTCTGAATGAGGGTGGAATGCAGATGCCCAAGCTGCCTGCCTCAGCAGACCCAGACTTTGGGGTGCCTCCTTGTGTCTCCACCCTCATACCCATATGTTGGGGTCCTCGCCCCCCAGTATATCAGCCTGTGACTGCATTTGGAGGAGGCTTTAAATCATGAAAATGAGACCATTCAGTTAAGCCCTAATCCAACCTGACTGGCATTTCCTTCTAAGAAGACGACATTGGGGTATAACAAAAGGACTCCAGGGATGCAGGAGCACAGAGAAAAGGCCATGTGGGGACACAGCAGTAATGCAGCCGCCTGCAAGCCAGGGAGAAAGGGCTCAGAAGAAACCAAACCTGCTGACACCTTGATCTTGGATTTCTAGCCTCCAGAACTGTGTGAGAACAAATGTCTGTTGCTTAAGCCACTCAGTCTGTGGTCTTTTATCAAGATAGTCCTAGGAAATGGACTCATGTCTCCACGGGGGGTTTTACCAGTAGAAGACTCCCTAGTCCTTTTCTTTAGGGTGACCCATTCACAAATTTAGCTGTATCTAAATCCACCTAAGTCTATTTCTTATATTAGAGTACTTTAAAAAAAATGATGGGAAATAGAGTTAAAAGATAAATTGATGGTGGTGCAAACAATTTGAAATTCATATATGGTTTTTTCATAATACACATTTTAATAAACTTTCATAAGAGCCTTGCTATTATATGCATATGGACAGAAACCATATGAGAGACACCCTCTTGAAAAATCAGATGCTCCCATAACACGCGGCCCTCATTGTATCATGACAACAACTGACTGGGTGAGCAGCAGCTGCCTCCTCCTTATGAGAGATGCACTCTTCAGTTTCACGTGGCCTCCCAATCCCCTAACTGCTCTGCTCGTTTATAATACCTGTCTGGCTCCTGTGAGCACTCGAGATGGAGAACCTCTAAGATGCTGTGCTCACACAGACTGCTGGAGTCACAAAGCTTCTGTCACGGATGCAGAGACACGGACCAGGCCTCCCAGGGAGACTTGACAGCATTACAAACATTTTCTCTAAAGCTGGTTGACGTTTTTGTTTTGTTTTGTTTTGTTTTGGATACACCTTCTGAGGACAAAACAGAGTGATAGTTGCAGTTTGTATAAGTACCAGGCCACATTCTTTCACCAGCAATGCCTTCTTGCCCAAAGGTAATGAAACTATCTTTACTGATGAATCAACACAGTAAGGTAATCAGGCAGTTTTGGAAGGGTAAGAGGCTGTGTGTGTTGTGTATGGTGGGTTTTGGGGGGAGTTTAACTTTTTTTAAATAAAATTGAACACATGCCCCCCATATAACTTGGACAGACTTAATGCAAAAGAAATCAATTCATGATTACCCTAAGCAAACCATGCTAGCATAACATCTGGAGGCCTTCTCCTCTACTTCTGCCTACTCTTTATGTTTTCATTGTTCATCACCTTCATCAATGTGTAGAGCAGCCATGGCTATATATAAGTCAACCTCATCGGTTTTCTCTTGGTAACTCTGCAAAAGGTTTAGAAGAGGAATAAAGTGAAACACATATGAGACCTGAGAGTCACCCGAGGATTTCAATGGACCCTAGGCTCTTTTGCCTCCTCAACTTATACAGTCAGAGTCAGTTGCATAAAATCTTGCATAAGACAACCAGGCCTTTATTTCTCTTTCCTTGGCCAAAATAAGAAATGATCCAACAAGCAACTTGGCAAATGAAAGTGAACAGTAAGAGCTACTGCAGAGGGCTAGTTAACTCGCTGTTCTGCACCACATCCTTCTGCCAAGTTCTAGTTGCCAGTATCTCTAGTAGGATTTGACATGAAAGCTACTTGTACTTGATTTGGATGTATGACTCTGTGAGGTCATCATGGCACAGAGCTTGTCTTCTTTAACTGCTGATAAATTCTATTTAACATTTTGAAAACCACCTAAATTTTATGAATCTCAGTAAATGCATCTACCACAGATTTCTTGCAAAACTTCTTAGCGATGTGATTGTGAATTTTACCATGTGCTACTCCAACTATTCAAGGAGATTTTAATACTCTAATTATTTGAGAATGATTCATTATGAACATAATCTTGCAATTAATTGCTATTTAATTAGCTATTAATATAATCAGTATTGATCATATTACACACTGTATAACATATAGACAGTCAGAAAAGCTGTTAATGCTAATGGAGGATACTTTGTGCTAGACATGTCTCTGTTAGGTGCATAATTAGTTGGGCTTTATTGCACAGAATATGTTGACTGCCAGTTAATGTCTACTGTTCAAATATAAAACAAAGTAATCACTACAGAATGCCCTGAGGCTGTGTTGTTTGTTTTAATCAATATTTGCCTTCTCTATATTGCAATACTTTAGAAATTTTTTCAAGCTTGAACAAGAATATTGACTATAATTAACCTACAATTTAAAAAAAATAATTCTTTAATTTTGGAAGGCTACTATGTTGGGGCTGTTATTGCTCATAATTTCACTGATAGGCTAGTCAGCTAATTTTTTTTTTCGCTGTCTTCAGAGATCATCCAAAGACAAAACGCATGATGGCTGATAGATACAGGGTTTTGAGGTATGTGGAAGGGATGTTGCTACCCAATGCATTTTCTAATAATTTATGTAGTTCTGATGATTCTGACTGAGAATTGGGTCAAGGAAGTTTGACACGTTTAAAATAATAGATTTACTTCATGCACTCGATCAGCGAAGTCAGAATTTTCTTCACTCACAATTATGACTTAGTGTGTATTAATAGCCATTGGTCAGGACGCCATGGCTCACTTGGTTAATCCTCCGCCTGCGGCACCAGCATCCCATATGGGCACCGAGTTCTAGTCCCGGCTGCTCCTCTTCCAGTCCACTCTCTGCTGTGGCCCGGGAGGACAGTGGAGGATATCCCAAGTGCTTGGGCCCCTGCACCTGCATGGCAGACCAGGAAGAAGCACCTGGCTCCTGGCTTCAGACCGGTGCAACTCTGGCTGTAGCAGCCATTTGGGGAGTGAACCAACAGAAGGAAGACCTTTCTCTGTGTCTTCTCTCTCACTGTCTATAACTCTACCTGTCAAATAAATAAAAACAAAAAAATAGCCATTGGTAAGATCCGTCAAGACATCAAGAATCAATACTAATGAATGAGAAATGTTATCCAAATAAAAAAGCTGATATTCATATATAGTATATAGAACACCATGGGTACATTTTGCTAATGAGATAGAATAATTGTAACAACAGCTATCATTTGTTGAACACTTTCCAAGTCCCAGACATCATTCCAAGTGTTTTCCATGGATTCTTTTGCTGAGTACCCCAACAGCCTCATGTGCCCTGTTTTAAGCTGGTATGTTACACAGCCTGCATACGATGTTAAACCACACCTCTGTTTAGCCATGCTGAAACTATTGTGAGTTATGCCCCAAAGAACAAGTTCCTATGATGCTACTGGATAGCTTTCTTTCCCCTACTCATGTTCACATTCAAAAGACACAGGAGATATGCAAGCACATTTTGAATTCCCCATTTCTTCTCATGATTTCTTTATCTGCTGGTGTTTATCAGAAAACAACAGCAAACACAATATTGCACAGGTCCTTAGGACATGGATTTCTTCTTTCATAAGAAGTGTGCTAGAAAATTATATTTTATTAGTCATCCAGCATATTGTTTGTATTGGTGCATTCACAGATACACACAGATGAAAGTCAAGATGAAGTTAGTATCTCAGAATATGGCACATCTCCAAGAACCTGGGGACCAGAGAAAGGTTTCTGAGTCATGACATTTACCTGCAAAAAAATGGGAAGATTTACCTCCTGATGTCAGTGATGCAGTCTTTCAACAAATGGATATTGAGTACTACTATATACCAGGCATGGCTGGAGTCAGAGATACACAAAGATTTACAATGCAGTGTGGGAAAGAAAATGTTAGAACAAATCTCCTGACACTTCCAATTGCCAAGTGTTAAAAAGAGGTGTTTGCAAAGCACTTTGTGAAAGGCAGAGGAAGGAGAACTGGTCTACCGTGGAAAATGGGGATTCTGGAAATGGATTGGGAAGGATTCATTTGATTGGATGAGTGGCAGTGTTAGGGAGAAGAGCTGACATTCTAAGCAGGTGGAACCACAGAAACAAGGTCTCTGAGATGTGACCACGCAGGTACATTTAAGAATCATCAAAGCCTTCTTCGTGAGCCTAGATCATGGCCAAAGCGGTGGGAGAAATCACTTTGGCCATAGTGAAGATGGTGGAATGACATGCAAAGAAACCGGAAGCAAGAGCAGCCAAGCAGGAAGCAATTACAATAGTACAGGTGAGGGATAAAGAGAAGTGCCAGAGTTAAGGCGATGGCAGGAAAACGCAAAGGAGTGGATGGAGTGCAGAAATAGGTAAGTGAAAATAGCAGGTTCCGAAGACAGAGCATTCACACAGGGATGCTCAAAGAAGTTTCTCACTTGGTGGCTCATGGTGCAAAATTAACAATCAGCTAATAGAAGTCAAAAGGTAGTTGAGAGTTAAAGTCACCTAATTTCAATGAAGTCAGGGAGTTTGCAGTCCTATTTTCTTACCCCCTGGGATAACCAGAGTTACCCTGCTCTGAGCTCAGACATACCTGTGCACACCCTGGTCCATCACAATCTCATTCCCACCACTCAACATTTTTCAAAGAAATGCCAAGGACATGTATCCTATTTCTCCCTCAAAACCACCAAATAATATTTTGCTACTGATTTTAAATATTCAAAATCATTTTTTCTTAAATCCATTCAAGTGAGTCACTGGACATCTATGTCTCAGCTGTCTTCTCCTTGAATATTGTAATTCAGTAGCTACTCCTTCAAATCCTTCTACCAATTAATATCTGCCTATATATAAACATCCAATTATACAACTTTCAATTTTATGTTTGTTAAAATCTCTTTATCTTTAATTATTTCATTCATTTACATATGGCCCTATGTCATTCAAAAGTATCCTTTCATTCAATAAGCTACCAAACCACACTACTGTGATGGAAGTGTAGGGCATCTCCAAGCTTTTGTCAATATAAAGAATCCCTCATGGCTGGCGCCATGGCTCATTAGGCTAATCCTCCACCTTGCAGCGCCGGCACACCAGGTTCACGACCCGGTCCGGGCACCGGATTCTGTTGCGGTTGCCCCTCTTCCAGGCCAGCTCTCTGCTGTGGCCAGGGAGTGCAGTGAAGGATGGCCCAAGTGCTTGGGCTCTGCACCCCATGGGAGACCAGGAGAAGCACTTGGCTCCTGCTATCAGATCAGCGCGGTGCGCCAGCTGAGTGGCCATTGGAGGGTGAACCAATGGTAAAGGAAGACCTTTCTCTCTGTCTCTCTCTCTCACTGTCCACTCTGCCTGTCAAAAAAAAAAAAAAAGAATCCCTCAAAATTGACATATTTGAAACCCTTGATCAGAGCGTAGACTGTTCAGTTGAATTTGTTGGCTCTTTTAAATGCATTTTATGATTTGTTGGAAATTTGTTAGCTGTATCACAACAATGACTTTGTTCGCTAGGGTGGAAGTAGCTAACACCCATGTTTGCACACACCTTTTCTTCATACCAGACAGCTCAATTTCAGTGCACATTAGTTTGCTTTAAACTGAGTAGCAAATTGAATGATAATGTGATGGCTTTAATAGTAGCATCAAATAATACCATTGATGGATCTTTAATTTCTTGGCTACTCAGCCAGACAGCTGTTTGTTACTTAGTGAAAAAAATTTTGTAGACAATAGCAACTCTTGTTCTAAAATTTATTCTATTTGTTCTTCCTTAGGTAAGAATATTAAATAGAAATCATACAAGTATATCTTCTCTATGAAATAAAAAATGAGGAAGTGGTACCTGTTTTCATTTAATGCAATAAATATTTTTGAGCATATGGTCAAGTAGTCAGAAGTTTATAATATTTTAAGTTTAAAAACAATAAACAGGGGCTGGCGCTGTGGCGTAGTGGGTAAAGCCGCTGCCTGCAGTGCTGTCATCCCACATGGGTGCTGGTTCAAGTCCCAGCTGCTCCACTTCCAAACCACCACTCTGCTATGGCCTGGGACAGCAGTAGAAGATGGCCCAAGTCCTTGGGCCCCTGCACCCATGTGGAAGACCCAGAAGAAGCTCCTGGCTCCTAGCTTCAGATTGGTGCATCCCTGGCCTTTGCAGCCATCTGGGGGGTGACCAGCAGATGGAAGACCAAGCCTCTGCCTCTCTGTAACTCTGCCTTTCAAATAAATAAATAAATCTTAAAAAAAAAAAAAACTAGGCCGGGGCCGCAGCTCAATAGGTTAATCTTCCGCCTGCGCCACCAGCATCCCGGGTTCTAGTCCCGATCAGGGCACCAGATTCTGTCCTGGTTGCCCCTCTTCCAGTCCAGCTCTCTGCTGTGGCCCAGGAGTGCAGTGGAGGATGGCCCAAGTCCTTGGGCCCTGTACCCGCATGGGAGACCAGAAGAAGCACCTGGCTCCTGGCTTTGGATCAGCGTGGTGAGCAGGCGCCGGCCGCGGCGGCCATTGGGGGGTGAACCAACGGCAAAGGAAGACTTTTCTCTCTGTCTCTCTCTCTCTCACTGTCCACTCTGCCTCTAAAAAAAAAAAAAAAAAAGGTGATAAACTGACTAGTAAGATACAGTGGTGATAAACTGACTAGTAAGATACAGTGTCACATAAACAAGAGAAAATGTGAGTAGGAGGGCCAGCAAGTACAATCAGAAGAAGGTGGCAACTGTGCGGACATACTCAAGTACTGGAAAGTCACTTCTAGGGCAGGCAGCTGGGGAAGCGCTTAAGCAGCTTTCTAGGATGCCTGCATCCCACATCAGAGGGCCTGGGTTTGAGTCCCGGCTCTGCTCTCCATTCTAGCTTCCACATAATGAGCACCCTGGGAGGCAGCAGATAGTGCCTCAAGTACCGGGGGCCCAGCCATGAGTCCCTGGCTCCTGGCTTTGGCCTGGTCCACCTCTGGCTATTGCAGGCATTGGGAGAGTCAATCAGCAGATGGAATATCTCTCTCCGTCTCCATCACTCTCTCTATTTCTCTGCCTTTGAAATAAATAATGCAAGTTTTCCTTAAAAAAAAGAAAAAGAAAATATTTCAAAATGGCTTATAAGATAAAGGAAAATTACTGATTCATATGACTCAAGGGCCTGGAGGCCAATCAGCCTTCAGAAAGAGAGTTTGGGATGGCATGGAGACAAACTGGCCACTCCCTAGAGTGAATGCTCTCAGTTCCGCAGCCTGCTTCAATTATGAGTCCTTTGTGTAAAAAAACCAAATGGCTACAGCAGTTTAAGGATCCATTCCTGCATGCCAGACAAGAGGCCCAAAGTTCTAGCCTTCCCAGAAAACGTTCTAACTTCATTCTGATCGGAGCAGAGCAGTCACCTGTAAGCCAGTGGCTGCGCTTGGGAAAACCGAGGTCTCTGGATTGGACCAAGACCGATGTGTGTTGTCTGGAGCTGCCTGTGGTGTCATCCTCACACTTCCTCTCCACTCTCAGCGCTGTCGTTGGTGTGAAGGTGGAAATGGAAGACAACCAACAGGGAACCGCTGTAACTGGTTTCCTCTTAGCTTTCTCTCCTATGTATATGAGACTTCACACTGTAAAATCAACTCCATCAACCTAAATTTACCATCTCTCACTAGGCAGATGTCAGTGAAAATAATGACTTTCCAAAATAAGCAAGAAAATCTCTCCAGGAATTCACTAAATGTTTGGTGATATTATTGATCTTTCATTATAATGGTGAAAACTGACAGTTAAATGAGAGTTGTCACCTGAGACAAGCTGAGTGATAGGTACAGGGGACCTCTCAGTGTAGTATGTTTGTAATTTCTTATATATACATAACTATTTCAAAACTGAAAAACAAACCAAAAAAAAAAAAAAACTGAGTAAAAGGTTTCCTTAGAAGTCAAATATTCAGCAGAGGCCATTAGAACAATCTGATCTTTTGTCCTTTTCCGGATAGTATCAAGCTTCTCTCTTTCCAATTCCAGTTCCTCTTAAAAATGACGTCATCAGGGCCAGCGCTCTGGAGTATCTGGTACCTCTGCCACCTGCAGTGCCGGCAACCCATATGAGCACTGGTTCGAGTCCCAGCTGTTCCATTTCTGATCCAGCTCTCTGCTGTGGCCTGGGAAAGCAGTAGAAGATGGCCCAAGTCCTTGGGCTCCTGCACCCACATGGGAGACCTGGAAGAAGCTCCTGGCTCTTGGCTTTGGATCGGTGCAGCTCCGGCCATGGTGGCCATCTGGGGAGTGAACCAGCAGATGGAAGATCTCTCTCTCTCTTTCTCTCTCTCTCTCCCCCACCTCTGGTGTGTGTGTGTGTATGTGTGTGTGCGTGTGTGGAACTCTGACTTTCAAACAAATAAATCTTTCAAAAAATATTTAAAAAGTGATGTTATCTTTTGACCATTTTAGCTAGGAATGCAATCTAAGGCAAGTTATTTAAGCTTCCAGTGCTACTTTCTTCATCTGAGAAAGAGAATATATTTAGGATCATTTCAATCAACGCAGGTAGAATACACATCTTGTAAAGGATATCAAGCGTTATCACCATTATCATGGTAATTGTTACAAAGATATCATACTAGAAAACTACGGGAGAAACATGAGTCTCCAGGCAGAAAGTGATTACCTTGCACGGTTTTGGCAACATGCTATTGATAAAGACCTTAGTTATCCTCTGTTTTTTTCTGCATTCTTATTGAGACATAATTTAGAAAGAGGAGATAGGAAAGCCACCTAGGGAGAGTTCTGCTCTTGCAACTTTTAGGACATTTTTGCTAGTCTGTACATATCTTTGGGCCTCCATGTAAAATTAACTTGCTCTGGCATATTCCTTCCTGCAATTCACACAAAGGGTTCCAGGAAGAGGCAGTGCTGTGAGGAAGGAATGACGGCAAGAACACCATATTCTGTCTTTATAATGAAGGAGTTCTGTTTAAAAGGCACTCCTCCCCTTCAAAAGTTTGAATGGGAAAATATTTCCAGATAGTTGAATTTAAGGAAATGGAAAATTCTCCCAAAACATTATGTTCTTGACATTTATTTTATTTATATATTGTCAATTGCTATTCTCCGTTAAGTACTGCTTCTAGGTTTTGAGATCTAAAATAGCTGATATAAAAATGAATGCAATTCTTAAGAATGTGAAAAGACAATCTACAGAATAGGAGAAAAAATTTGTAACTCATGTCAATGAAGGACTGGTAGTATCTGGAATATAGGAAGAACTTACAGAATTTAACATTAAAGAGACATACAGCCCACTTTGAAAATAGAGAGAGGGCTTAAATTGGTAGTTATCCAATAAGCACAGGTGAAGATACTCAACAACATTAGTCATTAGGAAAATGCAAATGAAAACCACAATGAGATCTCACTTCTCACCTGTGTGGGAGATAGAATCGAAAAGATAAGCAAAGGCAACTGTTGTGAAGGATGTAGAGACATTGGAACTTTTTAAATCCTTTTGCATTTACTTGAGAAGCAGAGCCAGACATGGACTGCATCTACTGGTCCACTCCCCACATGTCTGCAAAGGTTGGGAATGCTGAAGCTGGGAGCAGGAACTTAACACAAGTCTCTCACTGTGTGGCAGGGACCCAGCTCCTGAGGCCTCACCTGCTGCCTCCCAGGATACACACTAGTAGGAAGCTGCAACCAGACGTGGAGCTGGGATGCAAAGCCATTTTCCCTGACATGGGACACAGGTCTCCTACTCAGTCTGTTAACCGCTAGCCCAAATGTTCACCCTGGAACATTTTCTCATTGCTCTTGAGAGTGTAAAATGGCACAAGCACTTTGAATAGCAGTTTGAGCTTTCGTCCAAAAGTTCAACAGAGACTTATCCTATGACTCAGCTATTCCACTTGCAGGTATAAACCCAAGAGAACCGAACACATATATCTATACAAACCCTTGTCCAAAAATATTTATAGCAGCACTAATCATAATTGCTAAGAAGTGGAAACAGCTCAGATGCCCATCAATGGATGGGGAATAAATAAAATGCAGTATACCCATATAATGGAATATTACTCAGCTATTAAAAATAATTAAATATTGATACATTGGTGAACCTTAAACACATTATGGTTAAGTGGAAGAAGCCAGATACAAAAGGCCATATATTGTATAATTCCACTTATATGAAATGTTCAGAATAGGCAAATGCACTTAAAAAGATTAGTGATTGGGGCTGGCACTGTGGTATAGCGGGTAAAGCCACCACCTGCAGTACCAGCATTCCACATGGGCACCAGTTCAAGTCCCGGCTGCTCCACTTCCAATCCAGCTCTCTGCTGTGGCCTAGGAAAGCAGTGGAAGATGGCCCAAGTCTTAGGGCCCCTGCACCCATGTGGGAGACCCAGACGAAGCTCCTGGCTTCTGGCTTTGGACAGGCGCAGCTCCAGCCATTGCAGCCATCTGGGGAGTGAACTAGCGGGTAGAAGATCTCTTTCTCTCTCTCCCCCTGCCTCTCTGTAACTCTATCTTTAAATAAATAAATAAATAAATAAATAAATAAATAAAATCTTTTTAAAAAATTAGTGATTGCCAGAGTCTGGGCACGAGGAGTGACTGCTAAAGAGTACCGGGTTTCCTTTTGGGGTGATGAAAACGTGTAGAACCAGATTTTGGTGGTGATGGCATAACTTTGGTAAAATACTAAAATCATTTGCACACTGGAAACAGAGCTATTTTGTGGTATATGGACTTTTTAAGTCTATTTGAAAGTGCAAGTACTACCATTCTCCACTTTATTTGCATCACTCTTTGCTTGGATGGCCTATTCTTTACTGACACATGTTGTTAAATCATTATTCAAGAAATGTTGGGTTTTAGCAACATCTTTGCACATCCATACTTTAACCTGCCCTTCTAATCTATCACCCCTTACATTCTGAAGGAGTATATTTTTAACAGCAGCTTTAACCATCCATAAAAACCCAACAGTTTGCTGTAGGGGTTGATGTTCATCCAGTGAAGCACTACGTTACACTGTTGGAGGACCACTGTGACCACTGTGACTGTGACCCTGCAGTTTGCTATGGTTGTGGTTGCTTCACCTCTTTCCAAATTTCTCCAAGGCCACTTGCTGTGCTCTGGTGCACCCACTCCGGGAGACCTTGGTTAATCAATACCTTGGGGTGAATGGTGGACAAAGTTCCAATAAGTGTTAGTAATAGTTTCTCCATACAGCTGCATTCCTGACTATCCTTACGTTATTACCCTAAACAAAACCCTGAAGTTTGTTCCTGCTATCATCAAGACAATTTCTTTAAAATGTATTGATAAAGTAAATTGATAATGAACTTGTCCTTGTTAAATAAAGCTTGAAGTTCACGTCAGTACTAATGGGAATCTGGAAGTGGGGTTATATGATGCAGCATTGCTAGAACAACGCCTAGCGACATTTGTGGAATCACGGTTTGAGAAGTGCCACTCTCACCTTATGTCATTGACAGGGAATTCTACCAAGAAGAAAGTACAAAAGCAGAGAAAACGTGCACTTTTGCTCCGGATTTGAGAGCTGATGTTAGCAAATCCTGCAAGATTTTATATTTTATTATGAAATATTTAGATTATCTTTTTAACAAATTGTGCCCCCTCACTAGGATGGGGGCAGGGGAAAGAAGCTAGAATGTCAATAAATTGCTCTGCAAGCTTCCATTTCTTTGTCTGAAAATAAATTTATTGGAGTAGGTGATCTCTAAGATTTGGTTTGAATCTATAACCCTACTTCTGCTATATCAAAAATGTCATATAACTTAATGATGCTAAGAACTCTTTGAGTATTGCCCTAAAAAGATTGAGATGGAGAGAGAGAGAGAGAGAGAGAGAGAGAGAGAGAGATCCCAACTGCTGGTTCTTTTTCCCAAATGCTTGCCCAGATCAAAGCTGGGAACTCAATCCAGGTCTCCCACATCGGTGGTGGCAGGGACCCAACTATTTGAGCCATCACCACTGTGTCCCAGGGTCCCCATCAGCAGGAAGCTGGAATAGAAAGCAGACCTGGGACTCAAACCCAGACACTCTGACGTTTCTTGCAGGGGTCCCCACCAGAGTCTTAACCACTACATCAAACACCCACCCTTCAGAAATATTTTGAAAACAGTCATGCACCATTATTCCTAGGCATGGTGACAAGAACAGAACACGCCCCTTTTCTCTCAAAAATAGCCTCTGTGAACCAGTCCAGGAGAATGGCTCCCTGTTCCAAGATACCAAAATGCACAGGCTCTAGTGAGGATTCTAGAGATGGTTGTTTTGGAGAATGACATTAAAAACCTCAAATGGCTTTCAGGTCTCGGACAATGGTTGTCGTGAAGCAGGCATTCAGCACATTCAGGTTAAGATACCACTTGGGATCCCCGTGCTGCGGCTCAATAGGCTAATCCTCCACCTGCGGCACTGGCATCCCAGGTTCTAGTCCTGGTCAGGGCGCCGGATTCTGTCCCAGTTGCCCCTCTTCCAGGCCAGCTCTCTGCTGTGGCCAGGGAGTGCAGTGGAGGATGGCCCAAGTGCTGGGCCCTGCACCCCATGGGAGACCAGGAGAAGCACCTGGCTCCTGGCTTTGGATCAGCGCAGTGCGCCGGCTGCAGCGAGCTGGCCGCAGCGGCCATTGGAGGGTGAACCAACAGCAAAAGGAAGACCTTTCTCTCTGTCTCTCTCTCACTGTCCACTCTGCCTGTCAAAAAAAAAAAAAAAAGTTACCATTTGGGATGCTCACATCCCATATAGCAGTGCCTGAATGACAGTCCCAAGTCTGCTTCCAATCCCAGCTTACTGCTAACACCCTGGGAGGCAGCCGATGATGGCTCAGGTACTTGGGTCCTTGCCACTCACTTGGGAGACCCAGATTGTGTCAAGCTCCTGGCTTCAGGCTGGCCCAGCCCAGCCTGTTGTGGACTTAAAGGGAGTAAACAAACCAACAGATGGAAAATCTCTCTCCCTCTCCCTACCCCTGCCGTCTCTCCCTCTCCCTCTCTACTCTCTGTCTATATCCCTGTGGCTTTGGGCTTCGAGGTAGAGTTCTTTAGGGCATGAGCCTGCTCTCCACCGTCGGAATAAAAAACCATCAAAAAATTTTTTTTTATTTTTGACAGGCAGAGTGGACAGTGAGAGAGAGAGAGACAGAGAGAAAGGTCTTCCTTTGCCGTTGGCTCACCCTCCAATGGCCGTCACAGCCAGCGTGCTGCGGCCAGTGCATTGCGCTGATCCGAAGCCAGGAGCCAGGTGCCTCTCCTGGTCTCCCATGCGGGTGCAGGGCCAAAGTGCTTGGGCCATCCTCCACTGCACTCCCTGGCCACAGCAGAGAGCTGGCCTGGAAGAGGGGCAACTGGGACAGAATCCGGTGCCCCGACCAGGACGAGAACCCGGTGTGCTGGTGCTGCAAGGAGGAGGATTAGTCTATTGAGCCACAGCACCGGCCAAGACCATCAAATTTTATCAGTGTGCGTGCTCCTCTGCACTCGTTCAGGTACAACGGGTGTTTCCCCCTAGAGATGATGAGCCCTTCTACTTCATGAAGTCACTGTCTAGCAACTTCCTTCTGTAAGCTTCCCTTTCACGTGGAAAAAAAAAAAAAGAATCTCCCACCTCCTGTCTAAGCCCTAACCCCTGCCCTTTTATTTATAATCCCCCCGCAGTTTCTTCAGGGCTGCAAGCATTTAATTTCATCTTCCCTGACCTCCACAGGAAATTTATGTAATAGATCATTTCTTATTTTTCTTATATTTTCAGATCATACACACACACACCTCTATTCACCTGTCCCAGTGACATTCAACCAAAGTCAAATTCCAGGCAGTTAAAAATAATAACAAGGGGATGGCGCCCTGGTGCAGTAGGTTAATCCTCTGCCTGTGGCACCAGCATCCCATATGGGCGCCAGTTCTAGTCCTGGCCACCCCTCTGCCAACCCAGCTCTCTGCTACAGCCTGGGAAAGCAGAAGATGGCCCAAGTGCTTGGGCCCCTACACCCAGATGGGAGACCAGGAAGGAATTCCTGGCTCCTGGCTCCTGGCTCCTGGCTCCTAACTTCGGATCTGCACATCTCTGGCCGTGGAGACCATCTGTGGAGTGAACCAACGGAAGGAAAAGCTTTCTCTCTGTCTCTCCCTCTCACTGTCTGTAACTCTACCTCTCAAATACATAAGTAAAGTTTTAAAAAGAAGAAAAGAAAATGAGGTCCTCTTTGAAAAATAATATCAATAACTTCCCTTTACCCCCACAGCACCTTTAAATCATCCTTACTCTCTTCTCCCTGTACTTGCCCTCACCATTTACCAAAATAGCCCTTTCTAAGTTTATAAAAAGATTTCTATGTCTAACAAACAACTTTTTTATCCTGACCTTACACAACTGGCCAGCACTTTCCCTCCTGAATTCCTCATTATCTCTCATTTTCCTGCTTCCTCTCTAATCCCTGTATTCTTTCTCCTCCTTCAAAGCCATGAAATGGAGGTCTTTCGAGTTTTTGTTAATGTCACCGTTTCTTCTTGCTCTAGATTCTACTCTTGGGAATTTTGTCCAGTAGGGCTTCCATTACCAATCATAGCCAATGTTCCAAAAATCTACTTCTCAACCAGTTCATTAACTCATTCTACAAATATTTATTGGATGTTCAGAATGTGCCAGGTACTGGGGATAAGGCAGTGATTGAACTCAGATTTTCTAAGCTTAAAACCCATGAATCCAATTATTTCAAGGGTTATTTCCATTTGAATGTATCAAAGACAACTCACATTAACATGTCTGAAAACAAATGCATAATCTCTCCTATAAGCCTGGCCTCCTCCTCTGATCCCTACATTGGTGTTGCTCAAGCTAAAACCCAAGAAGTCGACTTGAGTTATCTCTGCTCCTTCATTCCCAAATATAACCCACCCTTAAGCCCATTTCATTGTTATCCCTTGAGTTTATATATTAGTCCACTACCCATCACTGTAACGAGTACCTGAGGCAGGTTGACTTCATATGAAAAAGAGGTTTATTCAGCTCACAGGTTTGGAGGCTAAAAGAGCAGAAGGCACAGTGCAGGCTCCAGCAAGGCCCCTGTGGCTACAAAACTTCCTGATGGGTTGCGGTGGTTGGAGCACTTGCAGAAGCAACCAATAGGGGCCCGCAATGTGGAGTGGTGAATGGAGCCACCATCTAGGGCACGGCATTCCGTATGGGCACTGGTTCAAGTCCCAGCTGCTCCAATTCTGATCCAGCTTCCTGCTAGTGCACCTGGGAAAATGGCAGAGGATTGGTCCAAGTGCAGTTCACTCCCCTGCACCCACGTGGGAGACCCAGAGAAAACTCCTGGTTTGGATCAGTCCAGCTCTAGTAGTTGAAGCCATTTGGGGAGTGAACCAGCAGATGGAAGATTCTCTCTCTCTCTCTCTCTCTCTCTCTCTCACTCTCGTTCTCTCTCTAGCTCTACCTTTCAAATAAATAAAGAGATCTTTAAAGAAGAAGAAGCAAGCAATCCCATTGATCATGGGGAAATCAGGGAGAGGTTGGGTGGAGCCAAGCTCAGGCTTTTATAATAATCCTCTTTTAACAACTAACCAGGTTCCTGCAAGAAATACCTTAATACATTTAGACAGTATGCACCTACGCATTGACCACCTAAGGACCTCCCACTAGTCCACACCCACCACCTCCCAAAACCACATTCTGAAGACCAAGCTCTTAACACTTGAACTTTTGGGAAGATAAACCACACCCAAATCACAGCAGCATAGCTTGGATCTGCACATCTGACTCTCCATGTCCACCTGTGTCCACCTTCATCTCAGCCCAACATGCCCTCATCACTACCTGTACTGCTGCCTTAACCCCACCTGGCTTCCCTGACTATACTTCTATTCCCCCCAGTTTCAAGAAGAGTGAAATGTTTAAAACACGAGACTTGGGGCCAGCACTGTGGCGTGGTAGGCTAAGCTTCCACCTGTGGCACTGGCATCTCCTATGGGTGCCAGTTCTAGTCCCGGCTGCTCCACTTCTGATCCAGCTCTCTGCTGTGGCCTGGGAAAGCAGTAGAAGATGGCTCAAGTCCTTGGGCCCCTGCACCCATGTGGGAGACCTAGAAAAAGCTCCTGGCTCCTGGCTTTGGATCAGACCAGCTCAGATGTTGCAGACATTCGGGAAGTGAACCAGCAGGTGGAAGACCTTTCTCTGTCTCTCCTGACAGTATGTAACTCTACCTCTCAAATAAATTAAAAAAAAAAAAAAACAAAAAACACAAGACTTATGTCACTCCCCAAATCCTCTTCCACACCATCATACTCAGCCTTCTTTCACTGCTTCAAACATACCTTGCTCCATCCCACTGCAAGAACTTGGCATTGTTGCTCCTCTGCAAAGGAACAAGCACCCAATCCTCTTCCCCAAGGCACCTGCTTAGGTCTTCTGTCTACACGTCAAATTTTACTTCACTTATCAGTTCCTCAGTGAAGTAAATCCAAATTATACTAGGTTCTATTGCATGCTCTCCTCCCCACCTTCCTCCTTGGCACTTATCACAGTTGTGATCTTATACTTATGGGTGTGAGTTTTAGTAATATTTGCCTTCTCCCATGAAATTGTAAGCCTGGTGATGCCTGAGAACATTTTACTTTTGCTCCCTGCTGCATGGACAGCCCTAGGGCAGCACCTGCCACATGTGAGGTTCTCTGTTCAGACTTGTTAAATGAGTGAGTGGACAAATGAATAGACAGGGAGAAAACAAGTCACCCAAAATTCCACTGCCCCAAAACAGCCAGCTGTATGTTGGTTTATTTCCTTTCAAAGATTCTCATGCAAATATATTTTGATGCTTTTGTAATTTGGGTGGATACTGTGAGTATATTTTTAACTGTAATCCTTTCAGCAAGTCCTGATAATTTTCTGAAGTTGTTAACTATGCTCCAAAATTTTTATTTAAATGGCTGCATAATATTCTAATTTATGAGTCTGGTCTAGTACACTGAAGCCTTATCCTTAAAGATTTTTACTGTTATAAAAAGTGTACAGTGAGCCTTTTTGTACATTTTGTGTGTCCAAATGTATGACTATTCATATGAGATAAATTCCTACAATTGGGTAAATTCTAGAGTTAAGAAGTGTAAGGTTTTTAAGACTTAGGACTATCTGTATACTAGGAAAATGAAAACAATGAATGACATCATAACATTTAAATGTGTCAATGTAGAAATAATGGTTCAATTTTGGAATGTGAGCAAGAATAGATTAATCACATCTCTTTGTTTAGATGTTGATTAATTCATTTATTTGAAAGGCAGAGTTACTGAGAAAGAGAGGGAGAGTCAGAGAGAGGGAGAGTAATAGAGAGAAAATCTTCTGTCTGCTGGTTCACTCCCCAAATGGCTGCAACAGTGAGAGATGGGCCAGGCAGAAGCCAGGAGCCAGGAGTTCCTCTGGGTCTCCCACGTGGGTGCAGTAGCCCAAGCACTTGGGC
Organism: Sylvilagus floridanus; assembly: GCA_949820135.1. NCBI lineage: Eukaryota > Metazoa > Chordata > Mammalia > Lagomorpha > Leporidae > Sylvilagus > Sylvilagus floridanus. The sequence goes on along the minus strand of OX463246.1, from coordinate 24,751,456 downwards.
CGTCTTCTGCTGCTTTTGCAGGTGCACTAGCAGGGAGCTGGATCAAAGTGGAGCAGCCAGGACTTGAATAGGCGCCTATATGGGATGCTGGTGCTGCAGGCAGCAGCTTAACCCACTACACGATGCCAGTCCTAAATTAATCATTACATTGCACACATTTATTCAAGTATTTTTATAGTTTTCCACATTTGATATTTATCTATTTTCAGTTTTACTTGGATGGCAGAGAGAAAAACAGAGATAGATGCAGAACGATCTTCCATCCACTGGCTCATTCCCCAAATCTCTGCAATAGTCAGAGCTGGACCAAGAAGAAGCTAAGAGCTTGGAACTCAATCTGGGGTCTTTCACATGGGTGAAAGGGACCCAAAACACTTAAGCTTTCACCTGTTGCTTCCCTGGGTAAGCATTAGCTAGATAGGTAGCAGGGTAGTCAGGATTCAAATCAGGCATCCCAACCAGCTACCTAATCATGGTGCCAAAAGCATATCATATTCAAATATTAAAACTATACCCTGTGCCTAAGTTACTCCATGGCAATATTGACAAGATATTTTGCAGGATGGATTGGTTTTTCACAACTCTGCCCTAAAGTCCTAAAAAGAATCCTTTCAAAAAATATTCTCCTAGTTGGAGGATTGTATTTTTGTTTGTTTTGTTTTTCATTCTATAATCTAGTAATGTTATTGATTGTTCAATGGGGATCTTTACAATATATTCCAGGTATAGTTATTCAACATTCTACAGGATGAATGTAAATACATTCTAAAGACCATGTTAACTGTATATGCTGGGAAGTTATTGCAAATATTTCTTTGGATCAGTTAACTGAGGTCCTGTATCCTGGGATAAGATATGTGTCCTGGGTGGGATTTGAGATCAGTGGAAGCATTAGGGGGGAGGTCTTCAGGAAGATGACATTACCTGGCATGCTACACGTGCCCTCTGTGTTCCCGATACAGGATTTTCCTCTGGGAGATTTCTGCAAAGGGTCTCAATCAGAAGAGTGGTAAAAACAAAATCTTCCAGACAAATATGTTTTTGCAATAATATTACATTCAAAGCAGCTGTAGTAATCCTTTCAATAAACAGATTTATAATATTTCTGGTGCTCAATATAGATTCATTTTTCATTCTGAGAAGGCTGCTTTCACAATCTACTACACAAGCACGTATCATGCTAGAAAAAGAAATCTAGGCACAATGTGACCTACTTTTGATGCACTGGATTTTTTCTGAAAAATAATTAAAAAGTGTCATTACAAATTCAGACAGAACTGCATTAATATAATGGATGTAAAAGCACATTTCAATGTGGTAAGAATGAATTTTATTTTTCATGAAGTTCCACAGTCAATAACTTTTAGTGTATTTTGCATTAAATATGCTAATACAAAGCCTCTCAGTTCTCAGAATACATTTAAATTTAACTTTGCATACTCAGTTGCAGTCTGAGTACATCATTCTATTTGCCAAGCAAAGAAAACCTTCATTAAGGAAAGCTAACTTTTGATACCATGATTATTCAATTTTTGTTGTGCTATTATCATGCTTTCCAATTCAGGCAGGGTCAAAAATACCCTTGCCTCTACAGCAGAATTTTATTTCTATTGTGTAATTATTGCTATTTTGTTGTTATAAAATGCATTCTAAGTTCACTGTCATTGTCATTGGTAACTATGACATTAGCATGTATACCTTTTAACAGATGAAGATTGTGCATGAGGTTCACCATTATGAAATAGCTTCCTACAGGTCAAAAACTAGAAAAGGGTGGAGGAGGATTTGAACGAGTTCTTTCTTTCTCTACACCTCTGCTCCTTAGACTACATCAAGGTAACAAATCACGGAAGCATGCTACATGTAGCTGTACACAAAAGAGATGATGTCATTTTTGGCTAGTTTGCAGCATTCAATAATTGACATTTGGTCGACAACACCTGATTACTGTCACCACCATTATTTTTGTATAGTGTCATCTAGCTAAGAGCATTCTTCTGCCAGAGAAACAATCTACTCACAAGTCTTTTCCAATCAAAGCATCTCTTTCCCCTTCCTGTGCCCTTCATTGAGACATAGAACTCGGGTTAGAGAATACAATGGAATGAGTATATTCAATCTCAAAATACACCTCTAAGACTCCACTTCGCCCTGCTTCGCCCTACACAATCCCTGCATGAATTTCAGTCTTCTTTTTTTAAGATTTATTTTATTTATTTGAAAGACAGAGTTACAGAGAGAGGTAGAGACAGAGATAGAGGTCTTCCATCTGCTGGTTCACTCCCCAGATGGCTGCAATGGCCGGAGCTGCGCTGATCCGAAGCCAGGAGCCAGGAGATTCTTCTGGATCTCTCACATGAGTGCAGGGGCCCAACGACTTGGGCCATCCTCTACTGCCATCGCAGGCCATAGCAGAGAGCTGGATTGGAAGAGAAGCAGCCGGGACTTGAACAAGCACCCATATGGGATGTGGGCGTTTCAGGCCAGGGCTTTAATCCTCTGTGCCACAGTGCTGGCCCCCCAGCCTTCTAAATCTGGCCTCCAAATATCACTTCTCACTTTCTTCTCCATGTTCACAAGCTGCAGATTCTAGTGAAGAGAAAACGCACGCAGGCTTTGAGCCACACAGATCTGCATCTGACGCCCAACACCACCACTTAATTGCTGAAGATTTATGTGCAAGCTAAGTGACTTCTAAGAGATGAAAACCTTTTTATCTGTAAAGGGAATAGCAGCACCAATCTCTGGGGATTGTGGTGATTAGAAACAAGGTATGCAGATAATAAGTACCCAGCAATCATTGCTAACATCTTCATCATCATCACTTATGCTTCAGTCAAGTCAGACTACATGTTCCCCCCCACAAATATTATCTGTGCCTTGTACTCTCTCCCTGTCCCATTGTTACCCTGGTCATTCTTCAACCTTATCTCAAAAGTCACCTCCTTCAAGTTTTCCTCAGATCCTGACACCTGGAGCTCACTTAACAGGCCCACGTCCCTTGTATGCTAAAACATTTATTTTTGTTGAGCTGTACCATTAAACTGAAGGAGCCTCAAGACGCCGACAACATTTTATTCATCTCTGCTTTCCTTACAGCACCTAGCTTTGTACATGGCACTTGATAAATGGTGAATAAATTAATAAATGTGTAAATGAAATTTCATGGAGTCTCTTTTTCCTCTTTAGTCATGTTAAAATATCTTCATAGAAAATTGGGGAGGAGCTCCCAAGTCCATAGTTTTAGGAACATTGCCCATTTCTAAAATAACTACATCAAAAATTCTACTCCTTGGGATAGGCATTTGGCCTGGTACTTATGCTGCTTGGGACGCCTGCATTGCACACTGGAATGCCAGTAATCAGATGCCAGTTTTAGCTCCTTATTCCAGCTCCTGCTAAGACAGACTCTGGAAAGCAGGAGTGATAGCTCAAGTAGATGAGTTTCTATCACTCATGTGTACTGAGTTCCTGGTGCCCATCTTCCTCCCTGCTCAAACCCAGACATTGTAGGCATTTGCAGCATGCACCAGCAAAAGCGAATGTGTTCCTTCTCTCTCTCTCTCTCTCTCTCTCTCTCACACACACACACACACACACACACACACATACACACACACACATACACACTTTTTAAAAATATGTATTTAATTGAAAGACAGAGTTACAGGAAGAGAGAAGGAGAGCCAGAGAGAGAGAGATCTTCTATCCTCTGATTAACTCCCCAAATGGCTGCAACAGCCAGGGCTGGGCCAGGCCAAAGATTGGTGAAGTTTGTGAGCAGAAAATTAGTAATACAGCAAATCAGACAAATGAGACTATGTATCTATTGGTCAGAAAACTTATTGATAGTTTTCTGAGAAATCAAACATTATTATTATTATTATTATTATTATTATATTATCGACACTCTGGTTTTAAAAAGATGAGTTTACAGGGACAGTGTTAGGGCACAGTGGGTTCCCACCTCTTGCAATGCTGGCATCCTGTATGAGTGCTTGTTTGAGTCTCAGCTGCTCTGCTTCCAATCCAGCTCCTGTTGGTGAGCCTGGGAAGGCAGCAGAAGATGATCCAAGTACTTGAGCCCCTACTACTCACAATGGAAACCCGGGGGCGGGGGGTTTCCAGCGTCCTGGTTTCAGCCTGGCCTGGTTCTTGACCATTGTGGTCATTTGAGGAGTGAATCAGTGAGTGAAAGATACCCCCCACACACACACATATACATACATTACTTTGTCTTTCAAACAAATAAAACTTTTTTAAAAAATGAAAATTTGATCAAAATAGGGAAAGTCAGCAACGCGAACAAGAGAAGTTAGTAGTTAGTGACTTGTCTCCTGGTTGCTGAACTCAGGCAGGTCACCACCCATTGAAGGAAGTCTCTGGCCAAGGACAAAGTAGTGGCCACAATCCAGCAGGCTTTCAGCTCACTAAGATTTACCCAGTTGGCTTGGGCTGACTGGACCTAGAGGAAGGCTGCCTTTTTAAACTTTGCTGAGTAACCGCCAGCGCTGCGGCTCAATAGGCTAATCCTCCGCCTGCGGTGCCGGCACACCAGGTTCTAGTCCTGGTTGGGGTGCCAGATTCTGTCCCGGTTGCCCCTCTTCCAGTCCAGCTCTCTGCTGTGGCCCAGAAGTGCAGTGGAAGATGGCTCAACTCCTTGGGCCCTGCACTCACATGGGAGACAAGGAGGAGGCCCCTGGCTCCTGGCTTCGGATCAGCGCGATGCACCGGCCGCAGCACGCCGGCCGCGGCGCCCCTTGGAGGGTGAAATAACGGCAAAAGGAAGACCTTTCTCTCTGTCTCGCTCTCTCTCTCATTGTCCACTCTGCCTGTCAAAAAATATATATATAAATAAAAAATAAACTTTGCTGAGTAACCATAAATCTAAGAGGAGGTGCCAGGAGACCTGGGAGACTATCCCAAATTATCACCTACTGTCAACAACACTAGGCTGGCGATAAAAAGGCATTCTGATAAAAGTTACCTTTTCTTTTCCCTGGTAGGCATACATCCTCTAGAACTGCCTGCTTATAAATTGGGACTGTAAGTGGTAAAAGGTTCAAAAGGTTCAAAAGTATTCAGTGTGGCAACACCTTACCTGCCCTCTCACTATATATAAATTTATATATATATGTGTGTGTGTGTGTGTGTGTGTGTGTGTGTGTGTGTGTAAATTATTTGGGGCAAAAAAACCCTCCTGAAACTATTACATGTTGATGGCTCTTTGACCAGGCTTCGAAGACAGATGTGCTTTCAATCAACTGTTTTATTTAAGAATCACAGTCTTAGGTGGAAATCCCACGATTTCCGCACATGACAGCAGATGATAACCCATGCTGGTGCTTGAGAGAGAAATCTCCTCTCCCACCAAGCCTCCTACTTCTAGAGACTCCCTCACAAGCCTCCTTCTTGAAAAGCCTCAGAAAGCGGGAGGAAGAGAACAGGTGACAGTGTCATTCCATGTGACAGCTGCAGCAGTCAATGAAAACTACGCTGCCACTCTCCTCAGTGCTTGTCTTTCCACTCCGGTAAATTCGGACTCCCTACCATCTTGACCTCTAACTGCTAATAGAACACCAGCAACGTGGTCCTGTGCCCTGGCTTGTTTACAGCCTTCCTCCTGCTCAAGCCTATAAACAGCTGCGCCAGGAAGGCGGAGGGTGGGACCACTCTGTGTGGGGAAGGTATGCAATGAGGGGTCTTCATGCTGAGACTTCCCTGAATGCCAGGGAGATGGCGGAGGGGCCTGCCTTTGCCAGGAAGCTGGAACAATGCAGAGGCAATTGTGCAACTGGGGATGCTGGACAAAAACAGGCCTGGCACCACCGTGCAGGTCTCAGCCTGAAGTGTGCTTCCTTGTCCCCTACTTTTATGGGAATTCTACTCACCTTTAAGGATTAGTCATATTCCTCCTGGAAGGCTTCCCTGATTTTCCCATTCCCCTCTCCCTCCCCTTTTTCTCCCTCTCCTCCACCAAGATATGCTCAGAATTCATTCTTCCTCTATAATGTCAGTCTGCATGGCTCTTACACTTCTTAACCAAGTTTAAGTGTGCCTTGCTTACGGTTGTTGGATCTTGCTGTGTTTGCTTAGACAAGTTGAGGCTGGGGGCTAAGCTTCCTTCATTCCTTACAAGGACACGCCAGCACTAGCACAGTGCCTCCTGCACACACTCTAGGCTACCTGCCCCTACTCCTCTGATGCTACACTTTCCATCCACCCCTCATAACCTAGTTTACTCCACTTGTTAAGAGGGGGAACGGGGATCATCCACCCCTCACATGTGCATTCCTCAGGAGTTCCTGTAGTGATGTGTGTGGCCTTTTGTCCCACTGTGACTCACTCCTCCATCCTAGGACACAGAGTGTGAGTGTCTTATCTAATTGGGGTGTTTGCAAGAATGGATTGAGCATGCCCAGTCCTAATATCAGCCCTCCTAATATCTCACTATTAGTCATGCTTCAGATTGTAACAAACATCTCTCACTTCCTTGAATACCCTTCCCTGAGCACTGACACTTGGCTGGATCCTCTTATACATTGTAAATATTTATATATTTTTTTCTTCATGACATTTATCCAATAATATATTTATTTGAGGGATTGCTTTCTTAAACTTTTATTACAGAAAATCTCAAACATGAACAGAAGTTGAGATAATACTACAATAGACCCACACACACCCATCAAACAGCCTCATCAATTATCTACCTACGCCCAATTCTATTTCATCTGCATCCCCACTCCCTACGCCCACAAATCCAGACAACTTGGCAGAAAATATCCCAGACATCACATCATTTTATCTGTGAATATTCCAGCATAAATTTCTCAGAGATAAGCACTAACCATTTTTTTTTGGTTCTTATATAACCCATTTGTGGGGTTACAGGCGCACCTTGGAGACAATCACAGGTCCAGTTCTAGACCTCCCCCAATACAGTGACTATTGTGACAAAGCGAGTTGCACACATTTTTTGGGGTTTGCAGTGCATCTAAAAGTGATATTTATACAAAACTGTAGCCTGTAATATGTGCAATAGACCTTTGTCTTAAAAACGTACAGACCTTAATTTCAAAATACATTATTGCTACAAAAAAGGGATAGCAAGCATCTGAGTCTTCAGCATGTCATAACCTTTCTGCTGGCAAAGGGTGGTGGTGGCTGCTTGATCAGGGTGGTGGTGGCTGAAGGCTGAGATGGTGGTGGCATTTTCTTAAAATTCAACAGTAACATTTCTCCACATTGGTTGACTTTCAGGAAAGATTTCACTGTAGGTTGTGATGTTGTTTGAGCACCCTTTACCCAGGGTAAAATTTCTTTCAAAATTAGAGTCAATTGCCCCAAACCCTACCCCTGCTTTATCAGCTAAACTTATTGTGATATCCTTAACCCTTTCCTGTCATTCCACAATGTCCACAGCATCTGCGTCAGGGACAGATTCATTCTCAAGAAACCTCTTTCTTTTCTTATCCATTAGAAGCAGTTTGGATTTGGAGACCCCGGCAATTCACTCACATCTTTAGCATGCACTTCCAATCCCAGTGCTCTTGCTACTTCTAACACGTCCACAGTTACTTCCTCCACTGAAGTCTTGAACTCCTCAAAGTCATCCATGAAGATTAGGTCAGCTTCTTCCAATTTCCTGTTAACGTTGGTCTTTTGAGCACCTCTCATGAATCACACATGCTCTTAATGACGTCTAGAGTGCTGAATCCTTTCTAGAAGGATTTTAATTTACTGTGTCCAGATCCATCAGCGAAATCACTATCTATGGCAGTTAAAGCCTTGCGAAATTAATTTCTTAAATAAAATGACTTGAAAGTTGAAGTGACTCTGTGATCTACGGGCTGCAGAATGGATGCTGTGTTAGCAGGCATGAGAATCACATTAATCTCATTGTACATCTGCATCAGAGCTCTGGGATGGCCAGGTGCATGGTCAATGAGCAGAAATATCTGTGGAAGTCACTTTTTTCTGAGTGGTAGGTCTCAACAGTAGGCTTAAAATATTCAGTAAACCATCTTGGAAACAGATGTACTGTCATCCAAGTTTTGCTGTGCCATTTATAGAACACTGGCAGAGTGGATTCAGTATAATTCCTAAGGGCCCTGGAATTTTTATAAAGATTTTATTTATTTATTTGAAAGGGAGAGAGAGAGAGCGAGAGAAACAGAGAGAAAGGCCTATCCATCTGTTGGTTCACTCTCCAAATGGCCACAATGGCCAGAGCTGACCTAATCTGAAGCCAGGAGCCAAAAGAGCTTCCTCTGGATCTCCCACAGTAGTGCAAGGGCCCAAGCACTTGGGCTACCTTCCGCTGTCCTCCCAGGCCACAGGTTGAGTGCTGGATCAAAAGAAGAGCAGCCATGACATGAACCAGCACCCATATGGGATACCGACACCACAAGCAGAGGCTTAGCCAACTACGTCACAGCGCCGGCCCTAAGGCCTTAGAATATTTGACATGGGAAGTGAGCATTGGCTTCCACTTACAGTCGCCTGCTGCATTAGCCCCTTAAAAGAGAGTCATCCTGTCCCCTGAGGCATCGAAGCTACACACTGAGTTCTCTCCAGCTGGAAGAGTTCTAGATGACATCTCCTTCGAGTTGAAGGCTGACAATCTATTGTCTACACTGACAATCTATCGCTTAAGCACGGCCCCCTTGGTCAATGATCTCAGCTGGATTTTCTGCATAACTTGCTGCACTTGTCCATCAGCACTTGCTGCTTCATCTTGCCCTTTTACATTACAGAGACAACCTCTCTCCTTAAACCTCATGCACCAAGTTCTACTAATGTGCAATACTTTTCCTGTAGATTCCTCATTTCTCTCAACTCCCACAGGATTGAAGAGATTTGGGGCCTTGTTTGGATTAGGCTTTGGCTTAAGGGAATGTCAGGGCTGGTTTGATCTTCTAACCAGATCTCTAAAACTTTCTCCCTATCAGCAGCAAGGCTGTTTTGCTTCCTTATCATTTTTGTGCTCACTGGAATAGCATTTTTAATTTTCTTCAGGAACTTTTTTGCACTCACAATTTGGCTGTTTGGCCTGAGAGAAGCCTATCTCAGCTGTGACTTGCCTGCCTCACTAAGCTTAATCACTTTTAGTCTTTGTTTAAAATGAGAAATGTGCATCTCTTCCACTTGATTAAATACTTGGAGGCGTTTACAGGGTTATTAGTTGGTCTAATTTCAATGTGATCATGTCCCAGAGAATAGAGAAGCCCGAGGAAAGGAAGGGCAATAGAACAGCCAGTTGCCGGAGTGGTTACAGAACACACAAAACACTGATGGGTTAAGATTGGTTTATTGCATGGGTAGGGTTCATGGTTCCCCAATATATATAATATTATATATATAAAATATAATTATAATATTACATCAAAGATCTCAGATCACCAGAACAGATCCAATAATCATGGAAAAGGCTTGAGTTTCCCTCCCTCACAATCCCTCTCTTGCAGTCTTCCTTCACAATGAGAGCTCTGCAAAACAACTCCCAAAAGGTGGTGAGAAGAAAGGCCGCTCTGCCACTGATGAGGCGGTGACCTGAGACTACACCCTCATCACCAACAAGTGCATCCATGCAGCGGGCTTCAAGAGGTGTGTCCCTCGGGCAGTCAAGGAGATCTGGAAATTTATCATGGTGAATGGAGATGGAGACTCAAAATGTGCACATGGATACCATGCTCAACAAAACTGTCTCATCCAAAAGAATAAGGGATATCTGATACAATATTGCTGTGTGGTTGTCCAGAAAGCATACTGAGGGTGAAGATAAACCAGCCAAGCTCTCCACTTTGGTTACAGATGTATCCCTAACCACTTTCAAAAAACTATAGACAGTCAATGTGGATGAGAGCTAACCATTGATTGGCAAAGTTATAAAACTCCCTAAAATTTTTTTAAATACTATGATAAAAATTACAGTGAGCACATGCTGTTGGAAAAATGACACCTACAGATTTGTTCAACACAGTGTTGCCACAAACCTTTAATTTATAAAAATCTACTGGGCCGGCGCTATAGTGCAGTAGGTTAATCCTCCACCATCGGCGCCAGCATCCCATATGGGCACCAGTTCTAGTCCTGGCTGTTCCTCTTCCAATCCACCTCTCTGCTGTGGCCTGGGAAAGCAGTGAAAGATGGCCCAAGTGCTTGGGCCCCTGCACCCACATGGGAGACCAGAAGAAAGCACTGCTCCTGGCTTTGGGTCAGCGCAGCTCCGGCCATTATGGACATTTGGGGAGTGAACCAGTGGAAGGAAGACCTTTCTTCTGTCTCTCCCTCTCACTGTCTGTAACTCTACCTCTCAAATAAACAAAATATTTGACCCAAAAAAAGCATTATCTGCTAAGCATGAAGCAAAGAACACCTGTATTTGTTTTTATAATTGTTTCTGTGCATATCAACTCTTTCATTAAGATTACAAACTCCATGTATCAGAGACTGCTATGGTTTGAATGTTCAGCTTCAAAACTCAAGTACCGGAAAGTCAATGCCCAGTGTAACAGTGCTGTGAAGTGAGACATCTTGGAAGGGATTAGGTCATGAGGACTCTGCCCTCAAAAATGGATTAATGCTGTTGTAAAAAGAGCTTGCATGGAGTGGACTTGCTTGCATGTTGGCTCTTCAGCCACGTGAGGACACAACCTTCCTCCTCTCCGGAGAACCCATCTCCTCTCCAAGAGATACCATCCTGGAACCAAGGGCAAGCCTCCTGGCACCTTGATCTTGAACTATGAGAGAATGTGTTTCTTTACAAAGTAGCCAGGCTTGGGTATTCTGTTAGAGCAGCACCAACAAGCCAAGAGAGGGATCTGGTCTATTTTTATCCCAGTTGCATGTCTGGTACTTAGTAGGTACTCAAAAATTGAAGTGAAGAAATGTTACAAGGGAATAGAGAAAACCACCAAGAAATTGGTGGCAAACAGCATCCATTCACTCTCTATTAGTAATAATACCCAGAAATTTCCCTCAATCCTTGTGATGCAACAGTGGTGGCCTCCCCTAGATCCAGGGGTGTGGCACACAGCTCAGATCTGACATGTCAGAGCAGTGCAACATGTTGGTCATTGTACCAGGCACAAGATATAATCAAAAGCAATGCAATGCAAGGAAACTCGCTGGGCAGATAGAAGGAGACAAATACTCTCTTCCATTGCACCCGAATCCGGAAAATGAGAGACTAATATTACCATAAGGGCAGGGTGTATTTTAAAATGAATCTGACACAAAGAGACCAGAACCAAGACATGGGGAGAGAAAGCAGGCCAAGGAGGAGTCCCTAGAGTGCCAGGGTCCAGTGTAGCTAGACTCAAAGCGAGGAGCTGGAAATACAGACATGTGTATATTTAAGAGGAAGCAAGCGGTTTCTATAGCAGCTAAAATGAGCTTGTTCTTGCAAAAGGATTTTTAGTCTTGGGTTTTTTAGTTACATTGCTCAATAAATACCCTGTTGGCTTGCCCAAGTTTGGATTACATTTTCCAACATTTTCAGATGCAAGATTCCTGTCTGTTTATAGGGGAGTGGGAAAACATAAAAAGTAAAGAAAAACCCCAAAAACTCTTGAATGGTAAATAAAATATAACATATCTTAGTCTCGTATTGGGTCTGGTACTCATATAGCCTGAATTCTCACGGCCGTTCATCTGCGAGCCCTCTGATGTCTCATTTATAAAATAAGAGAAACGAAGTGGTCTCTAAATCCCCTTGACAGAGGATGTCCATGCATCTATCAGAGAGAGCACGGGAAAGCATGTGGGGTGGATCTGGACCTCCAGGGTGGAAATAACATATGTTTATGAGCATAGCTCCTTCTTTTTGGTTTAATTAATCTTAAGCATTTTTTATCTTCTAGGAAAAAATATAATTTCCAAAATCAGAAAGACCTCTTCTCAGCATTTCTCTATTGGGAAGTAGATTCTTTCTAGGAAGAGTAAGTCTTTTCTCATTCACTGTGGCCCAAGATTGCAATATCAGCTTTTACAAACATGTGTTCAGATATTAGGCATAATTAACAAGGAATCAAAGATAAGTATTTTAAATTTTCCCCAGCAGAGACTTTGCCTTCTGCAAGAATAAGCTCACCCGAGCTGCTATAAAAATCACTTGCTGCTTCTTAACACACACGTCTGTATCTCATGCTCCTTACTTTGGAACAGTATAATAATAGCACTCACCTGACTGAAAGACAAACCTCAGAATTACACAAGGGAACTTTAGAAAGTTTGCAGGAAAATGGAATTGGAGGATACTTTTATTTTACTGCAAATAAATGTGAAATCCATATTTTTTATATGTGATACACATTTCCATGAACTTTTTGGAGATCCATTATATCAAAGATAGCAGAAAACTCAACTAAAGAATTTGTTGGTTTTAATGTCTGACATGGTTCTTAAATCCATTTAGGTGACTATGTATTTATGGAATTGCAAGAAAGAATTCTCTTTTTTGAAGGATGTCAGAGTAAACTGTGGTGGGAAAAAACAGGTCTTTGGTCCTAGCCCTCCCACTGTTTACCTGCCCTCCTACAATGTCAAAGAGGAAGACAAGACGTTGAAGCGTCTATACCCCTTTATATTCTCCTCCACAACAACTTGAGTGCACAGGAAAGACAGGTCATGAGAAAGACACCTTTTCTGATCTCAATGAATCTGTATTTATGCAAATTTCTAGATGTACAGTTTGTGCCCTCTTTCTAGGGGCACTTTGTCAACAAAGATATATAAAAACCTTAAAGATAGGTAAACCCTTGTGGTAGGTATACTTCTTGTGATAGGCAGACCCTCTGTGGTTGCCAGATCTACCCTTTGTGATGGTTATACCCTTTGCCCCACATAACCCTTGTCTATTGATCTTCATTCATTTGCTGTGGTTCCCTCCCACAGTGAATTATGGCTGTGCAACTACATTAGTATTCTATGGCTGCAAAAATCACCACTGTCTTAGTTGCTTAAAATAACAAAAATGCATTGCCTTAGAATTCCAGAGGTCATAAACTCAAAATGGGCCATATGGAGCTAATCTCAGTGCTAGCAACAGGGGTGTGTTTTTTCTGTAGGATCTAAGGACAAAGCTGTCCCTTTGCCTTCTCCATCACCTCCAGATTGTTGCATCCCTTGTCTCTTGACCTCCTTCCAGCCCAGTGACATCACTCTGATGTCTGCTTCTGTAGTCACATCTCTTTCACTGACTCTCATTCTCCTATTTCATCTTTTGCTTATAAGGCCCCTTGGGATTCCCTTAACAGACCTGAATAAATCAGATTGATCTCCTCTCTCAAAATGATAGTTTACTCACATCTGCAAATTTCTTTCTGACATGTAAGGTACTATATTCGTGGCTATCATGTTTTAGGAAATAGACAATAGGATATGACGGGTGTGAAAACGTGTGATTTCCTCTCAAGGTCATAAAGTGTGCTGCGCTTCTCTGTCTTGTTCTCGGGACTGCTTGGTCCTGAGGAATTAGCCCTCTGCGTGAGGACACTCAAGCAGCCCCGTGGAAAGATCCATCTGGAGAAGAACAAAGGCTTTGTTCTTGTGGTCAGCAGTGACTGGCAAGTCGTGTGTGTGAGTAGGCTCTCCAGCCTTGCTCAACCCCTGAGGACTACTGCTCCAGCCAGGATCTAACTGTAACCTCCTGAAAAATCCTGCCTTGACATTCATCAGTCCTTGACCCAATAATGAAGGACTTTTTTAAGCCGTTAAGTTTTGGAGTGATTTATCACACAGCATTGTAACTGGTGTACCCTCTCACCTAGCTGTTCCACTCCTAGGACTAGAGTATACAGAAAATAGCTAAAGAATTCCGAGGAAAGAATCAGTTGTATCACACAAACCAGTTATATGTACAAAAACATCTGAACAGAGAAGCCCATCACAGTTGTTTATTTGTGAAACATTATAATCAAACTAAACATTCAGCCTTGGTGGATTGGTCAAACACATAAAGACACACACATATAATGGTTGAGTGTATGTCATGAAGAATTGGGTGGTAAAACAGTGGTTTTCAAATGTCCTTCTGGAAGAACCCTTCATTTAAGTAAAAACCTCATGAAAGAGTGTACAAATAAAAGCATTGTTTTAGGGAGATACTTGGATGGAAAGAGGTTCAGCTTCCCACAGCCATGCTATGGCATGATGTACGTCAAGTCGCCAAGGATTCTGGGAGCACTGTTTGAAAGCCTGTTTTAAGAGAATCTTTAATAGCAAGACAAATCAAAATGCCAACTGGAGAAAGCAGGTTGCTGAGACACAGACCGTATTTCTGTAAGATGCTTGTCTACCTTGCCAGTTTCACCTTAGCCACTGTGCCCTTGACATCCATGCTCAGGCCATCTGATGTGTTCATCTCTCGGCTCAAATGTCACCTCCTCATAAAAGTTTGCTTGCTGGCCCCTCTCTCCCCACACCTGCACCATGCACAGCCCAGATTGGATCAGGCCCCTCTGATGACCTCACACTCCCTGCACTGATTTTCCCCAATACTCATCACTATCACCCCATTATTGTATCAATGCCTTTCTCCCACTTGAGACTTCTAATATATGATATATATAATATACAAGATATGCATATGTATCCACAGCCTCAGAAACGATGAGAAATAAATGTTTGTTGTTTAAGCTACTAAATCTACAATATTTTGTTACAACAGCCCACAGTGACTTAGGTAAGGGCTCACTTCCTGACCTCATTTCATTTTTTTTTTTTTTTTTTGGACAGGCAGAGTGGACAGTGAGAGAGAGAGACAGAGAGAAAGGTCTTCCTTTGCCGTTGGTTCACCCCGCAATGGCCTCTGTGGCCGGTGCACCGTGCTGATCCGAAGCCAGGAGCCAGGTGCTTCTTCCTGGTTTCCCATGTGGGTGCAGGGCCCAAGCACTTGGGCCATCCTCCATTGCCTTCCCGGGCCACAGCAGAGAGCTGGACTGGAAGAGGAGCAACCGGGACAGAATCCAGCACCCCGACCGGGACTAGAACCCGGGGTGCCAGCGCCACAGGCGGAGAATTAGCCTAGTGAGCCGCAGCGCAGGCCTCATTTTAATTACTTCTTTAAATCTGCTATCTCCAAACATGGAATTCAATGTATGAATCTGGGGAGAAGGGGGAGAGGATTCAGACCACAGCATCATCAAATACCCACTCCAAGTAAAGAATGATGCGCTTAAAATAACAAAATGTTGTCATAACTGCAACAGGCTGTGACACTCAGGGCATTATCACTTGCTGCTACATGTTCACACTGGCTGTTTTGGACTTCTTAACATAAATAAAAATGCAGCTAACCTAAAATGCCTACCAGCTGGATGCAGGGCAGAGTATCTCACAGTGCAGGAAAGTAAGGAAGTGCTACAAGAACTGCAGCGACAGGATGGGAGTGTGGCCCAAAGGCACGGAATTCAGCCTGAAAGAATGCCTGAGCTAGTAACTTCCAAATAGAGAAGGAACATTTTGGGGAACAAAATAAGGCAGTATTGGATTACAACTCAACATATCAAATAAACACACACAAGTCCGTATGGACATAAATAAATGTTTGCATAAATAACTACATTGGGTGGAAGAGACAAATCCTGCTAACAGAGGAGTTCCAAGTCATGTATGTAGATCTGCTCCTCTTTCAAGGAGTCAGGCTTCGTTCCTACTGCACACTCCTGAGTGTCGGACAGGTATAAGATACTTCTTCCCAAAGAACAGGGAGAAGGAAAATAACTACTTTACGGTGCACAAGCCTAGCACACCCTATCTAACCCTGATGTTGAAAGCTAACGTCATCAGTTGGACGGCAGGTGCATATGCCGTGCCCCCCAGTATGATAGGACAAGGGCCCTTTCAACTCTACGGTGGTCTCTCCAAAAGCCCAAAATGCCACTCTAATCACAGAAAAATAAAACCAAACAAACCCAGATTTGGGACCTTCTAGTGGACACTTGGCCAATATTCCCACAAACTGTTAAGTTCTTGAAAAAAGAAAGGAAGGAAAGGAGGATAGACAGAGAAGCAGACCAGAAGAGATGCAATGTGCTGTTCTACCTCGGATCCTGAGAGGACATGGATGGAAACTGGAGAAATTAAAATACAGTCTGGAGTTTAGTTTTTTTAAAAACTGGGGGCTGGCTGTTAGAGTAGCAGTTAAGATGATGCTGGGTTTTTTTTTTTTTCATTTTTTTTTCTTATTTTTATTTTTATTTTTTTGACAGGCAGAGTGGACAGTGAGAGCAAGAGACAGAGAGAAAGGTCTTCCTTTACCGTTGGTTCACCCCCCAAAGGCCTCTGCAGCTGGCGCACCATGCTGATCCAAAGCCAGGAACCATGTGCTTCTCTTGGTCTCCCATGCAGGTGCAATGCCCAAGCACTTGGGCCATCCTCCATTGCCTTCCCGGGCCACAGCAGAGAGCTGGACTGGAAGAGGAGCAACCAGGACAGAATCCGGTGCCCAGACCGGGACTAGAGCCCTGGACACCAGTGCTGCAGGCGGAGGATTAGCCTAGTGAGCCATGGCGCCAGCAAGATGATGCTCTTGACATCCCAATCCCATATCAGAGTGCCTGGATTCAAATCCCAACTCTGCTTCCAGCTCCAGCTTCCTGCTAATGCACACTCTGGGAGGCAGCAGCTGGTGGCTTTTAAACAGTTGGGTACCTATCACCCACATGAAAGATTACACTGAATTCTCTTTAGGCTCCTGGCTTCAGACTGAACTAACACTGACTGTTGCAGGAATTTGGGGAGTGAATCACTGGATCGGTGATCTCTCTTTGTCTAGTACAACAAATAAATACACAATAAAAAAAAAAGACCCATTAGTAATAGAAACTTAATTCTGCTATCTTAGAAAATCAAGAGTCCCTAGAAGTAGATCATTCAACCTCTCAATACATAAATGGGCAAGAAGGCTTGTAACATCGCCAAACCCACAAAGCAAGGCCCTATAACCATGCAAAGAAGCCTACTGAACAATTTGGCTCTCGTGCCATGTACATTAGAATCTTGCTGAGAATTCTTGAATAACATGTGTAAGAGCAAGTCAGAGCGAGCAGTTAGATTTACTGAACACACTGCAAGGGAGCTGTGGGCAGGGCAGTCAGAGGTCTGTGTTTCACAGAGACTACAAACATAATTGTACCTGCAGAACCTTCTTAGTTAGGGTGAGTTTTTTTCCTCATGATCCAAGAGATTTCCCCAGGTAGGTGATTTGAATTTCTGGATAAGACTGGGAGGCTTGCAGACTGCCCTTAGCTTTGTGATTTTCCCAGTGCCCTGGGGCAACCCTCTACATAAAATATATTAAAAGAAGAATGGCCTTTTGCATTGCCCCTTACATGCACCCATCCAGAATGCCTACGAAGCAGCTCTATTATACTAAGCCCATTGTTTTTGTTGTTGTTGTTGTTATTGTTGTTTGGTTTTTTTTTTTTTTTTTGACAGGCAGAGTGGACAGTGAGAGAGAGAGACAGAGAGAAAGGTCTTCCTTTTCCATTGGTTCACCCCCCCCCATTGGCCACTGCGGACAGCACGCTGCAGCCAGGGCACCGCGCTGATCCGAAGCCAGGAGCCAGGTGCTTCTTCCTGGTCTCCCATGTGGGTGCAGGGCCCAAGCACTTGGGCCATCCTCCACTGCACTCCTGGGCCACAGCACAGAGCTGGACTGGAAGAGGAGCAACCAGGACAGAATCCAGCTCCCGGACTGGGACTAGAAACCAGGGTGCCAGCGCCACAGGTGGAGGATTAGCCTATTAAGCCACGGCGCCGGCCAGCTCTATTATACTAAGAAACTGCCTTAGGTACTTAAAAAAATTTTTAATCATCAAGTTGAATTTACTAAAATCATTGACTAATACACTCGATGCTAACACAGTTTTAATTCCTTTACAGGATTTAAAGAAAAGTAAATAATTTTTTATAGAAAAGAAAAAGTCATGTAGAATCTTGCATAATCACATCAAGAGAAGTCACCTTATAAATTTACACTTACAAGCAGACAAATATTCTTTCATTCCAGTGGCACTCTAAAAAGCCTCTAAATTTAGAAACTGTTAGAAGACTCTTTCAGAGAAGGAGGCACTAAAATAAAGTGTGAAGACATTGTCTCTTGCTCAGATAACCTTTTATATCACCCAAGCTGCTGCCCTCATTTTCTCGCCTTTTCCTTTTCCAGTTCCTCTATCTTTCTCCTCCTTCTAAACTCAGAGAGCGCGTACTTAGAGGGCACAGGGCTCCACCTTTTATGAAAATAGCTACACTCCTTATTTGCATGTGTTTGGACCCATTGCCAGCTGTCCCTAGAAGCGGGAAGAGTGACCATGTCTCCTCATTATCCAGGCAGATTTTGTTCAAAGCCATAGATTAGGACAGCACAAATGATAGAAAATAGCTTTTTTTTTTCTCTGAAAAAATACAAGAGCGGTTTGAAGTGAATGGAAATTAGTGGATCGGTGAACTGGAAGGAAACGTTATTGCCTCTCAAACAGCCTTGCTCCCACCTAACTTTGCATAACAATATTCACTTGGCTATTATGCAGTGCGACTTCCAGCCCAGCTCCCCAGTCCAAAATCAGTCCCCTGCTTTATGGTAAGATTTGTGGGAACGAAATGCACAATGCAAGCAAACACACTTAAACCTATTAGAGAAGAACTTAAAAAAAAAATAAGTACTTATTTCTGCCATTAACAGGTATAAAATGTCTTCTAACAAGTGCAACACAGCAAATGTGCTTCTGAAAAATGCAGCACAAGTTGCATATAATAAGGCATACTAAGAATCTAGCTGCTTCCATTTTATAAAGCAGATGTCTGCTGTCCTAAGCAAATAGTTCAAGTTGTTTCCAGAATATGAAGGCAGAAAGCAATAGAGGTACCATTTACACACTCATTAGTTAGAGAGGAAACGCATCTGCTTGGGGAAATTGCTGCTCACTAAAAAGCAAGCTTCCCTAGCAACGGTTATATCCTACAACTCTTAGACCACTTCTAAGCTATAAAAAAAAAAATCACAGGGAAATATATCAAAAGGCTTTTATCAAGTATCTTTTCCCTTTGTCATAGAAACATTTCCCCTAAACCTTCGGTGTGTCTAGGGAAATTGAGAATAACCTCAAAACTGTTCACATCTAGCCCCCAACAAAACTGGATGTATCGAGAATAAGCCCTTTTGGTAAGCACAACTGACTTCTAAGAGACGGAAAGCCGTTGCATATCATCAGATGAGAGACAGAGCAGAGGAATGGATGGGGAGCAGCTCTGCCTCCAGTACCTTCTCCAGATGGCGTGTTTGACTCATTCACCCTTGACTCCATTCTTTTCTTTGTGGCTTTCCGATATTTTCTTCCTCAACCAAAGAATTTTTGCAAATCAAAGTTTCTACTCTGATGACAACAGTCTATAGATGGAGGCTCCAATCTACAATTCCATACAGTTATTTACTCTCAACTCCCAGACTTCTCAGGGCCAGAGGTGATGTTAGGGGAGCATCCCTCCACATAACAGCATTCATTCTTCAAAAAGGCACTAAGGGGTGAATGTTTGGTGCCATGCTTAAGACACCGCGTGGGACACGCATCCCCCATATAGGAGCACCTGGGTCTGAGATTCAAATGCTTCTGATCTCAGCTTCCTGCTAATGCACTGTGGGAAGCAGCAGGTGGTGTCTCAAGCCACCCACATGGAAGATCTGAATTTGATTCTAGGTTCCTTGACTTTGGCCCTGGCTTTTGTGAGCATTTGGGTAGGGAACCACAAGATGGAAGATATAGTCTCTCTCTCTCTCTCTCTCTCTCTCTCTCTCTCCATTTTGAATACATAACAATAAATATTTTTAAAAGCATTTTTTAAAAAGTCATTTAGAATTCTTTCAAAGCTCATCCAAATCTAGTGGGGAACTATCTTTTTCTTTCTGCCAGAAAAAAAAAACTACAAAATATGTCTTTTTTGCCTTGAGTATTAACATATGTCTAAAAATAAAGTGGAACATCTGAATTTGCTGGCATTTCTTGATTGTTCAAATATACATGTGCTGCTTTAACTGAAATCCTGCCTGGGAATAGAGGGAGGTCCACACCCCCATCCTGCTCCCAGAGAATTGTTACCTCGTAATACCATGTATGAGTGTATGCAGTTGCTGACTCAAGTCTTACTCCATAGATAATAATTTCTTTGAAATATCTCTTAATCGCAGTGGGTAACATTCAGTACAGCTTATCTTCAGGAAAAGGATGGTTTTCAGTCATGGATCTGAGGGCACAAGCAGGAGGTAGAAGTAACAGTGTAGCAGCAATCTTCACACGACCATTCTCATCGCACTCCCAGATGGGAAAAATGGAAAACAGGAATGAGCAATGAGTACGTAGGTTTACATGCCAGGGCACCATCCTGCAAAGGCCAAGATGACACGCACAGAGGAAGAGGGGGCTGCACCACGCGTTACAGCTGTGTGCCTCTTCCAGGGGCCGGCCCCATGACAAGCAAGGAATGCTGCAGGTGGTGTCATCGCTGGCACCCCAGAAGGGCGCTGGTCCCATAAGTGGAGACCTGGCTACTCCAGTTCCATTCCAGCTCCCTGCTAATGTGTCATAGAAAGCAACAGAAGATAGTTCAAGTGCTTGGGCCCCTTCCACCCACGTGGGAGACCCAAATGGAGTTCCAGTCTCCTGGATTCAGCCTGGCCCAACCCTGGTCACTGCAGTTACTTGGGGAATGAACCAGTGGAGGGCAGATCTCTCTCTCTGTGTCTCTCCCTCTTTGTAACTTTGCCTTACAAGTGAACAAATAAGTCTTAAAAAAAAAAAAAAACTGTTGTTTTTCTTTGGTCCTCACTTCAACCCCCAAGGTATAATTGAAGGCCTCTTTCAAATGAGAATTTTGAAACAGAGATGAACTTGGTAGACATCACAAAGTAGCATGTGGGGGGAGCCATTGTGGTCCATGAGCTGTTCTTTGGAAATTTATATTCTTTAAATAAAAGCTTTGTAAAAAAAAAAAAAAAAAAAAAAAAAACAAAGTAGCAGTGCCAGAACTGAAATTCAAACCCAAGTGCGACTGAACCTATAAGGACGGTTCAAAAAGTTCATGGAATTAAAAGATAAGTTTACTATGGTGCAAGAATTGTTCGTGATCCACGCCCAGTTTTCTCATAATATGCATTTTCCATGACCTTCTTCCAGACCCCATGTGTTCCAAGTTCATTCTTCGTCCTAGACTCTCCCTTGGCAGATATAAACTGGTGAGCTTTGCTTCTGTTGACCCAAAACAGCCTTCTTTGCACATGTAAATTAATTGCCAGATTCAAAGCCAGAAGATGTCATATTAAGCCCTCATTTGAGCACTTCTTGATAAACAGCTCTGACTGCACCAGGATTCTTGCCTCCACTCCCACCCCTACCCAACCCAGTCCTGGCAATCCCACTGATAGCCCAGGGGCAGCTGTGCCCTTTCTCTAGGGTTGACAGTCTCCAGGGCACCCCAGCCAGACACACACCATTCACTTAACTGCCTGGCTCTGAGGCACTTCTGAGTTTGCTACCCTTGGAAGGATTGTGTCTCCCATTACTCACTAGACATTGGCTATAGCGTGGGAACAGGTGCAGTGGGCAGACTGAGACCTGTCAAACAGAAATGGCATAGGAGAAAAAGATCAAACCTGTGGACTTGTTTATATTTGTTCACCAAGAAAACTAGGTGCCAAGTTGCTCAAAAATCGGGAGTGAAATGGACATGTTGAGTTTCGATGATTGTTTATAGTCCCTGTCTCTACTGTTGAGGAACAGTGGTTTTTTTCTTCATGCTATTTGTTTAACTCTTTATTTAGTGTAAAGTTAATCTTATGAGTATAAAGTAAGCTAAAAATAGATCTTTGTAAAATGTAAGAGTGAGAGTAGGAGAGGGAGGAGGAAGAAGGGTTGGAACATGGGGGTAGGGGAGGGGAGGGTGGGAAGTATCACTGGGTTCTGAAAATGTGTATAGGAGCTACATGAAACTTGTGTAACTTAAATAAAATTTAAAAAAAAGAAAATCGAACATGCAAAAGGTCATTGGCTAAATAACAGTCTTCCATGAATTTTAGCTAAGGATTATCGATAAAGAGAGCAGGAGGCAGGGAATCCAAGCACTGGCATTTGTACCTTCACCCGGTTTCTATCTCACTGTGCCATCTGGTAGCATTGCTAGCCTTGGATGGGTCTGGACTAGTGCATGGACTTCAAGGGAGAGAGTGGTGGGAATGAGTCTACACGGAGTACACCAATGGGCACAGCAGCCCTCCGGACCATGGTCCACCCTGCTTTCCAGGGCAGCCAGAAATACCAGGGCCTTCAAACAGTTCATGATGAGTGAATTGAAAAGTAAGCTGATTTGGGTATGAAAAGCCTTGGAAATTAATGCACCATTTTTTCATATACTCCATTCTCTATGAACTTTTTCAAGACCCCATATAAATGTATGTATGTGTGTGTGTGTGTTCTAATTTGAAATAATTTTTTTGACAGGCAGAGTTAGACAGTGAGAGAGAGAGACAGAGAGAAAGGTCTTCCTTTGCCATTGGTTCACCTCCCAAATGGCTACTACAGCTGACACTCTGCGCCGATCTGAAGCCAGGAGCCAGGTGCTTCCTCCTGGTCTCCCATATGGGTGCAGGGCCCAAGCACTTGGGCCACCCTCCACTGCACTCCCAGGCCATAGCAGAGAGCTGGCCTAGAAGAGGGGCAACCGGGACAGAATCCGGTGCCCCGACCAGGACTAGAACCCAGAGGATTAGCCTAGTGAGCCACAGCACTGGCCTCTAATTTGAAATATTAAAAGCAATTAAAAATATTTAAGATATCCCTTATGCCCACTGTAGGCAAGTGAAAACAAATGTCTCTGGGGCCAACATTGCAGCATAGCAGGTAAAGCCACCTCCTTCAGTGCCAGCATCCCATATGGCTCCAGTTCGAGTCATGGCTGCTCCACTTCAGATCCAGCTCTCTGTTGATGACCTGGGAAAGCAGTAGAAAAATGGTCTAAATGTTTGGGCCCACGCACCCACGTGGGAGACCCATATGAAGCTTCCTGGTTCCTGGTTCCTGGCTCCCAGCTCATGGTCCAACACTGGCCCCTGCAGCCACCTGGAGAGTGAAGTAGTAGATGGGAGACCTGTGTGTGTGTGTGTGTGTGTGTGTGTGTGTGTGTGTTCCTCTCTCTGTAACTCTGACTTTCAAATAAGTAAATAAACCTTTTTAAAAAGAAAAAGTCTCTAAGCTGCATCGGCCCTCAGGACCTGAGTTTTGTACCTTGGGACTAAACTTTATTTATCCTCAAGATTCTAGGGTTTTAAGTACTGAGTAGTCTTCTGGAAGAAGACAGGGGTGTAGGTGGGTGTGTTTTCGGCGGAAAAACTAAAGAAGATGAAATGTGTGGCATTCGCTAAGTGGCCCATCTTGTATCCTCCTCCAAAGCTTGTACTGAGTGCCAGGTGCTTTCTATATCTTACTTCAGCTCCCCAGTTTTGAAGAGAGGCGTTGGCATTCTGCATCTTTATAGCATTATTGACTGTGCACTTTTTCTGTCCCGGGGACAGTGCAAAGAAATGTATCTTATACCTTATTCAATCAGCATTGGCAGAATGATTGTTTTATGGCCAGCACGCAGATGAGAAAGTGAAGATTTCAAGAGTGATTCAGCAACTTGGCCCCCAATCTGCAGCCAGCTAATGAGCAGTGGCATTCCCTGTGAAGTGCCCGCCAACACAGCCTTCGCTCCTCACTCTTTATGCAGAAGTCCGGGACTGCTTCAAGATCTTGGATCCAGGAAGCACCGTCCCTTTACAACACCAAGTGCTCAGAGTTCCTGGTTGCTTCTCCTGTTCTCTCCCACCATAGATCCTGGCAGACACAAGCCCCCAGGATGTGATGCACCTGAACACTGGGCCCCCAAATTCCATCTTGAAATCAAAAGTCTTTTTCCTGTTATTTTTCACAGCATACATAACTCCCCTAGACAGTGAAAACAGCCCTGCCTGGCAACACTTGGATAATATTTAGTAGTTATTCTTTCTTCTTCTGCAACAAGACAAAAATATTAGAGAGGGTGAATGACACAGCACTTAATTTTTTAAAGCCAAATAAATATAGAACCTGTGCAAAGCAGTGCTTGTGCAATGAATACAGTTTCTATTTAGTTCACCACTTGTGGGAAAAATGTCCTAACACTATCTCCAAACACAAACAAATGAAACACACAAAGGAGCAAGGAACGGAAACTGTTTTGAGCCGGGTAGAACTAAGGCCAGTACTGACACCAATGAGCACACAGTATGAGAGGACTTCAAAATGTTTGTGGAAAAATAAAATGAAAAGGTAAGATCCTTTTGATGCAAAAATGTTTTGGAAATCCATGCATAGTTTTTTCATAGCTTGCATTTCCACAAATCATTTGGAAACTCCTTATTTGCATGGATTTCAAAAATGCTTGCACCACTGTAAACTCATCTTTTTATTGCATTTTCTACAAATTTTTTTATATATCCCTATATGCATCAGGAACTCTTGTAAGCATTTTATGTGTATTATCTCTTTTCTTCATCACAACAACCCAAATAGAGAGATACAAAAAGGCTAAACAGGGGCCAGTGTTGTGGCATAGCAGGTTAATCTGCCGCCCACAGCACCAGCATCCCGAATGGACACTGGTTCAAGACTCAACTGCTCCACTTCGAATCCAGCTCCCTGCCAATGCACCTGGTAAAGCAGTGGAAGATGGCCCAAGTGCTTTGACTCCTGTCACCCACATGGGAGACCTGGATGGAGTTCCTGGCTCCTGGTTCTCGCCTGACTCAGCTCCTGCCATTGCAGCCATTTAGAGAGTGTAAGTTCGTTCTCTCTCTCTCTCTCTCTCTCTCTCTCTCTCTCTCTCTCTCTTTCTCTCTTTTTCTATCACACACACACAGTCTCCCACATACACACAAGAGTCTCTCTGTCACTCTGACTTTCAGATAAAATAAAACAATTCTTTAAACAAGAGATACTGAAATAAGTGTTAAATAGTCATAAAAGCTAAGGGGAAAATAGAAAGAGTGCATTGGGGAAGTTGAGGGTGTTTGCCCTTTTAGACAGGGTGACAGTGAAGACATCCCTGGCCTAAACAATCAGTGCTTTTGAAACACTGACCTCAGCCAAGATTTTAACATCACTTTGAAACATTCAAAATTTTTGTCCTCCTTCAGGAAATTTAGCCAAATATATTCAATTAATATTGTTGAGTATTTTTTTATATTAGCTATGAGACATGACTTTTCTAGACTCTTCTAGAATAAATCATAGACTATCACAAAGCATGACAGAAAAACAGAACACACCTGACAAAACACTGAAGAGAGTTTAGATTATTATTGTTTTGCTCATCTGTATTGATGTCTGACGAGGAGTGACTGTTTCAAAATTGGGTATATCACCAAATGAAGGTTAAATAAATAAGTAAAATCCCCTCTGGAGCCTTCTTGAAAACAATCTACTCTCGGAAGCTCCTGTTATCCTTGTGTGACCTCTACACAGTCTCAGCAGCACTGGAAGCAGAGCTGGGTGACATGGTCTGTCACCCACACAGCACCACCCCCCGATCAGCAAATCAAATCACCATAAAAGCACTTATGGCCACCAAGCAGATAAATTAGTCTGGTTTGCTTTCTCTCTCTCTCTCTCTCTCACTAAAATATGGACATGCACTAATGAAAAACCATTTAGTAGAAAAGTAGAATAACTTCACAATACAGTCTTGCGTAGTAGGGAACTGGGGCTAAAATTCAGATTTTCCACTTCTAACATAACCATCTGTTGCTGATTCTATGTGAGTGCTGAGGAAAAGCCTGATTCTCCTTCCCAGGGCTCACCAGTCTGTTCAGTGTTTAGTCATCTGAAATTGCACATCAAGCTTGCAAAAATATTTAAGGGTTCTTTTCCCCAATTTTTATTATCATTTTATTTATCTGCAAACTTTTTCAAGCTTTCAGTCCATGAATTCATCCTTGCTTGTTCGTGGCTTCCTATGATGTGTCCATTGTAAAAACAGATATTTGAAATGATTTTGCTTGTGAAAAACTGTTAAGTGTTAGCCAACATTTCCCCTCTTTGTCACATATTTGTTATTTATCTGAAATGCACGAGCAGTTTACTTTCACATATACACACAATACATGACTGCATTCTGATAACTGAAAATATGTAACAGATTTTTTTTTAACATTCATTTATTTGAGAGGCAGAGTTACAGAGAGAGACAGGGAGAGACAGAGAGAGATCTTCCATCTACTGGTTCACTCCCCAAATGCCCACAACGGCTGGATCTGGGCCATTCGAAGCCAAGAAATTCCTCTGGAGCTCCCACGTGGAGGCCTTGGGCCCTCTTCTACTGCTTTCCCGGGCCATTAGAGCTGGATCAGAGGTGGAACAGCCAGGGTTCACACAGCACCCATATGGGATGCAGGTGCTGCAGGCGGAGGCTTAACCTATTAGGGCACAGCGCTGGTCCTTGTATAACAGATATTTAAAAATACATCCTGTCTTTCTCTGTATCTGTCTCGCTGCCTTTATAATAAATAAGTACAAAATAAAAGTTAAAAGGGATGGTCATTTGGGGCAGTAGTAAAACAACACTTGGGATGACTGCATTCCATATCAGAGTGTCTGGATTGAGTCCCAGCTCTGCTTCCTATTGCAGCTTCCTCCTAATGTGCACTCCAGGAGGTGAGTCCCTGCCACCCACACTGGAGACCCAGCTTAGTTCCAGGTTCCTGACATTAGCCTGCCCAACCCTGGGCTGTTGTAGGTAATAGACCTGCAGATCAGCAGAAGGGTGGGTCTCTCTCTCTCTCTGCCTTTCTAATAAGAAAAAAAGTTCAAATACATCTGAAACTTATCTGACCATTGAGCCTTCTAATTCATTTGAATAAAGGCCATGTATGTATGACTTAGAAAACGTATCATACTTTCAACCATCAGCAGGCACAGATGCAATAGAAGGGCAACCACTCAGATATTCAGCCCTCGCTCCTCAGCCTGGTGTAGACGCCTCACTCCAGCTGATAGCTAAATGTCACAGCTCAAAGCCAAATGCATCAAGGACATCCCTGGCACCAGCGTGCCTGCTTCGCTGTGAACACTATTTCAGCACCATCAGAATTAACCATCCACTAAGTTCAATTTAATAAGGCTGCATCTTCGTCCGCGGTTCACCTTCATGCACAATTTATTATCGTTTCCTATGAAAAGCGAAAATCGCAGCGAGCGCCTTCCCTGTCGTAGTTCTAATTTGAAAGCCCATCTCCAAAGCACTTTCTGAGGCCGGAGAGCAGCTCCGGCTGTTAATTGGCCGCTTTCTCAGAGCACCTGTGAGAGTTCACACGGAAACCGAGATTAAAGACAAAAACGTCAGAGTTTACTGACTGTGAGAAATCCCCGCTTGCCCCCTCAGCCTGTCCAGGCGAGCTGTGAAGCCAGGGCCTTTGCAAGGCGGCCAGGGTGCCTGGCTCTGTGGGGCTCCCCCGTGCAGGCCACAGGGGCGACAGCAATTTCCTGTGTCCTTTCAAAGTCTGCAGGGAGCCCGGCACCACGGCTCAATAGGCTAATCCTCTGCCTTGCGGTGTCGGCATACCGGGTTCTAGTCCCAGTCGGGGCGCAGGATTCTGTCCTAGTTGCCCCTCTTCCAGGCCAGCCCTCTGCTGTGGCCAGGGAGTGCATTGAAGGATGGCCCAAGTGCTTGGGCCCTGCACCCCATGGGAGACCAGGAGAAGCACCTGGCTCCTGCCATCGGATAGCGCGGTGCGCCCGCCGCAGTGCGCCGGCTGCGTCGGCCATTGGAGGGTGAACCGACGGCAAGGGAAGACCTTTCTCTCTCTCTCTCTCTCTGTCCACTCTGTCAAAAAAAAAAAAAAAAAACAAAGTCTGCAGGGAATTGTGCCTACTCTGCACCTGTGCCTGTACCTGTGCCTGCCTGCACCTGCGCCTGCCATTGCAACCATTTGGGGAGTGAACCAGAAGATGGGAGATGTGTGTGTGTGTGTGTGTGTGTGTGTGTCCCTCTCTGTCACTCTGCCTTTAGAATAAGTATGTTTAGTACACACACACACACACCCCACAGAACAAAAACCTTAGTGCTGGAAGAAGAGAATGGAATCATCTACATGCTGGTGCATCAGGTCTGGCCCTGATCACCCACTGACTGTGCTGGCTGTGTCCTCATCTTACAAAAGGGCTGCTGTTTTTCGCAGAAGCAGAACCCAAGCACAGGACTGCGTTTTCCCACGGCAGCGGTGTGCGGAGCGCGCACAGGCACCGCCCGAGAAAGCCAGGCAGCATTCCCAGCCGTGTGGACACAGGGCCGGTTCTCTCCCAGCCTACACGTTGAACAACAATGCAGACACATCACAAGATCCCTTGTCAGTCCTCCTCAGATAAGTGGGTCTTTATTTTTAGAGAACAATGGGAATTATAGGAAACTGGATGCCTTACATCACAGAGCTATAAAGAGGTGCTGTCCTCAGCAGCCCTGTTTTTGTTTTTCAAATCTAAAATGAGGTTAATGTTCGAGATGGGTTGTTCACCTGCTGGGCACTTTCTGATGCCCCAGTGATGTCATCCTATGGGGGTGATTAAGGACCTATTTAGTTCCCCCAATCACCAATCACCGGCTCTCCGCAGGGATTTTAATCAGAAGGCCTGCGTGCTGTGCAGAGCTTGTCCCCAGCAAACACCACGCCGCTGACCTTTTCTCCGTGGAAATGCACATTTGTACCATTTGGCTCGGGAGGATTTCTGCCATTTCCCTGTGGATCCGGATTAGAGGTGAACTTTCAGCCTCAGTCACACATTAAACACACAAACACAGAAACTGCCAAAAGCCAGGCGTAGGAGGACGCCTTTCCCCGGAAGCGAAGGTCACCACTGTCCTCGCTCGTTCGTTCCCGCTGACTCCCGGCTCCTACCTGTGCTGCCCCCCATTGAGGGCACTCACACTGGACAGCAGCCAGGCTGTGCATCCTCAAGTTGGTCCCCACATAACAACTGGCTACTGTAGGAAACTCTGCTCTCACTTTGTGTGCGAAAGGCGAAATGAGTTCCCTTAGGACAACTCGACCTAAAATGACGTTTTTAAAAACTGTGCCAATGAGGTTATATTTCACAGAATATTCTAATTTGATTTAGAAAGTTCCCTGGTCACTAAGGGGAAAAGGAAAAGAATGCTAGGTAAATATCACTTAGAGAAACCTACTGCTCTCAAAATAAGCAGTTTCAAGGCACAAGCTGCTAACGTGGACCCTGGAAGGCAGCAGTGGTGGCTCAAGTCACTGAGTTCATGCCACCCACGTGGGAGACCTGGACTGAGTTCCCAGCACTCAGTTTTGGCCGTGGCCTAGTCTTGGCTGTTGTTGGCATTTGGAGAGTAAACCAGGGGATGGCTGCTCTCTCCCTCTCTAATTCTCTCTCTCTCTCTCTCTCTCTCTCTCTCTCTCTCTCATCTCTCTCTATATATACACCTATCAAATAAATTTTTAAAAATGTTTAAGCTTTGACAAGAAAAATCACTACATGATTTTCAGTACTAACCTTGCAATTGTTTTTATATTTCTGAAACCATATTCATAATTTGATATGACTGTAAAATAACAAACTCTCAAATCCCACATCCCATCCATTTAACGATTTAGGACTGAGAAAGAAGAAGTTAGAAGGTTTCAGGGTACAAGTATACCAAAATAAGATGTCAGTTTAACAACTATAGGACTCAGTTAGTGTCTGAGGTGCTGGCGTTATGGTACATCTGGTTAAGTGACACTGACATCCCATATGCAGCACTGGTGAGTATGCCAGCTGCTGCACTTTCTATCCAGCTCCCTGCTCAAGTGCCTGGGAAAGCAGCAGAAAATGGCCCAAGTGTTTGGGTACTTGAACCCACATGGGAGATCTGAATGAAGTTCCAGATTCCCAGCTTTAGCTGATACGACCATTTAGGGAGAGACCCAGCAGTTGAAGCTCGCTCTCTCTCTGTCTCGTTCTATCCCCTCTCCAACCCCTTCTGTCACTCTGCCTTTCAAATAAATCTTTAAAAAAAAATGGTGTCTGAGATCAAAGCAAGCCTACATTTCCACCTCAACATTTTTTTAGCCTCTGAATTAATTTTCAATTCATTTAGCTATGCTATTCCAAAGAGCATATGTATTTAATTATCACATGTCAGAAAATAGTTCTTAAAAATATTTCAAAAGTCTACCTGGTGTAACTATCCTAAATATCTAGGCCTGGTAGCAAATAAAATATGCTTTTATAAATGTATATCCATAAATTATGTCATTTGATTAATTTTATCATCTAAGTAAAGGATGCTTTGTAGTTTATTCATGAAAGGTCAGGGGTTTCTTGTTTGCCTGCTTGACCTCAAATGAATTTAGTGGCTAGCGCTGTGGCATAGTGGGTAAACATGCTGCCTATGATGCCAGCATCCCATATGGGTGCCAGTTCGAGTCCCAGCTGCTGCACTTCTGATGCAGCTCCCTTTTAATGGCCTGGAAAAAGCAGCAGAAGATGGCCCAAGTGCTTGGACCCCTGCCACCCACGGAAGAGATCCAGAAGAAGCTCCTGGCTCCTGGCTTCTGTCTGGCCCAGCACTGGCCGTTGTAGCCATTTGAGAAGTAAACCAGCGGGTGGAAGCGCGCTCTCTCTTTCTCTCCTCCTCTTCTTCTTTCTTTGTAACTCTGAATTTCCAATGAATAAATCTTTTTTTAAAAAAAGCAAGAAACTTAAATCAGTGGGATACAAGCAGCTTTACCTCGATAGGCAGGTTTGAGAGTTGATTGTTTTTATGAACTCCCTTCACCACTGAAATAAAGCACAGATAAGAGACAGAAGAAAATCATTTCAAAATTTAGCAGGTAGCAAATGCACAATGGCTGGACACTCCTAGAGACTCAGTTCCAATCAGATGCTGGCCACCGCACTTCTATTGCACAACATCAAAATTATAAAAGCAAGTTCACATAAGAACTTGCTCTTGAGAACAAGAAAAAGGCCTAAAGTTGTGTTAAAACTGAGTCTTCATCATCTGTGAGATGCCGTGACATTTTTTCTAATGATGACAAAAATGCAAAGTCAATAAAAATGAATGATGCAAGCATCCTTTATTACATCATTAAAGGTGAATGGGTCCTATGTAAGTTGGGAAAAAATGAGCAATTGTCACACCACACAGTGTGTTACACAATCACGGAAACCTCGCTCACACCTGACAATAAATCTAAAAACTGCGGCTTGATGACCGTGGCTCAAGGTCGTACAGCTCTGAGTGCCAGGGTTCAGGTCCAGAATTAAAATCCAGATTGTGTGCAATTTCAACTCTCATGTCCTTGCGATTGCATGTGCTTCTTGGTTTCAGACCTGGCTCCTTCCAGTCACGTAGCCTTCAATGTGCTGCCCAATCTCTGGTGCACAAAGATAACCGTGGCCCTAAATGCACACAGCTTTTTCCTGCCAGATTTTCTCCCACAGCCCTGCTCTGGTCCCTCCCTGAGTGATTACAAGAACAGTGCATGCTCACCAGGGTGGGCATGGATTTTAGTGTCGTTCTGGCTTCCTTGTCTTAATCAGGGGAAACCAGCTATAATGCAAACTCTTAAGAAGAAAGGATTGTATGAGAAGTAAACAAACTGAATCCTAACATCAGGCTTTCATAAGGCGCTCCTGATGCACGGCCTTGCTCTGATTTTTGCATATTTCAGCCACCAGGCTTTTTGTGACTTCACAGTGATAACAAGACATTTAAAAATTCCTGAGATGGTCATCACAGCACTGTTAAGACACACTGTGCATCCACTATAGCCCCTGGCACTGTGAACATGGGATGCACTTGGAAGCCTGCAACTGAAAAGTGCATTTTCAATCTAAGCCAGGTGACAATTTTGCAAAGGCAGGAGATGAGCGCTACTGCACCAGCTTGGATTTTTTCCCATTTCCACACTATTTGCATTGCTACTTTCATTTCTCATGCTATTAGTGCCGTAGAGGTCTGAACAATTACCCCTAAGCTCCCATACATAGGCTGACTTGATTTTAATTTATCCACGTATTTCTTTAAATATTAAGTGAAATTATTTCTCTCCTTTTAAAGCAGCAATTTCAAAGGTTCTTCCTTGAATTGCACATTAATAAAAGCACATAACTATCAAGCTGTCAATCCAATGACAAAGCTGTCGTAACAATCCAACTCCTTGATAACTTTGGTTATACTCATATTTACACAAAACAGAGAGTGCATAATATTTAACTAAGGGAGAACTCACAGGGTCCTGAACATTAACAGTCATTTTTTGCCACCTATTAGCTAATGCCGAAAGCATTCTGCCACACAGTGGGTTCTGAACACATCCTTAGATAAACTTAAGCAGCTTTCATTTAGGAAAAGGCAAAAGCAAGCGTCTTCTACACAGTAACTGACTTCAAAGCAAAGCACTGATGGAAAGAGTCTGAGGCATGGCAACTATGACAACCAGAGTGCCTGGGTCTCTAACACTGTGTCTCTGAATGGGCAGGTGTGTATTATACAGCCCACATGGAGAGGCTTGTTGGTACAAGTTTCTGATGGAGCAACCAACCACAAAGAGGGATGCATAAACTCGGATTGCACAGCTAAGTTTGTATGAAATGAATGCTGCTTTGAAAAGCCTTCGGGTACAATGTTTTGTGAAAATTTCTGTAATTCCAAAGAGGTCCAATCACACCATCAAGGAGCCCTGCTCCACCCCATTTCATTATTTCTGCTGGCTGTATGAAAATGGGCAGCTAGAAAGGCATAGCAAGGATAGATTTAAAACAGAGATGCTATTTTGCCTTTCCTATTCACAACCAAATAAATATAGAGTTTTGTTTTTTGCTGCCCATCTTTTAGATAGAACATGAAGCCTTGAGGCCAGCATATGGCACAGCAAGTAAAGTCATCACCTACATCGCAAACGGGCAAAGGTTCAAGTCCCGGCTGCTCCACTTCCAATCCAGCTCCCCACTAATGGCCCGGGAAAAGCAGCAGACGATGGCCCAAGTGTTTGGGTCCCTGCACCCACATGTGGCACCCTGATGAGGCTCCTGGCTCCTGGCTTCAGCCCGGCCCAGCCTTGGCTGTTGCAGCCACCTGGGTAGTGAAGCAGCAGATGAAAGATCTCTTTCTCTGTAATGCTGACTTTCAAATAAATAAAAGAACATGAAGCCTTAAAGATAATAATTCACATCATTTTGAGGCTTTATCACAGAATGAAGAGCTCTATAGTTGTGCATTAAAAAAGGCAAATTTGTCTCTATCCCAGAAGCTATGAAGAAATAAGTTGCACCAATCACAAGATATCTGGGGAGAGGGGAGATCAAAAGATGGTTAATGCATTTGCATATGAACAATGAAGACAAGGGACTGGCACTGTGGTGCAGAGAGTTAAAGCCCCAGCCTTGCAGTGCCGACATTCCTATATGGGTACCTGTTCCAGTCCCGGCTGCCCCTTTTCTGATCCAGCTCCCTGCTAATGTGCCTGGAAGGGCAGTGGAGGATGGCCCAAATCCTCAGGCCCCTGCACTCACATGGGAAACTCAGAGGAAGCTCCTGGCTCCTGGCTCCAGATCAGCTCAGCTCCGGCCGTTGCAGCCATTTGGGGAGTGAATTAGTGGATGGAAACCTCTCCCTCTCTCTGTAACTCTGTCTTTCACATAAATAAAATAAATATTAAAAAAAAGAAGACAAGCTGAATTCAATGTCAGTGGCCAGACAACAAATAAGAGCATTATTAGCAACTGAAGAATATTCCAGCAGAAGTAACTGAAAATCGACCCTCTAGGTTCTCAATTTATTCTAGAAAACAACCTTAAAAACCAAACAAAATACTCACTAGAAACTGGACCAGACATTGACACAGCAGGAAAGCAAGCCTGACAGACAGATGTCAGTAATACACATTGGATACATGCTGGTGATATGCCACAGACTGATAAAAAGGAACAGATTTAAAAGAAACGACAGAAAAGGAATCACCTTCCATCTTAACTGATGTGTACCCCACAGTAACTGAGCCATAAGCAAGCGAATCTTCGCAAATCGCTGTGTCCAGGGGTGCACTACACTGTCTCATGCACTGAGAACCTCCGATCCCAACCATGGGGGCACAAAGTCCAGGTCCTGAAACAGAAGCTCCGGGACCACATCTAAGCCCGTGCCTTCCACACTGTGCGTGAGCCAGAGCAGCCGGGGCCTAGAGATGTTTGGGGTCCACTCTGCCCTTAGAAATGGTGGCAGCATCAGGAAACAGAAAAAGGAGGAGGAAGTCCCTTTCTAGACACACTCTCTTTGGATCACTCACATCATTTTTTTGTAGTCAAAGTTTCTGAGACTAAAATGTATGAGAACAGAGTCTCCACTTTCACTCCCTCCATCCCACGCCCCCGTAGAGTATTTTTGAATATGGTATTATACAGCACACTCTGCAGTACAGCATAGCACAGCATTGCATAATCCAGCATAATACAGTATGGCATATCATAATGTAGCCTAGTATATATAGCAGAGACTAGTAGAGTTCCCTGTAGAAAGGAGGAGGGGAGGGGAGGGAAAGAGTGTAGTGTGGGACAGTAGAGAACAATATAGTAGGGGACAGTATACTATACTATGGTCTAGTTTAGCATGGCAGAGTAACTGTGTGAACCATTTGCCTATCAGTGCAAGAAAACTGACCCTTGGACAGACATACTTTCTATGCATGTCACAGAACACAGATGCAGATTAGGAATTCTGATGAACCTCCTTTTACAAGGTGTTCAGTGATCAGGGATGGCTGTGTAAAAGAACTGCAGGAAACTCTTCAGGGTAAAGAAATCCCACATTTTTAAAAGACCTGACTGAACACTCACTCACTCACTCGGGGCACAGATAATGGATTCTGCAAATGGGATATTCAGTAAATGCTTCGCTGCATGGTTCCGAAGTCCTCAGCCAGAAGCCCAGTGAGTGCACAAAAGGCTCTCAGATGCAAACCTCAGAAACCTGTTGGGACGGGAGGGTCCCTTCTGGTATCTTCTATGATTCCCACTAGGAAAGAGAAAGCAAATCCAGGAAACTGAAGAAGTATTGCAATGCAGAATTACTGCAAAGATACGGAGAATAAGAAAGTATCTATGAAATATCTTCTATGTATCTACCACAGTCTTTTTTTTATCTTGCTAAATCTCAAATCTATGTTCAAATAATCAATATGACAAAATTCAAGGAAGGTAAATTGGACACAATGGGAAGAACTTTCATGCTAAAATGTATCGTTATAAGTGTTATATTTTATGTTATAAAAGGCCATTTAGGTTAGTGGTTTCCAAACTCTTATGGTCATGATATTCTTTAATATGTTCGAAAAATGAGTTGATATCTCCAATATATGTTCACTAGTTTATACATTCACTGCCATACTAGCAAACCAAATACACATTTATAACAAATTTAAACATTTTAAAGGATAATATTCTAAAGTTTTATAACAAGGACTAATATT
The DNA here is from genome assembly GCA_949820135.1 of Sylvilagus floridanus. Lineage (NCBI taxonomy): Eukaryota > Metazoa > Chordata > Mammalia > Lagomorpha > Leporidae > Sylvilagus > Sylvilagus floridanus. The sequence continues at coordinate 24,715,911 of OX463246.1, read as the reverse complement.
TTCTTCCTACATCCAAATGGTATATCAATGGTCCACATCAGAAAACTCAACTTGGGTTCTTTAATTGAGTGTGGGAAACAACATATATTCATATGTCACATACACAATGCTTTATTTTATTCCAAAGATCTACATTTTAAATATAGTGTTTCCATCTCATTATCTATAAATTTTTAAAAGCAGTTGTAGTGGGGATAAAAACATGGCAAATCAGGGTTTTCAGATTCTGTCTTCATTGCTACCAAAGATTTCCTTTTATTCAGCAACTACTATGCAACAGGCAACAGACACTGTATCAAGTTCTCACAAGAAGTATAAAGTAGAAATTATTTTTTCCCATTTTATAAAGAAAAGTAAGGCTCATGTTATTAGCCATAGGTTTGAGTTCTAAAAGGAGACTCACAGGAGAGCATTCTGGGAGTGGTTCTTGTAGAGAATTCTGGGAGTAGCTACAGGAGAGCATTCTGGGAGTGGTTCCTGGAGAGAATTCTGGGAGTGACTACAGGAGAGCATTCTGGGAGTGGTTCCTGGAGAGAATTCTGAGCATGGTTCCTGGAGAGAATTCTGGGAGTGGCTACAGGAGAGAATTCTGGGAGTGGTTCCTGGAGAGAATTCTGGGAGTGGTTACAGGAGAGCATTCTGGGAGTGGTTCCTGGAGAGAATTCTGGGAGTGGCTACAGGAGAGCATTCTGGGAGTGGTTCCTGGAGAGAATTCTGGGCGTGGTTACAGGAGAGCATTCTGAGCATGGTTCCTGGAGAGAATTCTGGGAGTGGCTACAGTAGTTGGACATGCCAGACCCAGGGGTTTTCAGAAACCAGAGAGCCACAAGACTGGCATTTCCCAGAATATCCTGTCATCTGAAAGAAGAGCATGTGTGGATGACTTTTGGAGCTTACGGAGTGGGATGTTCTTGTCTGCACTAGAGACAAGGAAAATGAGCTGGATGATTCCCTCCCTTCATAAAAGGCTGAATTTACAGTGGGACAAACCCTGACTTCCTCTGGCCCAGAGTTTCCAGTTATCTGCCAGAAAAGAGCTCAGACTGGCTCCTTGGTACCCAAAAGCTTACTTTCTTCCGGACACAGATGCACCCGCCATCTGTGCAAACTCCAGGCCACCCGAGACCCACGCAACATGAGCAGCTCCTTGAGGCTGGGAAATGACTTTAGGATAAGGGGTTGTTGGATTAGAAATGCTGATTGCACTCTTTTATTTGGCAACTGAAGCACCAGGGTTTGCGATTTCACTGCTAGGTGCTTCACCAGAAAATGTTGGTCAGACTTAGAGTAGTGACTCAGCATGACTGCCTTTTCTGGGAAGAAATATGCCCCACTTCTGCCCAGGTAGGCCTGGACAGCAGGACACATAGAAATGATGGCCCTCGAGGCCTTTTCCACTTTTATATCCCCAAACTGGGCACTCTCATCTGCCCGGGAGGACCTCCCTGCTCAGCCCACCTGGCAAACTTCTCTTCACCTCCCGGTTCAAGCGCAGCTTCCCTGGGTAAGCTCTCCCCACATGGAAGGTGCACCCGGGAACTTTCTCCTCTGGGTGCTCAAAACGATGCGAAGTCTGCGTTTGCAAGATGAGCTTCCTTGACAAAGTGGCTAAGGCGGGCGTTTGGTGCAGCTATTAGGACGCTGCCCGGGACACCCACACCCGGTATCAGTGTGCTGGCGGTCAAGTCTCAACTCCATTTCTGATTCCAGTTTCCTACTAAGGCACACCCTGGGAGGCAGCAGCGAGGGCTCAAGTACTTGTGTCACCTGCCACACGAGTGGCAGTTCCAGGCTCCATGCTGGCCCAGACCTAGCTGTTAGCGGCATTTGAGGGGATGAACCAGCAGATTTGAGCTCTCTTTTGTCAATTTCTGGCCTCTCAAGTAAAATAAAAGGCGACTATTTGCTTCTGACTATGGCTTAGACTTACTCCCAGAGGTTCATACATAATCTAACAAAATGAATACTTGGTAGATGAAAAAGAAACATTGAATCCATGAATTTTTAAGTATCAATTCCTACACATAAATAGAAACAGTTTGGTCTTGGTGAATCAGTTTCAAACAAGAAGCTGTTTTGATATATTTTTATACAAAATTGATCTCAGCTCTCTGAGCAGTCCATTTGTAGCCTCCTAATGTCACTACTTCCAGTTGTCAATATCAAAGGAACTTTTTTGCATTACTGGTCAGACTGTGCACCTAGCCTAGCACAAGTGACGTAGCTCTGACAGCAATTTTTTGCCCCCAAATCAGAACCCATCATCCCTTGCAGCATTGCCCATGTTTTCTACATAGTGACTTGGCCTGGTTGGGATGGTCATGCTTCCAACTGTTTATTTTCTGAGTCTCTCTCCTGGTCAAAAGGTTCCTCAAAAAAAAAAAAAAAATTAAGGAAAAAGTTAAGGTAAATCCCAAGCAAAATAAAAAATAAAACCACCACAACAAAAACAAACCACAATCCCCATCATTTCACTTCGAAAGTATCCCAGAAAACAAAGAAATGGATTTCTAGGAAAGAAAAGACATAGGTAGTTAAGCAACACTTTACCAAATGTAATATGATACGCCCTTCTCCCCCACACACAAAAAAAATGGGAGAAATTGTATCTAATGAGTATCTTTCTGAACTATGAGTGGATTATTTTATGTGGCCTACCACTAAACCCTGTTTAAATCCTACAGATACCCAATCTCTTTAATTTTTTTTTCCTTTAACTGCATTTAAATCTAACTAGGTAAGTATGAAACTGAAAATATATGTAAAACATTAAGAAAGTATTACCCAAATTTTATAAATAATAAAAAGAAAAATGCAGAAATCTACCAACAAATCCAGGGTTTGATTTGATCATTTCTAAAGATAATTCAGGGGCTGGCACTGTGGCGCAGTGGGTTAGGCTGCTGCCTGCAGTGCCAGCATCCCATAAGGCACTGGTTCAAGCCCTGGCTGCTCCACTTCAAATCCAGCTCCTTGCTAATGTTGCTGGGAAAGCAGAAGAATATGGCCCAAGTACTTGGGCCCTGTATTCATGTTCGAGACCAGGTTGAGGCTCCTTGTTGCTGGCTTTGGCCTGGCTCAGCCCTGGCCAGAGCAGCCATTTGGGGAGTGAACCAGCAGGTGGAAGACTTATCTCTGCTTCTGCCTCTCTTTCCTATAACTCTGCCTTAGAAATAAATAAATCTTTAAAAAATGAAAAATATGTACTGAACTGTTTAAAAAAGCACTTTAAAAATAATCTTTATGAGGTTGCTTCAAAATGTTCATGAAAAAATGGAATGAAAAGATGTTTATTATGGTGCAAAAAAAAATCTTGAAATCATGCAGTTTTTTTTTTTTCATCATTTTCTATGAGCTGTTTGAAGATCTCCTGCCTTAGAAAGCTTCTTGAGCAAAACAATATAATCTCCTTCCTTATACAGCTATATCAAGAGCACACATGTTTACACATACCTCTGGGGTGGGCACTTGGCATCATGGTTAAGCAGCGCCTTAGGATGCCCACATCCCAATCCCAGGCTCCTGATTGCAGCTTCATGCTGACATGCACCTTGAGAGATAGCAGTGATGGCTCCAATAATTGGTCCTTGCCACACATGTGGGAGCCTGACTGAGGTCTTGTCTCCTGGCTTGTGGCCTGGCTCAGCTATTGTGGGCATTGGAGGAATGCACCAGCAGATGGGCGATCTCTCCCTCTCTTTCAAATAAATAAATGAATAAACATTTAAAAAATAAATGTACTTCTGACCCTAAATAACCAAGTAAACCTCTTTGTGCCACCTGTACCACAACTTAGCCTCGATAAAGGGTAGAGAGTACAAGGAGAAAAAACTATTCATTGAAATATCCACTTACTTATTAAAGACTTTGCTCTCCCCATTCTTCTCCCCAGGCTTCCCCACAAAGGCACTTTGCAGAAAAATACCTTTACATTTCAACTTTTATGCAAATCAGCAACACAAGTGACTTGGCTGAGAACTCAGAAAAATGACTAAGACTTCTCCTTCTCAGATTTCAGTCCCATAGGGCTTAAGCACCTCTCCCTTATATTGGTATTTATTCTGCAAAACGCTCACCTGGTCTGTGTCTGGTGCTACCTTCCCCACCTCTCCCAACAACAGGCCTGTTCTTGAAGGTGAAAACTGTCTCAATCCTTGTCCCCACAATGCTGCACCTGCTCAGTACATGCACTGACAGCAGTGTGGCTCACCTCCTGCTGTTCTCATTACTAAACATGGACCATAGTGATCTACTCAGAAATGTTCAGATAATGGGTTAATTCACACTGCAACCCTTTACAGGAGGTGTGTGATGTAGTGGGCAAACACATTTAATCTCTTGCATAATACCCATCAATTCCTTAGCAGCTGCCTAAAGACTAAGCTAAGAAAGAAAATGAGGCTACTGTTGCATGCTGATGGATTAGTGATGTCTGCCCTGAGCAGAGGTAAGGACCACGGAGGTACACAAGCTCAGTGCTTGCCTTCTCAGCTCTAACCACTTGGCTAAAATCTGAATTTCATTGAGTTCAAGAATTTCTAACTGCAGAAGTTCCTTTCCTCAGCTAAAGCATTAGGTCAAGGGTAGAGGATACAATGTCTTCCAAATACATACTTCCATATGTAATCAATCCTTTCACATACTCTTCCTGCAGAATTGAGCTGAAGTTCACCATCCTGGACCTGGTGTGTCCTCTTTCCTCTGGCACCCAGCAAGAACCCTTCCTCAAGGGCACTCAGAAGGAACTTTCCAAGTACTGCTAGCTTTTCGCAAAAACGAATGCATCAAGCTCCTCTTTCCAGAAACGACCCCAGCCCTGGATCGCTCACGGACTCCACTGAGTGCAGTGACAATCCTCCACTCCCACACACGCCAAGGTGCCTTTGCTCATCCAGGACTCGGCCATAAATCCGCACGTGGAACACAACCTCAAGATCCAGGCTGCTGACGTTCTGATTTACGTTCAGACTTTGTCTCTGAAACCATTTAATAAAACCTTGCACAAGACTGCTGCACCAGGGCAAGAATAAAAACTCAACACCTCCCCTGCCAGGGGTGAGGAAGTGTCCTTGGCGCTCAGAAAACTCAAAATAACACATCAGGCCTGTTCCTCTTTTGGTTTGTCTCTAGTCTTCTCAGACATAAAAATTCTGAATTTTTGTCTAACATAAGATAGCAAAGAAGTCCATTCCATAATCCTCACTGAAGGTTCTGAAGTGCACCATGCAACGCTGACAGCCACGCCTTGTAGCCTTATAATTGCATTTATTATATTTCCAAGGCAATTTTCATCAATTTCCGTTTCCCTAATCAAATTCTATTGTTTAAAAAGGCAATTGTATTTAGCAGTTGCTGCATTCCCTACATCTCGGTAATGGACGTCTTTGCTCTCTCTCCTCCGCCATTCTTCTACAACATTTATGCTATTAATAAACTCTGACAGTCTCTCCTCCTACTTTCCCATTGAGAACAAACCACTTAGGCCAGGGTCATTTCAAAAGTTCCTTTTAAAAAGCTTCAAGGTTTATAATGGAACAAAAGTCTTTCCAAAGTATGTGAGAGTAAGAAAATAGGTAAACAGAGGTGTTTTTCTCAAGATTTCAAGACTTCCTTTTGTGAAAAGCCAATTTGTCTTCCAAGGTTAACTAAGGATCTTTAAATGCTCCCCAAGCCCCTAGTATTGAAGTCATTCAAATTAACATCTCAGGGAAGGAAAAAGACACAGAGACCCACAGATGGACACTGCAGGTCTGAGGGGCAATGGGCAGGAATGGAATGCAGAGGATTCTAGGGTGCTGAGCAGACTGACTGCAGGAGCCCCACTTTCAGAGGAGCAAAAGCAGCACATCTCTGAACAAGACCATGGCTGACACCCCGTGATATCATATGCATCACCTAAACCTTCAACATACGGCACTTTCCAGCACATGAAACACCGATTAAAGTCAAACGCGCACCAGTGTTCAAGGTTAACAAGCACTGCCGAAGAGAACCTCATCATGGCATATTCTGGTCAAAAGCATGCCCTGTTAAATAGGTAATATCAAATGATAGAAAAAGAAAAAAAGTTTAAAAATAGAAATCATGTTAAAAGGTTTTTTTTCCTCCCCTAGCTAAAAGAGATCTAGCCTATATATTTTTTTCTTTTGAAGATGCCCCTACTTATCATAGCAGTGCAATTCCACAGAGTGCACACAAAGACTGAATTCATGAAGGGGCTCCTCAAGCATGTGCTGAAAACCACGGACTTGGTTTTGAAACTTCATTTTCCGAAAACGAAACTTAGAACTGTGGATCTTTACTGATCAGAAAATAGCAAATACGCCCTCTCTGACTTGTAACCCATTTTGCCTATCTTTAAGTAAAAATTCAAAACTAAACAAAAGAGCTACATGTTCCTATTGAGCACAAAAACTGTAGGCACGTGAGCAGGAACAGGTCTCCCAGGTGAAAAGCCACGTCTCCTAGGAGGCTGAACATATAGCGCTGCTACAAGCACACCTCTGACCTGGAAATGCCCACTAAGCATCAAAAGTAAAATGCTTTTTGGCTTTTGTTTTACAATATTAGGGCCTTCAAGAAGCGCTTGGGTGCCATTCTGGAATAGTAACTGGCCTGCCGACCGTGGACCTTATTTAAAGCACCATACAACAATGTGTGTTTACATCACCCTTTTATTTCATAGTTAGAAATAATACAGTTCCACAGGGTAAATCATCAATAAATAATGGTGTTTAATCATTAAACGTAAAAATCCCAACTCTTTGGCATCTGACAGGATTCTATGTCTTGACTGTATAGATAAAGTCAATCTTAGAGATCATTCACCAATACAATATGTTACAAAGGTGCAATTTACTTAAACTATACAATAGCTGAAAACTTGCAGCCCACCAAGAAATGTAATCAACTCAGGAAGAAGCAGGCTCACCTCCCCAAGGCTCTCTCACATGGTGTGCCCAAGGGGAAGATGTAATAAACATTGTTTACGAGTTCCTAGGGTTTTCTTAATCGGTATGCTGCCCTACATGGAGTCTGTCATTCATTCTGGCCCAAGGAAAATCACAATTGTACCAGGAATGATCCATTCATTAATTAAAAGGTGTTCTTATTTTATAAGCAAGATCGCTAACACCTAAGAAACTCACAGTCTCCAAAATAAAACTTAAAAGTATGCAAATTTGATGCTGCCAGAAATGCCAATTCGGTAATAAATTGCACCTTCAAGAGTCAAAAGAAAAAAAAAAAATAGAAACGTTTACAAAAGGTAAGTTACGTACAGTTTTCCCCCCAAAATATATTCAAGAATAGTTGAGCTGTATTTGTTACCAAAGCCAGGGCTTTATTTCTTTAGCAACAAATTAAACCAGTGCAATTGACATAAATTGTTAAGTAATCCAGGATTAACCCATTAAAACTATAGAAGCGCTTTAGGCTCCTACACTAATCCTAGAAACTGGGATTTCAATGAGTGCTGTGTGGCACAGGACTAAAACTGCACTGAGCCCACGCCGTGCTGAATGGTATTACTTCATATTTAGTACAAGCATTCACGAGTCGAAATCATGAGGTCCTCTATTAAAGTCCCATTCACTAACAGGAAATTCAGATGCAAACAGTATTTTGCCTATCATCCACAATTAAAAGAATCCTTTCTGTTTTAAAGTTCCAGATGAATTTTAAATTAGAAAATTAGCACTAAGGAAACTTTTCCAACTGATGAAAACTTCGGATTGGAAACTTTCTAGAAAAGCTTCCACTCCTCCGGTTGCAAAATAAATACTTTGTATCTCAAATTTAATGTTATTAAGACACACTTTAATAACGCTATAAAGAAATATTTTACAGCCATAGAGATCAATAACTTTCCATGCGGAAATAAAAAAACTCATTGCTCAATAATATTATTGAGGCAAGAGAAGTAAGACTTTGCTCTTAATCTGAAGTGTTAGTTTTTTTTTTTCAGTGCAAAACCAGTTATAAAATATTTAAACTCAATATTTAAAAATAAAAAGTGGTCCAATTCAGCAATGTTCAAGTTCTAAATTTCGTAAAACAAATCATCACATACATGTTATAGTAAAATACAGAGATTCCGGAAGTACTTGAGTACTTAAGAGAGAGATTTGTAATGAATCATACCAAGTCAGCTACAACCAAGCAGGTAACATTCCCCATCTGAGTGTCAGAATCCTAAAGACGCAATGCACCAAAGCCTTCTTTCCTGGCTCAAAAGCTATACAGACGGTCAACATTCTGTGTTCTTTGCAGCTGCGCGCTCTAAAATGATCCCCCCTCCCAGGACCTGTGAGTCCACTCCTGCGTTCAAAGTGTGATCCCGACGATTTTTAGGTTCCAGGCACACTTAAGCTGATAGAACCATCTAGAAGGGGAAGTAGGAGCAGAGTACAACAGTGGGTGTTTACGGTTTTTGTTTTCTGGTTTTGTGTGTGTTTGTTTTCCGTTCTAGCCAAGTGTAGGTCGACCTCAGCGGGCTGAAGTCCGCACGAGTGGTTCATGTGTTATTCCGGGCGAACACGCGGTCCCCTCGCAGGGTCAGGTGCTGAAGCTGGTACTGAAGGACTTCTGTGTCAGCTGGCTCCTTGATGCTCATTTTATCTAGGTTGAGGTAGTCCAGAGATTTGGAGTGAGCCCTCTTACCTTTAAGAAGACAGAGAGGCAGAGGCCCGTGGAGGGCCTTGTAAGGTTCGTAAGGTAAGGACTTAGTGCACTTGTCTCCTGAGCTGGGCATCCGCCTGCGCCGCCGGCCATTCACGGCGGGGATCTCGTAGGGCTGGTAGTACCGACTCCGGCCTTTGTACACCCGCGAGGAGCGCGCGAGGCCCGCGTCCAGCTGTCTGGAGCGCAGGGAAGGCACGGCTTCCCCCTTGCCCTCCTCGCCCCCCGAGCACTTCTGGGCCAGCTTCAGGAGTTCCTCCCCCGTGGTGAAGCCCACCAGATAGTTGGAGTCCATGTGCAGGATCTGGTAGCCCGACACGGTCCGGCGCATCGGGGAGCAGGGCGTGCTGGAGCAGCGCGGCTTCTCGGCCTCCGCCTTCCCCGGGGAGCTCGCCTCGGCCACGGGCAAGGGCAGGGTGCTCAGGCTACTTCTGGGCTCGCCATTGATATCTACTTCCATTTTAGGCACCAGTCTGTGCGCTCCTACAAGGAAACAGACCCGGATTAGAGAGAGGGAAGGCACAGAACATGGGGCCAGCTGCGACTTCGGCGAGGACGATCGACTGATTCCCATGCAAGGGCAGCGAACGGTTCGGTTCGCAGCAGGCCTGAAGGGACCACCAGCTCTGAGCCTCAAGAACCCCAGGGCAGGCTCGGAGCATGCCCCCAAGACCAGGAAAAGGTCCGGATGGAGTAGCAAATAGAAAACCAGCCACAGCAGTACTTCTCCATTCAACCACGCACACTTGCTCCTCCCTGCGAGGATAAGCAAACCAAACACGGATATCAAGCAAATAAAAGCAATCACAGGGCCAGGCCTTGGGGCGCAGCAGGTTAAGTTGCCCATTGAGACTCCTGCATCGCTGATCAGAGTGCCTGCATCAAGTCCCGCCTCTGCTTCTGACCCAGCATCTCGCTCACATTAACCCTGGGAGGCAGCAGACGGTGGCTCCAGGGCTTGGTTTCCTGCCACTCCCCATACTTGGGTTCCCAACCAGAGCACAGTTCCTGGCTCCTTCCTTCGGCCTGGCCTCACCTAGCCCCAGCTAATGCAGGCGTTTGGGGAGTGATCAGCAGATGTGAGGTCTCTGTCTCTCTGCCTTTCAAATAAATAATCTTTTAAAAATAAGTAAATTGATTAAAAGAAAAAAGCAAACTTAAAAGTTATCATGCAAATTTGATGAGAATCCAGTGGGCATCCACATCGGCACATGAGGCGTGCCCACCTCATACCTACCTACCATATCAGCCCACTACTCCTCTTCTGGGAAAGAAGACAAAAAAAATCCACAAAATATTTCTGACTTTGAAGTTATATTTTCCCATCATTTAATTAAAAATAAGTACCTAGCTCTTCACATCTGCAATTCTTTCCTATTGTGTTTACAAGGCATATGAGAAAATTGATTCTGTTGATCAATTTCTTCAACCAATCCCATTGAGACCTAGAAAATTATTTTTAGGGCATGCAGGAGTCTTCCCCAATGAATTATTTAAGGGAAACCATTTTGTGGTTTAAAAGGTAATCTTAAATATGTCAATGTTAATTTTTAACATTAGAAATAAATAAAACATCAAGTGTCATTGTACATGATGATTGATATACCATGATTTGACAGTTGGCTTTGTAACATCACATGACAGTGAAAGACAATTCACAATGAATACTAATACTGCTCCTTACAATGATCACATTACAGAGGTTGGGCAAACCCCGCTGACTGGAAGTGCCACCAATAATGGCTAGGTTCCTGGAAAGTGGCAGATAAAAGAAAATACCTAGGGCAACAGTATGAGAATCATTTTTTTTTTCTACCTGATCTTCCATTGAAACCACCCAGGTGCATCAAAAAGTTTGTGCAAAAATAGAATTGAAACATCAATTTTGGTGCAAAAACACTGACACCCATGCATAGCTTCTTCATAATAGGACTTCGGGGAAGCCCCTTGAAGACTGCTCGGTGTGAAGTAAGTCCCTCAGGTACTAAACACAGTACCAAGTGCTGTAAAGTTGAAAAATTTACTGAAAAAGCTTACTCACGCAACTCTTCTTAAAAACCTTGTTCAAGAGAGTTTAAAATGTACAAAAAAAAAAAAAAGTGAAATACTCCAAAGAGTTCCCTGTACCCTACACCCAGCTTCCCCTGCTGTAAACATACTGTTAACACCTTATATTACTATATCTGGGACAATCTAATCCTTAAGGAATCTTTGTATGAAACAACCATTTCCTAATTGAACCATTTCCTAGTTTGGATACTCACTTAAATCCAAAGAAATCTAGAAGCAAAAACACAACTAGAACTTCTTGCAGGTCCTACTTTTCCTCCTTGGAAGACTGTGCATCCCCAGGTGCCCTCCTGAGCTCACTAGGACCCACCGCACACACAACCGGAAATAAGCGTTCCTAACAATTCTGCAGATAGAGCAAATGCCAAAGGGACCCACTGACTTCCTCTGAACCTCAAATTCTTCCCAGTTTTCATTTAGCTGGGAGACCCTAGTTCCCCGACGTTTCTGGATTTGTGGGAATCAGCTTTATCGTATTTTACTGATACAAAAACAAGTTTTATTTGATTGTGAAATTAATGTCTTCATTGATAGAATCAGGATAGGTGACTACCAGCTAATCTGATATGCATAAAATAAAATTTTAGGCCGGCGCCGTGGCTCAACAGGCTAATCCTCCGCCTTGCGGCGCCGGCACACCGGGTTCTAGTCCCGGTCGGGGCACCGAATCTGTCCCGGTTGCCCCTCTTCCAGGCCAGCCCTCTGCTGTGGCCCAGGAGTGCAGTGGAGGATGGCCCAGGTGCTTGGGCCCTGCACCCCATGGGGAGACCAGGAAAAGCACCTGGCTCCTGGCTCCTGCCATCGGATGAGCGCGGTGCGCCGGCCGCAGCGCACCGTCTGCGGCGGCCATTGGAGGGTGAACCAACGGCAAAAGGAAGACCTTTCTCTCTGTCTCTCTCTCTCACTGTCCACTCTGCCTGTAAAAAAAAAAAATAAATAAAAAAATAAAATATAATAAAATAAAAATAAAATTTTAAAGGGCCACATGAAGCCTCATCAAATGTTTATCATCAAATGACAAATGAATCCTTTCTTTCTCACTGTCTGGGTAGCTCAGGGAATGCACAAAGCACAAGAGGACATACCCCAGGCCTCCAACCTACACAACCTGACAGCAGCTATGGGCAGCAACTGCTTTTCCATACTGCATCCTTGAGAGACAAGGAGAGGAGAGTAAATGAGGCTGAAATACCCAGGGCCATGGGGTAAACAGTGGGCACAGGCAGGTGCACCTGATGCCACTCCCAGAGCCGTTGACACTCAAGCAGGCTATTCCCACTCACAGAGATACTGGGCTAGGTCTCTTGCAGATCTGACATGGCACGACAGCCCACGGGGTTCTGCCAACCACCTTACTGCATTCTCTTTCAGTATATTATAAACTTCCTAAAAATCCATGAGTTCAGACCCTACCAATTCTGAATTTGGCCATAATCCATACAGAAATTAGCCTGAAACTCATCCCTGTTGCTATAAGGATAAAAACTGTCATGCAAGTTACTAGTCCAGAAACTCACAATAAAGACGAGGAGGCACAGGCTCCAGTGGTCACCACGGCAGGCCTCTGGTCTAACAGACATGAGTTAAGATGCCCACATCCCTCACCAGAACACCTAGGTCTGAGCCCTAGCTCCACTCCTGATTCCAACTTCCTGATAACGCAGACCCCGGGAGGCAGCAGGTGATGGCTTGAGTCGTCGAGTTCCTGCAACCCACATGGGAGACCTGGACTGGGCTCCTGGCTCCTGCTTCAGCCTGACCCAGCCCTGGCTACTGCGAGCACATGACGAGTGACTCAGCCTCTATCAGTTTCCGTGTGTCTGCACACCTGCTTCTTAAATACATGAGAAAACAATTTTAGAAAGTTTGTGCCAACACTAAGCCAATCCTGCTGCACCAAGACAGACCATGAGGAATTCTTAGAATCTCTCAGGGGTAGGAATAAAGTATGGCAGGATGCAAAGTTCAGAGAAAGAGGTAGAAATGATGCATTAGGTAGCAAGTAAGTACTTGGAAAATTTTAAAAGTAAAGAAAGGTAAAAAAAAAATGTATAAAGTTCAAAATCTGACGTGACAGGCAGTAGACACTACTATCCCATAACCATCATCAGTGCCCAGTAAGTTTCCAGTAACCAAGAATACTTGGCAAATAGCACCTGGTAGAACCACTCCAACAAGAGCGTCAGGCATCTGCCTGGGAGACAATATTTAACTAAGTAGAAGAAATGGATGCGGCCTAAACCAAGCAGTCTATTGTAAGAAAGCTCCCACATGGTACTGAGGTGGACAACACACTCGCTCAGAGCAGAAGACACTACTTACGCAGGAAGTTAAAGAAAGACGCATTTCTTCCTTTGATAGCAGTGTTTAACCTAGCGACGGATGCCCATGCAAATTTCTGAGTCAGAGTCTCAGCACACTGGCACATGAGAAGGCTCCTTTGAAATACTGTGCACAAAGCTGCTACCTGCTCACCCTCTGATGTGCAATCTCAAGAGCCAGAAAACAGTTCGCCCTTCGCAGCCATTAAGCATCCGTACTTCTGCTCCGAACAACAAGCAGTGTCCTAAAACCAGGGGCTCCTGGAGGTGACGTCACACGTCCCCGCCGCGAGCGTGGCCAAGGACATCTGCATGCAATAGCATGAAGGGGGAAAGCAGGACCGTGGCAAACTTCGTGCCCTTTTGTACGGCAGCCTTTTCAAGGAGATCTGTCCCTTTGAAAGAACACCCACTGCGTGGCCCTGGGAAAGCAGCGTGGGGGGGGGGGGTGTCATGAGTACCCAACATATGCCCATTCTTCACTGTCACGGAAAACACAAACTTTCTATGCAACCGATATCCTGGTATTTCCCAACTGGACTTCAGTACTAGGGCAGGGGCCTGAGAGCTACTGGGGAATCAGCTTTGTCAAAGGTTATTTTCTAAAGGGGCAGAAACTGTTCAGGTACTGCCCCACAAAGGAGGAGGGGTCCGGGTACCCCCAAATGCAGGAATTCTGCCACAAAAGGGATGATGCTGAGGGCAGTTAGAACAGTTTCCAAGTCAACACACCAGGGTACTTCAAAGCTCGTGGAAACTGGAAGTAAAAGATGAGTATATTTTGGTGCCAAAAAATTTTTCAAACCCACTCATCGTTTTTCATAACATGCATTTCCCATGGACTTTTGGGGGACTCCTCAGATCGGGGTATGTGGGTGTCCATTATTTACCCCCAGCAAATTTTCAGATTAAAAGGCATTGATCAGGGAGTTCAGCTATGATGACTGCAATTAGAGATGCCTTGTGTTCAATCATTCATTCTCCAGGTTGTAACTGAGAAAAAAAAAACTGCTGATGGGCTTGTTACTTTTAATAAAGCCATTTATAAGTCAGCATTCTGTTTCAAAATCTACAATAAATCTTGTTTTGGGGAAGGGGCTTGTATTTGGCCTCGCAGTTGGGACAACAGTGGGACACCCGCATCCCACATCAGCAGGTCTGAGTTCAATGCCCACCTCTGCTCCAGAGTCCAGCATCCTGCAAACATGGATCCTCACGGGCAGCAGTTAAACTGGGATCCTGCCATCCCAATGGGAGCCCTGGATTGGGTTTCCAGCTCCTGGCTTCAGCCCTGGATCAGCCACTGCAGGCATTTGGGGAGTGAATGAGCAAATGGGAGCTCTCTCTGTGTCTGTCTCTCTCCAGTTAATTAACTAATTAATTAAACCATGTATTCAAAAAAAGCATACTGCCAAGATAAAGAATTACAAAGCACCCCCGGAAATATTACTGCCAAGGATGCAATACACGCACTACTTCCAGTTCATCAAAAAGAAAAAACTGTGAATCAAGAAATCAAGTCCAACGCTAACGCCCCCATTCCAGACCACTAAGAATCAGAGATCCACAAAACCCTTCCTGCTTCCATGAATGCCTTTCATACACAGTTAGCCCACCCCAAGAGCTCTTCCAGGCCAAGCGCAGCCTTTATAACCCCCTTTCCCTCGCAGAGAGTTCCTATCGTTTTTCTTTCCCCTCTAACATGGTCCAATAATTGCTGCTACTTTTAAATTGTTTTAGAAACCTGGAAAAGCTACACTTGCACACTGAAAGACAGCCAATCCAAACACTGCATAATGATGGCATGTGAAACACAAATTCACTCTTCAGCGCCTACCAATGTGAGGCACATCTAGAGGGAATCCCAACTTTTGTTCCAGTGTAGCGTTCCTTTTCCTGTTCCCTTAGAAATGTTGGAACAATAATTAAGTCACTGCTTGGGATGCCTGCATCTCACATTGGAGTGAATGGCTCCTGTTCTGGCTGCTGTGCTTCCAATCTAGTTTCCTGCTAACTCGCACTCTGGGAAGCAAGAGGTGATGGCTCAAACTGGGTTGCTGGGTCTCTATCATCCACACCTGGACAGATGTCCAGGCTCCTGGCTTTGGCTCTACCCAACCCTGATTATCATGGGCATTTGAGGAGTGAACCAGTGGATGAAAAATGGAGTGTGTGCTCACTTCTTTTCACAGTGAAAACATGTAAGTGCATACATACACACACACACACACACACATTTATCCAAGAAAATCCATAAGTAAAAGTGTTGAGTCAAAGAATACGAGTTTCTTAAGAATTTTATAGCAACCACCACAGAGCTTTAAATATGCTTTTATTTTTATAAGAATATATTTATGACTTCATAAAACTAAAAATCAATGTGAATCCTTTTAAAAGTTACAAGAGAGTGCTTGGTTCTCCGTGATGGCTCATGAAGAAGAACCAAAGATGGAAAGCAGATAATGGGCCCAGAGGAAAATGTGCTCTGTTTTCCCAGAGATAAAATACATCAAAAGGGCAAGATGTCCAATTCTCTCACACTATGTCCCCTTGCAACCCTTACATTTCTCTTATAAAGTAATTTAAAAACTAAATGCAAATCCCCTCATAAAAAGGGGAAGATAACATTTGTGTGTGTGTGTGTTTATATATATATATATATATATATATATATATATATATATATATATATATATACAGAGTGCATGTTTTAAGCACCAGCTACAACAAGCAATACCCCAACATGAGCGGTACGGCTGAGACTACAGCAAGCAGGTGCGAGCCCCAGAATGCACACAGAGGACGCAGGCCTGCTGGGAGCATACCCAGAGACTCCGGCCTGTATGGACCATGCACAGCTCTGCCCACTGGCCGTCCCATACCCTCAGCGCCAAGAGCAGTCTTTGGAAAACAGAACCTAGAGGCCTTAACTTCTTAGATCAGCTCTGAAAACAACTAATAAGTTTTACAACTGCTACACAAAGAAATATTTTCTGAGAAATATCACATTTAGGGATTTATTTTAAAGGCAGACATTAAAAAAAAAACCTCACCTCTAGTGATCAAAATATGGCTTCATATGCTTTAACTGTTTTTAACAACTTACGGCAATATCATGTAAGAGAAAACTGATAAAAACAGAATGACCTTAAATACCAGTACATAAAATGTAATTGTGTTAACAAACTTCTTTGCAAGAGGTACCTGAAATGAACCATTCCAAACAAAACTGGGGACTCCTAGAAGTAGTGATATCTAGAATCACCTCCTTAAAAAAAAAATGGTTGTTTATATTTTGTTTTCATCTACCTGAAAGAGCAACAGAGAGATACAGAGTAAGGAAAAGGGGGGTTAGTGGGTGGAGCAGGGAGAGACAGAGAGAGAGAAAGAGATCAATCCATCTTCTATCCCCTGGTCTACTCCCCAAACGCCCACAATGGCCAGGACTGGGCCACATCAAAGGCAAGGGGCCCAGAACTCCCTCTTGGTCTCTCAAATGGCTGGCAGGGGCCCAAGCACCTGAGCCATCACCTGCTGCCTCCCAGGGGCACTAGCAGATGCTAGAACATAAGTAGTGTAGCCAAGACTCAAACCAGGACACCAATATGGGATGTGGGCACCCCACTGTGCCACAAATCCTGTCCCTAGAATCATCTAGCTTTAATGTCGGAACCACCTTAGAGGTCACCTACCTGGACCTCCACTTCCAGTGATAGAGGACACTGGAAACACGGGGCCATGAAGGCAGAGGCCTGTGTAGCGCCCTGCAGGTAGCCATTGGCCATAGCTACAGCCCAGGTCTCCCAGCTCCTGTCCTGCACTCCAGGACTCCAGTAAGGAGCTCCCAAAGCTGTCCAGACATTGAATGCATCCAAGAAGCTTCTAGAAACACTGATGTCTATGTCATGCTCCCCCCACCCTCTCCCCCACCCCCCAGATTTGTGATTTAACTGGCCTGGAGTTCAGCCTGAGCTCTGAAATTCATTTTAAAAGATCCCAGGTGATTCTAACTTGCATCCAGGATCGGGAGCGTGTCAGAGAGATCTCCGACAGAATTCACTCCTCAAAGTTCCTGCCTGGTGGGTGGACATAAGTTCTGCTTCCTTCCAAGTGCTAACAGCCTAGCTCTAAGAACTGCCAGTGTGCTGTTTCAAAATCAGCGTGGCCTGAAATTCTCTGCTAACCAAACTGGCAAAAACGGGATATGAAATAAAAGTCAATCTGTGCTCACTGGCAGTCAAGCCTCTTTCATCTGCACACACACTTTGGTGTGGTTATTTAAGCTACTTGTAAGTGTCTGTCAGGTACACCCACTTTGGCAACTGCTTATACAGTTGAAAAAATGGGGCCAGCACTATGGAATAGCAAGTAAAGCCACTGCCTGCAGCACAGGCATCCCATATGGGTACCGGTTCATGTCTGGGCTGCTCCACTATCCAGCTCCCTGCTAATGGCCTGGGAAAGCAGTGGAAGATGGCCAAACCGCTTGGGCCCCTGCACCTGCGTGGGAGACCTAGATGAAGCTCTTGGTTCCTGGCTTTGGCTTGGCCCAGTGCTGGCTGTTGTGGCCATCTGGGGAGTGAACCAGCACATGGAAGATCTCTCTCTCTCTCTTTGTCTCTCTCCCTGTAACTGATTTTCAAAATAAATAGATAAATCTTTTAATATATATATATATACTATCAAGTTGAATAAATGCTTACTAAACTACGCAGACTTGCCACTCCTAGGCACTTACCCACAAAAATAAATATGTAAGAGGGAAATTTTTTAAATTCATGAAAAATGGAATTGAAAGACAAAGTTAATTTTGTCACAGAAAATTCTGAAATCCGCCTGTAGTTTCTGATAGTGCACTTTTTCCGTCACTTTGTGAAGAGCCTTCCTGTGTCCACACAAAGACCTGCCCATGACTGATTGTAACAGCTTCATTCAGTATCACCAAACACTAAACCACGGTGTTCCTCAATGGGGACAAACTTTTGAAACTGTGTAATTTCAGAATCAGAAGACATCTTATTGGCCAAGCAGTGTATGTTTGATCACCTCCAATGTCCGTTAACTCACTAACTCTTAAGCAACTCATTTCAACGCTTAAAGGTCTGCCAGCATGTTGCTTATCTGCTTATAACTCAGTGTGTGCATGTGTCCACACAGATGCACAGAGCTGGAGAAGTGGATACAGACACACATATAAAGGCAGTTTCTACCCATGCTCCTACTTCCGTGCCTTATTTCAAGTGGGTGAGTTAGCAACCTAGCCTGACTGTTACTTATTCAATATCCTTATCTGAAAGAACTTTGTACTTACAGTTTTCAACCTTCTTGCTCTTTTCCTCAAACTGGAAATTCTAGTAGTGCTTGCATTTTGATAATCTCTTAAATGGCATTTTCATAAATTTGACAGGCTGCATCTCCTTAATGAAACTAAAATGTTTTCCCCTCCTTGAATCACTACTCAAAGGCTGACTGCTAATTTGAAAATCCCTTATCAGAAAAATCTGCTTCTTCCAAAGCCTATGGCCTCTCTGGGTAATTCATAGCAAAGACCTACCAAGATATCAACTACAAAGACGTCCCAAAGTACAGACTTGCCCTAATAATAGGGTTTCGAAAATCCTGAAGAGCTGCAACACATCACTACTAACATTGTTTCCCCCTTCAAAGACTTGGGACAAGTATCAGCACAGACACACAGCTGACACACTGAGAATACACAACTACAGGAAGACAACAACACTGCATGTTGTTGACAGTTTAAATTCACGGTGTGATGAAGCAAATGCCACGATTCCAGTGAAACAGCTACACATCAGAGTGAAGATGCTCCCTTGAACCACCTGTTAGCCACCAATTATGCATCACACCAGAAAACAGAAATATTTAGAAACTATTTTACTAACTTTTAATGTTTCCCCAAATAACAGCAACAGCCTCTAACTACTAGATATTCTCAAATACTCTCCCATAAAATCACCTGAATATGGCAGGAATTAAAAAAAAAAAAAAACTTCTCAAAGAATTAAACATCTCAAGTAAAATGATAGCAAATTGCAACCCACCGCTAAAACTTTTGTAATTGCAGTCTGTATATGAGCAACAATCCAATGACAGTCCACATTCACCTATTTACGTCAGCCTTAAAACACATTATGGTATTACGCTCCCAGATCTGAATAACAAACAGAAAAAGCAAAACACAACTCACCAGACTAAATCCCCGAAGACGTCACTGTACAATTTCCAAAGAGTCCCCAGGGAATGCAGGCATAATAATTTTTCTGCTCTACTCCAGATACTAAACATGAAATACAAAAATACACCTTTAATTTGACAAGCAACACAACTTATTAAGCAATTATAACTGCAAAACAGGATGAAGCCAGCAGGAGGTACTCCCACCACCTATCAGCTACCCGAATTAGTTCAGTTAAAGCGATTTTGAACTTGTTCAGCCGAATCAGTCTTCACACATTGGATGTGCTGTATTTTGCTGCTTACATTCTACCTAGAGACTAAGAGTAGTTCACTGGGCTAAATATAGAGGCCAGAAAGTAGGGGTTGAAGTGCTGGTTTCATCATCCCAGTCCTACCCATGCGTTCCAGTTTCACAGTACTCTCTTGGCAGGAAACAGCGCAGAGCCCGGGGTCAAGGGAAGGGTTCCATCTCTGGCACTCTGCCTCGTGACCTCGCAAACACAGCAGTCTTTACAAGAAGACAGGGGTTCTCTCCACCCTGAGACAGTTGTTATGTGGAGCCAGCAAGACAAGGTAGGAATTGTGCTCCGCATGTTGCAGTCCTTTACCAATGGGGAATGTTACAATTAATCTTTGGAGACCATTCACTGTTAGCTCAGCACAGCAACAAGAGAAATCCTTCCTGAAGATTGCCTTAAGGCCAGTGATTGGAAGGCCTGGGCTGTGGCTTAGTGGGCGAAATCTGCCTTTGTGGTGCCAGGGAATGCTGTTCTAGTCCCAGCTGCTCCCCCTCCAATCCAGCTCCCTGCTAATGCACCTGGGAGAGCAGTGGAGGATGGCCCAAGTGCTTGGGTCCCTGCAACTGTGTGGGGGGCCTGGAGGAAGCTCAGGCTCCTGACTTCTGATTGGCCCAGCTCAGGCCACTGTGTCCCTTTAGTGAGTGAACCAGAGCATGGAAGATTTCTCTCTCTGCTCCTGCAACTCTGCATTTCAAATAAATAAATGTTGTTGCTTTTTTTAAAAAAAAAGAGAGCGAAAAAACACTATAAAAAAGAAAGAGAGAATTGGGTGTGTATGTTTGGTGCTGTGGTTAAGAGGCCACTTGGGTTCCCATATCCCAGTCCTAGCTTCCTGCTAACATGGGAGGCAGCAGGTAAAAACTTACATGGCTGAGTCCCTGATACCCACATGGGAGGCCTGAATTGAGTCCTTGGTTCCTGGTGTCAGGCATTTGGGGAATGAACCAGCAAAGAGGAGCTCACTTGTTCTCTCGTCTTTCCAATGAATAAAATTTTTTAAAAAATTGAAATTTAAAAAAAGAGAATGACTCACAAAAACACCTCTTGTGCTCCTTCATGATAATAACCCTGCCCAGGGTTTCCAGCATCCCCTGTTTGGCCTCCCTTTGACCTGGGGAGTTCCTATGTACGAATCTCGCTTTCTCTCTGCCTCCCCGGCTCACTGAGTGCCTCTGCCCAGACCAAAAAAATTCCCCACAGTCCTTTGCACCTGTAAGGATCTCTTCGGTTTCTGGTGTTCTGATGTGTTCAGCTCAGAAGGGAGGGACTCAGTGGAACCCCAGGGGATTTGATTTAGCCACACAGGTGCCCAGAGGCTGAGAGGTGGCAACAGCACTGAACATGGCTCTCCCAAGCGGAGACAAACAGCAAGGGACCAGCAAGGAGTCGATCACTTCACCGCCCTTCCTGCCAGTATACAACAGCTGGATCCAAAGGCAATAGATCATCACCCTGCGAAAGGTACTGGATTCCTCAGCTGCAGACACTGGAAGGAACTAACACAGTAAGAGCGGTCTTTCCTAGAAATCAGCATTTGCATCTGCCTTAGAATTTCTTTAATAGTTTTTACTACTTATGTGGATACCAGACGCTCTCTGTCACTGTTTTTGCCACTGACGCTGTATTTCCAAATTGGGTAAGCAAGAAACCTGGATAATTAAGACTTGGCTCGAGCACACCAATAAAGCCTCTGGTTTTCACATAAAGTAAACTGTAAAACCTAATCATATATTTTTTTTTTAATTTGGCTACCAGGAAGAATATCCTCAACACCGCTGTTATAAAGTTCATACTGATTTCTTCAGTTAATGGATTTTTAATGGAAGGGAATTTTAAAAACTAGTGTTTTTAAGCATCTTTTCTATGCTAAAAGCTATGCACAGTTTATTTCACTTAATCTGAACTTCTCCACAAGGAGAATATAATCCTCCCTCTTTTAAAGTGTTCAATTGAATACTACTTAACTGACATAGTGCTGGAGTCAGAGACCCAACTGGTGTGACTCCCAGGACCACTCATTTGTCCTCTTTTTGTTTTTTTAAGATTTATGTATTTACTTATTTGATAGGCAGAGTGACAGAGCCAGAGCGAGCGAGAGCAGGGTGAGAGACAGAGAGTCATCTTCCACCTGTTGGTTCGCTCCCTAAATGGCCACAACAGCCAAGGCTGGTACAGGCCAAAGCCAGGAGCCTGAAACGTCATCTGGTCTCCCACGTGGACAACAGGAACCCAAGTACTTGAGCCAGCGCCTGCTGCCTTCCCAGGGGCACATTAGCAAAGAGCTAGATTGGCGAGTCAGCAGGACTCCAACAAGGGATGTCGAGTAGGGCTGACCCTGCCCCACTCACCTGGCTTTATACCTGTGTGGCCTCTGCTCAGTGGTGAACCTCTGTGGACAGCCTCTCACACAAGATCATGTTCTGGAAAATGTACATCAATTTCTACAAATCAAACCCCACGTTAAAGGTTCAGGGAGGCACTTTAAAAGTTTTACAGCTCATTTATGGAATGCTTGGGGGAAGACGTGTTTACTAGCTGTGGTCTTCCTACTTGTTACTTGTTGAATGTTATGGTTAGTGATAAATTAAACCTGTGAAGACATAGTGGATTAAAAGTATGTCTGCAAAAACTGATGAAGAGAAGGGGTGGGGGGAGACTGAGAAAAGTGTGGTTGTCTTCTCAGAACTGTAACTGTAGAATGGGTAAAATCTGCTCTCTTTACATTATTTCCAGCTTGATTTAAAGGTACATAGTACAAAATCCTTTTATATCATCAACTTGTCCTCTTAAGAGGTTAGTTTTCTTTTTAAAAGAAATCAAAATTACAATGCAGAAAAAAAAGTGTATCAACCAATTCTTGTCGGTTATACACTTCAATGCCCAAAGCAGCTATGCATATCACATTATTTTCCAGGGCTACATCTACCGAAAAGTGAGACAGATTTCACTTTATATTTTTAGAAATGTACACTGAAAATCAGATAGAAGAAACTTTGCATGTCTTAAGTATTGTTAAAAAGGCTTACATCTCATTCCAGCTTTCATATAACATGCCCTGTGCATTTTGGTGAGAAATAATTCGTAAGTTTTTTAATGCATTGGGAAAATATTTATACTTTCATTTTTTCAACACCCAAGGAAAGAAATCAACTGAAAACCTCATCTGGATCTGCAATGCTGGGAACCTTAATGAAATCACCCAGCCCGAGCCTGTGATGTGGAAGTCTAGGAAACGGTTGGTAATTTCATAGTAAACAAAGTGTAGTAACTGATTATCCCTGTTATGTCAGTGCCATGCCAAAAATAGAGCGCAGCCACACAGGCCAAGGGAGGAACACCAGGGAACCCAAGGGCCAGAGCTCCGTTCCTCCTCTCTCTTCTACGCATTCCTGACGTGACTTACAGTTTGCTGTGTAGGCGAGTGCTATCCCTGTATGTGTGCTAAGAAAGGGAGGATGATAAAGATGGGGAAAGATAAAATTAAAAGAACAAGGCAAGAAATTAGCATAAGAATATACCTTCCTTAAGAATTAGCTCTAGGGGCAGGTGTTTAGTGTAGTGGTTAGGATGCCACTTGGGGGTCAGTGCTGTGGTACAACAGGTGGTTAACCTGCCTCCTGCAACACTGGCATCCCACATGAGTGCTGCTTCAAGTCCTGGCTGCTCCACTTCTGGTCCTGTTAATCTTCCTGGAAAAGCAGCAGAAGGTCGCACAAGTCCTTGGGGCCCTGTCACACAGGTGGGAGACCTGGCTGGAGTTCCAGGGTCCTGGCTTTGACCTGGTCCAGTCCTAGATGTCTGTCTGTCTGTCTGTCTCTCTCTCTCTGTTAACTCTGCCTTTCAAATAATAAATCTTTTTTAAAAATGCCACTTGTGACACCTGCATCCATACATCTATACAGGAGCACACGGGTTTGTGTCCCGGAGTCCTGGGTCCACTTCAAGGTTCCTGCTAATACACACTAGAGGAGTCAGCAAATGATGGCCTGTCCCTGCCACCCACATGCAGACCTAGATTAAGTTCCCAGCTCCTGGCTCCCTGCTTTGGCCTGGCCCAGCCCTGTCTGCTGTAAGCGTCTGAGGAGTGAACCAGCACATGGGAGACTTGTCCGTCTCTGTCTCTCTGCCCTTCAAGTAAATAAAATGTTTTTTAAAAAAGAATTACCTGTGAAAGAATGAATTACAAAATTACTATAAGAGTTTTATCCTTGTAACAATGAAACTATTTTAATATAAAAGTCCCAAAAAACTATACTTTTCAAATACCTATACACGCTTGTATACTACTGTAAAAATCTATAGCCTCGTGATTTGTTTTGAACATGAAGGCTTAGAAGGGCAGCAATGGCTCTCCTCTGCCAACAGTCACCAAGTAGGGGAGGAGCCACATGAACGGTTCAGAAGCTATACACCTGTTACCTAGAAACACAGACTGACGGCGACAGAGCAAATGTGATAGAACATAACACTTCCAGCTATGAGAAGCCGCCACGAACAGCAAGTCCTGGGACGTCACAGAAAGTCCTGTGAAAACAGGACAAATTAAGCACAACCAAGAGCTCCCCACAGACCTCTGGACAGGGAAGTGAGGGGTGCCTGAGCCAAAAAACACTCAGCAATCAGCTACAAATGAAGCTTCCACAGATAGCAAAGTTTGCAAACCGCAGCTAGCAAGTGTGTCAAATTTCTCAGGCAAGGTGACAGACACTATCATAGGCCCAGAAGAACATCCTTCAGCTGTGGGGTCACCATGTCTGGTCCAGGTCCATTCCCCATATTTACTTACGGCCATCGCTCCAAAGGGTCGCAAGTATATTGTGTGGCAATTAGGTTGTCTACTCAAAAGTATAGAGGCCATTGATTTTTTAAAAAGAAACACCCTTTGGTCTGCACAGTGCCTCTGCATACAGATGTGAGGTATTTGTCTGTGAGTGAATCATTCAACCACTCAGTTATTCACGTCCCCACCGAGAAGTTCAACAATATTTCTTGGGCCAAATATAAAGAATAAAGAATACAGTCTGAGACCAGGTGCAAGACAGAGCCACGGAAATACGTAAATCTAATACATACAACAGTAGATTTGAATGGCACCAGGAACCCGGAAAAGAGAGAGTTTGCCCCAAAAGATAAAAAAGATCCACACGGACATGTTCAGTTCCACAAAACACCTCTCTCCCCAAAAAAGCTATAAATCTCAGGCTTCAGCACAGATCCACTAACAAAATCCCAAGTAAAAAATTAACATCCCTTACAACTCCTAATGTTATAAATACAAAGGCCGGCACGCCCTTCTGGATTCTGGTAAATAAATCCTACTGATAGTTAAAGATGCTCTTCTGGAAAGCATGATAAATTTTAGGCAAAGAAATCAGTAGACTACAAGAACAAGTTCGAATTCTAGCTTCTAAAACATGAAAGAAAAAGAATCAGGTAGCATTTCTCAAAGTGACCACGAATGGACCAATAATGGAAAAGCACTTGGAAAAAATTCCATTCATACCAGTGAAAATATTTTGCAATCACCAGCTTTACTCTCTACTCTGAAAACAAGTGTAAGAGAAATGGATCAAAACACTTCTCAAATAACAGAACACTGAGCAGAAATGAAATGATTTAACTGTCCAAGCACAACTCACAGTGCAAAAATGCTTAGCTGTACTTACACCCTCACCTGCAAGGTTCCTGTTAAATAATCTTACTTTATTGTTTGTCACTTGTAAAAACAAAATTATCAAAGGTTTCGAGGCACTGCTAAGTAGGGAGTGACTTTTCTAAAACCATCCTTGACCTCACAAACAGATCATTAACCTCACCAACGTGGGAAGACATTGCCATAATTGGTTCAGTAAGACAAAAATGTGTTTCTTTCTAGTATCAGTTCTTTGAATAGCAACCCCCTTAAAAATCGCAGCATTCATTGCCTTTCCATTTCTGCTAGTAAAAATTAAGCCCAGGTTACTAATAGCTTCGTGTGAAGTCATCCTTCTACTTTTAGAAAAATACTCAGTGTCACTGCAGATGGGATTGACAGTAACTGTCTACACACAGTCTTCACAAGAAATCTGCCTCTTAGGAAGCATGGTCAAAACAGGCCAGGTGTCCCAGGTGGGACTGGCCAGCCCTCCAAGCAAAAACTTAAAACCAGATTTTCGTTTTCATAGCCTGGTGACAAAATCAAAGTTCTCTTTGGGAGAAATGAGCGACACCCCTGTCCCACTCCCCCTTCCAACTACAAATTAGCAAAGAAATTTTAAATCATGTATGTCAAGTTCTATTATTCCTAGTGTTCTAAGGATTCTGAGTGAATATTAAAATAGCTCTGTGAAATACAGAGAAAAATAAGCAAATTCTTTGACTGTTTTCTAAAGTCACTAAATATCGTATATTCCAGAACAGTAACTACTACAAAGTCTCATTTGTAATTAAATAAGCTACAATATTGGCAAAAGCATACTCCCTACACCAGTTCTTATCAAATTAAGAGGACCCTAAGCTGATCACCTCTTACATTTCATCCTGTCCATTTTGTTTCTAACCCACACAGTTACATAATAAAGGATATTGAGAAATCTGCGATTAAATATAAAAGTTTAAGCATCAATCGTAGCTCTGAACGAACACAGTAGTAACAGATTCTGCAACAATAACCAGTACCGTATTTTGAAATGTCTGGGAAAACAAAACTTTGGAGAGGGGTCATTGCTATCTCCCAGGCAAGAGTGCATCCAGTTCCAGAGGGTTAGAAGACAAAGCAAAGACAACCCTCGGTTGTAAGGCGGCTCTTCGAGAAAAACCACGTAAAATAAAACGTCTGGGAGGGTCTGCTGGGAGGCAAGCCCTCGGTAAGACGCTCGGGCTCCAGTCTCCCTGATTATTACAAAGTTCCTGGCGCCAGTGTTACCTGCGCACCACGCCACCCGCACGCACGCACCCGAATCTTCGCTCCACACAAAATCCCAGCCCACCCGTGTGCAGACTGGCGTGGGTGGAGAAGCAGGGAGTCCCCTACGGACGTGGAACACTCGCAAGGGGAAAGGACGGGGCCATCACCGGCCGCCTGCGCGTCCCCACCGCCTTCCTGGCAGATTCGCAGATTCCACCACTAGAGAGAGTTTGGCAGCTTCACAATGGGGCCGCGCTGCCCAAGGTCCGCCCGCCCGGAAACCCCTTCCCTGCGCTTCCCACCCGCCCCGAAGTCCAGCCGCGACAGGTGGGGCGAGGGCGGGGATGCCCCCCACGACATCTGCTGCTTTCCATTCCGGCCAGCAGCCGGGCCCCGCACCGCACGCGGCCCGGCCGACGCGGGCGGCCTCGCCCCCAGGTGGCAGCGCGGGCAAGGACGGCCGCCGAGATAAGGCCCCGCGGGCTCGCCCCGAGACGCTATCTGGCTGGGCAGTCGCACCCTGCGCGCGGCCGGGCACGCAGCCAGGGGCGCAGCAGGCCCGGGGAGCAGCCCAGTCCCCCGAGGGGTGCCAGGCCCGCCGCCCCGCGGTGCGGGCACTGCAGCTGAGGGAGCCCGCGGCGCTGCACAGCGGCACAGGCGCTCCGAGTCGCCGAGCCCGCACCTCCCGGGCGAGCGCACGCCGCGCGCACACCCCCGCACACTCACTCACACGCGCTCTGCACACTCACGGCGTCTCGGGCCCCACCCCTGTGCCAGGAGCCGCGGGCTCCCCGCACCCCGCGCGGGCCCCACCCAGCTCACCAGTCCTCAGCTTCCCGCTCGGGTGCCCGGGCACCGGCCCGCCGAGGCCGCGGGGGACGCTGCAGCCGCCCCGCAGCCTCCCATCCCGGGGATCCCCGGCACCGCGCGCCTGGCCCGGACACGAGGCAGGGAGGAAGGGGCGGCGCCGTGACTGGGGCTGGCACCGGGGATCGGAGGCAGGGGGCAGCCCCCTCCCCACCCCACCCCCCAGCCATCCCTACCACCTTTGCTGCGGCACAAAAGGTTGCAGGCGGAAACGCCGTGCCCGTGCAACCTACCAGTGGCCCAGAGCTCCGCCGCCTCCGCCGAGCCCGGGGCCGCGGGCCCGGAGACGAGGGCGGGAGAGGCGCAGGGCTGCAGCGCGGAGATCCGGGCGGAGGCCGCCAGCCGAGCCAGCCGGGTACCCTGTCGGCTCCCACCGCGCTCGGCGCCGGCTACCGCCCCGCGTAGTCCCCGCCTCCTCCTCCACCTCCTCCTCCTCCTCCTCCTCCTCCTCCTCCGCCCGCCTTCCCGCCTCCTCCCTCTGGCTGCAGAGCCGCAGCCCGTCAGCTCTGAGCCCGCCTCCCGCTTCGCGCTCAGACACCCGGGGGAAGGGCGGGCGCGAGGAAGGCGCTGGAGAAACGGGAGGGGGGGGGGGGGGGTGCGATCGCCGAGTACGGTGGGCAGGGGGCGGCGCGGCACCCTCGCCCCAGGCCGAGCCCTGCGCCCCCACCGGAGAACTCGCAGGCCTGGGAGCGCTCCAGCGTCCCCGGTGACACGGTGTGCTGGGGTTTGCGATTGGTTAAGTCTCTGCTGAAAGGGCGCTCAGCGCCGAGAAGTGGAGAAATTACAATGTGCAGGGTCAGCTTAGAGAGCGACCGAATATCCGGAGAATGTGTGCGGGGTAGCGGGCGGGAGTAGGCTGCACATGCAGGTTCTGATTGGATTCACTATTTTTCGATCAGCAGAGACTTGATCTTTTCCATCCTGGTAAGAAATGATGTCCCTTGACAAGGTTTGCTTTTCTCACTTCAGGTGCATGCACTCTGCCAAATGGGTTCTGCTTAGCGAGAAGATAGTGGCTGACATCAATTTCACTCTCTTTATGCACAGCTGATAATTTCACCTCTCAACAATTCCAGGAAGAAGTAACTTATGCACCGCATTTTAAAGATGCAGAAAGTTTCGATAACATCAGCGAGGTCATGTACCCAGTAGGCGGCTGAGCTGGGTGTAGTACCCCAGGATTGTTTTATAGATGTTGGAAATGCTACCGGTCCAAAGCCAGCGAGTTGTACTTTGTTTTTAAAAAGTGTTTTATCCGAACATAAAACACAAAAATTTGGTGTGGATAAATACAATTTAAACAAGTCTTGAATTAAATCAGCATGTGTCCCTGATAATATGAAGACAAGTAAATAGGAAGGCATTTCAAAACATTTGCAGAAAATAGAATTAAAAGATTGTTTTTTTTTTTTTGGCGCTAGAAAAGTCTGAAATAAATGTGAATGCGGGGATCTCTAAAAGTTTATGGAATTTTTTACACCAAACTAAACATCTTTTAATTTCATTTTTCCCCAAACTTTGTTTTAAGATGTTTTCTTGGAAGGTAGAATGACAAAGGGAAGGAGAGAGAGAGATCTATCTGTTGGTTCAATCCCTAAAGGGTCACAATAACTCATGCTAGGCCAGGCTGAAGCAGGAACATGGAACTCCATCCAGGTCTCCCAAGTGGATGACGGAGTCCCAAGTATTTGGTCCAACATTGTTGCCTTCCCAGGTGCATTAGTAGGAAGCTGGACTGGAAGCAGAGTAGCCAGGACCCCAACTGGGAATCCCATATGGGATGCAGTTGTCCCAAGCGATGGCTTAACTGTGCCACAATGGCTGCCCCCCACAAACTTTTTGAAGTACCCTCTTATCAACAGCCCTTCTTCATCACGTGACTTTTGGGGCTCCCAAGCTGACATCTGTAGTACTCTTGAGGAGCCTTTCATTGTTCTCCAACAATTCTAGGAAATGTCATTAACTTTCTTCCAACACAGCTGTACAGCAGACCTTCGCAAACACAGTGGGTGTTGGATGGACCTCTTCTTTGCCTGAGTGAGTAGCTTAGGAGAACACACTGGAAGCTAGTTCAGGCTGTGATCTTCTTGACACAGGAGTGGATTGTTCTGATGGTGTCATTCTCATAAAAACCACCTCCAACGCCTTGTCTCTTTTATTTTCAGAAACTTAATTTCATTTTTGCCTATCTGAAATCTTACAAGCTTTTCAGAAGAATGCCTTGTACTTGCCCTTTGCTCCGAAAGTCTGCCAGTGTTCTTTGGCCAAAAGCAGTAAAGTTCCCATTTGCCTTTTAGTTTATTAGGCCCAACGCCTCTTCAGAAGGTTTTTTGTGTCTCCAAATTGCCTCCCTCCCTGGTGGTGCTCCCTGCTCGTGTCCTAGTCCTTGCCCTTCACCCAGTCACTTCTTGAGTGGTCACTTCTAGACTGTCGCAAAGAACCCCTAATCCACCTGTTCCCCGTCCAGGGATGCCTGGTGTTCCTTCATGTGTGGCCACATCGGACACATGTGTGTGTCAGCAAAAGACCAGACTGAGTTTTGTCTTAATGGGAAAGGGCGTGGGAGGCTGCAGAAGGCAGGCAGGGTGAGAGTGATGCTGAAGCTCTTCCTCGGGCATGTTTGTGTTCTGTGAGGATCTATTCACTCTGTAAAGACTGGCACACTTACAAAGGTTTAGGCCCAAATGCGGAGCAGGCCCTGGGATCGGGGGCTCAGGCACTCCATCTCAAACACCCTGCTGTGCAGGTTACCTCTTTGCATCCTTTCTGGAAAAATCACCTTAACACGTCATCGGACTGGGAGGGAATACATAGGCGTCAATAGGGACGCGTAGCAAACAGCATGGGAGAACAGGGTAGATGAATTTCACTTTGGCATAAAGAAATATGACAATGAGAATTGTCCAAAATTGCACCCCACCTTGAGTATAAACCAACTTGTTTCAGGCAGGGCCTAACCAGGAAAACAGAGACCACATGAAATACCACCACACGGAGAGCTGGAGATGCCGGGACTGGGTAACACAGATCATGGAAGAGCTCAGAGCTGACCAGGAGTTGGTGAAGTAACCCAGAGGTTAGTACCGCCCTCCACTCTTCTGCCAGTGCCTTCTGTTAGCCAAGTCCAGGTGCAGGGGAGATGGCCTTCAGGGCCCAGCCCCTCAAGACACAGAGAACAGAAGAGCCCCAAGTGAACCTGTGGGCACCAGCACAAGGCTCTGTTTCACTTTCCAGGCCTCAGTCTTAGGTAACATTGTCTCCCATGTCCCTGATTAGGGTCCAAGTTCCAAGAGCACAGGTCTTCCCAGGCTATCTGTGGGTGTTGATGGCAGGGGTGGGGAGGCCCTAGGGCTGCTACCCATCTGTCCATAGAGGTGTCCCTTGTCCCCTCCCACAGCCACCACCCTGGCCTGGTGCTATAGCGCACCATGTGTCTCCCAATGGGTGGGCGATGGATGGGCCCCGCCAGGCCCCACCCCACACATTCCATACTTCCCTTCCTGCTCTGATATGACACTTGAAGTCAGAGAAATGTCCCCCATCTGGATCCATCCTGCTAAGCCCCATATATCCGCCCATATATCCGCAGTCATGTATATTTAGGGTCCTGTGGGGCCCCTGGAGTTGAGGGTGAAAACCCTGCTGCCTGGGGACATGATGACTTCTGTCTCTTCTCAGGGCAGGTCCCCCCTCTTCTTCCATGTCTCCCCTTCTGCGTTTGCCACATCATGTGTTTTGGCAACAAAAGGCAGAAAGAAGAAATGGCCATGAGCAACTCCTTGGTGCCCTGCCATGGATCTCCCCAGATGAAGAGAAGGCAGAGTTTCTTGAAATATCGCCCAGCCATAGAGGAGATGGTGAGTGCCTGGGAGGAGGAAGGTAGAAGGAACTTACTTTGTCACACGGTGATCTGGTGGCTGTGGCTTCCACACACAGGTGTCACCAGGAGGTTGGATGGGGGAGGGGGAGCTCCTGCAGCCCACTCCAATGTCCACGCTGAAACCTGCTTCCATCATCGGAGCAGGGGCACAATGGTCAGTCTGACAGATGTCACCACCTCTGGGAGTCCTGATTGTGTGTCTCCTGTCACTACCCAGACCCTGGCCACCTGTGCTAGGGTAGACTGAAGTCCCTCCACCCACTAGCTGCATGCTCAGAGAGGGCATGGAAGTGTTTAACCCTCCAGGAAGTCCAGAGACGGATGGACGTAACAGGTGTTTAGTAAGGATCCAGCTAAATCTAACAGGCCAGGGACAGACGAGCATGCGGGAAGGCCTGCTGGAGCCAGCTTTGACCTAACTCAAGAGAATTGTTGGCTGAATATCCAGGAGTTGTGCAAATCATTGATAGTCGGCTAATTCTGGAGGCTGTTGAGTCACTGATACTTTGGGGTCTTTGTTTTTGTTTTTTGTTTTGACAGGCAGATTAAGATAGTGAGAGAGAGAGAGACAGATAGAAAGGTCTTCCTTTTGCCCTTGGTTCACCCTCCAATGGCCCCTGTGGCCGGCATGCTTCCGATCTGAAGCCAGGAGCCAGGTACTTCTCCTGGTCTCCCATGCGGGTGTAGGGCCCAAGCACTTGGGCCATCCTCCACTGCCTTCCCAGCTATAGAGAGAGCTGGACTGGAAGAGGAGCAACCGGGACAGAATCCAGCGCTCCAACCGGGACTAGAACCCGGTGTGCCAGCGCCAAAGTCAGAGGATTAGCCAAGTGAGCTGCGGCGCTGGCCAAGTCATTGGTACTTTGAATAAACATTTTAAAAAAAATGGAATCAGGGCTGGTGCTTTGGCATAATGGGAAAAGCTGCCACCTGCAATGCCAGCATCCCATTAGTTCCCTGCTAATGTGCCTGGGAAAGCAGCAGAGAATGACCCAAGTACTTGGGCCCCTCCAGCTATGTGGGAGACCAAGATGAAGCTCCTGGCTCCTGGCTCCTGGCTCCTGGCTTTGGCCTGGCCCAGCCCTGGCCATGTCAGCCATTTGGGGAATGAATCAGCAGATGGAAGATTTTCTTTCTCTCTCCCCCTCCACCCCCCACCCTGCATCCCGTGTTGGAGACCAGATTTGAGTCCTAGGTGCTCCACTTCTCCTCTAGCTCCCTGCTAGTGGCCTGCCTGGGAAAGCAGCAGATGGTGGCCCAAGTGTTTGGGCCCCTGCCACCCACACAGGAGACCTGGATGGAGTTCCAGAATCCTGAGTGACCTGAATCAGCCCCGACCATTGCGGCCAGTGGAGAACTGAAACAGCAGATGGAAGACCTCTGTCTCTCGCTTTCTCTATATCATTCTGCCTTTCAACTAAAGAAAATAAATTTTTAAAACAAGATAAAGTCAACCACGATAGGAGAATTTGCACCATGGGCATCCACCAATACTGTAAACAGGGCTTCTTCCTTACACCCCTCCCACCTCCACGCCAACCACCCCAAACCCCAGAAAGTCAGTTCAGCAGCAAACCATGGAGAAGGGTCAAAGCACCCATGCTATGTGCAGGTAGGTCAGAAGCTAAAATCTGAGGTTTCAGGAATATTTTTTCACAGAAGCAAAATGCAGTTAAGTTCCTTAATTTGCATGAAAAAAAATCTAGTTAACTCTTCCTTTTGCCACACTTGCAGCAAGAATATTTGAAACTTATTTGGGGACCCAGCAGATGGGAGATCTCTTTCTATCTACCTTTCAAATGAAACAGATCAATGAGTTTTAAAAAAAAAATAAAAATCTACTCTCATGGCAATTCTGAAAGTGACAATGTATTGTTACTGGCCATGGTCACCATGCTGCACAATGGGTCTCTAAAACTCACTCCCCCTAAGGGAAACTGTGTTCCCTTTGACCAACAGTTCATCTTTAATTCATTCAATCATTAGGAATTAACCTTAATTATGTAAAGAGGCTAGAGAGAGAAGAGAGGAAGTGGTGGAATCATCACTAGAGAAATCACTTCTCAGTTCCAGATCTTACAGTGGCTTGCGGTGAGGTGTTGGGCTGCCCTCTAAATTATCAGCTTCCTAAGAATGAGTATGCTGCCCTACGTGTCCCTCACCACACCTCAGTGTGAGTAGTAGCAGCTACTCAAAACAGCCGCCAGAAGCGAGCCTCTAGCCTGGTGGCTAAGACATCCACATCCCATCCTGGAGTGCTGGGATTTCATTCCCGGCTCCAGCTCCTGACTCCAGATTCCTGCCAATGCAGACCCTGGAGGCAGAAGGGATGGCACAAGTAATTGGGTTCTGGCCAACCCAGTGTGGGAGATCTGAATTGAGTTCCCAGCGCCAGCCCTTGCACCGTTGCAGTGGGTGGGAGCTCTCTTTGTACGTCAAAAAAATAAATAAATAAAAGCAAACAAAACAAAATAAAACGAACTACCAGCTGAAGTTTGCTAAATTCCTGCTGTCGACCCCAGCTCCTCCATGTGTAACTTCAGATATGAGAGGTCTCCAAGAGAGCCCAAGGAATAGTACTCCTGTTCCCTGAGCCACCCCAAATGAATCGAGCAATGAGACAAAAGCTTCAGATGGAGCCAGTCTTTTTTCTGTAGCACTGGAGGACATTGCCTCATTTATAATTACAATGGTCCAGTTTTTAAAATCCCAGAATTTGACTGCTATGCCTACCCTGTCATAGGCATCATTGAATTGGGCAGGCCTGTCTACATCAAAACCTGCCCAGATAAGACTTAGGGCTTGAAGGAACAGATAGCATCAGCTGCCATGCATTACCAAGAAGGCAATGAGCTTGCGTAAGTTAATTCTCCATGGAGATGTCTCCTCCTCCCTCAGGTGGCATTCAGTAGGGTGGTGGAGGCAGGGCAGGAGTGAAGTTTACCGTGGAGCTTCCTCCACTAAATCTGAAACATCAGGAGGGAGTAAGTCTTCCCCGGAGTGTTGCATACAGTTAGAGAGGCTTCAAGACCCCTTCCAATTCTAAGATTTTGAAAGCATAGTGCATGCCAGACGTGTGTTAGGTGCTGGGAACACAGAGACAAAGAAGATAGAATCCTGCCCCGGAGGAACTGAAGGTCAAGTGAATAAGGCAGATAAGCAATTTCGTAATTATAATTTGGTGTCCTGACATTCGATGATTCCCTGACAGGGCACTCTTTGGGAAAATAAACCTGGGACTCTGAGCGACTGATGGGCAAACAGCAAATAGTCCAGAGATAGCATCCGGGGAAGTTTGGGGAATTTCTCTCTTTGGGGCCTGTGAACTCCCTGACACTAACAACACACAATATTCCCTTCATGGAAGCAAGGGAAATCCACAGTGTCATTATTAATTGTTCTTAATCAAGACATGCAAACACCTCTGGCCCCTTCCCAGGAAGCTGCAAGGAGAACGTGTAGAGAGATCTTGCTTGCTGGCTGTTTTGTTGCTATTAAAGAATGGGGAGAAATTTACTCAGCAGGCAATGTTTCAAATGAAGCAAGAAAATTGCCTTTGCATATCAGCATTGGCCTGCAATTTCTTCCCCGGAAAAAAAAAGAAAAAGTCAGCATCTCCTCCCCCAACCCAACCCCCACCCCTGCTGGCTGCCCCTAAACTTCCCCTCTGCAGCGCGCGCGCACACACACACACACACACACACACACACCAGCATATGCAGACATTAGCCACATTGAGCCCATGATACTGGGCTGGTGCTGAGGCTGAGCACTGACTGTGAGCCAAGCCAGCTCAGGATCCCAGAACTATTTCGAGAATCAAAGAATTTCTCCTTCAGGCAGAAGCTTGGAACAGGGAGGGTGACATCATGGTATTCATCGACGCTGCGTGAGAAGAGAATAAAGATGAGACTGTCTGTGGGAGCCCTAGAACTTCCATTTATTGTCATAAAAAAGAAACCAAATGCAGTAATTTTAGTCGACCCTGAGAGGGACACCTTGTACTGGTGACTTGCTATATTGTGAGATGAGGTGCTTGCTATGCTATAATATTCTGTAACTATGTATTCAAGTCATTGCAACAAAATAATATTTATAAGGTTATTTATGGAAACATTATAAGAGAAGCAACATATATTCACCTTATTAAATAGTATTAATATCTATGAAAAAGAATGAAATTCTTTATGAACTCATATGAATTCATCTCCAAAATATAAATGTAAAAAAATATAAGGCACAGAACATCCTGCCCTATTACTATACAAAAAGTGATGAAAAGAACTCTCTCTTCACTGTTTCAGAGTTAAACAGGGAGACTTCTACAAAGAGGGAGTAGACATACTTTCTCTATTCCTCTCACACAGTACAACACAAATCCCTGATATTACATAGGAAACAAATACAAAAAGACTGAGCGTTGGAGAGAAGAGTGCAGATCATCCGGGGATATTGGAACATCCCTCCCCTCCCCCATAAAAAGGACACAGTGATGGACTCCCTGGATTTCCGTTTTGCCTCGTATGTCATAGAACTGATGGAGTAGACAGAAGGCAGGAAATACCAGCGGCTACAAAGAGGAAAAGGAAAGCCCCAACAAAGCCCCACTCTCTCCAGCCAAAGGACAAGGAAAAGGGCAAGACTACCAAGACGGAAACTTTTATGCAACAACCGTCTACTTGAACGAAACACTGGAAAAATGATGATTCAATTGTAAACACTAGCCCCCCTCCCCCCAACACTTGCAGAGACCAAGGAGAGAGCCTGGACCAGGCTACAGGCAGAACAGCACCCAAACTGTGTCAAGTCAGAGAAAGCCAAGTGGGGAGCAGCAAACTGACCCATCCCCTGCGGTATCAGGGGAAGCCTAGATTGCCAGCCCGTCTGACAGTAACAACATCCCACAGCGGTGATGTCAAAGGAGACCCGGGAGTTTCAGTGGCAATAACTCTGGGAGCAGTAACAAAGCACCCCTACTCCTTCTATCTGGGGGTGCTCTCAGCAGAGGAGAGGCAGACAGGTTCCCACCTACCCCCTCCAGCACAAATGAGGAGTCCCTTCCCCTGGGTGCCAACAGAGGCTGCGTGGACGCCCCGGGCATTTATTGCCACCAAGCAGTGATGAGACAGCACTTTCCCCTCTCCTGCCAGCAAGCTATCAAAAGAGGCCAGCTGCATGAGAGCTTTAAATAAGATCTAGAATCTCCCAATGTAATTTGCAGCCTTTCCAGGTTTCAATTGAAAATCACTCGTCATATCAAATAAGGATAATCTCAACCTGAATTTAAAAAAAAAAATAAACAGAGGCCAACATTGAACTGTCACAGATGTCAGTATTAGGTGACAAATATTTAAGGCAGCCATCATAGAAATGCATCAACAAGCAATTAAAAATATGCTTGAAAGAAATGAAAAAATTGGAAGTCTCAATAGGATGTCTCAGCAAAGAAACAGAAAGAAAAAAGAGAGATCAAGTGGAAATTCTAGAACAGAAAACACAATGGATGGTTTCAACAGCAGAATGGAGATGACAGAGAAAAAAAATTAGTGAATGAAACAGTAGAAATTATACTGACTAAACAGAAGAGAGGTATTCTGTGGAAAAAAATAAGTGAAGACCAGGTGAGACTACAACAAAAGATCTAATATTCACCGGCACCTTAACGAAAGATCTAATATTCACCAGCGCTGTGGCTCAATAGGCTAAACCTCTGCCTGCGGCGCTGGCACCCCAGGGTTCTAGTCCCGGTTGGGGCGCTGGATTCTGTCCTGGTTGCTTCTCTTCCAGCCCAGCTCTCTGCTGTGGCCTGGGAATGCAGTGGAGGATGGCCCAGGTGCTTGGGCCCTGTACCCGCATGGGAGACCAGGAGAGGCACCTGGCTTCGGAT
Source organism: Sylvilagus floridanus (assembly GCA_949820135.1). NCBI lineage: Eukaryota > Metazoa > Chordata > Mammalia > Lagomorpha > Leporidae > Sylvilagus > Sylvilagus floridanus. The sequence continues at coordinate 24,678,824 of OX463246.1, read as the reverse complement.
TGGCATGGTGTGCCGGCCACAGCCCACTGGCCGCAGGGGCCACTGGAGGGTGAACCAATGGAAAAGGAAGACCTTTCTCTCTGTCTCTCTCTCTCTCACTGTCCACTCTGCCTGTCCAAAAAAAAAAAAGATCTAATATCCATGCCATCAGCATCTACAAAGAGCTGTACTCAAAGACACACCATGTTGATCAAAATAGAATTCTAAGATATGTAGAAACTATACACAGGAAAGCAAGAAAAAGAAAAGTTAAGCAAAAATCAAAGAGAACAAACAAAAAATAAAATGCCATGCCATGCCTACCTACTAATATATGAGTAGTTACATTAAATAAAATGGTCTGTGTGCACAATTAAAAGAGATTGGCAGAGTGGAATTTAAAGAGTCATTCTACTGAATCCTGCGTAGAATATAATGATATAAGTGGGTTGAAAGTAAAAGGATGGAAAAAAGATATATAAACATTGTTGGAAACAAAGCAAGAATGTGAATGTGCTTCAAAAGGCTAGTGCAAAATGGAATTGTTACAAAAATGGAATTAAGTTCCTTGTGAAAAATGGAACTAAACGTTACAAGTATAGGGGGCAGATGTTGTGGCGCAGTGGTTTAAGCTGCTGATTCGATGCCTGCATCCTGTGTCAGAGTGACAGCTCCAGTCCCAGCTGCTGCACTTCCTATCCAGTTCCCTGTAACTGCAACTGGGAAGGCAGCAGGAGGTGGCCCAAGTGTTTGGGCACCTGCCACCCTTGCGAGAGGCAAAGAGTGACTTTCTGTTTGCTGACTTAAGCCTGTCCGAGCTCTAGCTGTTGTGGTCATTTGGGGAATGAATCAGCAGATGAAGATCTGTCGCTCAATCTCTCTCTGTCTCTCTCTCTGTGTCTTTGTGTGTGTTGCAGTCAAATAAATAAGTCTTGAAAAGCTACAAGTATATTGTGGCACAAATATTGCTTTAAATTCATATATAGTATTTTCATAATATGCATCTGTATGAACTTTTGAAGCTACATTAGTATCAGAAAAAATAGACTTTAGAGTAATGAAAACCACTGGAGGGACCAGTGTTGTGGTGCCACAGGTTAAGCCACTGCTTGCAATGCCAGCCTCCATATGGGCACCAGTTTGAGTCCCAGCTGCTTCACTTCCAATCCAGCTCCCTGCTAATGTGCTTGGAAAAGCAGCAGAAGGTGGCCCAAGTCCTTGGGACCCTGCACCCATATGGATGAAACTCCTGACTCTTGGCTTCAGCCTGGCCATGATAGCCATCTAGTCATTAACTTATGAAGTATTGCAACTTCTTGTTCATCCTGCTTAGCCAAAATCTTTATTAATTGTGAAGATTCCCGTCTATATGCTCATTCTTCCCCTCCTCAAAAGTAGTTAATGAAAACAAAAAAGCAAAAACCCTTGTTCCTCCTGCTGTGAACTACTTGAAAATGTATGGGTCATTCCACATTCTACTGTGTCAGCTAATTGCTTTATAAGATGCAGTGTTATAAAATCTCTAGAGATAACATGGCCTTTGAAAGCGTATATCCAGAATTTTGTGTGACCTCCTTCAAATTATTTATCACACTTCACATTGTCTCCTCATTTATAAAACACACATAAGGGGGCTGGCGCCATGGCTTACTTGGTTAATCCTCCGCCTGTGGCACCAGCATCCCTTATGGGCGCTGAATTCTAGTCCCAGTTGCTCCTCTTCCAGTCCAGCTCTCTGCTGTGGCCAGGGAGGGCAGTGGAGGAGGATGGCCCAGGTGATTGGGCCCTGCACCCGCATGGGAGACCAGGAGGAAGCACCTGACTCCTGGCTTCAGATCGGCGCAGCGCCAGCCATAGCGGCCATTTGGGGAGTGAACCAATGGAAGGAAGACCTTTCTCTGTGTCTCTCTCTCTCACTGTCTATAACTCTACCTGGCAAATAAACACACACACACACACATAAGAATACCCATATTTCCATATTCTCTCAGTATTAAATACAACCCACACTTGGAGGAGTCTTTGCAATAGTTCAAAGTTTTTCCTCACCAAAATATCTTTGATTCCATTTTTCCACAACATTTTTGAAGCACCCTCCTACTACAGTACCTGGAATGTGACAGTAGCTCAAGAACAGCTGAAGTTAATGAAAAGAAAATGTCAGTTGTCACCCAGACAACTGTGGGTGGGAATGTTCTATGGATACTATCTCAAAAACATGGCACCTGTCAAGGCATGCTAAGGTGAGCCAACATGGTTGGCTACAACTATGTGAAGCATATCCCATTTCTCCAGGTTGTGTTTGAATTGCAGGGAAAGAGCAGTGTGGACCCTTCTACTCTGACATTTCTGGTGGTGTATTTCACCCACTCCTTACCCATAGGGAAAGTGAGAGCCATAGTTCAATCTTAATCTGTAGGATGCTCCCCATTCTGAATGCCAAAGCCCACCCGAAATGGCCTGCTGAGGTCTCCTTAATACCGTTTCAGACTTCATGTCTCTGAGATTTCAATGACATGGTTAAAAACGATTTCATGTCAGGGATTGCATGTCAGGGATTGCATGTTTTGGGGGAGAGGGATGGAAAGTAGGGCAGGGCAAAATCCTCATGGGGGCAGAAGGGTGAACATTGGAAGCAAGAAAAGAAAGTAGAACAAGACATAAAAAATGACGTGTGCTCTCAGGTGACTGTCCCTGAGTGGCTTGTCTTGTTTCTTTTCTTGGACCAGGGAAACACATGATTTAGGGTACAGTTCTAAAGGATTTCTCCCCTCTGTTGTAATTAATTCCCTTTAATTACTCCCAGCTCTTTAAGGAAAACTGTTTCACCCATACCATAGCCTTGACTGCTGGAGCTCTGGGGGAATTAAGCTATGTAATGATAAAATAAAGCATGTGATTTCCATTCCCAGTGACATAGCTTCCAGCTTGGCTCTAGTGTGGATAACAGATGAGTGGACCAGCAGACAGACACCCACAGCACACCTGGGGCCTTGGTGTGGATGCAGTGTGCAGAGGGTACCAGAGTGAAGCCTTGGGGATGGCCATGAAATGAACATCCCCCTTCACAAATCCCTCGGGGGAAGAGCACAGACTGTGAAATGTGAGGAGGCTGCTGTGTGGATGCCACCTTCAACGGGAAAACCACCCTTCATAAAAGCTAGTACAGTTTCCACATTTGTCTCTCTGCATCTTTTCTTGGGTGCTTTCTTTCATTGCCAGCAGCCTTCCAAAGTCTGGGAACTGTCAGCGGGGTAGCCACCTAACCAAAGAAGACAACAAATCAATCTGAGCCCATTTGAAGAGGTTACCATCAATGAAGCCAGTAGATTAACACCACTAATACACCACATCTCCATGTGCCTCTGTCTTAATTGAGAATGGCACCAACAGAGCCCCGGTTCCATAGGACACCTAGCTAGTGTACATCAAAGCAAATTCAGGCATGTAGACATCACATTTCACTGATGTTTCTGGATTTCTATATTGCTACGTGGGTTAGATGTGTTTCTGGTCAGAGTAAAGAATGAATTGTTCAGATAAACCTTTGACGTGAGTTTCCAGTTGCCATTTTGAAGCCCCAAAATAACATAAAGTAACCCTCACTCTCGCTTCCCAAAGTACTCTGCCTTTGCCAGTACAAATTTGCAGGCACCAAATTCTTAGTTCAAACTACATTTTAGTCATTGGAAGGATGGTATACAGATTAATGTGCACCACAAGCTAAATATTTCTTAGACTCCTTTGACATCTAAGAGATTTTTATATTTCAGCAATTACCTTTTTTTTTTTTAATTTGGCAGATAGAGTTAGACAGTGGGAGAGAGAGAGAAAGGTTTTCCTTCCATTGGTTCACCCCACAAATGGTCACCACATCTGGAGCTATGCCGATCCGAAGCCAGGAGCCAGGTGCTTCCTCCTGGTCTCCCATGCAGGTGCAGGGGCCCAAGTACTTGGGCCATACTCCGCTGCCCTCCCTGGCCACAGCAGAGAGCTGGACTGGAAGAGGATTGACCGGGACTAGAACCCAGCACCACAGGTGGAGGATTAACCAAGTGAGCCACAGCACAGGCCCCAGCAATTATCTTAACACACATATTCAGCAGAAAATAGAAGACTCACAGGGCTGTGATGAAATGGGTCCTAACACTCACACATCTCAATCTCATTACATTCGTTTGTGAAGCCATATAAGACTTTACTCCTGCCTCTTTTTTTACTTTTTTACTTTTTTACTCCTGCCTCTTTTTTTAAAAAAAAAAAGTTCATTTATTTATTTGAAAGGCAGAGGGACAGAGTCAGAAAGGGAGAGAGATCTTCCACCTGTTGGTGGTTTACTCTCCATATGCCCACAATAGCCACATCTGGGCTAGATCAAAGCAGAGCCAGGAACTCCATCTGGGTATCCAACGTGAATGACTGGGACTCAAGTACTTGACCCACCACCTGCTGTTTTCCAAGGTGCATACTGGGGCAAAGCCTGATCAGAAGCAGAAGAGGGACCCTGGGTGTTATGGGATGTAGGTATTCTAAGCAGTGGTTTAGTCTGATGTATCGCTACACCCATCCCTGAACTCTCCTTCTGTTGTATATGACAAAGCTTCTTGGAATAATGTTGAGAGTACTCAGAGAAAGAAAATAAAAAGTACCTTAAAAAGTACCTTACGGCTGGCACCGCGGCTCACTAGGCTAATCCTCTGCCTGCGGCATTGGCACACTGGGTTCCAGTCCTGGTCAGGGAGCCAGATTCTGTCCCGTTGCTCCTCTTCCAGTCCAGCTCTCTGCTGTGGCCCGGGAGGGCAGTGGAGGATGACCCAAGTCCTTGGGCCCTGCACCCACATGGGAGACCAGGAGAAGCACCTGGCTCCTGGCTTCAGATCAGCACAGTGCGCCGGCCGCAGCGGCCATTGGGGAGTGAACCAATGGCAAAAGGAAGACGTTTCTCTCTGTCTCTTTCTTTCACTGTCCACTCTGCCTGTCAATCAATCAATCAATAAATAAAAAAGTACCTTACAATTCCTTCTCTTTCTCATCCTGTGCTAGAAGACTCAATAGTTTGTGATTGTCCAACTAAAACGATCAATTCATCCATTCCCTGGAAAAACTCACTACCTAAATTCATGTAAGATGCATCTAGATTAGAAAGTTCCACTTAATCACTTCTCAAAGGAAACATCCTTCCTGGTGGAGGAAGCAACACGGTATTTGAAGCCTGCTTATTTAGGATTTGAGGAAGAGTGGCACATGCCAAGACTCTCTTAAGGGGATTATCAAGGTCCCCTGGTTGGCCCGTTTGGAACCCCATCTCTTGGGCTATGCTGAGGACAAGATCTCTAAGTTGTTCACAAGCCCAGGATTTAACTGCTTCAAGTTCCCCTTTCAGTTCTTTGAACATGTGAGTATTTACATAAAAAAAAAGCTGATGGTCCTACAGAGAGAACCCTTTCCGTATTCACCTTTCTCAGGATCTGACAGCCTCTAGCCTTTTAAGGAAGTGGTACCAACCAGCCACCACAATTTGGCAAGCTTCATCAGTCAACTACTGGGTTAAGAACCATTTACAAACGGTAGGATGACTGTGACTTCTTTATAAGGCGTGGTGATCTCACACTATCACTTTATTGATTATTTTGAAACATAAGCCCATCCTAATGACTCATCAGTCAGAAGTCATAAATCTGCTCACCGCCTCAAGTGTTCCTCTGTAACATAGCCACTGCGGAGATCCTGCAGTTTTTAACCCTTTAGTGGCAACTCAGAAATGAAAGACCTTTGTTTCTCAGTGCTCAATTGGCATACCCAGGTAGAAGGAGTTGGTTCCTGAATGCATGTTATGTGTGTGTTCATGTGTGTGTGCGAGTGTGTGTGTGTGTGTGAGAGAGAGCAACAGACACAGAGAGCCTGATGATCTTCCTTCCTTCTGTTAATCTAGAGACCCTTTATTGTATTGCTGTAGTCGATTTTTTTTTCTTGCTTTTCCTTGACTAGCGGCTTTCTTTGTGCCTCTATTCTGGTGGCACTCAATTGCTTATGCCTGGGCTATTCAGCAGGGGGCTGCAAGGCATGGAGAAATTGTTCACCAATCCCTAAAAATGTGTGGGAGGCATAGGTTAGGGAGTCAAGTTGTTTTCCTTTCTGTTATTCCCAGCATCAGTCAGTGCTGGCATATGGTATGTGCTCAATACTATTGAGGGAAGAGGGGAGAGGGGACGGCTGCTCTAAGACACCATTAGAATAGCTACACCAATCAGCATACAACACCCATTAGGATGGTGATGAGAAAGATGATTGATGAGGATGATGAGTCTTAAAACAAACTGATTTTTGAGCTGGAGGACCCCCTAAAATCAGAAAAGAGCAAACATGCTGGCCAACTAAAATACGCTACTTACAATCACCCACATGAATTGCTTGCTACCTGAGCCGTGTCACTTTGTAACATGTTGATAGCACCTTTGCTTCTTCCACATCCCCTGTCAATGTGCTTCCCCAAGTCCATTCCCAGGTTTATGCTATTTCTCTTATATCTAAGAATCATCCATCACAATATCATCATAGTTCCGCAAATATACAAGGATAATAAATATTGAATGATCAGTGGATGAGTTAAATTGAAGCTTGATGCTAAACAAGGGTTTTAAAAATTGCATATTTAGTATGTAAATGTAGTGGTCTTTCTCTCTTACGTCTGATCTAACTCTTTTTTTTTTTGGTCAGGCAGATTGGACAGCAAGAGAGAGACAGAGACAGAGACAGAGACAGAGACAGAGAGAAAGGTCTTCTTTTTCCATTAGTTCACCTCCCAACAGCTGCTGTAGCCAGCGCACTGCAGCCAGTGCACCGCGCTGATCCGATGGCAGGAGCCAGGTGCTTTTCCCTGGTCTCCCATGGGGTGCAGGGCCCAAGGACTTGGGCCATCTTCCACTGCACTCCTGGACCACAACAGAGAGCTGGCCTGGAAGAGGCGCAACCAGGACAGAATTTGGCGCGCCGACCTGGACTAGATTAGCCTAGTGAGCAGCGGCGCCGGCCATGACCTAACTCTTCTTTCCTCTCTTCTCCCTTCTAAATCTACACATCTTAACTTTATTATAAATAAGTATTAACTCTGTAATAAACTTTGTTCTCAGATAAACCAGAGCTTTGAAATAATGACAGTGTATTCAAATTATGGAATATTTTAAGCGGTATTTAAAGCATTTTTTATTTTTTATTTGTTTGAGAGAAAGACAGAGGCAGACAGAAAGAGATCTTCCATCTGCTGATTCACTTCCCAAAAGCCAACAACAGCTGGGACTGGGCCAGGCTATACCAAAGGCCCAGAATTCAACCTTGGTCTTCCATGTGGGTGACAAGGACCCAACTAACTGAGCCATCATCTGCTCCCTTGCAGGGTACACTTTAACAGGAGGCTGAAGAGGAGCAAGGACTCGAACCCAGGCACTCCAATGTGTTATGTAGGCATCTTAACCTTGACACCAAATGCCCACGCCTGAATTATGGAATATTTTTAAATTTGAATATTCAGCTTATGAAAAAGCAAACCAGAAGAGAAATAAGATTATTTATTATTTTCTGATACTAGACAACTGAATGACTATTTTTTAGTTGTCCACAATCAGTGTTACACAAATAATGCTAACTTCAATGCAAAAATATGTTTGGAAACCAAATTGGTTTTATGTAGTTTCTTTAGAGACTACTTGTATGAAAGAGTGTTGATTTTTACCAATACAAGGATCCTTTAGAAACTTTGAGAATGGAATTAAAAAGTTCATGTTGCTGCAACAATTTTGAAATCATATGTACAAGAGATCTTCGAAAAGTTCAAAAAATTGCCTGTTATGAAAAAACCATGCATGTGTTTCAAACATTTTTGACACCAAAATAAACTTATAGTTTAATTTTACTTCTCCACAAGCTTTTTCATAGTAGCAATTATTAGGGCTACAAGACCAAAATAAATTTATTTTTCAAATATTAGAAACTCTTTTCATTACCAAATTTCATATGAATATGTAAATAACTTGAGAAACAAGATCATTTGTTGATTCACTTTTTTTCTTTAAGATTTTATTGATTGATTGATTTGAGAGGCAGAGTTACAGAGAGAGGGAGAAGCAGAGAGATAGGTCTTCCATGCGCTGGTTTATTCCCAAATGGCTTCAGCGGCTAGAGCTGAACCAATCCAGAGCCAGGAGCCAGGAGCTTCTTCCAGGTCTCCTGCATGGGCACACTGGCCATCTTCCACTGCTTTCCCAGGCCATAGCAGAGAGCTGGATCAGAAGAGGGGCAGCCAGGACATGAATCTGCGCCCATATGGGATGCTAGCACTGCAGGCGAAAGCTTAGCCACAGCACCAGACCCATTGATTCACTTTTTAAAAAATACTTGTTGAATACCAGCTGTGTTTTAGGTACCATGTTAGTAAATTAACTTTCAAATCTCTGTCTTCTTGGCACCAATGATTAAATTCCTAAAACTCCATATAGATAGATGTAAATTCTCTGTAAGAGGCCTATTTGAATAGATGTAATATATTCATATGTGTATATATATTTATAATGTGTATGTAGAGAGGCAGAGGGAGCAATGTGACTGGGACTGTTGCTCGTGTGTTCGCCATCGCCTTCATGGGCCAGGAAAACTTTTTCCTTGCTGTTTTTTTGTTTAGTGCAAACATGTATCAAAAGGAAACTATGATTCTATATATGAGATACAATTTTCACACCATACCAAATATTTTCCAAGAAAACAATTTATATAAATCAAATTTATTTTCAACTAATTATATATTAAGCGCCAGCTATGGCTTGAATACACTTTGTCCTCTGAAACTCACCTTGATGTTTGGTCTCTGTTTGCCTAGAGTTGGGAAATGGGCCTTCGAGTGGCGATGAGATTCATGGGAGAGAGCTGTGCCTTTCCCACAAGGGTGTGTTCCTTGCTGAGAGAGTCAGCTGTTAGACCACAAAACCCTGTCTGTGCGTGAGGTTTTGTCTTCTGAGTATCACAGCTGGAGACGCACCTGTCCCTCACTGCTACTGGTGATTCTGAGCCTTAGGTCACAGCGTTGCCCAATTTACCCATTGCCACGATTACTGCTTCTCATCCCTCTCTCTGGCAACTAATAAGCACTTTGTGGAAAAGCCCTTTAAGACGAGGAAGTATCCCACTTCTCACCAACACTCCTTCTTGGTGTAGGATCCACCGGTGATTCTTATCACCCTCAAATGGCTCAGGTGAGAAGCAAATAGAGTGCAGTGAGGAAGAGGAGAAAGGGGGCGGGGAGATACAAATGGACTAAAATATTAAGAGTAAGTCAATCTGGATGAAGATTATCTATACTATTTTTATTTTTTCACTGTTTTGTAAGTTTGGAATTATTCATGAACAAATACAAAAATACTTCAAAAAGTCCATGGGAAATGGAATTAAAATATAAATTTATTTTGGGTCAAAATTTTCAGAATTTCTTTTTTTAATGATTTATTTATTTATTTGAAAGGCAGAGTTACAGACAGGCAGAGGCAGAGAGAGAGAGAGAGAGAGAGAGAGAGAGAGAGAGAGAGAGAGAGGTCTTCCATCCGCTGGTTCACTCCCCAAGTGGCTGCAGTAGCCGGAGCTGGACTGATCCAAAGCCAGGAGCCAGGAGCCAGGAGCTTCTTCTGGGTCTCCAGCATCCTATATGGGCGCTGGTTTGAGTCCCAGCTGCTCCACTTCTGATTCAGTTTCCTGCTAATGCACTTGGGAAAGCAGCAGAAGATGGTGCAAGTACTTGGGCCCCTGCACCCACGTGGGAGACCCAACTGGTGCCAATGCTGTGGCATAGCAAGTAAAGCCACAGTTGTGGAATTTCACACAAAAATTTCTTCATAATATGCATTTCCATGAGCTTTTTGGAGATTCTTCATGTCGTCATTAAATTTATTACAGATGTTCAGTCATTTTTAAAATGTTAAATCACCCTTCATCTTTTAAACCCCCAAAGATGACAACAATGACCAAGAAATAACAGAAGGGGCCCGCATTATGGCACAGCCGGGTTAAGCCACCACTTGTGACACCAACAGCCAATATTGGCACTGATTTGAGTGCTGGCTGCTCCACTTCTGATCCAGCTCCTGCTGATGCACCTGGGAAAGCAGCATAGACGGCACAAGTACTTGGGCCCCTTCCACCCAAAGTGGGAGTCTTAGATGGAGTTCCAGGTTCCTGGCTTCAAGATGATCCAGCCTGGGCTGTTGTGGCCATTTGGGGAGTGAACCAGCAGGTAGAAGATCTCTCTCTCCCTCTCTCTGTAATTCTGCCTTTCAACTAAATGCAAATAAACCTTTAAAAAGGAAGTTCCATATTAAAACTAAGGTAATAGAAACCTAAGAAGCTGCCCTGTTGAAGTGGGCTGAGTCTGAAGTGTTAGTCTCAGTGTTGACTTGCGTACTCAGAAAGCTGCGTGTCCAAGTGTGAACTGAAAACCACACAGATCGCAGCAGCAGAGAACAGCTAAAGCACCATGATAAATAAAAATGATAAAATGCAGAAATAATAAATAATAATAATAAATTATCTGCCTGGTAATTAAAGGCAGAAGCCCAAGGAAAGAGCGCCAAAACGTACCAGTCGAAAGCCTAAAACAATTATAGTTATGCAAAGGTTTTTTAGGACGTGAGATTTCTAGAGATGTTAGCAATAGAAGGCTATGTGAAATGTAAAATGTATTTAGAATGACTCCAGTTATGGTGGACACACACATGTGTATTCAACACAGAAAAAAGGGAAAGGCCCTACCTAAATCCAGGTAGCCCTCGGGTGGTGGTAGTACATACCATTTTCATGTTCTCAATTATAATTTTATGTTTTTCAAAGTTATCTGTAATGTGCATGAGTGAACTACTTTTATACCAAGATATGAGTTATATTTTGAAAAGGAAAAAATGCAGCTTTTTCCATCTCTCCCTATTGCTAAAGCCGATTAAATCACACGTGAAGTGACATGACGACCTCTGCCTGCATTTTTCATGGAAGCGGTCAGCCTGCCCTCGGGCAGCCTTGCTGAGGTGACCCGTTTCATCACTCCTGTCGTTTCACCTGGAGTGCCATCGCCACACCAATGCGTTCCATCTTGGGTATATCAGAGGTCGTATCAAGAAGCTTCCCGTCAGTTTTGATTAAGGTGAAGAATTTTCTTCCATTTCGGAGGACCCAGATTTTTCCTTGGACTTGAGCTGCTTAATGGTATGGTTCTTTTTAGAGCAGAAGGAGAGAGAGAGAGAGAGAGAGAGAGAGAGAGAGAGAGAGAGAAAGAGAGATCTTCCATCTGATGGTCCACTCCCCAATTGGCCGCAACAGCTGGAACTGCACCAGTCCGAAGCCAAGAGCCAGGAGCTTCTTCTGGGTCTCCCACGTGAGTGCAGGGGCCCAAGGACCTGGGCCATCTTCTACTGCTATCCCAGGCCACAGCAGAGAGCTGGATCGAAAGAGGAGCAGCCGGGTCTTGAACCTGTGCCTATATGTGATGCCGGCGCTTCAGGCCAGGGCGTTAACCCACTGTGCCACAGTGCCAGCTCCAATGGTATGGTTCTCAGAGGCACAGTTTATATTTGATGAAGAAGCAGAGGAGAAGAGCTCAGAGACGCCAAACATAAAGTAATGACCATGGGGCCAGCGTTGTGGGGTAGCGAGTAAAGCTGCCATCTGTGGCACCAGCATCCCCTATGGGCAAGAGTTCGAGTCCTGGCTGCTCCACTTCTGATCCTGCTCCCTGCTGATGGCCTGGGAAAAGCAGCAGCAAATGGGCCAAGTCTTTGTTCCCCTGCCACCCATATAGGAGAACCAAATGAAGCTCTTGGCTACTGGCTTTATAGTGGCCCAGCCCTGGTCATGGAGGCCATCTGGGCAGTGACCCAATGGATGGAAGACCTGTTTCTCTCCCTGTGTCTCCCTCTCTCTCTCTAACTCTGATTTTCAAATAAATAAACCTTTAAAGAAAAAAGAGGCCAGTGCCGCGGCTCAATAGGCTAATCCTCCACCTTGCGGCACCGGCACACGAGGTTCTAGCCCCGGTCGGGGCACCGGATTCTGCTGTGGCCGGGGAGTGCAGTGGAGGATGGCCCAAGTGCTTGGGCCCTGCACCCCATGGGAGACCAGGAGAAGCACCTGGCTCCTGGCTTTGGATCAGCACGGTGCGCCGGCTGCAGCGTGGTACTCCGGCTGCAGCGCACCGGCTGCGGTGGCCATTGGAGGGTGAACCAGTGGTAAAGGAAGACCTTTCTCCCTGTCTCTCTCTCTCTCACTGTCCACTCTGCCTGTCAAAAAGAAAGAAAGAAAGAAAGAAAGAAAGAAAGAAAGAAAGAAAGAAAGAAAGAAAGAAAGAAAGAAAGAAAGAAAGGGAGAGAAAGTAATGACAAGGACTGACGATGCTGACTAGCCTGATATGATCAGTACGCAAGTTATTGAAATGGCACAGTGTGCACCACAAATATGTTTGATTATGACGTGGTAATAAAAATCAATCAATAATTAATTTGAGAAGAGATAGGAGCTCATGCCCAGCGGGGTCTTGCCTTCTGCTTGCTGCAGTTGTGAAGGAAGCATAGGACAAAGGTTAAGAGTTAGGTGCCCTGGATCCGAGTGCTGACCTAAGGGTCAGTTAGTCCATAGCTTTATGTTTTTAGCTCCCCCATCTGTGAAACAATAGCGGATGAGAACTTAATGAATGAATGCTTGTAACGTGCCCTCTGCAGTACCTGACACGTTAGTGAATGCCACGGAAATCTTAATTCAATAGGCAAAAATTACTGATCTACCCATAGCAACATGAAATTCTATTTGTATGTCTTGACTTAGAGTTGTGAGGCCCTGCATTTCTCTGTTAGTGCCCACTCCCTCGTGGCCCTCCAGTCTTCAAGGTATAGGAGTCTCCTTTCTTTTTTGATAAAAATTTTGTTTATTTATTTATTTATTATTTGAAAGGTAGAGTTACAGAGAAAAATTTTAATAAAATTATTATATTTTATATGTCAATTCTATAACTCAAAATTTGAGAGAACCAAAGAAAATGTATAAGAAAGGTAGAATATAAGGATTTATAAGAAATGAAAACATATATATAACATATATATATAAACATATATATAAAATGTACATCTACAATAGGTTTTTTTTTTTTTTTTTTTTTTTTGGACAGGCAGAGTGGACAGTGAGAGAGAGAGACAGAGAGAAAGGTCTTCCTTTGCCGTTGGTTCACCCTCCAATGGCTGCCGCGGACGGCGCGCTGCGGCCGGCGCACCCCGCTCATCCGATGGCAGGAGCCAGGTGCTAGGTGCTTTTTCCTGGTCTCCCATGGGGTGCAGGGCCCAAGCACTTGGGCCATCCTCCACTGCACTCCTGGGCCACAGCAGAGGGCTGGCCTGGAAGAGGGATAACCGGGACAGAATCCGGCGCCCCGACCGGGACTAGAACCCGGTGTGCCGGCGCCACAAGGCGGAGGATTAGCCTGTTGAGCCACGGCGCCGGCCTACAATAGGTTTTCTATATACCAGTTAGAAAAGAATCATTTATAAAAAAGACATAAAAATATATAGAAATACACTTTAAAATTAAACAACAAAAATGTAAATAACATTTCAAACCAGCACTGAAGGCCACTTTTCTTATTCTACTTATTGCTCCTGCGAGCATATTTATTGCCCAAACTACAATATCTACCACTTCTGTGCTGAGAACTCCCTCTTAGATTGTCCTCATGCATTCCGTAAATTTCCAGTAGGTTGTGTACAGATTTCTACCACTGGTTTACCCTGTGTACAATTTTTGTTCTTACTGAGAGCAGATGCAACCAACCCAAGTATGATTCTTGAGTCCTCTCTCCCTCTCAAGCCCAATCTCTTGGAACTCATCAACTTCCATCAGTTACATTGTATTAATAACTACTGAATTCTTCTCTCATCTGAACGCCTTTATTTCGAGGCCTCTTTGTTTCTTATGTGATTACTGAAGTAGGCGCTGAACTAGTTTTCCTTCCAAGTCTTTGCCCTACCTACTCCAATGCTACTTCCATGGCATCATCTCTCAATTTAGAGAGCTCACAGACGCCCGTGGACGTGTCCACACTCCCTCAGCGACTCCCAGTCCCCATATGAGAAATACTGTGCTGAAAAGTTAAATGCTTTTCTTCAAGTGATTATGTGTAGCTGATCCAGCCATTCATGTGTTAGTAAATGCAAAGCCAAAATCCACACACATGATCCAGAAAATGCTTGTATTTACAAAAATGGACAAAATTAAAAATATTTTAAAGAGAATCATTTAAATTATGTCAAGAATGAAGAACATGGTGAAAGTAAGGCTGAGATTTCTGTCTGAATAAAACGATCCGATGGTGCCACAGTGCTTTAAAAAACAGCTTTTCAGAATTAACATCCACGCTTTCTTAGCTGTTTTTGTTAAGTTGCTTCTCTTTAATCATCTCTTCTGCTCCATCCCTACCATTCATACTGCCACAAATGGTAATCAGTCTGGGGCTCTCTTACTCCTTGTACTCTGCAATATTCACTTGGACAATTGACTGAACAACATGATCTTTCCTCTCTAGCTGAAGAGAGAGGAATCTTCCATTCACTGGTTCACTCCCCAAATGGCCACAACAGCTGGGGCTGAGCCAGGTTGAAGCCAGGAGCCTGGAACTCCACCCAGGCTCCAACATGGATGACAGGAGCCCAAACACTTGAGCCATCATCAATTTCCTCTTCCAGGCGCATTAGCAGAGAGCTGGATCAGAAGCATGGAAGCCAGGACTCGAACCCACGCCCATATAAGATGCTGGTGTTACAGGTGGCAGCTTAACCCTCTATGCCACAGTGTTGGACCCAGGATACTAATTTCTTGACCCTTGGTCGCCTCATCAGAAGCTCCCTCTCCCAGTTTGCTCCTTCCTGGGAACACCGTTCCTTTGCACGGGAACTGTAACCCTGTCTTTTCCAGAGTGGAGGCTATCAGTGTGCTAAGAGAAAAGGTGTTCTGATCACCTATACAGTCACCAAATGCAAAGTCAAAGACTCTGAATACACAAACGTGTATCTCCTGGAAGGGAGGAAGGAGTGTAGAGCATTTCCCAAATGTATCTGACTACTGAGACCTTTGGTTTTCTCTCTGTATTGCCATCAACGCCTGGAAGAATTTGGAAAACAGCTCTTTGAAAATGTTGCCCTTGGGGTCGACGCAGTAGCGTAGCAGGTGAAAGCCGCCGCCTGCAATGCTGGCATCCCATACGGGCATATGGCCTGGGAAAGCAGTAGAAGATGACCCAAGTGCTTGGGCCTCTGCACCCACATGGGAGACCCGGAAGAAGTTCCCGGCTCCTGGCTTCAGGTTGGCACAGCTTTAGCTGTTGAGGCCAGTTGGGAGTGAACCAGCAGATGGAAGACCTCTCTCTCTCTCTCTCTCTCTCTCTCTCTCTGCTTCTGCTTCTCTGTAACTCTGCCTTTCAAATAAATAAATCTTTAAAAAAAAAAAAAAGAATATGTTGCCTTTAATGAAAGGAGTGGTATTTAATGCATGTTTTTGCACAAAAGAAATTCATTCAGATCACCCTATTTTTGCTATGCTGGCCTGCATGGACCAATACCACACTCCCAGACATAAGTCAATCACACTCACCCCGCCACAGGGGCTCATGCCTGCATTCATTCTACAGACACAGCAGGTGCTGGGGATCAGACTGACTGTGACCTTCATGGAGGTAACACAGACTCAGCTGACAGATGCCCCTGCTCACAGACTGCTGCGGGCCTGAAACTCTGAGTCCAGGTCCAGATAAGCCTGCTCCTTCCCCAAGCGTTGATGGAGGTGCCAGAACCAAAGAGAAGCATGAGTTCTGCTAGTGCCACTCTTGACATGATTTTGATGTCCCTGACAACCTCCATTCAGACGTTAGTGTGAGAGCTGTGTGACTCACAGTCACGTTACAGCGGCGAAGAACAACGGCGACAGTGGACATCTTTATGTTGTCGTATGTGAAGCACTTGATGTGTGTGAAATCTTTCACTATACTTGGAGAGCTAGGTATTTTCCTGTTCCTGGATGAGACATATTCATGTCCTGTGAACCGTTTATATACAAGGGTTCTGTAAGAGGTTATGGAAAATGTGTATGAGAAGGATTTAAGACATTCCTAGATAATTCACATTGTTTTTTTTTTTTTTAAAGATTTGTTTATTCACTTGAGAAGCAGAGTGAGAGAGAGAGAGAGAGAGAGAGAGAGAGAGAGTGCGTGTATTCCAATCTGCTCCTGCTTTCCCAGGCACATCAGCAGGGAGCTGAATCAGAAGTAGAGCAGCCAGGACTCTAGCTATTGCACACATAGGATGTGGGTGTTGCAGGCTGTGGCTTAACCCTTTGCACCACAATGCTGGCCCCTCACATTATCTTTTTTTTTTTAAGATTTATTTATTTATTTGAGAGGCTGAGTTACAGAAAGAGGGAGAGAGAGAGGGAGAGGTCTACCATTTGCTGGTTCACTCCTCAAATGACCTGAACCACTGGAGCTGAGTGGATCTGAAGCCAAGGGCCAAAAGCTTTTTCCAGGTCTTCCACTCAAGTGCAGGGGCCCAAGCACTTGGACCATCTTCTACTGCTTTCCCAGGCCACAGCAGAGAGCTGGATTGGAAGTGGAGCAGCCAGGTCTCGAACCAGCACCCATATGGGATGCTGGCACTTCAAGCCAGGGTGTTAACCCGCTACGCCACAGCGCCAGCCCCTCACATTATCTTTTAATTTCATTTTGGTGAACTTTTTGAAGCCCCTTTGTATTGTGAAAAAAGGTGCATACATTTAGGAATTTTTTTACACCAAAATAAACATAAACTTATCTTTTACTTCCATTTCTCCCCAAACTTTGAGAAGTCCTCTCGTTCACTAAATCTAGTTTGCTTGTGTTAGAGATGTAAGCATTTTCCTGTCCCTGGGCGATTGCTCAGGCAGACCTCATGGTAAATCACATAATCTTAATAGTGACATAAACCCTCAAATCCCTTCCAGGCACAGGGATATTCTCATGTTCGTAAGTAGAATGTGCAATGCGGTGGAATCATGTTCCCAAGTCTCTGCAGAGTCCTTGTGGGTCTGCTGTGGCTCAGAAGTGCTCGGTGGCACTGCCGGGGCCAAGTCCCTCCCTTTGATCCTCCAGGGACAGCTCCTCATGCCCTCACCTGGGAGTTGGAGATGGAGGGAGGAGTTGGGGAGAGGTGAAGAACAGGAAAATTCAGACGCTGCTGCTGGGGCCCCAGGCCCTGAGGCTGCCACTCCCTCACCCACGCTGGACATGGCTCTCCCTCTTGCATGCCCTGTGCCAGTGTCTGGTGGCCCAGTCCCTCCGTGAGTATCACACTGTCCTCCCAGATGGGGATGCTTAGCCTCCTGGCAGTTCTCAGGCCCATGAGAAACCCGCGTGCTCTCTTGATGGTGAGCGAGGGAAATAAGCTTGCTTCCAGGGCACTGCTCTGCCCTTCGCTCAGCCACCCCAGGCCCACGCTCAGCCTCTCTCAGTCCATGTATCAGCTCCAGGGCATTCAAGGAGAGGCTCCTGGCCAAGCTCCCTGGGTGAGAAGGAACACTCCCACCTTCCCTACACAGCCTCCAACAACTTTCAGTTCTCTTTGAAAACTATCTCGGCTTTTCACTTCGCCATATGCTCTGGTTTTGCTTGAAGTGTCAACTAAGTTTACAATTGGTGGCCTCATCCTGTGCAGGTGCGGCGTGGATGGCCTAGCACAGAGAGGTACTTGAAGCTCTCATCGCGTTCTGGGGCTTTGGCAACTCAGTGCACGCTGAGGTGGAGAGTCGCACTATAAGATCTTGTGCACGACCTCTGTGTGGTTCACAGTGAGACCGGTTCTACAGTTTTCACTGGATTCTAGTAATTAGACTGTATGCTTCATTAAGGCAGGGACTTTTTGCTCTTTAAACTTGCTGTATCCTACAACAAATGCCTGACACATAGTAAGAGCTCAATAAAAGTTTGTTAAATGCATGCAGTTCTTTACAGGTAAGAAAACTAAGTCCTACTAAAAGGGAAGTCACTTGCGGCTGGCATCATGGTGTAGCAGGTGTCTTAACACTGCTTGCAATGCTTATTTCCCACATAGGAGCACTGTTTCAAGTTCTGGCTGCTCTGCTTCCAATCCAGCTCCCTATTAATGTGTCTGGGAAAGCAGCAGAAGATGGCCCAAGTAGATGCCAGTGCTGTGGTGTAGCAGGTAAAGCCACCACCTGCAGTGCTGGCATCCCATAGGACACTGGTTTGAGTCCCAGCTGCTACACTTTCCATCAAGCTCTCTGCTATGGCCTGGCCCCTCTTCCAGGCCAGCTCTCTGCTGTGGCCAGGGAGTGCAGTGGAGGATAGCCCAAGTGCTTGGGTCCTACACCCCATGGGAGACCAGGAGAAGCACCTGGCTCCTGCCATCGGATCAGCGTGGTGCGCCGGCTGCAGCGCGCTGGCCGTGGTGGCCATTGGAGGGTGTACCAATGGCAAAGGAAGACCTTTCTCTGTCTCTCTCTCTCACTGTCCACTCTGTCTGTCAAAAAGTTAAAAAAAAATAAAATAAAATAAAAAAAGATGGCCCACGTCTTCGGGCTCCTGCACCTACATGGGAGACCAGAAGAAGCTCCTGGCTCCTGGTTTCAGATTGGTGTAGCTCCGGCTATTGAAGCCATCTGGGGAGTGAACCATTGGATGGAAGACCTCTCTATCTCTCTCTGCCTCTGTCTGTCTGTAACATTGCCTTTCAAATAAATAAATCAATCTTAAAAAAATAAACTGCATGGACTCCATTTTTTTCATTGAAAGAAACATATTTTCCATGAACTTTTTGAAGACCCCTCACATAATTCTGTGATATTGTATAAAATTATTTCCTTATGGGTGTTAATTAATCTTGTATTTCAGATAATTCAACCTGACTGCTTGGCCACCAACCCTTGGGTGGTCACAGTGCCATCTTGTGTTTGATATACAAATTGCAAGTTCAATGTCTTCTATCAGGATTTTAAGGCTGTAATAATAGTCCTCTAAATTTTACAACAATTTGCTCATTTAATGCTCATAACAATCCTACAAAACAGATACTTATCCATATACCCCTTTAATAGATTCCTTTTAATTAATTATTCTTACATTTAATTTATACACTACTGTTTCTAATGTATGAGCATTCAAGACTTTCCATTCAGAAATCTACTTCTGAGTACAGCACATACATTTTATTAGAGAAAAAGGACATGCAAGAGGGAATATATGACTAAACCATGAATCAGATACCGACAGAGGAGTTTTCATACCTATTTTCCTTGGTCTGGAACCCTTAATAATGCTCTAGCTACAATTTCAGGGAAAGTAGGCACGAAAAGCACAGAACTAAACCTTTAACTGCTCTACTGTAGTAGTTTTCTAAGACTGCCATCACCAAATGCCAGACTGGGCAGCTTAACCAACAGAAATTTGCTTTCTCATAGTCCTGGAGGGTAGAAGTTCAAAGTCAAGGTGTTGACAGATTTATTTTCTCTCCTTGCCTTGAATGTGGCCAGCTTCTCACTTGCCCTCATGGGATAAGCCTTGGTTTTGTGTGTGCTTTTTGCTCTAATCTGCCCTTCTTTCAAACCCAAATTTATTTATTTATGTTCATTTTATTTAAAAGGCACAGAGAGAAGAGAGAGAGAGAGAGAGAGAGAGAGAGAGAGAGAGAGAGAGGTCTTCCATCTGCTGGTTCACTCCTCAAATGTACACAGCGGCTGGGGCTGGGCCAGGCCCCAACCAGAAGCCAGGAACTCCCTCCAGGTGCCCCATGCGTTGGCAGGGACCCAAGGACTGGAGCTGTCATCGCTGCCTCTCCGTGTGCTCCAGAGCAGGGAGCTGGAATTGGAAGCAGATCCAGGGCTGTAGAGCAGGCCCTCTGCTAAGAGATGTGTGTGTCCCACGTACAACTTCCCTGCTGCACTGAGTGCCTCCCCCTACTCTCCTGTTCTGGTAAGACATCAGTGATACGGATGTGAGCCTATTTTATTTTATTGATCTCTTTAAAGGCCCTGTCTCTAAATGCAGTCTCACCCTGAGTCGCTTACTGGGAGGGGCTGCAATACAGCCCATAATGTTTTATATTTCAGATAGGGAACATGGGCATTTTAGCTGCTAGGCCAAACGTCTGCCCCATCATGTTTTATATTTCAGCATCAACCAAGTTGGTCTACGTGAGTAATGCTAAGTGTTTTAGGACTCGGCTGTCTTACTCTTCGCTCTGGCTGGAATGTTTGTGCCTCTCCAAGATGTCTGTGTTGCAAACTCAATCCTCATTGCTAGCAACAGTGGAGGGAGGTGCGGCTTAGTGGGAGACGCATGAGGCCAGAGCGATCCACTGTCCTGAACAGAGTAAAGCCAGAGGGTGAAGCTCAAAACCGTTTTATTATTTACTTACGTAACAGCTTCGTCCCCATGTCCTAGAATTTATTGCTAATCCAAGTGAGGAAAATGATAATACTTGTCCTCTGTAGTTCAACAGCGGGTCAGATGCAAGAATTCACATGATAGGTTGTAACAATGAGTCACTCGGAAACCTTTGCCTCATTACTTTATAGCTATTTCTCCTAAAGTTAATGCTTCACCACCTGAATGGACTGAAAGAGAACAATTCTCCTTTACGGAAACAGGAAACCTGACTTCTACAAATCCTGAATCTAATGTCCAAACCCACTTACAGGCGAAATAAGTAGGGTAAATGTTCTCCGTGAGCTCAGTGCTCGGTGCTATGCCCATTATTTTCACAGTAGCTTATGTTGTGAAAATTAAAACACCTTGGGATCTATGGGGCTCTTTCACAGAGCTGTTTTTTTTTTAATCCTCATTTTTAGGGTTTGAAGCACTTTTTTAATTTGACAGGTAGAGTTACAGACAGTGAGAGAGAGAGACAGAGAGAAAGGTCTTCCTTCTGTTGGTTCACTCCCCAAATGGCCGCTATGGCCAGTGCTGCACCGACCCAAAGCCGCGAACCAGGTGCTTCCTCCTGGTCTCCCATGCAGGTGCAGGGGCCCAAGCACTTGGGCCATCCTCTGCTGCCCTCCGGGGCCATAGCAGAGAGCTGGACTGGAAGAGGAGCAGCCAGGACTAGAACCCGGTGCCCACATGGGATGCCAGTGTCTCAGGTGGAGGATTAACCAAGTGAGCCACAGTGCCGACCCCTTCTTATTCTCATTTTATAGCTGCAGAACCTGAGGCTCAGGTGTTTGTGACATGTGCAGGGTCACAGCTAATAGCTAGCAGAGCACCGGCTGTCATGCTGTCTGATTCTCATCCAGAGTCCTTTGCAACGTGTTTAAAGGCTGCTTTCCTAATGTCCATGCTGATGACAGTTTCTAAATTGTCTGTCTTTCCCAGGAGATACCTTCATGAGAAAGGGATTCCATGGTCAGATCAGTTTGGGGCAATGCTGCCCCTCAGTTCCCCTGGAACAGTCATGGACCTGGCATTTCTAAAGGGTGTGAAGACCGGGCCTTGGTGGAAACGTTCGGCTTGTTTAGTCTCCTTTCCAGATTGAATTGGTTACTGAACTCTTTCCCCAGGTGGTTGCTGCTAGCTCTCAGAGGATCTGCTTTTGTAACTGTTGATGATGAACCATTCACAAGGGCCTGAGTACTACAAACCCAAGTGTAGACAGGCAGCCTTTGCTACTTGAGTTTAGCAAAGATGAGCGCTCGAAGAACAAAAAGAAGTGCATGATTCTATTTTTCAGTTCTGAGTCAGAAGCACTTGGGACACTAAAGACGCCATGAAAAAAACAACTTCTAAGCTTTTATCTGAAACGTGTAGCACAATGCACTATCAAAAATATGTCTCTCTGTCTCGCTCTGCCTCTCAAATAAATGAATACAAATTTTTTAAAACTTTTTTTCTGATGGCAATTCATCTCTCAATTTGATTTAGTCCAGCATTAACAATAATTTATAAGAAAGTTAAACGAAGTAGGCCTACTGTTCTTAGCAAGCAGCTTAGCATGGGGGTATTCTGTTGCATAAAGATTGCTTGAGGGGCCGGTGCTGTGGCGTAGTGGATAAAGCTGCTGCCTGCAGTGCCAGAATCCCATGATGCTGAGGGTTCAAGTCCCAGCTGCTCCACTTCTGTTCCAGCTTTCTGCTATAGCCTGGGAAAGCAATAGAAGATGGCCCAACTCCTTGGTCCTTGCACCCATGTGGGAGACCCGGAAGAAGCTCCTGGCTCCTGGCTTAGGATCGGCACTTTTCCAGCAGTTGCAGTCAATTGGAGAGTGAACCAGTGGATGGAAGACTTTGTCTCTCTTTGAGTAACTCTGACTTTCAAATAAATAAATCTTAAAAAAAAAAGAAGAAGATTGCTTGAAAAGCTTGGTTTAGAATGGAGGGAGTTCTCAGCATATCATGTAGTGATTTGACAGTGTGTCATACAGAATTTTCTTACAGGGTCACAAACAACCAAATAATACACAGGAGGGTCTTCAAATATATTTGCAAATAAGACATTTTGCCACTGGGGAGAGTGATAATTATTTTCTATGATACTTTTCTGACATTCTCTTCCTTTTTCTCCCTTTTTTCTATTCATTTGCATTCACCTACTTTTATTGATCCAAATTCAGACCTCAGAACTATGCAGAGAGGAATGTGAGGAACCAGGGAGAGTAAGCGGAAACAGGTGAGGGCCATGCCGTCATTGCTAGTGCACCGAGTCGCTGGCCGGCCACAGACAGAGTGTATCACGTGGATGCGGATCGATTCGGCAGGTTCTGCTCCCCTCTTTCCCACCAGAGTAGAATAGAAAAATCCCCAGAACCCCTGCTGTATCACATAGCAGCCAGGCCTTTTAGATGTTTGCATCATGTTGGGTGCTGGATAGGGTTCTTCTTCTTCTTTGAAGATTTATTTATTTATTTGAAAGGCAGAGTGACAGAAAGACAGATTCTCATCCACTGGTTTACTCCCCAATTGCCCTCAACA
The DNA here is from genome assembly GCA_949820135.1 of Sylvilagus floridanus. Classification (NCBI taxonomy): domain Eukaryota; kingdom Metazoa; phylum Chordata; class Mammalia; order Lagomorpha; family Leporidae; genus Sylvilagus; species Sylvilagus floridanus. The sequence goes on along the minus strand of OX463246.1, from coordinate 24,655,832 downwards.
GCCAGGGCTAAGCCGGGAAGACACCAAGGGTCAGGAACTTCAGCAAAGTCTCCTGCACGGGTTGCAGAAACTCAGTTACTGGCACCATCATTCTCTGCTTCCCAGGCACATTAGCAGGGAGCTGGGTCGAAACTGGAGCAAGTGGGACTCCAACTGGAAAATTGACGTGGGACGCAGGCATCCCACACAGCAGCTAAACCACACTGCACCACAATGCCAATCCCCTAGGTAGTATTCTTAGCTCCACAAATTTTCCACGGTGAACTCAGCTTGTGATAAAAATTCAAAAACAATTTGGAACAATACCATTTTCCTAGAAGTAGTTAGTTTTCACCTGCATTGCAGCCATGGTTTGCTCAATTATTTCTTTTTCAAAAAATGTCTCATTGGGGGGCTGGCTCCATGGCTCACTTGGTTAATCCTCTGCCTGTGGCGCCAGCGTCCCATATGGGCGCCGGGTTCTAGTCCTGGCTGCTCCTCTTCCAGTCCAGCTCTCTGCTGTGGCCCCGGAGGGCAGTGGAGGATGGCCCAAGTGCTTGGGCTCCTACACCCGCATGGGAGACCAGGAGGAGGCACTTGGCTCCTGGCTTCCGATCAGCATAGTTCCGGCCGTGACGGCCATTTGGGGAGTGAACCAACAGAAGGAAGACCTTTCTCTCTGTCTCTCTCTCTCTCACTGTCTGTAACTCTACCTGTCAAATAAATAAATAAAAATCTATTTTTTTAAAAAGTCTCATTGGTTAAAAAAAAAAAGAAATTTGAAAACACAGTAGCCAGACACCCCCCCCCCCAAAAAAAAAAAAACTCAAAAAAACTTACAAACTACTAAATGATCCTAACAGACTAAATCCTGAAATTTGCTGTCTTTGTTCTCCTTTCTGAAACTTTGAAATTTCCCCTTGCTCTCACTGAGGCTGCTTAGGTCCCGAGGCACCCTGGCTACTGCAAATCCCACCCTTGAGTTGCTTTCCTAGCGAAGTTTTACCGAAGGTCAGCTTATATCATTTGAGTATGTAAATCCTCACGACAGCTAGCCCTGATATATTTTTTTTTGGCTTTTTTTTTTTGATAGGCAGAGTGGACAGTGAGAGAGACAGAGAGAAAGGTCTTCCTTTGCCGTTGGTTCACCCTCTAATGGCCATCATGGCTGGCGCACTGTGGCCGGTGCGCCGCGCTGATCTGAAGCCAGGAGCCAGGTGCTTCTCCTGGTCTCCCATGTGGGTGCAGGGCCCAAGGACTTGGGCCATCCTCCACTGCACTCCCGGGCCACAGCAGAGAGCTGGCCTGGAAGAGGGGCAACCGGGACAGAATCCGGTGCCCCGACCAGGACTAGAACCCAGTGTGCCGGCGCTGCAAGGCGAGGATTAGCCTGTTGAGCCGCGGGGCGGCCCCCTGATATTTCATAAACGGCCTTTCACTTTCTTTCTTCATTAGCCTAGGTGGTGTCTTCTCATTTGTTCTATGGGACTGAGAAAAGAACAGCACCCGCCTTGGTGGTGTGCTTTGCGTTTGACCCAGCTATTGTCTAATTGTTGCTGATCGCACACAAAAAAACTTGGTGGAGCAGGAAAAGTAGATGTTACTCCCATTTTTACCAATGAGGCAAGTTAGAGGAAGTTAGAGGAGAGTGGGCTGTTTGCCCAGGGTCGTGTGTCAGCAAAGGATAGGGGTAAGGCAAATTGGCCTGTCAGATTCTCATTCACTTCCCTCTGTATCTGTACCTCGTCAAAGAGTTGTCAGTTGAAGGCTGTATAAATTTGTTTTATTTCTTGAATGAAGAATCTTGGAACATAGTCAAATTTTAGAATTTTTGTGTACCAGTTAAAAAACATCCAGCACTGTGGCACAGTGGGTAAAGCTGCTGCCTGCGGAGCTGGCATCCCATATAGGTATGAGTTCGAGTCCCAACACTTCCAATTTGGATCCAGCTCTCTGCTATGGCCAGGGAAAGCAGTGGAAGATGGCTCAAGTGCTTGGACCCCTGCATCCACATGAGAGACCAGGAAGAAGCTCCTGGCTCCTGGCTTCAAATGGGTGCAGCTCTGGCTGTTGTGGCTATCTGGGGAGTGAACCAGTGGATGGAAGACCTCTCTCTCTTTCTCTCTGCTCTTTCGCTCTCTCTCTGTCTCTGCCTCTCTGTAACTCCACCTTTCAAATAAATAATAAATCTTTTTAAAAAATGACATTTAGTGTGTAGAGTACATTTTCAATATTTGTATCATGAACGACGTCCCCAAAACCCAAATGATGTTCCCTGAGAACTGCAGCCACCCAGCAGGATTGGAAAGATTCAGTGACAAACTGTGTGCAAGAGAGCTAATCACTGGGAGATGATCTGTGAGGCAGAAACACACAGGGAGTGGGGCCCTGGAATCCATTCTCTAGTTTGTTGCTGTCTCACCTGGCAAACTCTCTGGGTGCCAACTTCCTAAGCTGTCAAGAACGACTACTAATCCATGCTTTGCTAACCTACCAGGGCTCTTTGGAGAACTTGGCAAAATGGCTTATGATGAAGCTGGAAAGAATACACCTCCATACAAATGAAAGGTCTATTGTCAAGTTATTGGACTAGAACTTCAGCTGTTTGGGGAGCAGGAATTTGGTAGGCTAGTTAAGACTCTGCTTGGAACACTCACATGGAATGCCCGATTGGAGTCTCAGCTCTGCTTCAGACTCCAGCTTCCTGCTAATGTGCACCCTGGGAAGCAGCCAATGACTTGGGTCCTTGAGTCTCTGCTCTCACTGAGTGGAGTTCCCAGCTCCTGGCTTCCATCTGGTCAACCCTGGCTATTGCAAGCATTTGAAGAGTGAATTAGTGGAAGAAAGACCTCTATCTGTCTGCTGTCTGTCCCTCTCTGCCTTTCAAATGAGTAAAAATATGTAAAAAAAAATTTTTAAAAAGATGACTTAGGGCTGGTGCTGTGGTGTCGTGGGTAAAACCACCACCTGCAATGTCAGCGTCCTATTTGGGTGCCAGCTCCTGTCCCAGCTGCTCCACTTCTGATCCAGCTCCCTGCTAATGTCCTGGGAAAAGCAGTGAAAGATGGCTCATATGTTTGGGCCCCTGCCACTCACATTGGATATCTGGATGAAGCTCTTGGCTTCTGACTTCAGCCTGGCCCAGCCCTGGCTGTTGTGGCCATCTGGGGAGTGAATCAGTGGATGGAAGATCTCTCTCTCTCTCTCTCTCTCTCTCTCTCTTCCTCTCTATAATTCTGACTTTCAAATAAATAAATACATCTTAAAAAGAAAATCAAAATTAAAAACAGATGGCTTGGAAAAATGGTTACAAAAAGAACTTTATTTTAATATGTGAATAGTATAAAAGCATTTTTATACATCTCATTTCAGATAAAATAATGAAAAATCTAATTTTACATTTCTTTTTGATATTCCTGTAACTATACCCATCTACCCTATGATTTTGCTTGCATTTTCTTTTCAATATAGTCGCCATGGTAGGTGAGGAGTATGATCCAGGATTATTTAATGAATCATCTTTAGTTTGAGAATAACGAAGCAGGATTCCAAAGTTGAGCAGGTTTCAGTCCAAACCAATTTTTGCAATAAATTAGTCTCTTCAAACTGAAAACAGAAGCAGAAAAGCTAGGGATGTATCCTGTGCAGCTTTGGCAATCCGCTGTTTAGTGACACAGGTAGAACAATGAATCAAGAAAGCCACACTTCCCTTTGTATAATTTAGCTTCATTATCTAACGGCTGGCAAGAGTCCAAAAAGCTATAATACCTGTCTATGTGGATAACAAAGGGTTGTTCCAGCAGGATTCATTTCTTAGTATAATACCAATTGCTAAGCTCTAATTAGATGCAGAAAGTATTGTTCAACCTTCAGATGCTACTCTAGAAAGCCTGGAAGTTGTGTGTGTTTGATAAAACTTAGAAGTGACTTGATACAAAGGTATTTCAAAATCTAGAGACATTTCAAAGGTAGAACATGGTAAACAATGAAACTAAAAATTCCTTAAGATGATAGAGCAGGATATTGACACTAAGTTGTCCTTTTCTTTTTTATTTTTAAATCATATTTATAACTACTGTGATTTTATTTCTTTTTTAATTTAAATTTTGATTTTTTTTTTATTTATTGAAAAGGCTGAGAGAAAGAGAGACACAGAGACAGAGAAAGGTCTCCTGTCCACTGGCTTACTCTCTAAATGCCCAAAACATCTGGGGCTGGGCAAGGTCAAAGCTGAGAGACAGGAACTCCATCTGAGTCTCCCATATGGGTGGCAGAGACCCACGTACTCAAGCCGTCACCTGCTGCCTCCTAGAGTGTACATTAACAGGGCACTGAATCAAGAGTGGAGCCAGGACTTGAACTGAGGTATACTAATATGGAGTCTTAACTGCTACTCCAAATGCCTGCCCCTGTATTTTATTTCTTAATTTGTATTTATTTCACTTTAGTTTACTTTGCAGAGTATTTTGATTTTTGGAATAAATAGTCCTCTTTTTTTCAACTTTTATTTAATAAATATAAATTTCCAAAGTACAACTTTTGAATTATAGGGGCTTTTCCCCTCATTACCTCCCTCCCATCCACAACCATCCCATCTCCCACTCCCTCTCCCATCCTATTCTTCATCAAGATTCATTTCCAATTATCTTTATATACAGAAGATCAACTTAGTATATGTTAAGTAAAGATTCCAACAGACTGCACCCACACAGACACACAAGTATAGAGTACTGTTTGAGTAGTGGTTTTACCGTTAATTTGCAAAGTACAACACATTAAGGACAGAGATCCTACATTGGGAGTAGGTGCACAGTGACTCCCGTTGTTGATTTAACAATTGACACACTTATTTATGATGTCAGTATCACCCGAGGCTCTTGTCATGAGTTGCCAAGGCTATGGAAGCCTCTTGAGTTCACCAACTCTGATCTTATTTAGACAAGGCCATAGTTAAAGTGGAAGTTCTCTCCTCCCTTCGGAGAAAGGTACCTCCTTCTTTGATGGTCCGTTCTTTCTGCTGGGATCTCACTCACAGAGATCTTTCATTTAGGTCATTTTTTTTTTTTTTGGCCAGAGTGTCTTGGATTTCCATGCCCACAAAACTCTCATGGGCTTTTTAGCCAGACCTGAATGCCTTAAGGGCTGATTCTGAGGCCAGAGTGCTGTTTAGGACACCTGCCATTCTATGAGTCTGCTGTGTATCCTGCTTCCCATGTAGGATCATTCTCTCCTTTTTAATTATATCATTGAGTAGAAGACTGGGATTGAGGTAGATCAAAAAAAACTGCTCATCACATAGGCAGCAATGAGCAGAACTAGAGCTAACACTACATTCTCCAAAGCTCACATTTTTTCTCTTCCCTCCTTCTTTCTCCCTGTAATTCCAACTCTCATTCACTGCAAGGAAATAATTCATCAGAACAAAGCAAGCAGACAAAAGGAAGGAATTTCAATGGTCTACAATGAGGAATATTTGAGCAAACTGTGGTACATTGTCTAATAGTCTATCATACACATCACCAAAATGAAGAAATTTCTCACTAAATGTTGGTTGAACTCATGCAGGGATTTGTACCTCCTTCCCAAACACTTCTAAAACAACAAGAATGCAATAAGAAAAAAATCATAAGCCATAAAAAATGTGAACGAGAGGAATGTCACATGAGAGCAATCAGCAAATGCTTTGGAGAGCAGAGGGCACAGGAGTTACTGTGAGAACTGACTTAAACCAAACGTACTGCAGTCAGGGACATCAGAGGAAAGCATAGTGGTGACTCCAAGGAGCTCCCAAGGGATTGGGGCAAATAGTGCTGAGGGAGGCAAAGAGGGGTGGGGCTTGAGGCCGTGTGAAGATACCTACCAGTGTTTTTCTGTGCTCAGTTTGATCATAGTTTGACGTTCAAAGACTTATTTTTTTTTTTTTTTTTGACAGGCAGAGTGGACAGTGAGAGAGAGAGACAGAGAGAAAGGTCTTCCTTTTGCCCTTGGTTCACCCTCCAATGGCTGCCGCGGTCGGCGCGCTGCGGCCAGCGCACCGCGCTCATCCGATGGCAGGAGCCAGGTGCTAGGTGCTTTTTCCTGGTCTCCCATGGGGTGCAGGGCCCAAGCACTTGGGCCATCCTCCACTGCACTCCTGGGCCACAGCAGAGGGCTGGCCTGGAAGAGGGGCAACCGGGACAGAATCCAGCGCCCCAACCGGGACTAGAACCTGGTGTGCCGGCGCCGCAAGGCGGAGGATTAGCCTGTTGAGCCACGGCGCTGGCCCAAAGACTTATGTTCTGGTCCAAGGTTGAAATCTTGCACAGTGATGGGACTTGGTAAACAGTGGTTACAGTTGCTAAATGATGTACTTTACCTAGCAGAGGAGGGTGCTATGTTTTCTGCTTCTATTAGTTTCAAAATATACATGATCTAATTCTTCTGTCTACCCATACATGTCTTCAAGATGGCCAACAACGTCTAACTGGCTATACAATCTACTGGATTTGGAATTTCTTTGGCCCTTTTAAAAGCATGAAAGTCTCCTTGTATAACCTTTATAAATGGATTTTATGAGTCCCTCATTCATTTCAAATTCTCCCTAAGAGGTAGAACCACACTACTCTTAGAAATAATAAAATGATAATGAGTTGATTACTAAGCATCTGTCATTGTTTTTTTTTTTTTTCTTTTCTGGTTTTGTGGGTCCAACTGCTAAATCTATTCTAGTGACAAGCAACAGGAAGGAGATGTTCAGGGAGAAAAAATAGAACTATTTGGTTATCTATGATGTTGAAAATAATATTGAACTTGGCTGCATTTACAAGAATGATCATATTATGCTATGTGCCTAGACAGTAACACTGTTTAAATGGCCATTGATTAATGGTCCAATAATATTATAAAAGAGATAAAGGAAGAAAAGTAAGAGTTTAGAAAGTTAAATTCTTACTTATGACAAGAAGTCAATATATAATATTTAAAATTGATAAAACAAAGGTAAATATATTTATTATATAGAAATGTAAAGACAAATATCTGAAGAAATACCTAGAAGACTTGGAAGGAGATACCTTTAGAAAATGGGATTTGGGACAGGTGCGAGTAGAGAGCAGGGAAAAAGACAAGCAAAGGCCATTTGATATGTTTTTGTACCTTTTGATCTTGATCTTCTAGCTTATGGATACCATACGACGACTTTAATACAACTTAAATCTTTTAAAAGAAAAATGTTAAATTTTTAAAGTGATGATTATTCATGTTACAAACACCTTGTAACTTGGGAAAGGTGATTTAAAATGGAGCAAAAGATCCAGGAAAGACAAAATCATCTGTATATAGCATAATGTTCTTTGCACAAAGATGCAAAGAACAACAATTGAAAGGGCTTGTGTAATGGAAAATTTCACTGGGGAGAAGGGAGAACAGGTGACTTCACAAATTGAACTGAATTTGATACTACTTTTTAATGTAGCTTGACACTCTTCCATTTAACAAAGCCCTCACAATGTACACAACAGAGTGCACACTTTGGTTGTCTATTAGTCTGAAAATCATCCTTCTCACTAGTTATTTACACATGGATGTTTGGAAATTCTGTAAGTTATAGCTTCACATTCAAGATCAGCCCAGGAACATTTATGGAGTCGTCACTGTTCGCCTCACCTATCTTCCCCTTTAAATGCTTCTTTCTATCTCTCCTTAGTTTGTTCCCTGTATCTCAGAATAGTACACTAGCATGCAGCTCCTCCAGCAAGACCTCTCCCAGGATGTCAAATGTCTGGTGCTTTTCTAGGGGAATTTGCAAGTTGTTTTTTGTGTCTGCTTTAAATTGTGAGATTCTTTTTCAGGGTGGGTTTCTATCTTGGGCATCATGTGTGTACCAAATTGCGAAAGTGTCCCTATAGTGTTTTGCTGTCTTTTGTGAACCTGCTGGGTGTATCAAGATAACGAGCAGGCATGAGGCTTTGCAGTTCTGCTTGACAGACAATGAAGAGCCCTTTTCCACTCCCTTCTTCATGGATGGAGCCCAGCTCCAGCACCTGCCATGCGCGGAACCTGCAATCTAAATCCTGATGTACCTCCTTCCTTAGCTGCATGCAGTTCATGCTGATCAGTAGAGAGAGACTTCAAGCTTGATTTAGTTGTTTTAATTTCTTTTGAGTGTTTATACTCATATTTCAAAAATAAATATTTTATACTGAATTTCTAAGTGTGTGCCATGAAAGAATGACTTGCCCAGGTCATTTTGCTGTGCACTCTGATTGGTTTTGAGCACCTGGAGCCCCACTAGCCAGCAGGTTCCTTGAAGATGGAAGCAGGACTTTTCATATGTGTATGAGCAAGCAGTACAGCTAATTTTTTCATTTATTTATTTTCATTTATTTGAAAGGCAAAGGGACAAAAAGAGAGGGATCCCAGAAACAAAGAGCTCACTGGACCACTTTTCAAAGGCTCAAAAAGCCAGGGGTGAAGCCAGGAGCCTGGAACTCAATCTCGGTTTCCCAAATGGCATCAGGGACTCAGAATATTTGAGCCATCACCTGCTGCTTCCCAGAGTGTGTGTTAGCAGGAGGCTGAGCCATGACCTGAACCCAGTTACTCTGATATTGGATGTGGGCATCCCAAAAGGTGTCTTTTTATTTTTTAAGGTTTATTTATTTATTTGAAAGAGTTACAGAGAGGGAGAGGCAGAGAGAGAGAGAGAAAAGTCTTCCATATGCTGATTCACTCCCCAAATGTCTGCAATGGCCAGGGCTAGGCCAGACCAAAGCCAGGAGCTAGGAGCTGCATCCAGGTCTCCCATGTGGGTACAGGGACCCAAGCACTTGGGCCACCTTCCACTTCTTTGTCAGGCACATTAACAGGGAGCTGGATCGGAAGTGGAGCAGCCGGGACTTGAACTGGCACCCATGTGGGATCCAGCACTGTAGGCAGTGGCTTAACCCGCTATTCCACAGTGCCCGCCTCCTGAAGCATATCTTAACCCCTGTGCCCAACACCCATCCCAGGTAACTGGTTTATAATCAGCACTCAGCACACTTTTGGTGAAGGGGTGCCTGTTCTCAGGACTGTGAGAAAAGCATGTGATTAATTATGGGGTTGATAGGCAGCTTGGTGAAGCTAAGTCTTTCAAGGACATTTGCCTTTAAAATGAGTGGTTGCCTCTATGTCCACCTGCCTGGAGACTGAGCTGTTCTCAAGGGTGGGTTTTTTTGGCAGGACTTCAAATGTTGACGTTTCAGACACTATATCTGGCAAGTAGGTGAGATTTTCTGAGTAGCTAAATCCCTCCCCAAATCCCACACTCTACTTGGCAACCAACTTTCCCCCTATGTTTTAGCCTCCTGGCTTAACCCAACAACATGAGGTCATCTTATCTCCAGGGTCACTCTAGTTTTACAGGGATAATTTTTTTCCCTGTCAAAATGAGTTACAATCAACTGTAAACACAAAATGACTATCAACTCTATTCTTCCTTGCAGAGCAAGGCACACACAGCGGGCAGAAGTAGCAAGGGGTGGAATATTCTCAAATCACAGTATCATAGATTAGGAGAGATAAGTCTGAGAGATCAGTTTTGCAGACATCAGTTTAAGCAACCAGATGAGCATACTAGCGTGTATGCAGTCAGAGTCCAGGACACACCCTACCTACAACTCGCAGACTTCCTGTTGTGGCCATCTGATTTTAGTCATAAGATTACATTGCTTCCAACTATTGATACTGGCAGAATATAACTTTTTCCTTGCAACAGGGGTTTCCACAACTATATTTTATTTTTTAACTAATATGAAAAATAGTTTGCATTCACAGTGTCTTCCTACACCCAGAACTGAATACATTCTAATAACAAGGAACTAGGATGTAGAGAAATTGTCTCATGCCGATAATTCTCAAAATCATCATTATAAATATGAAATTGTAACTAATCACGTGAAATCCTTCAAGAGCATCTAAGGAGCAACATGAGGGATCTAACTAGTAGCTTTAGTTGTGCTATCTATCCAAGTGTTCAAAAACCACTTGTTGACTGTGATAAAAGAGGAGGGATCTAGAGGTAACAGAAAGAATGTCTAGAATTCTAAAGAAGAGAAGAAAAACCAAACTATACAAGTTTTGAAATGATAAGACTTCCAGCCAACTCAATGGATACAGAGATAAAGAGATTAGGGCCCAGAAAAACATGGAACATTCCAGAATTTTCCAGACTTGCAGTGGTAGAGTTGATTTTAAAACCCAGGTCTCAGGCCAGTGTTGTGGCACTGGCTTCCCATATGGGTGCTGGTTCAAATCCCAGGTGCTCCACTTCCTAACCAGTTTCCCACTAATGGCCTGGGAAAAGAAATGGAAGATAGCCCAAGTGCTTGGGCCTCTTACCCATGTGGAAGACCCAGATGAAGCTGGGGCGAACCAGTGGATGAAAGATCTGCACCCTCTCCACCTTTCTCTGTAGTTCTGTCTTTCACATACATACAAATCCAGGTCTCCTTTCTCCCAGTTCTTCATTTTGCTCATTACAGCAAATTATTTTTGCTCTTTCTTAAATAGGTTTTAAAAAAGAAAAATATCATAACCAAGCAGGTCCATATAAGTATTTTGAAATGCATGAAGTTCATTGCTAAAAATTGAAGCAAAACATCCATTCAGTGCACTACCCTCTTGTCCAGCCTATGGAATAAGCTCATGACGAGATTTCATCACATGTACCTGAAATGAAAATTGTCAGGCCAGCGCTGCGGCTCACTAGGCTAATCCTCCGCCTAGTGGCGCCGGCACCCCGGGGTACTAGTCCTGATTGGGGCATTGGATTCTGTCCCGGTTGCCCCCCTTCCAGGCCAGCTCTCTGCTGTGGCCCGGGAGTGCAGTGGAGGATGGCCCAAGTGCTTGGGCCCTGCACCCCATGGGAGACCAGGAGAAGCACCTTGCTCCTGCCATCGGATCAGCGTGGTGTGCTGGCCACAGTGTGCCGGCCGCGGCGGCCATTGGAGGGTGACCTTTCTGTCTCTCTCTCTCACTGTCCACTCTGCCTGTCAAAAAAAAAAAATTGTCCATTTCTTGCAGGGCTCCTAAGATGACTCTATGCTTTCCCTGAACAGTAAATCTTTCAATTTGCATTTTTTATAAAGTAACTGCATTTCCAGTAGGTGGAGCTAACTGTTCTTTTCAAATACGAGGACTCTTGTGTGGCGGGATCTCTTCCTGTAGCTTTTACCTCTCTCCCAATGAGAGACAAGTGCGGCAGGTGACTGGACTTCAACGAGGTTTCCAGGCGGCCAGTGAAGACTCAGTTGCGCCAAACTGTTTTAGTTATAAAACTTGAGACTCCCGGGTCTCTTTTTATGATCCTGAATTTTGAGTATGGGCGTTTAAGACAAATTAGCATTTTCATGCAGAGTGAAAGAGTTAGCCTTTAAGTAGTTGGCCTTCAGTTTCTTTCTTCACATCAACAATGAAGCATTTTGGCAATAGTGGAGCTGGTGTTCTTTTGTTCTATGTCACCGCTCCCTCACTTTCCTTTCCTCCTCATTCATGCATTCAGCTATGCAGCCCATCCACCTTTAAGAGCGTTCTATTCAGCATTGATTTGCTTCAGAAATCCATAATTTTTAAAGGCAGCAAAACATTTTCAGAAGGCACTTTCATTTTTTCTTTTAAAGAAATCATCCTTCCATATATCAAGGACTCCTGAGAACCATACACAGAATGACAAAGAAATCACTTGCAGTCCTATCAAGTCCCATGTTTGTAAGTGCTTTAACACAGATATCTGAACTGTACATCCATTAGCACAACAGGGACATACAACAGTGCCATTCACAGCACACAGACTATGAGATAGTCAGGTGGAGTGTGTGCCTGATTTTGTTAAATACTGTTTGGTTTTTATTTTTTAACACTGCTCTGAGGGTGCGATGATCTATTTTTAGATTTTTTTTTTTAATGGGGAAAATACTAGAATAACCTTGATGGGGGGAGGGGGCTGTCAGATTGTTACTAGGCAGGCAGTTCCCTTGGCAACAGGAGCAGAGACAGAAGAATATTGGGAGCCACCTAGAACATGTTTGACTCTAAAAAATGCTGGAATGGAGGCCTGGTTGACATTTGGACTATATACAACTCCTTCAAAACAAAAGGATACAAACAACGCCTCGTCTGTTCTTCACGTTACAGTTTACCCAATATTATTTTATTTGATTTTGACAACACCACACTGTAGGCAGACCTGGCATTAACTTCATTTTAACAAATGTAACTATGGGGGCCTGTACTGTGCTGCAGTGGGTTAAGCCGCCACCTGCAGCACCAGCATCCCATGTGGGCACCGGTTTGAGTCCTGGCTGCTCCACTTCCGATCCAGCTCTTTGCTAATGGCCTGGGAAAACAGTGGAGGATGACCCCAGTGCCTGGGCTCCTGCATCTACATGGGAGACCTGGAAGAAGCCCCTGGCTCCTGGCTTCTGCCTGGCCTAGCTTTGGCTGTTGTGGCCATCTGGGGAGTGAACCAGTGGAGGGAAGACCTCTCTCTCTCTCTGCCTCCCTCCTCCACCCCTCATAACTCTGCCTTTCAAGTAAATAAATGAATAAATCTTTAAAAAACATATGTAACTGTGAAGAGCAGTCCAGAGGGACATGGGTTTCCTCTTTTGTCTTTCCTCCTCCTATTCCTTCTTATCGTGGGGTAGTAACAAGTTTGAAAATGAGACATTTATCAATGAAAAATTATCTAAAATATGAAAGAAAAACATGTGCTTTCTTCAATAAAGCTAAATAACACTTTGACCTCAGCCATAGTACAGAAGTTAGAGCTGCCAGATGCAATGAAGATCAAACATACAGACGCCTAAAGAGGAAGCTTTCAGCTCCAGGCTTCAGGTTACTTAGAGTTCAAGTCTGCAGAATGGATGGTCTAGTCTGCGAAAATCATCACCTCCTGTCTGAAACAATGGAAGCAGGTGAGTGCCCACAGGACCTGGATATTACCTGGTGACCGAGTAACAGGAAGAGCAAAGCCCAAGAGGAAATGCCGATGCTGCGTGTCTCAGTCTAGTTTCTATTTCTGTAACAAAACAGCTAATAATCAGGTAACTAATAAAGAATATAACTTCATTCTGGAGGCTGAGAGGTCAAGGGCATGGAGGGCGTGGTGCTGGCATCCCAGGCCAGAGGGCATCATGTGCAAAACAGAGCAAGCATGCTAGCAAGTATCTACAAAATATAATGTGTAACCCAAGAGTATACTTCAGCAGAAAACCACTAGTGGAACAAGCAAACCATAGCAACATGGATGATTTGAGAGAAGTGTAGTGCCAGGGGAAGTTGCTGATCGCTTAGCCATTATCTAAGCCCCCTCTCTTCCTTCAGAACCCTGATTTTGGATATACAAGTGGAGTTCAAAAAAATTGTGGCCAGGCATTTGGCACAGTGCTGTATGGGGTCGATATCTGGGTGCTCAGGGTCATGTCCTGGCTTTGCTTCAAATTCTAGCTTCCTGTTAATGTGCACTTTGGGCATCAGCTGGTGATGGTTCAAGTACTTGGGTCCCCGCCACCCATACTGGAGTACTGGAGACATAGATTGAGTTTCTGGCTCCTGGCTTCAATCTGGACCAGCCCTGGCTATTGCAGGCATTTGGGGGTAAATTAGTGGATAGAAGATCTCTTTCAACGCATTAAATAAAGACCCAAATAAAGTTTACCATGGCACAAGGCATTTTTCAAAATTTGTAGTTTTCTGTTTTTTTAACACTGACAAATTGAGTCATCATTATGTGGATTCATTGACCATAATTTGTTTAATTTGAAAGGCAGAGTTATGGGGGAGACACACACACACACACAGAGAGAGAGAGAGAGAGAGAGAGAGAGAGAGAGAAATCTTCTATCTGCTGGTTCACTCCCCAAATGGCCACATGGCCAGGGTTGGGCCAGGCCAAAGCCAGGAGACCTCCATCTGGGTCTCTCACGTAGGCGGCAAGGGTCCAAGCACTTGGGTCATCTTCCTCTGCTCTTCCCTAGTGCACTAGCAGGGAGCTGGATTGGAAGCAGAACAGCTTAGGCTCGAACCAGCACTCATACAGAAATGCCTGTCTCACAGGTGAGTTTAACCTGCCACACCACCACGCTCGTCCCCTCTCGTAACACAAATTCCAAAGAGCTTCTCTGAAGACCTCTTCCATGTCCTCTTCTTCATGCAGTCACGAACCTTAGTTAGGACAATGGTTCCTAACTAGGGGCAACTCTGCCCCCTAGGGGACACTTGGTAACGAGTGAAGACATTTTTTGCTGTTATAATTTTGGGGGAGATATTAATGACATTTAGTGTAGAGGCCAAGGTGAGGAGGCTGGCTCCAGGCCAAAATTGTGTGTGAGATCCTTCAGGCCTGACCACAGGCAATTATGAAAGTTTTGTTTAGGTGTCATGGAGGGGATGCTGCCTCCCCACCATGAGATTTGGAGCACAGTTAGCGCACTGTAGTCTCCAGAAAGAACTGCAGCCAGACTCAGAGGCCACGAAGGCACCCCCAGCTGTGTTCCTAGCTAGGCCTTCATTCCACAGTCCCCTTCAGGAGGACCTTGGCAGAGACAATTTTCAGGTCCTCATCAGGTGGCACTGATCATTTCATTTTTTTTTTTTTTTAACTGGCTGCTGGCATTGTAGTCCAGTCCCCTGACTCTACTCTTTGCCTATCCTAGCTCTTCTCCCTCACCCTCTCCCCAGTTCTCGGGTCTGTAAGACGTCAGAAATTTGTTCCTCAGCAGTGAACTACCCCTGCCTGCATCACATGCCATCTGACTGACCCATGCCTGGAGCTGGTGCAGGGGAGAAGAAAATGGAACGGGTAGAGCCAGCACTCCTTTTGTGGCTGGTCTCTTGATTATATCATCAGAGCAGGTGGAATAAAAACTCAATTGTCACTTTCATGTTGGCTCCTTGTCTTAACCACTTCCACTCAGCCCAGTGCAGACGCTGGCAAACATCCTGCCACGCACAGAACAGTCCTCCAGGATGAATTATCTGTCTCAGAACGTCAACAGTGCTGACTTTGGAGGGAACATGACCCCTATCATCACCAGCTCAATAGAGGGATCATGGGGTTCTCCTGGCCTGTTATTCACCAAGGTGTAGACAGATGACCGAACAAACTGACCCAATTGCACTGAAGAAATCCCTTTGTATTTGATGGTTGGGGACATTTCTCTCAACTTTTGTTGTGCTGCCCATGAATGAGGAAATGTGTTGCCCTGATTGCCACCGACAGCCGACTGTGAACGTGAGGGGAGACACGTGTGGGATCGAGTTTGTATTGTGCCAGAGGATAAAGGAGAGAATCCTGGTTCTTGATATCAGATGGCTGACAGAACTATGGTTCGAGCCAATTCCACCTTTGGACCTTCAGAGATGTGTAATAAAAAATCTTAAGGTTTAAGTCAGCTGCAATTGGAGTCTTCTTACTTGTAACTAAAATTGTTAAAAAAGAAAAAAAAAACCTTAAGAATGAAAACAAAGCACAGCCCAAGA
The DNA here is from genome assembly GCA_949820135.1 of Sylvilagus floridanus. Lineage (NCBI taxonomy): Eukaryota > Metazoa > Chordata > Mammalia > Lagomorpha > Leporidae > Sylvilagus > Sylvilagus floridanus. The sequence continues at coordinate 24,640,352 of OX463246.1, read as the reverse complement.
GCAAGGATATATTCTGTATAAATAGACTAGTGATTTACAAAGCAAAATCCACTATATACTAGATTAAAACAAAGCTAAGTGACAAGCTTTTAAAAAATAGGGAGGGAGATATTAGGCAAATGCAAACCAAAATAACACATAGGGTCTTAATATCTGACTATTTAAATTATGGGGCAAAAGCCACCCATCAGGAAAAAACCATTTTTTTATATAATGATGAAACCTGTAATAAAAACCCTAGTTGGGGCCAGTATTGTGATGCCAGCATCCCATACGGGCACTGGTTCTAGTCCCAGCTGTTCCACTTCCCATCCAGCTCCCTGCTAATGGCCTGGGAAAGCGGCAGATAACCCAAGTACTTGGGCTTTTGGCACTCATGTGGGAGTGAATAAGCAGATGGAGTATCTTATTCTTTCTCGCTTTCTGTCACTCTGCCTCTCTAACAAACAAAAACATCTTTTTAAAAAGGATGAAACTGACAGAAATCCTTAAGTGGAAAGAGATTCAATTTACCTCTCTCAATTCATGAAAAAGCACACGAACCATAAGGAGAAGCAGTTTATAGAAAATCTGTTTCCTGAAAATAGAAAGTAATCTTCCACAAAAATTGACCCATATAAAGAAAACGTTACATGGTAACATGATTCTGTGCTAAGGGAGTGTTGGTTCTGCTTCAACTCCTATCACAAGTGATTCCAGTGGAAGGAGTGGAAAAATTGTTCCCACGGGCAAGAATTCTGTTTGTGCTAGCTCCTGGTACAGGGAGAGAATCAGAATGGCTCTAAACCACGGTGCTGCTCTAGCAGAAGCGATCCCAACCCTATCTGAAGAATAGTGCTGGCAGTGTCCAAATAAAGCAAGGATAAAATGTGACATTAATGAACTTATATAAAACAAGCTCTGGTAAACACAAAAGACTGAGAATTCCCCACCAGAGTATCAACACAAAACAAAAAGTGAAATAATTCAAACTGGCATGGAACTAGGTAACGGTGGACACACAGGTAAGAATCAGGAGAATCTGGAGAATGGCTGGTTGACTTGTTCGCAACAGACTTTCCCCTTGGCTAATGAGTGTCAACTGAATATTTCTTGAAGAACTTTTCTCTCATAATTGCCTTTTTGCTCTACGTACAGACTAAGTGCACTGGTATGTGTTTCTGACTTCACAGTTTCCTTCCTGATATCTACTCAGGGAAAATGAGGTAGGATGTTCGGTACAGTTTTGTTCTTAATCCAACATTGCTGTGAAACCCCCACATTTACCAGTAGTTGAGAATGGACTGTGTAACTTATCAAAACCAGGGAATTAAATCTGCCAGCACCAGGCTTTCGGGTAAAGTCTGGTCTGAGCTGAGATGTAGGGCTCTTTAAAGGTACAGGGAACGAATAGTGCTCGGTGGAGACTAACAAGTCAGGATGAGTGGACAGTTCTCAAGCTTGGCTTTCTCACATCTGTTGGTTTAAGAACTGGACTGCAAGAAAAAACATCGCTGGTATTTAAAACCCCAAACCTCCTCACCTTACAGGGTCAGAATCAGGGGAGAAACAGATACTTCAAACATCCACAAAATAGTGACAATCAGAATTCTTACTCTGATACAGCAGACTTGTTGTTTTGGAAAGGAGTTGTAAGATTCTTGCAACTAGATCAGGCACACAATGGTACCGAGTCTGGTGCCTAGGGGGAAGTTACAGGTCTTATTTTACAATGAAAACAGTAAGCTGTACCGTCCTTTCTAGTTCAGAAAGCAGTATATTGTTGTTGGCCAGTAAGAAAGTTTATTTACTATCTAAGATAAGTACTATTTAATATTAAAAGTTTCCCTCATTTTTTCTTCTTTGAAAGCGAAAAGGAAAGAGATAATGAGCATACATAAAAATAATTTGCCATTTATATCATCCTCTGATTCTGGAAATAAAATATTTTAATTCAGTTCCACTTAAAAAATAAAAGTAGTTTCTTCACCCCAACAATGAGTACATTAACCACATTTTCACATACAGAAAACTTAGGTACATTCAGTTGTTTACTAGACATGTCTCCGTATAATACATTTACATTCAAGTGAAGTAGATGAACTTATTTAATTGTAGATAGTCCTGACTTTTCCATTTGGTACCTTTTAACACAACTAACACATAGTATTCTTATTTTCTAAAAGCCAGTTCATAAATGATGATTTAAGGTTAGAAGAGCCTCTTCTGGAGAATTACAGCAGTTGTATTCATACTATGAGAATTCAATAATATTTCTAAACGTAAGCTTCAAGCTAAAGCTTTAGTAATTTAAAGTAAGCAACTTGCAATGCATGGGATTCTTAGCAGCTTGCACTGTTTGGTTTATAGTTTAAGTCATTTCAAGTGATTTGCAAGTATTTGTGCAATGAGGGAAGAAAGCACCAAGGATAATAAATGTTTTTCATATCATAGATGAAATCACAACATAACAATCTCAATTTGCTTTCAAACTTTAACATTTCAAAACAGGATTAATTTCAAATGGTCAATCTTTAAGCCTTCTTAGTAAGATCAAGTGATAATATAAAAGAATGGAAATGGTAAAATAAAAAGATGCTATATATAATACCTACTAACTTAAAAGAATTCAGATTTCTGACACTGATGATTACCATTTTTGAGTAGAGTTTCTTATCTAAAAAGAACTCTGAAAATAAGTATATTTATAAACTTGTCATCTATATATCTAAAAAAGAAACTCAACAGGTGCCTTTTTTGCCAATATGAGGCAAAAATTTTCCTGATGAATAAAGCACCTCTTATGGTAAGGAAATATATAAAGAAAATATTTTCTACAAATTAATATACAAATTTATGTGCATAAAGGTATAGTTCTCCCAGCTGTATATGCAATATCTTAAATAACATACATTAAAAAAATTCAAAGCACAGATTTAAAAAATAACCTATGTGCTAATACTCCAGTCATTAAATATTGCAGCATATATGTCACTGTAACAATTGAGACAAATTTTCTAATCTAAATGGTCAACGAAGTCTCTTTGGGAATATACTTTGTATAAAGTCCCCAGTATGTAATATTGGCTGTCAGTTTTTACCTTAAGCTACAGGTCTTTATAGCTAAGACGCAAGCCCATGAAAATAAGTGTGTAAAGAGGCTGGCTCGTCATACTCTGCAGTACCTTGTAGGACTGGTGTGACAGTTTCAGGCCAGCTGGGCTTTTACGTTCCTTTTATTTACCATAGGAACATGGTAAACATCATAGTGACACCACCAGACCTTTTTACTGCAGGTTCTGCTACTCACAGAATACTATAAACATTGGTGAGGACATTTCCAGAACGAGACAAAACATCCTTACGTGAACATAACCAAACAATTCCCTCGATGTGACAAAATTCTTACATAAATACAGATATGTATAAGAAAGAACATACACTGCTTGCTTTGACAGCTCTAAGTCAAGGTCTTTTCTACTCAACATGTGATTTTCATAAGCATGAGAAGTGCTCTTTCCTTTTCATTTCTTCTTCCCCACGCTTTTTTTGTGGTCAGGCGTTTCTGTTTTGTTAGTTATACTCTTTTTTCGAGCTGAGGTATTGGGAACAACTGCAGTAGAAGGCCCGCTGGTACCTGTACATGAAAGGAGAAGTATGCTTAGATTTACACGAGCGACCCAAGTTCAAACAGCACTGACAAAATAATCCTTATTGCAATTGTGATGTAAAGGAAACACTGCCAACACTCAATATAGCACTTTAACCTTCTACTTTTTAGAATTCAACATCAATATATATATATAAAAAAGCAATGACAATGATCTTTGTACACAAAGTAAATTTTCTCATTTCATCCCACATTTTTCCTGGGAAATGAATTCATTACCATGGTTTTCATCTAGCATCCACTGTGCCAATGCCTTGAGATTTACACTTTTGGCCCAGGCCTTTTCCCTTAGCTCAAGACACGTATACACAACTGCCAACTGGAACTCTATAGGTATCTGGCAGGAAACAAACTTAGCATGCTTGAAAAACCAAACTCCCCATCTTCCCTGTGAACGTCTATTCCCTCTGGTATTTTCCGCCTCACACTATCTAAAAGGACTAGGTTAAAAAACTGGAAGCGTTCTGTGACTTAGAACTCATTATGCCATATCACACCAAAGTCAAAAAGCTGTTCCAGGTGGAGCTGTCCTGGAGAGGGCATGGTGAGCTCTGGCCAGAGTAATTTTCTTTCTTCTTCTTCTTTTTTTTTTTTAAGATTTATTTATTTATTTGAAAGTCAGAGTTACACGGGGCGGGGCAGGGCAGGGAGAGAAATAGAGAGAGAGTTATTCCATCTGATGGTTCACTCCCCAATTGGCTGCAAAGGCTAGAGCTGCACCGATCACCGATCGGAAGCCAGGAGCCAGGAGCTTCTTCTGGGTCTCGCAAGTGGGTGCAGGGGCCCAAGCACTTGGGCCATCTCCTACTACTTTCCCAGGCCATAGCAGAGAGCTGGATCGGAAGAGGAGCAGCTGGCACCCATATGGGATGCTGACTCTTCAGGCCAGGGTATTAACCTGCTGCGCCACAGTGCCGGCCCCTGGTCAGAGTAATTTTCCCACAGATAACAAGTATTCATGCTGCACAAATTAACCACCTGAAGACGCTGAAGTTAGGCAGGCAGTTTCTGGTCAGGAATTAGTTTCCCAGAAACTGGACTAAGGGAATGAGCTTCTTCTTTACAGCTTTAGCCTGTGCCCACCTGCACACAGGATCCAACCTATACTACATGGGCCACTGAAAATTCTAACATAAACCAGTGTTACTAGCACGAAGGCCAGGAGACAAGTACTGGGGTCATCACAACTGCTAGAAACTAAGAGCTCTGACCAGCATCACTGCACATGCAAGGTGAACTTCAAGCAGTCCAGCTAAGGCTAAAAGAAGTTAGCTGAGATTTGAGCTGCCAGACACTTCAGGGCACATAGTTTTGCATTCTGAGTTTAGCCAAGATTAGGTCTTTGTTTTAAAAACAAACATATCAGACCATGGAAGAATATAACTGAAATAACAGAACCCATAGAATAGAGAAGATGGCCCAATTCTTTGTGCCCCTGCACTCATGTAGAAGACCTAGATGAGGCTGCTGGCTCCTGGCTCAAGTCTAGTCCAGATCTAGCCATTGCGGCCATTTGGGGAGGGAACCAGAGTTTGATGAAAGATTTCTCTCTGTAACTCTGCTTTTCAAATAAATAAATCTTAAAATAAAAAAAGAAATAATCAACCAGGATTATCACCAAAAAGAAAAACATCTAAGCATTCCATAAACTGTTGAAAATCAAAGATTGAATAAAAAATGACCCAGTGCATACACAGAAACAATTCGAACTCACTAAGACTTCTCATCAGAAACAACGGTAACCAGAAGACAGCGGAACATCCTGAAACTCTCAGAAAAAAAAAAAAAATTGTCTTCCCTTCTTGCTTTATCCAGCAAAGTTACCATGTAAGAATGAAGGCAAAACACATTCTTCAGGTAGAATAAAATGGACAGACTTTGTTGCCAATAGATCTTTAGTGTAAGAAATGTTAAAAAAAATTTCAAGCTGGGATCTGGTGTTGTGTAGCAGCGAAAGCTGCCACCTGCAGGACTGGCATCCCATGTGGGCACCAGTCTGAATCCCACCTACTACACTTCCAATCCAGCTCCCTGCAACCACACCTGGAAGACAGCATAAGACAGCCCAAGTCCTTGGGTCCCTGCACCCATGTGGGAGACCTGGAAGGAACTCCTAGTTCCTGGTTTCAGATCAGCCCAGTCCTGGCCATTGTGGTCATTTGGGGAGTCAACTGGGGGAAGGAAGATAGCTCTGTCTCTCCTTCTCATTGTAACTGTCTTTCAAATAAATAAAATCTTTAAAAGAAAAATAATTTCAAGCTGAAAGCAAGTAAAACCAAATAGAGGGGCCGGTTCTGTGGTGTAGTAGGTAAAGCCGCTGCCTGCAGTGCCAGCTTCCCATATGGGGGCCAGTTCGAGTCCCAGTTGCTCTACTTCCAAGCCAGCTCTCTGTTATGGCTTGGCAAAGCTGTGGAAGATGGCCCAGGTACTTGGGCCCCTGCACTTGCGTGGGAGACCTGGAAGAAGCTCTTGGCTCCTGATCAGCTCAGCTCCGGCTGTTGCAGCCATTTGGGGAGTGAACCAGCAGATGGAAGACTTTCTCTGCCTCTCTGTAACTTTGCCTCTCAAGTAAAATAAATAAATGTTAAAAAAAAAATTAAATAGAAACACAAACTTTAAGGAAGAAGTGAAGAACGTCAAAACTGACACACATGTGGATATAGAACTTTATTTATTCCTTTTTTCTTTTTTTTTTTTTTTTTGGACAGGCAGAGTGGATAGTGAGAGAGAGACAGAGAGAAAGGTCTTCCTTTTGCTGTCAGTTCACCCTCCAATGGCCGCCGCAGCCGGCGCACCACGCTGATCTGAAGCCAGGAGCCAGGTGCTTATCCTGGTCTCCCATGGGGAGAATTTGGGCCATCCTCCACTGCATTCCCAGGCCACAGCAGAGAGCTGGCATGGAAGAGGAGCAACCGGGACAGAATCTGGCACCCTGACCGGGACTAGAACCCAGTGTGCCGGCACCAGAGGCGGAGGATTAGCCTATTGAGCCGCGGCGCCGGCTTTTTCATTTCTTTAAAATACACAGAACTGGAGACCAGGGTATTGAGTGCAGCAGGTTAAGCCACCACCTGCAATGCTAGCACCCCAAATCAGAGCACTGGTTTGAGTCCTGGCTACTTTGCTTCTGATCCAGCTTCTATCAGCCAACAGCGGATGATGGTTCAAGTACCTGGGCCCCTGCTACCCCATGGGAGACTTGGATGGAGTTCTGGACTCTTGGCTTAGGTCTGACACGGCTCTAGAAATTCAGGCCATTTAGGGAGTCAATCAGTGGATGGAAGACTGAACCTGCACATGCTCTTTCTCTGTCATTCTGCCTTTCAAATAAATAAAATAAATCTTAAAAAAAATATTGCAGCACTATACTGCAGCCTTTATAATATATGTGGAAACAATACATATAGGTAAGTATGTGATCGGAGGAGGAGTAGGCTAATGACCCTAAATAGCTGCAAGGTTTACACATTTACTTCAAGTGATACAAAATTAATTCTAATGGGACTTGAAATTAAGGATATATATGTAGGGCAATCAATAGAAGAAAAATGTAAGAAGGTATGACAAAGTCAATAGATACATTAAAATAAAATTTAAAAATACTGAATTAATGCAAATAAGGAAGGAAAGAATAGAGGAAAAATAATCAAGTGGAATGAACAGAAAATATAAAAAGCAGACATAACCATTTATCTATGCGCATGAAACATCTCTAATTACAGCAATGGAACATATAAACACTGCAACTACTGGGCAGATATTGTTAGAAAGACTTTTCAAAAAGCCAAATCCATGTTCTCTACAAAATAGATCCACTTTAAATATAAAGACATGGGCTGACTGAAAGGAGACAAATGGCAAAAATGTTACCACACACACAATAAGCCTAAGCAAGCTGGAGTAGCTACATTCACATCGGGAAGGAAGAAACAGCATTAAGACAAACACTAAAGTCCGTGGTGATAAATGAGTCAATACATTGGAAAGACCTAACAACTCAGTATACAGGATGTGCCTAACAACAGAGCTCCAAAATCTGCAAAATAAAAATTTACCAAACTATGGGAAAATCAGATAATTCTGTGGTTGTGAATGAAGTTGTTCTCTGTACAACTGAGAGAACAACTGGATGCCCTCCCTGTGCATGCCAACCCTGCTAAGTAAATGAAAAATCAGTAAAGACATAGATTTGAGTATTATTAACTTTACAAAGTGAGGAGAACTGTTTGCTTCTAGGACAGCATCAATAGCAGCTACCACCTAGTGAGGAGGATTTTTCCTATGTGCCAAGCACTTGATGTATGCTATTGCGCTCATCTCTGAACATTTTATAAATGAGGTACTATTACCTTGCTTTTACAACTACAAGAGAAATTAAGTAACTTACCCAAGATCCTAGCTAACTAGTAAGTAGCAGAGCTCAAATTCTGATGTAGGTCTCCCTGATCCTAAGAACACTCTTCGAAAATGTCTGAAAGAACTAAAATGAGGGAAATAATAAAAACATCCCCAATGAGATCATGGTCAAAGTCTTGGAGTTATATGGAATAAACTGGAGGAAAAAAAGATACAGAATAAGAAAAACCAGAGAGAGTACAAAGTCCTTATCTGGAATAGGAAAGTAGGAAGAAAATTAGAAACAGAAAAATCAGAGAAATGGAACAAACACCAAAATACAGGAATGCTTTGGGAGTCAAGGTAAGGCAGCATTTCAGATCAACAACACAACCAAGAGTGTCAGGAAGTTAAAACAGAAAAAAGTCAAAAGAGAAGTTGAGCTTCACAGTCACAACATGAAGATGAAAATAGAGAAGTTAGAAAACTATAAGAAAAGAGAAAAAATATTCATATAAAATGATGCCTTAGGTTCAACAGAAAATCAAAGGAAGACAAGAGTCTATAAGTCTGTGGGAAAGAGTGTGAATATGAAATACATTTTATTAACAGATACACTGGGAGGGGGAGACAACCAGGACAAAAAAGTTTATATCAATAGTCAACAATATATTTTTAAGTCTTATTACCATTACTTTAGAAAACTCCAGGAAGTACAATGATCTTACTATTTTACATTTAAAATTTTTACATTCCATTTAAAAAGCAAGCTCTTATTATAACTCTGATTGTTGTGGCAAATTATAAACATACACACATACACACCCCTAACCTGGTTTGCTGCTTGCTTTAGTGCTCTTTAAGGTAGCTGGTGGTGTTGGGAGAATCTTTGCAGGTGTATATGTATTTAAAGATACTTTCCTTCTCATTGCTGGACTGGACCGTGAAGTTGCAGAGGCTAGAAAAAAGAAAACAATTAAAAACATGGCAGTTTAATAATTTCCTGCTAATTCTGTTTTAACATTATAGAAAATTCTTATGATAGAATTCAGTGGCTCTAAGAATACACATAACAGTAGAAAATAGAAAAGGCAAAGTTTGCAGAGTAATTTCAGCAAAATAATCTTATAAAAAGACAGTTCTTCCATGGTCTCAGCCAAATAGATGTTCTGTTTGTACTATGTGTAATAAGCATTTCAACAGTGCACCCTAAAGGTATAGGGCAACCAGTTTCATTTTATCCTGCCCTGATAGAAACTGAGGTATTGAGGGTGTGGCATAAAGTTGATGCCAGTTTTTGAATGCCTGGTAACAGCCAGTAATCTTCATATCAAAGAGTCTCAAATTGTTTTTCTCTTAAAAACAACAAATGGAGATTCAGGGATGGCTCATCTATAAATACAATGGTCTACTAAATGATCATATTTAAATATCAACTAGACTTCAAGTAATTAAATAAATAAATAAATAAATCCATCTGAGATCTCTCATCCCACAAAGGAGGAAATTTAAAAGGTGTTGCTCTCCATTCCTGCTTTCTAATCCAGGTGGACAGTCTGAGTATGAAAAGGGAAAAGGGAGAGAATGCTTATGGATGGAGCACTCTGGAGAAGAACACGCCAAAATCAGGGCAGAGAGTGGAGGGCCAGCGGGATTAGCTTCTGAATTCCTAAATAAAGGGAGAGGGGAGGACCACAAAATTCAGATTTGCAATTTGGGGAGAGAATGGGACAGCAATATCAGTATGCTTTTGAAAAATCAAGGTAGCAGCCTGTAATGACAGATGTGGTTGTTCAGTGGTTGTTATCTGCAATGAATGACTATAAATGTCACCAGTAAGTGACAGGCAGACACTAGTGGAAATAAAATAAATGATGGAAAAGTCCTTGAAACATCTTAAAAGAATGCAGAAAAAGTTAATGGAAAATGGAGTTGAAAATTTTGATACAGTAATTTTTGAAATCCATTTTTTTTTTAAAGATTTTATTTATTTGAAAGAGTTAGAGAGAGAGGTAGAGACAGAGAAGTCTTCCATCTGCTGGTTCACTGCCTGGATGGCCGCAAGGACCAGAGCAGCACCAATCCAAAGCCAGGAGCCAGGAGCTTCTTCTGGGTCTCCTACGTGGGTGCAGGGGCCCAAGGACCTGGGCCATCTTCTACTGCTTTCCCAGGCCATAGCCGAGAGCTGGATCAGAAGAGGAGCAGCCGGGAATAGAACCAGCACCCAAATGGGATGCCGGCACTGCAGGCCAGGACTTTAACCTGCTGCACAAGAGCACCGGTCCCCAAATCCATTTTATTAATAATAGACATTTTCCATGAACTTTTTGAAGACTCCTCCCATATAGAGCAATATGCAATTACTTAACTGTTTCCTCCTTATATATTTTTACTCTATTCCTGTTACTAATTTCTATCACTAACTTATCTTGATTAGGACTTTCCCTCTTTCTCCTTCAATCCAAAACAGCCAGGACCTCACTGTAAGCTATCTTGTAGTTACCACAAAATTCATCAATTTTTTCCTAGATGATGAAAAAACTTTCTGAATGACAGAGGATTAACAGTACATTCTCCCTTATTATGAAAGCCACAAAATCAACATTATTTTATGTTTAAATTCTTCTTTGATTAGTCAGAAGATATGTATAAATCATGTAAGTATGCCATAATTAATAAATATTAATGCTGTAATCATCCTATCAAATACAAGATTCAGATTCTTTCGTCATAACTGGGACCCTATATTCTTTAATACTTATAAAGAATGAAAAAAGCAGAGGCTTTAGAAGACCTGAGTTTTAATCCTTCTTGACCACTAACTCACTGATTTCTTCAACTTCAAGCTTTTTTATTCACATATATTTTAAAGACTTATTTATTTAAAAGGCAGCATTACAGAGAGAGAGCTCTTTCATCCACTGGTCCACTCCCCAAATGGCTGCAATTACCAGGGCTGGGCCAGCCAGGAGCTTCTTCTGGATCTCCCATGTGGGTGCAGGGGCCCAAGCACTTGGGCCATCCTCTGCTGCTTTCCCAGGTGGATTAGCAGGGAGCTGGATCACAAGTGGAGCAGCAAGGACTCGAACTGCTGCCCATATGGAATGCTGGTGCTGCAGGCCAAGGCTTAACTCGCTTTACCACAGTGCTGGTCCTAGCTTTTTTATTTTGAGCAGCAAACTTCTCTCAAAGTCTTACACAAAATGGATCAAACTCTAGGTGAAGCACCCATGAAGGACATAAGCCCTAACTCTTCAGAATCCTTGTATTACTCAATACAATTTTCAAAGACTCTTGGGAATCCAGTTTGAAGAACAGATTATGTTTTAGATTTATCCATTTTTTATTTTTAAGATTTATTTATTTTTCACTTGAGAGATTTAGAGAGAGGAGAGGCAGAGAGAGAGAGAGAGAGAGAGAGAGAGAGAGAGAGAGAGAGAGAGTCTTCCATCCAATGGTTCACTCCCCAGATGGTCATAATGACTGGAACTACGCCGACCTGAAGTCAGAAGCCAGGAGCTTCTTCCAGGTCACCCATGTGGGTGCAGGGGCCCAAGGACTTGGGCCATCTTCTACTGCTTTCCCAGGCTGTAGCAGAGAGCTGGATCGGAAGTGGAGCAGCTGGGACTAGAACTGGCGTCCATATGGGATGTCAGCGCTTCAGGCCAGGGCATTAACCTTCTGTGTCACAGCGCTGACCCCAGGTTTATCCATTTCTATGAACTACATTAAGTATACTTACTTTATCAAATAATTCTGTTAATAAACTAATGGCAGAGGGAACAAGAGGAACTGGAGTCCCATTTGTACTCACAGCATAGAAAAGAGCTAATCAGAACACCTGGAAAAGGAATCTAACATCCTTTGCTTCATTAATACATTAATAAACTTCAAAAATGCACTCTTGTAGATGGAATGTCTATAAGAATGATGGTGTCATAAGTAAAATATTATCTTTTTGTCAACAATCCTCTCTTTTCAAACAAATAGATGTCATTGCTGCTGTTATTGCTTTCAGATTTCATTGTGAATCTTCCTAAGTAGTACTGATATTTGCCCTAAATCCTTATTTACTAATTGGAATCTTTCTTTAATCTCTATTTTTATATTTCAAATCCTACCTCAGAGAAGCAATGAAACATCAAGTATAAGAGAAAACGGGTGGGACTGGTGCTGTGGCATAGCAGGTAAAGCTACAGCCGGCAATGCCAGCATCCCATAGGGCACGGGTTCAAGTCCCGGCTGCTCCACTTCCTATCCAGCTCTTTGCTACAGCCTGGGAAAGCAGTAGAAGAAGGCCCAAGTCTGTGGGCCCCTACCCCCTGTGTTGGAGACCCAGAAGAAGCTCCTGGCTCCTGGCTTTGGATTGGTGCAGCTCCGGCTGTTGCGGCCAACTGGGGAGTGAACCAGCAGATGAAAGACCCCATTCTCTCTCTCTGCCTCTGCCTCTGTACCTCTGCCTTTCAAATAAATAAATTAGATGTTTTTTTAAAAAATAAGAAAGTAAAAAAAGAGAAAAGGGGTGAACTAGGATCTCCTCAGATTCTGTACTGTCCATCTTCTTATGTTACAGAAAACATAAAATGAGACAAACCTCCTGCAGTTTCCTGACTTCAAGAAAGTCAGGAGCTTGCACAGGTTATTGCATTTGGAGTATTATTATCAATTAGCAGAATCAGACACATCCATTTGTAAACTGCAGAATTAAACCCACTTCCCAAAGCCATCCCTAAAGTGAAATATTTGAGAACATGCATCAAGATACCCCCCCACCCCCATTAATGATTGAAAGCTGACCTCTGTTATCAGAAATTAAAGAAAAGGGCAAGGTCACTACACTGCAGAAATGCAGGGGACACCAGGTGGACAGAATACAATGTGACTAGTGCTCTTCAGAATTATACATGGTAGTAGCCCAAGAAAGGAAACAGAATAATAGTAAGATGTTAAGAGAGGCATTCACTCCTGGAAACCACAGTATCTCATTTTATTTTATTATTTATGATTTGTAATTTGTATTTATTTATTTGAAAGGCAGAGAGACAGAAAGACACAGTGAGAGGTCTCCCACCTGCTGGGTCATTTCCTAAATGCCTTCACAATATCTTAAGCCAGACAAGGCCAAAGCCAGGAGCTGGGAACTCCAGGGCTCCCACCTGGATGGCAGGGCCCAGCTATTTGAGCCATCACCTGCTGCCTCCCAGGGTACATGCACGTAACAGGAAACTGAAATGGGATACAGGCACTTGTAGTGGAGTCTTAACATTTATGAAAAACACATGCCCCTCACATTTTATTTCTGATGAAAGCTATGCCAAGAAAATTTGTCTCTTTTCTAAGGTATGACTAGAATAGCTAGATTCTTAGCTCTAACCACAGCATTCACTCCCGAAACTAAAACTTTCCAAACTGGAAATTCTAGCATGCTGAGGGATCATACAGAGCTGAAAATGACAACTGCCAGCCAAGTTCTCACACCTTAAAAAACTCACATCCCTCAGAATAGAGTCATATGATGTTTTAATGTGTCACTAAGAAAGTGTTTTTTGAGAGAGTGTTTTAGAAAATCTGGGTTACATACCTATGTTTACAAAGGAACTGCAGCCTTCTATGTATTAATATAATACCACTCCAAATAGAGATGGGATATAATAAACAGCTTTCAAAACTTAGCCAAATACTCCTTCACATACAAAATAACCTCTTCAGAGTACGCTGTAAGGTATACATTTGAAATTCTGCTGTCCTAATGTGCTCTCTTCAGTAAACAGTAAAGTTTACGACAAGTACCTCAATGGGGTGACAGAACAGACATGGGTGGACGTGTGGATTAATGTGGATTGATATTTTGTAATTTAAAACAAAATTTTTTAAAAATTTTATTTATTTATTTGATAGGCAGAGTTAGACAGAGAGAGAGAGAGAGAGAGACAGAGAGAAAGGTCTTCCTTCCGTTGGTTCACCCCACAAATGGCCACCATGGCCAGAGCTATGCTGATCTGAGGCCAGGAGCCAGGTGCTTCCTCCTGGTCTCCCACGTGGGTGCAGGGCCCAAGCACTTGGGCCATCCTCCACTGCCTTCCCGGGCCACAGCAGAGAGCTGGATTGGAAGAGGAGCAACCGGGACTTGGACCTGGTGCCCATATGGGATGCTGGCGCTGCAGGTGGAGGATTAACCAAGTGAGCCACGGCGCCAGCCCCGATATTTTGTAATTTTTAACAGTTCGTTACAGGGTCTGGCAGTGTGGTGCAGTGGGTAACACCACTGCCTGTGATACGGGTATCCCATATGGGTGTTAGTTCATGTCCCAGCTGCTTCACTTCCAATCCAGATCCCTGCTAAAGGTATAGCAAAATATCTGAAGATCGCTCAAATGTTTGGGAGACCTGGAAGACGCCCCTGGCTCTTGGCTTTGGTCTGGCCCAGCCCTGGCTGTTGTGGCCATCTGGGGAGTGAACCAGCAGATGCAAGATCTCTCCCTCTCTGACTTTCAAATAAACAAGTAAAAAATTGTTATAAGGGGCTGGCATGTGGCACAGTGGTTAAGCCACCGCCTGTAATGCTAGCATCCCATACAAACTTCAGTTTGAGTCTTGGCTGCTCCACTTCTGATTGAGTTCCCTGTTGGTGAACCTGGGAAAGTGCTTGGGCCCATGTCACTCATGTGGGAGATTTGAATGGAGGTCTAGGTTCCTGGCTGCAGCCTGGCCCAGCCCTGGCTGTTGTGGTCACCTGGGAGTGAACCAGCAGATGGAACACTGATCAACTGATCTCTCCCTCCTCTCTCTCTAGTTTTGCCTTTCCAATACATATATTAAAAATCTTTTGGCCGGCGCCGTGGCTCAACAGGCTAATCCTCCGCCTTGCGGCGCCGGCACACCGGGTTCTAGTCCCGGTTGGGGCGCCGGATTCTGTCCCGCTTGCCCCTCTTCCAGGCCAGCCCTCTGCTGTGGCCTGGGAGTGCAGTGGAGGATGGCCCAAGTGCTTGGGCCCTGCACCCCATGGGAGACCAGGAAAAAGCACCTGGCTCCTGCCATCGGATGAGCGCGGTGCGCCGGTCGCAGCATGCTGACTGCGGCGGCCATTGGAGGGTGAACCAATGGCAAAAGGAAGACCTTTCTCTCTGTCTCTCTCTCTCACTGTCCACTCTGCCTGTCAAAAAAAAAAAAAAAGAAAAGAAAAAAGAAAAATCTTTTTGGGGGCTGGCGCTGTGGCATAGCGGGTAAAGCTGCCGCTTGCCATGTTGGCATCCCATATGGGCACTAGTTTGAGTCCCAGCTGCTTTACTTCTGATTCAGTTCTCTGCTATGGCCTGGGAAAGCAGCAGAAGATGGCCCAAGTTCTTGGGACCTTGCACCCATGTGGGAGACTTCAAGGAAGCTCCTAGCTCTGGATCAGCCCAGCTCCAGCCATGTGGCCAATTAGGGAGTGAACCAGAGGATGGAAGACCTTTCTTTCTCTCTGCCTCTCCTCCTCTCTCTGACTTTCAAATAAGTAAATAAATATTTTTTTTTAAAAAATCTTTTCTTTTTAAAAAGCCTGTTGCAAATATGGTTTTAAAAAATGACCATGAATCCATATTATGCTGTTGGCTTCTATGGCTGGGTCTTAAGATTTTTTTTTTCCTTTTTTATAAGAAAAAAGGTATTGGAGTGGGAGTTAAGAAAAGTGACGCATCACACATTACACCACACAGCGCTTAATAATATCTTTCTACACCAGGTTCTCTGTTAAAATTCTATTTACTACCACTGCTTCAGTTTGTATTTTTATAATTCTTGCTATACACAGGTAATATCTGTTGCAGAATAGTTATATAATAATGAAGGTAAATTTTCCTACAAATTTCAGGGATCTTCCGTGGAACATCACTTGATGGAGAAGCAATGGAAGCAAGAAATTCATCCACTTGCTTTAAAGACAGGGCATTGTGAAGAGTTTCTAGAGGACAAATAGATGGCACCATGGAATACAATTCAAAGCCTGGAAGAGAAGAAAACAAAAATGAAAAAGAAATGTTGGATATTTAAAGGATCAACAATTAAGAAGAGAAGAAGACCACCGCTTAGATGTGGAAGGTTTAGATCTTTTCACTCTCTCTCACATGCAAACACACAAGATCTCTGAAGTCATGACACCAGATGCTATGCAACATGGAGTGAAGACAAGATGGAACAAAGGCTTCATTTAAATGTAACCACAGAGCATGCACGCAACTTCATTCTGTACTGAAAAAAATCTAATAACACATAAACAAGAAAACCTGTGGGGGTGGGGGACCCAAAAATTTGCAATGTTTCAATTTTTTGTTTCTAAAAGTCAAGAGAATTCAACAACTGAATGAGCAGATGCTGATTTGCTCCTGATACCACGATACTAAAGTAAACTTCTTGTCAAAAAACAAAAACAAGTATATAGATGTTGTGAAGAGTAATTTTAAATGCTTTTCTAGACATGCCAAGGCCAACAAAATTCTCTAGCGTGACCCTCAAACAACATTCAGCCACTTATGCTGGAATTAAAATTCTAAAGCAAATTTCACCTACCTTTATGGAATTAACAGAATAATTCTATAATTGGAAATCACTGACTGAGTAAAGTGAGCCCAAGTAAAATGCAATACAAAATACAAAACATTCATATTTAACAATGGCACAGAAATATAAAAATCTTATGAAACAATCATGCAGATATACATTAATACCATCAGTGAAACAAAAGCTCATCAATACCAGTTCACTTATTAACAAATACATAGGATACAGATTATTCACTCTTTTAACAAGAAAATTGCTTGTTTTCTTAAACTTCAAATGAATGGCTTTTAAAATTGCTTTCAAATACTGCTAAAACTAAACAGACCTTTCTATATCTACACTTCTGAAAATTCAAAGAAACTCTCCACCAAGAAAATGCTTTCCATAATTAATTTTTTATAAAAAGTCCCATGTCATTAATTAAAATCAGGCAGATTGTAAAACTTTTTGCTTCAATAGGCATGTGCTCATTTTTAAATAAAGTGATATTTGATTGGCTGAAATTTGGGGAGAGAATATTGACCTGCTGGAATTCTCAGTCAGAATAGGAAAATGTCCAGATAAAAGGGAATCTAATCTTCCTATGGAAGAAAAAACATAGGGTTTACAAAACTTACACATTATTGATCTTCAAGTGCAAAACAAAGCATGACAGAACGTTACACATACTTTTTAAAAAACAAAACAGAAATCTGATAGTACCATAACAGCAGATAAAGCACCTAAATTAAGCGCTAAAGAAATTAGGCTTGGACAACTGTTAACATTTTTTTTTAAAGTACACGATTCATGCAAATGAGCGCAAACCCTTTCTTTCCATTACACTAAACAATGTTTTGTTCTTTTCTCCTTTCCTTAGGAAGTCTACATATTTTTGGTAACAATTATTTTCTTCCATTTGCCTGCTAGACCCTGTAACAGGCAAATGATAATATAATCAAGTTCCTCCAGAGTCTCTTGTTTTCCACCTATCTTCACTGAGCTTTTCCTTTAATGGACAATGAAAGGGTTAGCGCAGCAATTTAAAAAGCCACCCTGCTGACGGGTTTAGAAGCTATAAAAACATACCACTGGAGCCTAGAAATTCCACAGAGGAAACGGACCAGCACCTATAGAGGTGTAGGTGTTCTGCACAGAGGCCCAGAAAACAAGGTAAAGCACTGTCAGAAGGTACTTGTCTCACCATGTTCCTCCAACTAAAGATGAAGGGTGGGGTAAGTCCAGGATGTGGGTTAAAGATGGAAATAACATGGAAGTTAGGGGAAATAAAAGTGAAAGGAAGGGTCAAATGACAATTCATAGGACAGATAAGACAACAGCATTAAAAAAAGAAGAAACCTTGAGAACCCAAAAGAAACATTTATAGAATTGAAAGGAATGCATTTTAAATGCATTAGGTTGCAAAATGTGTGAGAAATCTATACATTTTTCTTAAAAAACCTAAACCGAAGGAAGATAAAAATATTCTATTTTCTTTAAATATGACAAAAGGATTTTCTTTATATATTAATCTCAAACAGAGTTCTCCTAGATTAGAAACCTTTAATATTAGCTTCAAACACACAAGCATTTGGTATAAAAACTATAGTTTTAAACCTGCAATGTCTCTTCTCAGAATTTTGTCACTTCTGTGTTTCTTGTGACTTCTGTTTTTCTTCTAAGATGTTCCTGCGCATGATGTTTCTTTAGAAGCTGCAGCTGTATTAAATAAGATCTGTGTCTTCAAAAAGTAGCATTTAAACAGCTACAATGGAGGCAAAGCACATGAAGCTTTAATGCTAAATTTTCACTGTTGAGGATGAGAACTCACTCCACCTTCAAGACGTATGAGTGCACTGTTGCCTAGGTGTGTTGTTAAAGGATCCGCAAGGGGAAGAAGGACCATAAACTTGTGATAAATCCTTTAGTTTCATGAAAGTTTGCATTTGTGAAAGATTTATTTGCAATTAAAAAGAAAATGAAAAAAAGTTTCAGGAATAAAAGTATCTTCATTCCAAATAAAAGTAAAAACCTATACATTTTCTTATAAATTATTTGATCCTAAATTATTTAAAAAGGTTGGTACATATTCCACCTAGCCCCACAAAATCAAGAGTTACATAAGAAACTGTAATACTGCAACAATGCAATTTATAAATAATGGGAAATACTTTCCCATTTATTCTCAAAAATTGAATTTAACTGAAGTGGGCTCTAGATTTTAACTCAGTCTTCCTTTTGTTAGGTGTTCTCCAAATTTTAAGAAAAGTCAGTGGTCACAAATGGAACTGGCCACTTGATAACAGCAAACCATGCTGCCACACGAGGACAAAGTGACTGCTGCACAGAGCTTTCAGAGTGCTCCAGATCAAGCTGGGTTTTGCGTTAGACAAAGAGACAGGGATAAATGACATCGCACAGTCAAATCCTCCATCATCTGGATCCCCAGAACATTCCAAAGACACATCTGCTTTGGCTACTGGATGAGTTACTTTGTATTTCTGCTAAAGATCTCAACAATCATGTGTTCAGAAAAGGAATTTGGAAGAAAAAAAAGCATTACAATTATTAAGAATTAAGAGCAAGTTAAAGAATACTAATTATAGTATTTTAAAAATTTGTATGGACTGATCACTAGAGCAATCAGAATTTTCAGTTGTTAAGTTAGGATTACAAACTCATCATCACTGTGGTCATTTAAATATCTGGCGAGTATGCTAAATTATTGTGTAGACTGCAGTTGAAAAAAGGAGCCAGACAGTATCAGTTATTTGGGTGAACAAATTGTAATTATATGCCAATTGAATGATTTTGAACACCCCACATTTTGAAATAAAAGAAAAATAAGGGAAGAAGCAGGGGAGTATCTTTTAAAATAAAAGCAAAACGTACCATTGGTTGGGTGTCGAGCAAATGAGATAGAAAACCTTTTAACAGCAGAACCGCGTGTGGCGTCTGAGAAAGAGAAAAACAGGTACCTGAAATTCGTAACAGCTACCAAAAGAAGAACACTTAAAAAAAGAGGGGAAGAACAAATATATGACGAGGTTAGAATCAGGTGACATGCAGAAGGAACAATGAGAGAAGGTAATAAGCCAAATCCTGGTTAAGAGAGGGGAATCGGCTTGATGAGAGAGGCTCAATGTTTCATGAAAGAAAAGAAAAGCAGGATGAGCTGGCAATTCTGGTCAATCCATGTGTTACTAATGATGTAAATTTGTGAGTATCAGCAACAGCTTTTAAATAATGCTGCCCTGAAAGAACTAAAAACACTTTTCTCAACTAGAGGACAAGATTCCATAAGCCTTAACTCAAAAAAGATTTTGAATTTCAAAACTAGGAATATCAAAACTAACAATATTGAGAGGATCTCTCCCAGCAAGGGATCCTAAAATATTCTCACCCTACATTTATTTTTAAAAAACTACTGCCAACATATTTTCCTCTACTTATAAGCATTCTATTCACTTTAATTAGCTCAACATCAGTGAGTAAAATAAGGGTTAAAAATGAAGAAAAAAGATCAAATAAAATTTATTCTTTGGAGTATATATTGTCAACTACCTAAAAGACTATACACAAGACAGTTCTAAACTTTCCATTTTGACAAGCTACTGATTGTAAAGGTATTTTAAGTCTAACTGCAATGTGGGATGAAACATGGATCCAAGCTGTGGATAACAAACAGCACTGATGGTCATTTAGGCAAAGAGTATTAGGATTCCACTTGAATCAGTCACTGGCCTTAGACTTGCCTTTGAGAAACACTGCTCATGGGTGTGTGCAGGGGTAGAGATATGCATCTGTGTGTGCATGTGTGCACATACCATCTATGCAGCCAGAAGAGGTCAGCTTTTTACGATGAGTACGAGCATAATCCTGTAGGTTAGGTGCGCTTGAAGAACCCCCGAGCACCGTGGTGCTAAACAGGCCCGCACAGTGAGACCCTGATGGGAGTTAGAGAAAATACATACAACAACGGGTGTTCTTCCGTTCACATTGGGAATTCATGCAACATGCAATTAACATGGCTCTTACCACACATAAGGTAGCCTTTGGCAGTGCCTTGGGCAGGCTCACAATATGCTTGTAATGTCCTAGTGATACCAATTTTAATACAATGCTTCTAATCATCACCACAATTTATTATACGCACAAATAGTGTAATTTAACACTGGATAAAATGTAATCCTTCAGAAAAAATAATATGCCCACACAATAAATAGACATATACATCCTAAAAGTATTAAAAACACTACCATAAACATTTATTTAGGACAAGAGGATGCTGTTAATTTGTAACAGCATGCTAAAGCACCTCTCTGAGAACAAATTAAGGTACAGTGCGTCAATAGTTTGAATGTATGCTTGTAAATGAGGAATGTTTTCTGATGTAACCTAAATTAAGAATTGTCTTAGAAAAAAAAGGCAAAATATAACAAAAGTTACTTATTTGTGAAAAAAACAGGTAAAATAACTCCTTTTTGGTCACTCAGGCTCAGGTCTCTTTTAATTTCTAATACTTAACAAATGGCTAAAGACCTTAATTAATAAGGCTCTCCTAGTCCTCACTAAAAGAAACATCAAAGCAAATTAAATCCAGTCAGTATTAACTGATGTTTAACCTGTGGCAAAAGTCTTTACACCCAAGCAAAACTTTCACCAACTGCTATCAAATATACTATGATACATCAATAAGAAGTGGTAATATTGTTTCTATAGATACTGTGGAAATATTAAAAGCCATAAACACAAGCAATATGTAATTAACTAAGGACAGATCCTCAAGTACATAGGCATCAACACAGTCCATATACTTATGACTGAGATCATAGTGCATAGCGAAAACTTAGTGAAATATATTTATGTTTGTATTGAACCTACTTAGACAACTATTTGCAGAAAGCAATATGACATTAGCTCATAGTTTATCAATCATGAGCTTAAAACCCACTAAAGACTGGAAAGGCCTTTCCAAATGATGCTCTGAGTTCCAGCAAAGAACCAATCACGTTCTGTAGTTCAATAAAGAATAAGACCACTGTACAGTAGTTTTGCTTTGGTTTTCCTTAAGGCTGGGGTGTGGAATGTCCAGCCCAAGGGCCTCAGCCCTGCCAAGCAATCACAGGTGGGACTCAAAATTCAATAAATCTATATCAGGCTAATTTTTAAGATGATAACTGTGTATGGCCTATGAATGATGTTATTAATAGACAAACGGCCCTTGGCAGAAAAACGGGTTCCCCAGCCATGCCTTAAGAGCTACTGGAAAGGAAAATCAACACATCCAATCAGGGTCTGAAACACTCCCCTCTTAAAAAAGCTTTCTAATGGGCAAACAGAAGGTTCTTTATTGCATGCAATAGAATCTTGTCTTTATCAAACTGGGAAAATGAAGTTTCCTTCATCAATTAAGTCATGGAGTATAAAGTTAAAAACTAGCATTTCCAGGTAAGCTAAATGGCTACTGTAGTGAGCATTCAAAAGGGTTAAACAAAAAAGAATTAAATGCTATTTATCTTATTGAAACTTTATTGTGTATTTTGAGCTGTACAGCTCAACAGTTCTGCATGAGTAAACGTTAAATAAAAAGTAAAGCATAGCATTTGGTCATGCTTTCACCACTGAGGAACTTTACGCTGTGCACAACAGTGAGTTTAAGAAGGGCATGGAATACAACTTCCTTTATACCACATACCTACAGTAGGATTCTGCTTCTGTTCCACAAGAGTTCTTGGTGTTCGAAGGTAGCTCGCATTTTCAGATACGACCTGTGTGAGGAAAGCAAAATAAGTGAAATAAAAGGTAAAATAAATTCAAAAGTCCATACTTCATATGCAGCCTGTTCCAGACAGACAAAGGTTAATAAGCTGTATGATAAATATTAGTAGAAATATATATAGAACATGAAAGATCATGCAAGATCCCCTTCTGAAGGGAGTTCATTTCATATGAGGTCCTTGCAATGAAGTGGTAGGAAGCAGGCATTCAGAATGAAACACGTATGTATGAGACAAGACAGATGAAAGAAAACAATTAAGAGACTGATATAATTTCACTCTTAAAGGAAGCCAAATGCCCACTCTTAAACAGCTCCTGTATTTCAAGGGGGAAAAACAACCACAAACAAAAGAAAAGACAGACAGACTGTTGAGATCACCATACAATTACTGATCCATGCACGGGCTTTATCAGAGTAACCTTTCAATATTCACAGCCTTAAT
This sequence comes from Sylvilagus floridanus, assembly GCA_949820135.1. NCBI lineage: Eukaryota > Metazoa > Chordata > Mammalia > Lagomorpha > Leporidae > Sylvilagus > Sylvilagus floridanus. The sequence goes on along the minus strand of OX463246.1, from coordinate 24,617,627 downwards.
GGATACCATAATCCCTTTTCCTATAATCAAATGCATTGTATTTCCAAAAGGAAATTGCTGAAATTATCAGAAAAGTCATATGTAACAGCAGACCTTCCATTGTAACACAAACCATAGTATTTTCAGTATCCAAACATCATCACAGAAAGTCCTTCTGAAGTTATTTTATTTTGACTCATTATTGATGGGCACACACACATTTGCCCCTTGTTCAAATATTATACAGCTCAAAGGAAACAAACTGCATATATCACTTAAATTATACACTTCCAGATAATGGAATAGTGTGAATGGTCAGTAATAGACATTTTACTAATGAACACTGGGCCAGACAAATTTTGGTATTTTAAAAAATGCTTGCATTCTCAGGAAATTCCAACTGAAATCTAATTTTTCAGTTATTGGGGGGAAGCTATAAAATTTTCTTACCAAATTATAGAATTTTGTTTCTGAAGGTTTTAAAGGACAGCTAAGCCCAAAAAAAGATTTCTTTTCTTTTTAATTAATTTTACTAGCAAGCCAAAGTTCCAGGAGAATACAATCTATCAATCCTGGATCTTTAAAACCTTCCTAGTAAAAATACTGAACACATGCAATGTAAATGGTATCCTTCCCTCAAATATAATCTTATAAGTTTTTTTTTTTTTAATGAATTCAAAATTAAAAAACAGAAGGATTTACTCTGATGCAAAATACAAGGGATTAGATGTCCTCAAAGACAGCTGTTTGTTGCTCTGAATATGGGGAGGAAAAATGTTTAATGAAGTAAAGTTTAAAAACCTGTTGCCATGAGCCAAAAATACTGGATGTGAAAGCCAATGATTTGGGGGAGACAGGGGAAGAAGTGATTTGTTCCCCTGATCTGCGTCTTCGACGCCCAGTACCCACACCGCTGGTATAATGCAGCCAGGTACCAGTACCCTCTGGGCTAGACACACTCAGGGGGCTCTCTTCCTGGAAGTGAGAAAGGGGGCAAAAACAAAAACAAAAACAAAAACAAAAGCAGAGCATGCAGAGTTAGATACAACAGAGCCAAATGATCAGAAAGAAAAAAAAATACAGTTTGCTTGCATCATCAATTATTTTAAAAACTATTAAACAGTAATTTGGGAGCCAAATATTTCACTATTTGAGATTTGATAATAACAAATTTAATTGTATGTGATAACATTAACAGAAATATTACCTTAAAACACATAAAATCTTTATACTGCTTAATAGTTGTCTCTTCCTTCTCAGAACTGGCAAAGATTTGTTTCCTTTTTAGCAACTTTTTAAATATAAAAGTACTCACTTTAATTTTAGATATTAAAAAGATTTTGTACCTTTTTTGGTGAACTTTTTAACCCAAAGAACTAAAGAATTGTGGCAAGTATCAGAGATTTCAATGTATACAACGTCATGAAAATCTGTCTGCTCAACATTAAAAAAATCCAGACATCATAAAATGGATTCAAATTGCCCTTATTGATTCTTCTATTTAAATCGCTATCTATTCGTGACCCCCTCCAAAGATTATAGAGTTCAAGTAGGCAAACCATGCAGCAAACATTCTCATTTTCCATGTTTGCATGTTCAGGTTTCAGACAGTGAGGACACAGTAAGATCTACTTGCACAAAATGAAGAGAATTGTCTTTTTCTCTGTGTGTCTTTTGGAATTGCAAACTTCGGATATCCATGGAGATGGTGGACGCTGGAAAAAGTCTTCAAGGTTTTACTGGAATAATTTACCTTATGGAAGTAAAAGTTTAGCATGGCATAGAAATGATTTCTTGAAAGCAACTATTTATTCATAAGAAAAAGATTTACAAATGTGCTTTGTGTTTTAAAAATTAACAAGGGCAGTGATTTTGCTGAAGGCTTACAAATACGGATGAGATGCAGAATGAGGAGTCACGGTTGATTCTGCTGTACTGGTGGTATAAGGGCTTTCTGGAGGACAGAGTAGGTGGGGGAAATTCCAAAGAGTAATCTGATTCACTACAGATTGCCTGTTCAATATCACATCAAAATCACTGCCCTCATACAAGTGGTAGTTTAGGTTATATTAATATAAATTAATTTTCCTATTTTCTGAAATTAAGGATACCCAAGCATAATCCCCAAATTTTCATTTTTCAATTAGCTGTCATAAAACAAATAATCCCAAATTCTAGAATTATTAATCACCCTCTTTTATAATTAATTTAAAATACCATATGCATTGGAATTTTAATATATGGTTTCCAAAATAAAGTGGCAATAATTTATTTTATTATAGGTTTTTTCTATATATATTTTCCTATATATAAAAATTAGAGCGCATGTATATTTGCTATTTGAGAATCATAAAACTCTTGTTTGTATAATTCAGGACTATAGAAATGAGCAGTTTGTGGTGGTGGTGTTTATATTCCTATTAATCAACTGGCTAGATAACATTATCCTAATTCTTCAGAGTGTGGCATAATTTTAACCAAAAAATGTTTCCAACTTAAAACCTGGTGGTTCTTCCTATTGTAAAGCCAACTTCTTACTTTATTGCTTTCATTAGGGTACTTAGAAAACATTTATTAGAATTGAGTCTCAATCAGTGCTGGGAGTATCATCCTACAGAGAACAGATAACCCGAAATAAGCTTATTGAAGGCACAAAACATATACAGCTGTTAAAATTTACTTAAAAAGCTCCATTACAATGCTCAACTTTCCTTTTAAATGTTATTTTAATAGTTAAATATTATTCTATCAATAGCATAGGTGTAACCTACTTACAGATCTTAGTAGAAAAGTAAGATTTCTAATTACATAACTGCATCATCAAACTTTGAAATTCCTGTACAGATTTCTGTAATCGGACTAAGGATTTGGAATTTCTCATGTCAGCCTTAGTGTCACTGGAATCAGTTACTGCTGAAGCATCTCTAGCAATTCTTGCCCAGTTTAAACTAACAATTATTAATGATGAATTGAAATCAGCTTTAAAAAATTGTTTACTGAAAATTAACATGTAGCAAGCCAAAAAAAGGGGGGACAGATGGGTATCAGTTTATTAACTTCTTAGGAAGGCCCTATTTTCACGTCTTCAGTCAATTTTGTTATGAAAACTGTATGCAAAGTTAGAAATTCATTTCCAAACTAATTTCTATAATTTCTAAGTCTTTATATTTTTTGATATTAATTTAAAAAATAGATACAATTAAAAATCTGTCAGGTTCCCAAGATCCATAATTAAAGCTGTATTTTCTTTTCACTTTTATTAAAATATAGTTAGTTTACTACTTTATGGAAATGTGCTCTGCCACATACACTTACTTCATTTGTAGCCATCTTCCTAGACCTTGGAAGTGGAGACTTCCTGTGTATATGAATTGGCTCTGATACCATTGGCTTAAACAATATCACAGCTCGATCAACCTCATCCTTTTTAGAAGTATGTGGTTCATCATCACTATCAGCTTTAAAAGATCTCCTGCCTTCATTCTGTGGGCAAAGAACACAATACACTTAAAATTCCAATTAAAAAAAATCTCTTCTGATAAACAAATTCAACGACTAACTGATGTAACTGATGTCATTTGAAATACACATAACTGTTTATATAAATTATTTGTATTCTTTAAAATCTTAAAACAGTCTAGATTTTTGCTAGCTATGATGAGACAATACAGAATCCTTGTCTTCAAGAAAAGACATCAGACTATGGAGAAATTAAAGAATAAAATAACACAAAATCCAAAATGTTTAAATTTCATCAGATTCACAAATAAACAATAAGTGATGGTAGAAAGAGTAGAGATTAGTTTTGTTACATAGGAATATCATCCACTTGAACTAAAACAATATTTGAATTTATAAATTTTAGAATCTATAAATTCTACTTCAAATATTTTGAATAAAAGTGCACAAAAAATAAAAATCATTTGATAAAATCCCCCTAAATGCTACTAGTATGTATCATGTGCCAGGAACTGTACTAGGACGTAAATGAGCAAGACTCGATTCTACATTACAATAATCTCACATTATAGGTGAGAAATAAGCTAAGAAATTTTATACACAAATATCCATCATAGTAGAATGGCTAAAATGGGATATAATAAAACACAAGCCAAATCGTGTACATAAATAGGCTCATCAACTAAAGGCAATTGAGAACATAAAGGGAACATCTTTAACCAGATAAGAGATATATCTAAAACGTGAAATAATCATCACACTGAACCAAACACTGAATGAAAAAAATGCCCACTATCAGTAACTGTATTCATTTTACTGAACATATGTCATCATTCATAGATGATATAATCACTTACACAAAAAATCCAAATGACTCTATGGATACATTATTAGAATGAAAAACACAGCATACAGCAAGTTTGCTAGTTATAAAAACATTATACATAAATGCGTTAAAATTCAACATGACAGTAAGAAACAGAGAATTAAACGTAAATATTTATAATGGTTTCAAAAATACAAATAACCTAGGAAACTGACAAAGGAACAAGACTTATTTAAAATCTAACTTTTGGGGCCAGCGTTGTGGCATAGCAGGTAAAGCTGTCACCTGCGATGGCCGCATTGCATATGGGTGCCGGTTCGAGATCCAGTTGTTCTACTTCTGATCCCACTCCCTGTTAATGTGCCTGGAAAAGCAGTTGAGGATGGCCCAAGTGTTTGGGCATCTGCATCCACATGGAAGAAGCTCCTGACTCCTGGCTTCGGCATAGCCTAGCCTCAACCATTGCAGCCGTTTGGGGAGTGAATCAGTGGATGGAAGCTTGCTGTTTCTCTCTGTCTCTGACTTTTCCTCTCTATGTAACTTTCAAATAAATAAATATATCTTTAAAAAAAGAAGTTAGAATCTGATTCTCTAAAAGAAAAAAAAATAACTTTCTGAAAAAATGCAAAGTATAGCTAAATGAATTCAGAAATACACCAAATCCTTGTACTAGGTCTAATTGCACAAAGGAATCCTTTTTCCTCAAAGTTGATCTGCAGAGTCAATGAAATCTGAACATAAATCCCAAAACAATTCTTTTTGGAATATAAGATGATTTATAAGTTATATGAAAATGTAAGAAATATGAAAATAGTCAAGGTAATCTTGAAGAACAAAGCTGGAGGATCTCAGTACCAGATATTAATATTTATTATAAAGCTACAGTAATTAAGACTAATATTGGTAGAGAGAGGGACACACAGAGAGAAACAGACCAATTGAGTAATACTAAGAGTTCAACAGTAACCACCAATATATGGACCCAATGTGTATTTGCAGTATCAGAAGTAGTACTAGATGGTGGGGAAAGGATTGACTCCTCAGTATACGGTGCGGAGATTAGTTATCCATACACAGAAAAAAACACAAAACTATACTACACATCATACATACCATTTCCAAAACAGTAAATTTCAGTGGATCAAAAAAATAAAGAAAGAAAATGGTACCAGATGAAAGAAGGGTTACAGGAAGAAAGAAAAACTGCAATGTTAAATATGTAGATAAATCTAAAACAGGCTTGGAATACATGTTCCAACAACAAAATTCTTCATAAAGTTATTAAAAACTAATTTTGGTACAAAAAATTTTTGAAATTATGCAGTCTTTTCATAACACATTTTCCACGATCTTTTGGAGATCTTTCAAAAAATTATTTCATTAGGAAAATATGCTTATACGTTCTAATAAGCCTCTACTCTAGCACAATCACTATTCTTAAACATTGTAGTATTCTAAGTCTAAATGAATATTGACTGTAAACAGCAATCAATCTGTAGGACTTAAAATATACTTTCTAAAATATATGAGCAAGCTTCAAAAATTCAGGGACAAATGGGTTTAAAAGATAATGCACCTGCGGCTGGCGTTGAGGCATGGCAGGTTAAGCCACCACCTGTGACTCAGGGATCCCTGATGTGTGCTGGTTCACGTCCTGGATGCTCCATTTCCAGTCCAGCTCCCTGCTAATTTGCCTGGGAGAGCAACTGAAGATGGCCCTAATGCTTAGGTCCCTGCTATCTAGCTGGTAGACCTGGAGGAAGCTCCTGGTTCCCGGCTTCAGCCTGGCCCAGCCCTAATTGTTGCAGCCATTTGGGGAGTGAACCAGTGGAAGGAAGCTCTCTCTCTCTCTGTAATTTTGCTTTTCAAATGAATAAATCAATCATTAAAAAAAGGATAATGTACATTTTTCATGAACTTTTTGAAGTTCCAGCATGTATAATTAAAGTACATAACAATAATATAAAAGGTTGAATGGGGAGTGAAAGTTAAAATGTTTAAGATGCTTATGTGTTTAATAAGTAGTGAAAAATATTTATATTTGACTCAAAAAATGATTCATATATTAGCTCTAGAATAACTGCAAAAAGAATAGTAAAATTACCAGCAGGATGCAAGAAAGAAGGCAAAAAAGTGAGAGAAAAAAGGGAACATTAGAAAATAAGGATGTTTTAAGATGATATAATTCCAATTAGTCAATGATGACATTTAATCTGTACACTATAATTAAAAGACAAAGACTGAGTCTAAATTAAAAAGTAAAATATAACTATACCGCTTTAAGGATATATGCTATAAATATATAAATCTAAGAAGGTTGGAGGTAAAAATATTAAATCTGGAAAAGATAGAGATAAATGGGTAGAAAGAGATATGAAAAAGGAGATACCATTCAACATTTCTAGAAGTACTAGAATAGGAGCAGTTACCATTTGTGGTTAATCAATGTCTCTTGTATGTAACTATTACTATTATTTTACAACCTTGAGAATATAGTCAAACTACTATTCTATACAGTGTGGTTCAGATGAGAAACACAAGAAAGGCCAATATACTTGAAAAATAAAATTAAGATGATCTGAGATTGCTAGTTCTCCTGAAGTTCCCTGTTAGAAGCTGAAGTGAACCCTATTTGAGGAATATCTCATCAACTACAGCCTCAAATTTTCTCTGTAATTTTTAATGATCAATGTTTGCATCCCATCAGTAATAGCCTGGAATATGAGAAAATGAAGAGAACCCAAAAATCGAGAGAAAAGAAATAGACCCACAGATGATCTAGATAGTGACACTACAGGCTACACACTTTGTATCTGAAATTTATATGGTCACATTATTAAGAGCAAGACTGGGAATTTCATTTAAGAAAAAAAATTATAGAAAGAATCAAATGGGAATTCTAGAGTTGAAAAACATAGCAACAAAACTCTACTTATTGTGTTCTAAAATTAAGAGCTCAATGAGTAGGGTTAACAGCATAGTAAAAAAAAAAAAAAAAAAAACTAGACAGAGTTTGTACACTGGAAGAGATAGAAAGAAACACTGTGCCTGAAGAATAGAGAGAAAAAATGATGAAAATACAGTTGAAAAAATACAAAGCAAACAACAAGGTGGTACACATAACCTAAATATAAAAGTAATCACATTAAATTATTAAATATGTCAAACTAAAGACTAAGATTGTTATAAATATAGATTAAAGAACCAAAACCCAACTACATGCTGCTTAAAAGTCATAAAATATACAAAAAAGTACAGAAGCATTAGAAAGAAAAAGAAGACATATCATGAAAATGTTAAACTTAAACAAAGCAGCTGTAGATTTAGTACATTGAAGTAGACCATAAGGCAAGAAGTGGGGAGGCATGGCAATTCGAAATGTATATGCATGGGCTCAAAATGTGAAGCACAAATTCTTAAAACTGTAAGGAGAAACAAGACACCTCACGAACACAGAGGATTATTCTTATACACTATTGTAAGTAGCTGACAGAGCAGGTACATCAAATCATCTCTTAAGCATATTGAAGATTTGAACAAAATTTAATAAACTTTATGAAAATGACTCACACTGAACATTTGTACTGAACAAAGAAAAATACATTTTATTGCACATGTGGCATTTATCAAAAATTAACCATATGTGGGCCCATAAATCAGTTCCCAATATATTTCAAACAAATGGAATTACAGCAATCATATTTTCTGGTAAAAATGGAGTTAATCTAGAGGCCAGGAACAAAAGCTTCCCCATAAAATTCTCATGTTTGGAAATTTAGCAAGAAATCTCTAAACCTATGAATCAAAGAAAACTTACATGGAGATCACAAATGATCATACGTACTTGTATGCTGCAGCTAAAGCCACGCTTCAAGGACATTTTAGAGCTCCAATGCAAATATTACAAAGAAAACTTAAAAATAAATGGTGTGAATATCCATCAAAGTAAATCAGAAGGTAAATCAACAAAATAAATCCACTGAAAGTAGAAGCAAATAGAAAATCCAAAATCAGGGGCCGGCACTGTGGCATAGCAGGTAAAGCCAGAGCCTGCAGTGCTGGCATCCCATACGGGCACCGGTTTGAGTCCTGGCTGCTCCTCTTCTGATACAGCTCTCTGGTATAGCCTGGGAAAGCAGAAGATGGCCTAAGTCCTTGGGCCCCCTGCACCCACACGGAAGACTTGGAAGAATCCCCTGGCTTAAGATTGGCCAAGCTCTGGCCATTGTGGACATTTGGGGAGTAAACCAGTGGATAGAAGGCCCCTCGCCCCTTGCCTCTGCCTCTCTGTATTTCTATCTTTCAAATAAATAAATCTTAAAAAAAAAAAAAAAATCAAGGGCTGGCACTGTGGCATAGCAGGTAAAGCCACCACTTGCAGTGCCAGCATCCCATATGGGCGCCAGTTCAAAACCCGGCTGTTTCACTTCCGATCCATCTCTCTGTTATGGCCTGGGAAAGCAGTAGAAGATGGCTTAAATTCTTGGGCCCCTGCACCCTTGTAGGAGACCCGGAAGAAGCTCTTGGCTCCTGGCTTCAGATTGGTGCAGCTCCGGCCACTGTGGCCATCTGGGGAGTGAACCAGCAGATGGAAGACCTCTCTCTCTCTCTGCAACTCTTTCAAGTAACTAATTTTTTTTTTATTTGACAGAAATAGTGAGAGAGAGAGACAGAGAGAAAGGTCCTCCTTCGGTTGGTTCACCCCCCAAATGGCCGCTATGGCAGGAGCTACACCGATCCGAAGCCAGGAGCCAGGTGCTTCCTCCTGGTCTCCCATGTGGGTGCAGGTGCCCAAGCACTTGGGCCATCCTCCACTGCCTTCCTGGGCCACAGCAGAGAGCTGGAAGAGGAGCAACTGGGACTTAGAAAGGGGTACCCATATGGGATGCTGGCGCCGCAGGCAGAGAATTAGCCAAGTGAGCCAAGGCACTGGCCCCAATAAATAAATCTTTTTTTTAAAAAATCAGAGGTTAATAAAAAAGAGAAAAATATACAATAGAGAGGATCAACAAAGGAAATTCATAGTTCTCTGAACAATTTAAAAATCATAAACCCTATGATGGATATTCACACCATTTATTTTTAAGTTTTCTTTGTAATATTTGCACTGGAGACATAATTGCCCTCATTAGATGAGGAAAGACACATGAAAATATTACTATTGTGGTGGAATGAGAAGGCCATGCCAAGATGGCCACTGGCAAGCGAGTGTCAGTTACTCAGCCATGGCTTTGAAACCCACCTAGCAAAGGAGCCTGCCTGGCAACAGGCTGTGATTGGTTAGGGCATAAACCGTCCTTTGACCGGATTGGCTCCCTCAGCTATATAAGCTGCTGTACCAACTGTAATAAACGAGTCTGTGAGCTGCTTGCCTCTAGCCAGCTTTCACTTGACTCCTGGTGTCTGTGTGGTGACTCCACGTCTCTTACCCGCACCGTGCTCCTCCTCTCAGAATGAATCCACAGAAACATACTATTACAAATATTATCTTAAAGATAGTATAAAGATAGCATAAATAACTGTATACCAAAAATTTGAAAAATGATAAAAAAGCATGATTTATCAAAATAGATAAAAAATACAGTACCAAAAATGTAATGAATAGGAGTGAAATTGACATTTTGAGATTTGAAAATTGTTTATGGCCTTTGCCTCTACTGTTGATGAACAGTGTTTTTTTCTCCTTACTATCTGTTGAACTCTTTACTTATATAAGGTTAATCTCATGATTATAAAGTAAACTGAAAGTTGATTATTGTAAAAATTGGGGGGGGGGCAGTGCCATGGTGTTGCTGGTAAAACCACCTTCTGTAGTGCCAACATCCCATAGGGGCGCTTGTTTGAGTCCTGGCTGCTCCACTTCCAATTGAGCTCCCTGCTAATGGTCTGGGAAAGCAGTAGAGGATGGCCCAATGCTTGGGCCCCTGCACCCAAGTGGGAGTCCCAGAGGAAACTCCTGGCTCCTGTCTTTGGATAGGCCCATTTCCAGTTGCTGTGGCCATTTGGGGAGTAAACCAGCAGATGGAAGATCTCACTCTTTGTCTCTGTAACTCTGCCCTTCAAATAAATAAATAAATCTTAAAAAACAAACAAACAAACAAACAAAAAACTTGAGAAGAAATAAGAGATACTGGGAGGAAAGGTAGGGTGGTAAATGTCACTATGTTCCTAAATCTGTATATATGAAATTTGCCTTAAATTCAAAAAAATACATAAAAAAGAAAATATGAATAATAGTACTATATCAATTAAAGAAATTGAGGGACCAGCATCTTGGCATAGCAGGTTAAGTCACCAACTGGGACAAAGGCATCCCATGTGAGTTCTGGTTCATTTCCTGCACACTCTACTTCTGATCCAGCTTCCTGCTAATCTACCTAGGAAAGTAGTGAAAGATAGCCCAGCTACTTGGACCTCTGTCACCCATGTGGGAGACCCAAATGGAGTTTGTGGCTCCTGGCTTTGGCTGGCCAGACCCTGGCCTTTGCGGCCATTTGAAGAGTGAACCAGCAGACAGAATATATTTCTCTCCCTCCTCTCTCTCCCTGGATCTCTCCCTCTCTGCTTTTCAAATAAATAAATATTTTAAGAAATAAGAAGTTGAATCTATAATTTAAAATATTCCTCCCTATAAAAACTCTAGATTTACATGAATTCCAAGCAATGAATTTTAACATATATTTAAAGAAGAAATAGTAAGAATCTCATAAACCTTAAACTGAAGGGCCGGTGCTGTGGTGTAGTAAGTAAAGCCACTGCCTGAATGTCTGGCATACCGTATGGGTGTCCATTTAAGTCTCGGCTGCTCCACTTCTGATCTAGCTCTAAGCTATGGCCTAGGAAAGCAGTAGAAGATGGTCCAAATCTTTGGGCCCCTGCACCCACGTGGGAAGATCTGGAGGAAGCTCCTGGTTCCTGGCTTCAGATCGGCACAACTCCAGCTGTTGCAGCCAATCGGGGAGTGAACCAGCATATGGAAGACCTCTCTCTGCCTAACTCTGACTTTCAAATAAACAAATAAATCTTAAAAAAAAAAAAAACCTTAAAACTCTAAGAATTAAAATGCAGAAATTTATGTCATGTGTTTATTAGCACAGCCTTTAGCATGGACTTTACTTCCAGTAAAATAACAGCAATAAAAAGAAATTATATATATGTAATATATAATTATATATAAATTTTGAAACACCAGGTTTAAAACTCAAACATTCTAAATAAAAAGATAAAATTTATGAGAATTCTAATAAACATAAAAATGCTGTACACCATGATCATATTTTTAAAAATTCAAGTCATATTTCTCCCTAGCAATAAGGATGATTTCTAGACATAATAGGAAGTGCTTTAGAGAGATCTCACAAAAATGTCAAGCTGCAGTACTCAAGCACTAAGAGCTCTATCTGCATTACCTCTCTGGAGGCCGGTCTGTATCCATAACCAGATGGTAAATTTTTGTCTTCTTCACAGCCTTTGGCTCCTGGACTAAAGTGTAATTCAACATGGAAGCGTTCCTCTGAGGAGAGATCCTAAAAAATGTGACAGAACACTTTTAAAATGAAGAACTTCAAGTTATTTATTTAGTTCTTGTAATGTACACAAATCTACAGCTCTGTTACCTTGTTTGGATCCTCATACAGCATGATAACGATCTGCGTCATGTAGTTGAGTTCACTGACAACATTTAGATAATCCATAGCTCGTTTCCACTGTTCATCCTTTGATTCCTGAACAAAAGGAATATGGTGAGCGTTTTCTCATACTGCAGTACTAGAAAGTCACTCTACTGTCGTTACTGCAGCTTGTTTAATCCTGAGTGACACCACGTAACTAGGGTGAATAATTACTATGTGCATAATCTTTCCAATTAACTTCATTCACTACATTTAAAAATTCCAAAAAATCACTTGTTTACATAAATTACTTTAAAATACCTTAATGGGAACTTAAAACAAAAACAACTTATACAAAGTACAACTATCTCTTGAAATGATACTCATTATTGAACTCTGAGGCTAAATGATAGTTTTAACTTCTCAAGTTCAAAAGTATTTTGTATAGTAACATGTTTTGTTAGTGTAAGAGTAACACCATTGCCCACAATCATATAGTCCATGTATGTGATACATGCCTATAACTGATTAAACTGCAGTGATATTCAAAAATCAGCAATAGAAAGTGTATGTAAATTCTATTGATCTTACCACCTCCTTCACCACTCCTCCATCTTCATTTAGAGAATCTTTTGTCTTTAAACATGTAATCATAGAGATCAGAACTTAAAAGGACCTTACATACCATGCACTACAAACATTCAAAGTAAAAAAATTCTATCTGAAAAGATAAAACTCTGGGCATGAAGTCTATGGCCAACAAAGTCTACTTAAAACTTATTTGTATCACAGATAACTCTCCTTCTTCATATTTATAGGTATTATAACATTACAAATATTTAAGAGCACCCAACAATTTTTTGTATATATTTTCAACTTCAATATAAAGTGCCTCATTTTAGAAAACATATGCTGATTAAGTACTTTAAAAAATTCAGCACATATTTCCTTTTCAGACATTAAACAACACTTCAGAGTAAAACTACATTTATTTGTGTTTGTGTTTAAGAAGGGATTTTTTTTCCCAAAATTGTTAAGATAACCAAATTAGGGGCTGGTGTTTTGGTACAGGTTAAGCTGCTGCTTGCAATGCCAGCATCCAATGGGTGTCAATTTGAGTCCTAGCTACTCCACTTCTGATACAGCTCCCTGCAAGTGTGCCTGGGAAAGCAACAGAAGATGGTCCAAGTATTTGAGCCTCTGTACCCACGTGAAACTTGGGTAAGCTCTTGGCTCCTGGCTTTGTCCTGGCCCAGCCCTGGCCATTGTGGCCATTTGGGGAGTGAACCAGCAGATGGAAAATCTTTTCTCTCTGCCTCTACCTCTTTCTCTGTAACTCTGCTTCTCATATATATACAAAATAAATCTTTTTTTTTTTGACAGATAGCGATAGACAGTGAGAGAGAGAGACAGAGAGAAAGGTCTTCCTTCCATTGGTTCACTCCCCAAATGGCTGCTATGGCCGGTGCTGCGCCGATCTGAAGCCAGGAGTCAGGTGCTTCCTCCTGGTCTCCCACGTGGGTGCAGCCACCCAAGCACTTGGGCCATCCTCCACTGCCCTCCAGGGCCACCGCAGAAAGCTGGAAGAGGAGCAACTGGCACTAGAACCCGGCGCCCATATGGGATGCTGGTGCCGCAGGCGGAGGATTAGCCAAGTGAGCCATGGTGCCGGCCCCCAAAATAAATCTTTAAAAAATTAGCATGTTACTAATTTTTACTAGATACAATCAACTGTAAATGATGAGTTTACATTAAATACTGAAAATTTTCATCAAGTGATTAGGCATGTTGGACTCTGTGATACTGTATTGTTAAGAACACCTCTAATATCTGATTGTTTTGTGGTTACAGATTTTGCAAGGTCTGCTCTAATGAACAGAAAAAATTAAATGATACTAGTAGTATCTTCCTAAACATCATTAAAATGTAAGAAGCCACAAAAATATTCTAAAAATTAAGTGCCATTATATATTCCATGAGTCCTGTCTGTATCTCATTTTCTCAAAAAATTAAAAAAAAAATCTATTACAGAGGGAGATTTTGCCTAATTCATCTGAATAATGAAAAATTTCAATTGGGAAGAGGTTGACCAAAGTTTTAAGAATATTACTCCCAAAAGGATAGTAAGAGTTTGTATAGTTCAAACAATTATTATTATTATTATTATTTTACTTTTTTTTATTTTTGACAGGCAGAGTGGACAGCGAGAGAGAGAGACAGAGAGAAAGGTCCTCCTTTGCCGTTGGTTCACCCTCCAATGGCTGCCACGGATGGCGCGCTGCGGCCGGCGCACCGCGCTCATCGACGGCAGGAGCCAGGTGCTAGGTGCTTATCCTGGTCTCCCATGGGGTGCAGGGCCCAAGCACCTGGGCCATCCTCCACTGCACTCCTGGGCCACAGCAGAGGGCTGGCCTGGAAGAGGGGCAACAGGGACAGAATCCGGTGCCCCGACCGGGACTAGAACCCGGTGTGCCGGCGCCGCAAGGCGGATGATTAGCCCGTTGAGCCACGGCACCGGCCTAACAATTATTTTTAAAATATTAGAACATAGCTCATCATTTTGGTATATACTTTACTTTTCACATTAGTATTACAGATAATTTGTTTTTTCCTGGGAGCACAGAATGGATTTGTTAGGTTTTTGCTTTAGAAGTTCAGCCAGTATTCAAGAAGCTCTAGATCTAGTGCTGTTACTTATGTCCAAAGCATAAGTATCTTTAAGAGCACTGTAACAGTGTTCTAACGGAATTCCTCATATCTTCTCATGCCTATTTCTTATCAACGCAGTAACCAAAGCCACCCACTTCCCTGCTTAAATAGTTTCTTAATCCCCTTAGAATACAAAGGCCTGACCCTCCAACCTTATCTACTTCTACTTTACCAAGCATTCACTACTACACTCCAAATATAGGCTTTCTTGGTTCCTGTCTTGAATGTTTCTGGTACCTTCTGCACAGCTATGTGCAACAGGTCACAAGGTGGACCATGGAAGAGATAATAGAAGGGATCTTCAAATGTTTACAGAAAATTTTAGTATTGGATAAATATGCATGGATTTAACTCTTGGCACCACAAGAAACTTATTGTTTAATTCTATTTTTCCATGAATTTTCTGAAGTATCCTCATATGTCTTGTCCTCAAAAACAATTACATTATTGCTACTGAATGTATAAGCTCTTATTAATTAAAGATCATTTTCTGTATCACTAACTTTCTTCTAACCCACATATGTATGTAAGGTTGTCACACTATTATTCCTTAATGAGTTAAGAAACCCAAACAGGAAAGAACATAGAAGGAGTAGATGTTTAGCTTGGCAGTTAGTACACTTGTGACACTCTGTTCCACTTCCTAGTGATGAATTTGATTTCCTGCTCTAGCTCCTGACTCCTGCTTCCTGCCAATGAAGACCTTGAAAGGCAAAAGTCATGGTTAAAGTAACTGGCATTTGAAGAGGGAACCAGCAGATAGGAGCTCACTCACTCGCTCTCTCTCAAATAAATGTTTTTAAATATAAAAGAAAAAATAAATTAGCTTGAAATTGTGATGGGAGCAGAATACTGAAATAGTCTTAGGTTAACTTTTTTTTTTTTTTGACAGGCAGAGTGGACAGTGAGAGAGAGAGAGACAGAGAGAAAGGTCTTCCTTTGCCGTTGGTTCACCCTCCAATGGCTGCCGCGGATGGCGCGCTGCGGCCGGCGCACCGCGCTCATCCGATGGCGGGAGCCAGGTGCTAGGTGCTTTTTCCTGGTCTCTCATGGGGTGCAGGGCCCAAGCACTTGGGCCATCCTCCACTGCACTCCTGGGCCACAGCAGAGGGCTGGCCTGGAAGAGGGGCAACCGGGACAGAATCCGGTGCCCTGACCGGGACTAGAACCCGGTGTGCCGGCGCCGCAAGGCGGAGGATTAGCCTGTTGAGCCACGGCGCCGGCCTTAGGTTAACTTTAATAACTATTTCCAAGGCCCAAGACAGATCAGAAAACAAGACATGTACCCAATCATCACAACCCTTTATTTAAAAAGTAAATTAAATTAATTTTCCCTTAAAGATCACTTCTTATGGATAAGGGGGCTTCAAAAATTTCATGGAAAAATGTAATTAAAAGGCGATGCAAATTTTCTGCATCTTTTAAGTCTATTTGTAGATGTGTGTATTTCTGTATACCAAGAAATACAAAGAAAAACAAGTGAAAATTTTTATCTTATTGCTAGTTTAGGGATGGCTGGTATAGATAAGATCCTGGACTTCAAGTTTATGCTATAATAGGATATACCTGGAGCATTTACATTAGGAGAGAGGTTAAGTGAGTTTTGCGTGTGGGAAGAATGTGAGACATTGTAGGAAACAGGCACACTGTAGTAGACTATTTTCCAGGATGGCTGTCACATTTATTCAGTCCCACATAATATTACAGTGATACCCCATCCACCTAAGAATGTGCATTATTTCCCCTCCATCTAATCTGGATAGCCCCCTGTGACAGCCATAACCGATAGAGCTCAGCAGAAGCGATGCTGTATGATCCAGAAGGTAGTTCAGAGAAATGCATGTGTTTGCACCTTGTTTACTGAGGAAGCTCACAGAAGGAATCCAACTGCATTATTTTTAGGAATCAGGCCACATGTAGATTCCATGGTCAATAACTCCAGCTAAGGTCCCAATTAATAGTAGTAAAGAGGCATAATAACTAATTAAATATCAAGTCTTGTCAATTCTGACCCCTAAATGACTTAAGTCCTCTTAATGACAAATCTGTCAGCTTTTCTTTATTGCACAGCCACCTGCTTACAACATCTTCTAAAATACTTTGCATGTTCAATGGATTTTCTTTAAAAGGCATCTTTAGTCTCAAACTCTATCAGTGTTTGGAATATAGTCAATACCTAAGAAAAGGATGGTAAAATTGCAAACATAGTGACAAAGTTATTAAAGTTCCACATAAAAATAGCAGTTATTAGTGATCTGATTAACAATTAAAGGAAATATAATAAATAACTTATTCCACTTACATTGCATAAGGCACCATAGCGAAGAATAGATAATAAAGAATGTACATGACTTTCACTGGTAAAATACAATCTGGTACGGACATGACGTTCAGGAGACAGAACACCTCTGGAATACCTAAAATTAGAAGCAGATAGTATTAAATCAGAACAGTAAGTTAAAAACTTACTGAATATTGGAATTATCTTACAAAATGGAATGTAATCTCACTTAAAATAAAACATCATAAATGAATCAAATCTACTACTTTTCCAATCAGAATTGAGGAGTAATCTTAGCTGATATCTAAAGTGATGCTAACTGAACTAACTAGGACCTCAGATTAGTCAGGGGAAGAACAGACTTACTATTTAGCCATGTTCAGTGTAGACAGCAGTAATGACAGAGGCTAACTGTCCTAAAGACGCTCTCAGCCACTGACGCTGTTGACTGGGGCACACACTGGTGATCTCAGGTGAGTGATGACACACATCCCTTTTTCCCCATTCACCTTAGTTTTCGTCCAAATTGCAGCCAAAAAGGACCTTGGATGGAAGTTATCTGATAGGATTACCTACGTAATTCTACGTTCACAATATGCCAAGTGATATACTACTGATCTCTTCACAGGAACATTGAAAAGTAATTTAGATTCAAGGTACGCAAAAAGAGATGCCTACAGATTTAAATAACTAGCACAGTCTCTTACACAGGGTGGAGTTTATTTACAGTGTCATCATCTTGTGTCCTCTGAAGGTCTGAGCGAATTTTTCTAACTAGAGGAGTACAGTAGCCTTTGGCAATTTCCAGTTTTTCAGCTTTAGTTATACCATATTCCTGAGCAGAAAATACATAATATTAGAAAGAGGGTAAAATGACAAAGAGCTCTAACAAATGCACTCTTCAATTAAAGAATTCTAGTGAGAAACAAATATTTCATTAAGCCTTTGTAAACATTAGACAACTTGTGGTTTGCATTTTTTGAAACTGCAAATGAACTATTTCCAAACTATTGAATGTCATTGGAAAGACTTTGCAGTGCATCTGAAAAAGCAAGTAATATCTGAAGACGGGCAGATGAACAGTCTTTATGAACATCTTCAACTTAATCAGAGGTCTTAAATGAAAAAAAAAAGCTTTTAGCCAATGTTTTTATTTTAACTAGTGGAAAGCAAAAATGCCAAAAACATTAAATTTCATAATGTCTATAGTTACTATGAGTTAATGAGAATTATAAAGAATTACTACAAGTGAAATATCAAGAAAACAAGCTATTGTGGCCATGTGGTGAGTGAACTAGTGGATAGAAGATCTCTCTCACTGCCTCTCCCTCTCTGTCAATCTGCCTTTCATATAAGTAAATAAATGCATCTTTAAAAAGATCAAGGTAGTACAAAAATGGAATTAAAAGGCAGATTTACTTGGTAAATTTGGAAATCCATGCATAGTTTTTTCATAATGGGCACTTTTCAACTGAAGTGCCCCTGCAGTCGTGATCTTACTGTGTTTTGTCACCTCCTCCTCCATTATCAGTCTGATAATCTACTTGACTGGACTTTATTTGAATTCTGATTACAACTTAACTTCTCTTTTTCTATAATGAAAAGATCCAACAATGTCACCCAAAAGAGTAAATACTTACAACTTGATCTCTCAACATTATTTTCAAAATGATTTCAAGTAAAAAATTTGTAAAAAATTTTATATAGGGTCACAAACATGTCTCCCATCCCCCCCCCCCCCTTCTATAGTATTTAGCTGATAGGGGCACAACAGATGTCCACTAAGTGCTTAAGTGTTTTATTCCACATGGTTTTCAGTAGTTTTGTTAGTTCGCACATCACTGTTCTTCAGGAATATCAATTCTTTAGGTCACTACATTCTGAGGACATTGAAACAACTTTGTATTGTATTTTAATGATGGATACATGCCATTACAGATTTGTCTAACCCTAAAGAATGTGCAACAATGGGAGTGAATGGTGATAGAAACTACAGATCCTGAGTGACAATGCTATATCAATGTGGGTTTATCAAGTTTTAACAGTTTACTATATTCTGGGGGTGTTCACAAAGCAGGAAGACTGTACATGTGTGGGGGCAGGGAGTGAATGGAAAATCCGTATACGTCCGCTCAATTTGCTGTGAACCTAAAACTGCTCTAAAAAATAAGGTCTATCTTAAAAAAGGTACTACAATTATACTATTTAGAAAATCAAGTAATATCACAAATATACCCAAGAAAAAGCTTGAAATATAAATTCATATTTCTTATAAGTTATAGGTTTTCTAGGGACAAGAACATCAACTATTTTTTATCCACCAGTAAATATTATTAAATTTTCTATTTATATAATAGTGTAAAAAATTCTCAAGAATTACTTACCTGAGGGATGACAATATCTGCTAAAGCTTTTGAAAGCCTGTATAATTCCATTGTATTTTCTAATTTCAAGGAACCATTATGTTGGACATCATATTTTATACAGTCATATATGTCAGGAATTTTACTAATATCATATCTTCCATTCTTTGTTTTAAAGTCTTTCTCCAACTTGGACCATCTACGTAGCATAAGCTCCAGTGTTTCACTATGGTAAAGCTGAATATCTAAAACAACACAACATTTCCAGTACACTCAATTTAAAAATCTGATTAACACTATATAAATAGTGTCAATAACTAGAAACTTTTTAAAGTGGCAAAGGTAACACTGTAAGAATCTAGGGTCTCTGTGTAACTCTGACTTTCAAATAAATGAATACATCTTTTTTTTCCTTTTTTGATAGGCAGAGTGGACAGTGAGAGAGAGAGACAGAGAGAAAGGTCTTCCTTTGCCGTTGGTTCACCCTCCAATGGCCACCGCGGCTGGCGTGCTGCAGCCGGCGCATCGCGCTGATCTGATGGCAGGAGCCAGGTGCTTCTCCTGGTCTCCCACGGGGTACAGGGCCCAAGCACTTGGGCCATCCTCCACTGCACTCCCTGGCCACAGCAGAGAGCTGGCCTGGAAGAGGAGCAACTGGGACAGAATCCGGTGCCCCGACCGGGACTAGAACCCGGTGTGCCGGCGCCACTAGGTGGAGGATTAGTCTAAATCTTTCAAAAAAAGAATCTAGGGTAATATTACCATAATATGTAAATTATTAGCAACCATATATATTTTTAACATTTTTTTCTTAAAGATTTATTTGAAAGTCAGAGTTACACAGAGAGGCAGAGAGAGAGAGAGAGAGACACAAAGAGAAAGAGAGAGAGACAGAGGTCTTCCATCTGCTGGTTCACTCCACTGGCCGCAATAGTCAGAGCTGCACCCATCTGAAGCCAGGGGCCAGGAGCTTCTTTCAGGTATCCCACGTGGGTTCAGGGGCCCAAGCACTTGGGCCATCTTCTACTGCTTTCCCAGGCCACAGCAGAGAGCTGGATTGGAAGTGGAGCAGCCGGGTCTTGAACTGGCACCCATATGAGATGCCAGTGCTTCAGGCCGGGGCATTAACCCATTGTGCCATAGCGCCGGACCCTAGCAACCATATATTTTTAAGACTTGGATATAGGTATAAATGCTTGGGTTAGGAACTGGATTCTTAAAATAACTTTTCCAGATATTATAACTCTAACAACAATAAGAGAAAGAAACATAGGTCAACTATCTCCAGCAGAAAGGAATTTTAGAAATTATGACCAGTTCAAATGATCAATGTTATCAGTAAGAAACCCAAGATGCCAAAGCTGTCCAGGTTAATAATCAACCCATCTTTAGAACAGGTCATCTCGTGTTGCCTCTGCATGCTGCTCAGTCACCATCTAACTAGACAGCAATGCTAAGTAATTACATGATCAAAGGAAAATGTTTTTTCATGCTGTCATGGGTAAAAGCAGTCACAACTTAGCTATTATTTCTTTGCTGTATATATTTAAAAGTAAGAAGATTGAGGTGTACCTAATTTAAAAATGGTTATAGTAAATGGACAGTAGCTTTTATTTATGTTCTAAGAAATACATTATATTTACCTGATGATTTGGGATCTTCCATTCGATGTCGAATTTGAGAAGTCAAACTTTGAATCAAGGAATAAACTTTGTCACAGGTCTTCACAGGATTCTTGATCAAATGCATTGATTTGATAAGAGAAAGGCTTCCAGATGGAGTAAGCTACAAATGAGTAAAGTGTATTTTATTTTTAGTGATGCCCAATTATCTAAGAAAACAATTTATAAAATTTTCCGGTACCTAGAAAATAAATACCATACCATAAATAATGATCACCCCAAAACATAAAAGATGAAGTAAAAGCCTCACGTCATGTTATAAAAAACTTAGCTCTCAGCTATTAGATTACCCACAGAGAAAATTCAGCCTAAGTACTCAGTGAGATGTAATAACACTTGCTGAGTTGTTTAATATGTGTCAATATGGTTCTAACACTTAACATACATTTACATGAAATATCCATTGATTTTCATCAACACTTTCCAGATGAGGTACTTGGCTGATGTTAAAAATTTGCTCAAGGTCAAGCTAATGAGTGAAGGAGCAGGGCCTGGTGTGGTGGTGATGCAAGGGTGGGACACCCGCTTGTAATGCCAGCATCCCGTATTGAGGTGACAGTTCGAGTCTTGGCTGCTCTGTTTCCAATCCAGCTCTCTCCTAACAAATGGAAAGGCATGGGATGATGGTTCAGGAGCAGTGGGACCCTGCCATCTGAGTGGAAGATCTGGATGGAATCTCGGGATCTTGGCCTTGACCTGGCCCAGCCCTGGTTATTGCAGCTATTTGTGTCTGTTTCTTTCTATAATTCTTTCAAATAAAAGAAAACAAATCTTTAAAAATGCAGATAGTCATCTACAGAGACCATATTTTTAGCCACTATGTTTTTATGCTTTCTTCCTAATGAGTTTTTTCCAATTCAACCAAAAGACAAAACAATTAAATGACAATACAGGTCCAAATTCCAGTTTTGACACTTAGCTTACCAAGTTATTTAACCACACAGAGAAAGCTTCTACACAAATTAAAAATATAAAGTGGAATTTCACTTCTGTTTATAGTGAACAAGATAGTTTGAACCAATCTAACCGTTCAGGGTGAGTAAAAATCTGGTCAACCAGTCTATGCTTCTGCTTTAAGGCATTAGAAAGAAACAGTATCAGAATTACAGAAGCAAAACTCAGTGATCCAAAAGTGAACCTCTGGTAACCTTTTCCTTTAGGGTTCAAAATAGTGAGGGCTAGTCAGAAACAAGTCAACCCATCAGGTTCAAATCAATTGGTGTAACTCATACCAAGTTCAACTCAACTAGTCAGTCCAGACAGATCTGTTTCTAAAATTGGACTGTGCCCACAGGCATGACAAGAACTAACAAAAATACTTACTACAAGATGGTAATAATCATCTTGAACTCAATGTGTTTCTACAAACAAATTAAATACCCATCCACAATTAATAATATTCAGGTACAAGAGGACACTGGGAATGCCAAACAACAGGACAACATAAACAGAATTATGATTCTGGTACTGGAATTAGAAAACAAAAATTTAAAAATAGGAGACTTCCTATGTATAAAAAGGTAAAAGAAAACACTGAATATCATCAAAGATCTGCAAATCATTAAAAAAAGACAATGGACTTTACAAAACAAATAGAAATTAAAGAACTGAAGTATAGATTGGCTGACTTTAAAGCTTATTGGATAAAGCCAAACAGATTTCAATAGACTAAAAGATCCAGAATAAAGCACAGTCACAAAAGGATAAAAAAAAATCCAAGAAAGGATGAGACAAAGTGATAAGCTCTAACAAACATACATTTGGAAACCTAGAAGGTAACAAATAGAATACTAAAAACAAACAAAAATCCAAACTAGAACCTTTGCAATATTAAGGAAAGATATCAAACCACAAATCCAGTTATACTAACAAGATAAAAATAAAAGAATCAAAATAATATGTTGTATAATTTAAAATATACACAACTAAAGTTAAAAGATGTGCAAATGTTAAAATAATTTTAGGCTACGTGGTTAACTTATGGTCCAAGTACTAGCAGCATTCAAGTGTACTGGAAGTTTGTTAAAAACACAGAATCTCAGAGCCCAGATTTGTAAATCAGAGTCTTCATGTTAAGAAGATCCCAAACATTCTGATGAATTTAAAGTTTGAAAAGCTTTTTTCTAGGATCCCTGCATAGTCTGGAAAGAGGACTAAAAGCACAACGTAAACATCTGAGTCTCAGAAGTCACTGATTCATGTTCAGTGAAGAGCAGAATCAAATATAAATTTTTTTAAGATTTATTTTTATCCACTCAAAAGGTATAGGTACAGAGAGAAAGAGAGAGACAGAGATCTTCCATCCACTAGTTCACCCCCCAAATGGCACCTGGAGTCAGGAGCTTCCTCCGGGACCCTCTGTAGGCACAGAGGCCCAAGCACTGGGCCACCCTCCACTGCACTCCTAGGCACATAGCAGAGAGCTGGATTGGAAGTGGAGCAGCTGAGACTCAAAGCAATGCTCATATGGGGTGTGGCACTGCAGGCCATGGCCCAACCCTTCGGGCCACAACACTGGCCCTGAGGAAGTCATTCTTAAGCTACAAAGGTGCTAAGAATCTGGACATAAAGTGAGAAAGGGGGCTTCTGAAAGTAACAGAAAAATGTTACTTTCCACAGCCTAACCCTGTGGCCTCACCAATGAAATAGTTTGTAAAATGTGTTGCTGAGCAGATCAGTCCCCAAGCCAGGAAGTCTCTGGTCAGACTCAAATTGGACCAGTGCAAAACCAAAGCAACATGGGGCAGTCCTTGTGATACGAAGGGTTACGCTGGCCTCTGCAATGCCACCCCACAAATATAATTTTTTTAAACTAACAGAAAAAAAACAAAGATTTAAACACCACTCCAACAAAGCAGTGAAAGAGAAAAAATGTAAAAAGCAGGCAGGAGAGCTTTTTTTATTTATTTAAGAATACACCTTGTTTGAAATGCTTGTGACAGTAGTCTTTTTTTTTTTTTGCATTTTGGAAATATTGGAATATATATAATAAGATAGTAAACCTTTGAGCTGGGAACCAAATCAACACAAAATCCATTTCCTTTTCACATATACTTTATACAACAGACCAACAGTAATTTTATACAATATTTTCTGCAGGCCTGTAGTTTGATCTGTCACATTACATTAGTATGGAATTTTCTACCTGGGCCATTATATTAGTGTTAAAAATGTTTTGGATTTTGGAGTACTTACGATTGCATATTGTGAATGCTCAACCTGTATAAATATGTAGCACTTAAAATGCTGACACCAAAAGTGTCAGAAATTTATACCAATGCTAAATTTGTATGTTCCCTACAACATGGCATCAAAATATGTAAAGCAAGAATTAAGAGAACTACAAAGACAAGCTAAATCCATAACTATTGTGGAAAATTTTAACACAAAAATTTACAAGATTTTTATAAAAGATATGAAATTAAAAATAATGAAAGAAAATAAACAGCCCAAGCATCTAAAAAGAAATAACAAAGGAAATAAAAGATGTGTCAAACAGCATTAATTTCAAAATTTATGGATATAGTCAAGAGTACATAAAGGAAAATTCATGGTATAGAGTGCATATTTCATAAAAAATGCACAAGAATGCATTTTTTATGCATCAGCTAAAGTCACTGGTTTTCAGAGAAAAAGCAAAATAAAAGTTTAGAAGTATAAAGAATAAAATATTAAATAAGAATTTTAGTAAATGGGGAACAGCACATAATTCAGAGAGCCAAAAGATCTAAACAACTGTTCTTTGAAAGGACCAATAAAATTGATCAATCATGAAGAAAGAGATCAAGACAAAAAGAATACATAATATTATGAAACAAGAAGAGACATCTTTGGCCGGCGCCGAGGCTCAATAGGCTAATCCTCCACCTTGCGGCGCCGGCACACCAGGTTCTAGTCCCGGTCGGGGCACCGGATTCTGTCCCGGTTGCCCCTCTTCCAGGCCAACTCTCTGCTGTGGCCAGGGAGTGCAGTGGAGGATGGCCCAAGTGCTTGGGCCTGCACCCCATGGGAGACCAGGATAAGCACCTGGCTCCTGCCATCGGATCAGCATGGTGCGCTGGCCACAGTGCGCCAGCTGCGGTGGCCATTGGAGGGTGAACCAATGGCAAAAGGAAGACCTTTCTCTCCGTCTCTCTCTCTCTCACTGTCCACTCCGTCTGTCAAAAAAAAAAAAAAAAAAAAAAAAGAGAGACATCTTTGTATACCTGGTACCTACTGCCAAGAACTTAAAAGATATTATGAATAAACTTCTAGAGAATAAAACCTAACAATAGCAACAGAGACATAACTGAGAAGTACTAAACTACTCAGGTTTCTTCTTAATAGACTTTTGCACAAAGAAAATATCCACAGGATTTACCAGTAAATTTTACCAAAAAATGGCCAGAATCAAAATGGCTGAATAGTGAAGATCTGCATTCAACTCAGTCAGAAAAAAGTTTCAAAACCATGAGATAAGAACCACATTTCTGGAAGATGTCTGAAGGAAAGCCTCCGTAAAGAGAAAGGAACTACAAAGAGGACTCCAAAACCAGCAGAGAGAGAAACCAAGCGTAGCACTGCTGCCACTGTTCCTATCGCAGAGGCCTGGCAGGGGAACGTCTTGCTGGGAAACAGGCTCTACGTATAAAGGATTAACACTGAGAAACTGACTGAAGAACACGTCACTAAAGAAGCGATGGGAGCAGCAAACTGCACAGACTCTCTGAAAACTAGGAGGGAGGAGGCAGAGAGAGAGAGAGAAGGTGAGAGAACCAAAGCACACTACCATCTCTGATGCTGCCAACTATAGCTGGTTCCTATCTGGTTGGGGAATGCCATCTTGCCAGGAAAATGGTTCTAATATGTGAAATAATAGAAATGAAGAGACTATGGGAAAAACTTCACAAGGAAGTGAAAAGATCTGTAAATAGCACAGACTCTCAAGTCCAGTAGAGATGGAGAAACAAAGTACAATGTGCATCCTACCACCCACAAATCCTTTCCCACATCCATAGCCAGGGATGCCATGTTGCTGGGAGGAAAGTCACTGGAGTATACCCTGCAGAATCTAGGGAAGAGGCTACCTGAATTCCAGTGCTCCAGACCTATACCTCAGCATAACCTGTGTGCACCTTGTGGGACTGAAGAAAGGTCCCCTTAATATCTCAGTGCTAGAGCGTGGGCTCCTGGTCATTAAGTGCCAGCATTAGTCACTCCTACATAACAGGGTCTGGATAAGGTCCTATCCACGTCATACACCATATGATATATGCACCATATATATAACATATAACATATATATAACATATATAACTATATATATATAAAACTGAGCACCATAGCTATAGTTGCCACAAATCCCAGCATCGCTCAAGACTGCCAGGTAGGACAAGTAGACAGCACTTTTTGTGTCCCACAGCGACAGACATGGCAACAGCCATCACAAACCCAAGTGTGACTGACACTCAACTCTCTACAGACTAAACACAGACACACTTTTCAAAGCTCATATCCACTTCAAAGTCACACTACTACCTCCACAAACTGCTACAGACTAGACAACTGTGCTCCTATAGACTGTGTGGGCGCTGATTACTACTGAAGAAACGGAGATTGAGGTCACCTAGAAGCTAGGTTGAATCAACAAACAACCCAAGTGAGATCCCACATTTCATCCACATGAAGCCTTTTCCAATGAAACTTACATTAAAAAAAAAACAAAACAGCAGGGCTGACTATTTTGCCAAACAACATATGTAAATGTAGGGTCACAGGAAACATGAAGAAGCAAGGAAAACGGACACCTCCAAAAGAACACAACAGTTCTCCAGAAATAGATCCCAATCAAAAGGAAATGTATGCAATGTTCAAAAAAGAACTCAGAGTAATGATCCTAAGGCAATGTAACGAGATGCAAGAGCATGCAGACAGTTTAAAAAAGGGAAGAAAAGAATAGATGGCATGAATGAGAAATTCAATGAAGAGATAAGAATCACTGAAAAGAAACAAAAACTTTGGAACTGAAAACTTCAATTGATGAAATAAAAAATAAAATTGAGAGCTTCAACAAAAAAATCAAATGGAAGAAAGAATTTCTGATCTGGTGGACAAGACTTTGTAAACAACGCAGGGAGACAAAAATAAAGAGGCAAGAATTATAACAAATAAAGAAAGCTTATGTGACATATAGAATACCATTAATTGAACAAATATTAGTATTATTGGGATGTCTGAAGGAAAAGAGAAGGAAAAAGATGAGAACCTACTAAATAAAGTAATAATTGAAAATGTCCCACATCTTGAAAGAGATATGGACATCCAGATACAGGAAACTCAAAAAACCGCAGCCAGATTTAACCAAAAAAGATCTTCTCCCAGGCATTTTATAGTCAAACTGCCAAAAGTTAAGGGTAAGTAGAGAATCCCAACGACAGTGAGAGAAAAACACCAAGTTACATATTAAGGGAAAATAATTTAGACTAACAGCAGACTTTTCAGCAGAAATCTAACAGACCAGAAGAGAGTGGGATTATATATTTAATATCTTAAAAGAAAAACTTTTAAACCAACAATATTATATCCAGCAAAACTATCATTTAAAAGTGAAGGAGAAATAAAGTATTTTCTAGAGAATTAAAAAACCAAGACAATTCATTACCAGATCAGCCTTACAAGAATTCCTGAAGGGAGTCCTACAGTAAAAGTGAACATGAAAATGCATATAGTACTAAATTCACCAGCAATGCAGACATAATCAATAATGAATCAACAAAATGACAGGAGTTAGTTCTTATCTGTTAATATTTTATTTGTTTGTTTTTTATTTTTGTTTTTTGGACAGCCAGAGTTAGACAGTGAGAGAGACAGAGAAAAAGGTCTTCCTTCCCTGTTGGTTCACCCCCGAAATGGCCACTACGGCCAGAGCACTGCATCGATCTGAAGCCAGGAGCCAGGTACTTCCTCCTGGTCTCTCATGCGGGTGCAGGGCCCAAGGACTTGGGCCATCCTCCACTGCCTTCCCGGGGCCATAGCAGAGCTGGACTGGAAGAGGTGCAACCGGGACAGAATCTAGCGCCCCAACAGGGATTAGAACTCAGGGTGCCGGTGCCGCAGGCAGAGGATTAGCCAAGTGAGCCGTGGCACTGGCCTTTATCCGTTAATATTAATGCTGAATTTAAGTGGACTAAATTCCCCAGTCAGAAGATACAGGGTTCGCTAAGTAGATATGCAAACAAAATTGAACTTTATGCTGCCTACAAGAAGCTCACTTCACAGGTAAAAATTTACATAGACTGAAAGTGAAGGGCAAGAAAAAGATACACCATGCAGATGGAAACCAAAAACGAGCAGCATAGGTATATTTCTATCAGATTAAACAAACTAACTCCAAAACTGTAAAAAAAAAAAAAAAAAGACAAAGTAGGACACTATATGTCGATTACAAGATAATTCTGCAAGAATATTTAACGAGCATAAATATATACGTACTCAACATAAAGCTATTCAATTACTGCAAATATTATTAGACCTTAAGAGAGAAACAGCCTCCAATACTATAATAGTAGGGGACTTTAACACCCACTGCCATCAATAGACAGATCATCCAGATAGGAAATCAACAAAGATAAATCAGATTTGAACTATACTACTGAGCAACTGGGCCAAACAGAAATTATTAAAGAATATTTCACCCAACAGCTACAGAATACACATTCTGCTCATCAGCATATGGAACATTTTCTAGGACAGACCACATAATAAGACACAAATCAATTCTTAATAAACTTGTAATAGACTGAAATTAAACCACAAGGAATAAACCTAGAAATCAACAAGAATAGAAAATTTCTAGATACAAAGAAATTAAATAACATGTTTTTGAATGACCAAGGGAACACTCAAGAAATTAAAAATGAAATAAAAAATTTCTTGGAACAAATGAAAACACAACACATCGAAAATAGGATACAGCAAAACAGAATGAAGAAGTTTATAGAAGTAAGAGCCTACTAAAAAAAGTCTCAAACAATGATCTAAAGATGCATCTCAAGTACTTAGGAAAAACAATCAAACCCCAAATCAGCAAGAGATGAGAAGTAAGTATCATAGCTAAATAAATGAAACTAAAACAACAACAAAAAAAGAGCAACAGTATGAAAAGTCTAGTCTTTTGATAAAATAGACAAATCTTCAGACTAACAAGAAAAAAAACTCATACAATATTAGAGATCAAAAAGGAGACACTAAAACAAAAGAACATAAGAACACAGGGCTAATATGCAGAATATTTCAGCAACTTAAAAAACTCAACAACAACAAAATAACCAATCCTATTAAGAAATGGTCAAAGGACCTAAGTAGACACTTCTCAAATGAAATTTGTAAAAAAATGCTCAATGTAACTAGTCATCAGAAAAGAACAAATCAAAACCACAATGAGATACCATCTCACTCCTGTCAGAATGGCTAGTATTTTTTTTTTTTTTTTTGGACAGGCAGAGTGGACAGTGAGAGAGACAGGGAGAAAGGTCTTCCTTTTTGCCGTTGGTTCACCCTCCAATGGTGGCTGTGGCCAGCACACCGCGCTGATCCGAAGCCAGGAGCCAGGTGCTTCTCCTGGTCTCCCATGGGGTGCAGGGCCCAAGCACTTGGGCCATCCTCCACTGCACTCCCGGGCCACAGCAGAGAGCTGGACTGAAAGAGGGGCAACTGGGACAGAATCCGGCGCCCGGACTGGGTCTAGAACCCAGTGTGCCGGCACCACAGGTGGAGGGTTAGCCTATTTAGCCGTGGTGCCGGCCCAGAATGGCTAGTATTAAAGATAAACAAATTATGCAAATGCAAATTAATGTAGTCATTGTGCAAAACATCATAGATTGGTTTAAAAAATCTAGGAATGGAACTGTCATATAATCCAGCAGTTCCACTAAGGGGTAAATACCCAGAAAACATGAACTTACTGTATCAAAGTGATACAGTGGCACTTTTCACAATATCCAAAATACGAAATCAACAAAGGTGTTCATCAATAGATAAATGGATAAAGTGTAGTACACATACACAATGGAATACTATTCAGCTACTTAAATGAAATGCTGTCATCTACAGCAAAATGCATAGAACCTGAAGAGCAAAAAAAAAAATTGCAGAAAAACAAAAGCATCACACACTCTCCATGCTTTGCAGGAGCTAAAATTAAAAAATAGAAAACTGAATCTCAACACAGAAAGCTGTTTACTAGAGGCTGGGCCGGGTGAGAGGGATAAAAGGAATTTGGATACAACAAAATAGGGAAGCTGGGTGTGACAAATACAGCAATATGAGATGTTAACAGGGCAGAGGGAAGAGGGGAACACTTTGTATTACCATTTCACCATTTTTGTTTTGTGAATTTGAAATTATTTTGAAAAAACAAAGTTAAAAAGAATTTAATGAAATATTTGTATACAAACCACTCCTCCAAAATAGGGCACTCTTTCTAATTTTATGAAGCTAGCATAATCCTGACACTGAAAACAAAGACATAATAACAAGGCGAAAAAGGAATGGGCAACCTAATTCAAAAGCATAGACACAAAACTAATGAAAAGTATTAGCAAACTAAAATCAGCAATATATTAAAAATATTTAAAAAGTTAGGCTTATTCTAGGACCCACATTAGGTTCACATTCAACTTATTCTATGATGGTACCAGATAACAGATGTTATAAAATTCAATAAATTTTTACAATTAAAAACTCTTAGCTAAATAGGAACAAAATAGAATTTTCTTATTTTGAAAAATTTCCCTGGTAAAAATCAACCAGAAAACTTCATAATTAATGAATATTAAAAGTTTTCCTCTGAGAATATGGGCAAGAAAAGAAATGCTATTATAACTTAATATTGTTTTGAGAGCTTTAAGTATTGAAATAAGGAAAGAAAACAAATTTAAAAAAACTGTAAAGGAAGAAAAAAATCCTATGGGTAATCAAAAGATCCAGTTAAATTACCTGCTGGCACAGGAGGTAGAGCAGCCACCGGCAGTGCCAGCATCCCATATGGGTGAGTTTGAGACCCAGCTGGATCAAAGTGGAGCAGCCAGAACTCGAACCAGCATCCCTACAGGATGCCAGCACTGCAGGCAGCGGCTTTATAATTGCTACACTACGGTGCTAGCCCCTGATCTACTTTCAACCCAGCTCTCTGTTATGGCCTGGTAAAGCAGTAGAAGATGGCCCAAATGCTTTGGTCCCTACACCCATGTGGTAGACCTGGAAAATCTCCTGGCTCCTGGCTTCAGATCAGCCCAGTTCTGGCTATTGCAGCCATTTGAGGAATAAGCCAGCAGATGGAAGATCTCTCTCTCTCTGCCTCTGCTCTCCATTACTCTGCTTTTCAAATAAATACATAAATCTTTAAAAAAAATGATTTTTACATATTTAAAGGTTATCCTGAAAAACAAAAAACAAAACCTTGCAACAGAGACCACATTATCATTTATGGAAAAAGTCTGCCAACTCTAAAATAGAACACTACACTATGTAAACAGTCAACAATATGGACAAGCTTCACAAATATAATACACAGCAGACATAAAACACAATTATATGAAGCTTAAAAAAATTGTCAAAGTAAATCAGTACTGCCACTATGGAAAACAGCACCTAGGCTGTTCAAAAACTAGAACTAGAACTACCCACAAAATCCAGCAATCCCACTACTGCATATATATATCCAAATGCAATGAAACCAGCATGTCTAACACATACATGAACTTCCATGACTATTACATATGATGTCACTTAGATGTGACATCTACAATAGCTGAACTCAATAGAGTAGACAGAGTAGAATGGCGGTTGCCAGCGTCAGGAGCAGGAAGTGCTTAGACAGATATTGGTCAAAGGATATAAAACTTGAGTTAGACAGAAGGAATAAGTCAAAGAGATATATTGTACAACTTGATAACTATAGTTAATAGCAATGTATTTTAATTTTAAAAATCAATAAGAAAGTAGATTGTATTCTCACCACAAAAAATAAGTATGTGAAGTAATACATATACTAAATAACTCATTTTAGCCAATCCATAATGTATGTATGTTTCAAAATATCACATTATGCAAAAACAATTATGTACAAATTTCATTTGTCATTTAAAATAAAAAAAAACTTTTTTAAAAAGAGAGCTAAAATCTAAAAATGATACCATGATGGTTAGAGAGGTATACAAGTCCAAAATAGTATTCTCGACTATAAGACTATAGCTCTAAGACTATAGGTGTTTCTAGGAGATGGAGAATGTGTTGCAACTGAGAAAGGGCATTCAGGAGCCAGGGTTGTTCCAATATTTGTTTTTGTTTTTGTTTTTTTATCTGGATGCTGAGTATTTGTGTTTGAAAATAAAGCTCTTAATTTGTTTTAAGTACTTTTCTCTGTGCATGTAATGGTTCCAATATAAAAGTTTGCCAAGACCCACCTTTTCATAGTCTTCAGCAGTAAAATCTCTGTCTTTCTGAAGTATTTCGTGAAGCCTTGCTTTCACACGTTGTTGACAACTGCTCAAAGAGTCACTATCACTATCCAAGAGACCATTCATGTTTGCACTTTTTACCATCTGAACAAGAATGGGAGTAAGCTCTCCTTCTAGAGCTAACAGCCCCTAAACGTATTAAATATAAACAGCACAGATTAAAAAACAAAATTATAATAACTATTGTTACAGGATAAATTTTATAATGCAAAGCAATAAATAAGCATTAATTAATAATATAGCTGTGACTGCCATTTTAGAGTTTTAGTTAGAAGTTCCAAATTTGGAACTTTTAACTACTTCGTCAGTAAAAATCTTTTCTAATTAAATAGTAGATGAAAATTTAAACAACCACTTATATTTATTTATACCTTTGCAAAGGCAGCTGCAGTCATCTGTACCCGTCCTTCGTCAGAAGCATAAATTTTGAGGTCATGTCGGTAGGTGCTATGTAATCTAAGTAAACCACAACCAGGAAACCCTGCATAATCTCCTGAAAATAAATCCTCAAATCACTTAAGCTATATTTTTATCTCATTGTATTTCTATATTTTATAATAGCACAAAGTAAATGAAGATTTTAAAAAAATATATAAAATTAATCAATTTAAAGAAAATACAAGATTTACCTTGACCTCCAGGATACATACACCTGAAAGCTCTTCCGAGTTCTTCAGCCTGGACTCTGCCTGCAGGAGTTAATTCTCCTCCCCATTTCAGAACCAGAAGCAAGGACGGCTCTTCTCTTCGGCTGTCTAGAATACACGTGAAAATGGTTTTCTTTCAGTAGATATTCCCTAACATTAACTTCTTCTCTATGCTCTCCTCTGCAGTGGAATTTGGCCCAAAAGAAAACAAAAAGGTTTTATTTCTTGACTGCTTATGTTCGCAGGCTGTAGTTTCTGTCAGGAATAGCCCTTAGTCTACATGTTAACATGTTACTGAAATTTTAAAATCTCTTCTATACTTTACGAAGAAGGCTCTTAACTTTCTGGAGGAAAGTACTGCTTCTCTCTTTTCTGTTCTTAGTGATTTAGCCAATATATTTAATTTAGTTGCTCTACTATCAGTTAGATTAAGAGTTCCTTTATCTGTCCTCGTATCAAGTGCCTTCGGGAGTGCTGTGGGATCAAAGGAAATTTATGCTAGCTGAGGTGAAGAAGATATACAGGTTATGATGGGCAGTCAGTGATTTGCATAATTTTTCAGAAAACATGCAATGATGGAGACCAGCATTTATTTTAATTAAAATTTTATGCCAACAACAAAATGTAGTCATGGGCAACTTTTAAAATTTGGAATTGTGGAACCTCTCTACATCCCAGATCACAGTCTTCTGTCAGATGAGAGATAATAAATTCATGAATTTCTGTACTTAATTCTGACCTGCAAATTTACCTTGGTTTCAAGACCTGTGTTACATTTTGGAAACAGTGGTAATTTAGAAATGAGCATCTAGGCACTAAAAGAATTTAATGGTGACTCATTAAAAGTGACGGAAACTCACCTTTCCCTTGGGCATGCTAGCAGATGCGTGAGCGAACTTTAAGCCAGCCAATACTAGCTTCATGTTAGGAAGGACTGTTACTGATTTTGTAAAAAGTATATTTGTTTATGGAAGATTTTTTATTATAAACACTGATAAAGGAAATTAACCTGTATTGATACTAATCACAAAATGTGATGAGAGCAATATACTAAATGTCAAAATGCAACATTAATATACCTAAAGTTGTTTTTACATTTAAGATAACCATTCGTTTACTTCTATTTTTGTCACTAGAAACAAAGCCACTGTGAATACTCTAAAGATCAATCTTTCTATGAACATATCTACTTCCTTGGGATAGATTCTTGTAAGAAAAAGAAAGTTCAAAGCATAGGAAATTTAGTTAAAGTTTTTCTTTTGTTGAAATGCATTTTCAAAAAGTTGTACAATTTATACTTCCACCAGTGGTCTGAAATCCTGTTGCAATGCACGCTTGTCAGCATTCTTTATTAGCCCTTTGGAAAAGAAAAGAGTAAGAAAACACTATGGCAGTATGAAGTACGAGACATTATTACAGGTTGAGCTTCCTTCACCTGAAATCTGGAATCCAAAATGTTCCAAAATCTAAAGCTGACACACTGCCACAAGTGGAAGATTCCATACCATGAAGCTGTTTATTTTGTGCACAAAATTTATAAAGAAATACTATATACAAATTGACCTCTAAATCGTAAGACTTAGGTTTCTTAGCAGAATGACTTCTACACATCCAAGGAACATGAAATTACTGGACAGGGGAGAGAATGCCTTGAGAAACTGTGACAGCTTGATCATTCTGCCATCGGCTGTGGTGCCTTCTGCTACCTTTGGACTTCAGCTAAAAGGACAGAAATGCTGATACTCAATTTCCATTGATGTCATTCTCATAACTTCCTCAGAAATAATAAGACTTGGCTTTTTAATACATTAGAATTCCTAGATGTACCTCCTGCAACAAATTTCACAAAGCAACCTGAAACCTTAGAAATACCTTTCTAGGAGCCATTTGAAGTAGAATCTATTTCAATGTCTCTCACTCTAATTTCTAATTTTGCACGTGGCCACTTATTACTTCATGTTGTTTGCTTCATTCAAAGTCTTCTGGAATTCATCCAAATAGCGTTAGGCACTTACTAAAACATGGTACTATATCATCTTCAAGCTATGTGTATAAGGTATATATGAAACATTAATGAATTTTGTGTTTATACTTGGATCCTTTTCTCAAGATAACTCAGGTATAAGGTGAATGTTCCAAAATCTGAAAAAAATCCAAAATTTTAAAGACTTCTGGTAAAGGACACTAAACTTGCATTACTGTAGCATCATGATTTTACTAGCCAACTTCATTTCTTTTTATGAGATGACATCTCTAACTCCTGCCCATTTTTCTTTGAAAAGGTAAATGAATTTTTAGATTCATGTGTAGACTGCTCTTTGGAGATCAATCTTAATTTAAATGCTTGTTCTGATTTATTGGATGGAGAAAAATATTAACTTATTTTTAGAAACACATTGATTCTTTTTTCATATAGTCCTTGGATATTTATTGAGTTTTCTTCCTGTTTATCATTTTTTAGAAACACATCGATTGTGTATTTTTCATATAGTCTTTGGGTATTTGTTGAGCTTTATCTTCCTGTACACTCTGCTAACCCCTATTAAAGGAAGAAGAAGGGCCCAATAAAGAACCCTATCTAAATAGTATTTGAAACAATACCAGAGTAAAAGGGAAGTCCTAAGAAGTTTTCAAAATAATAAAAGCCACCCTGAACTTAAAAGATAAAGATCAAAATCTATCCTTTAGGATAGAAGGCATAGTTAACAAAATTCCACTTTATTTTTCATTTATTTAACACGTCTATCCCTAAACTGTTAGGCAGTAGGTGACCCAAAGGTAGTCAACAATGAATAGTGAGTCAATGTATATACGTAAAATCCAGCAAGCATTAAGAATGACATACCTTCCTCTTCACTAGATGTTTTAGGACAACCGTGAGGGAGATAAGTCAGCTGAACCTTACGATTTATTCCAGAAAAATGGCCATACCTGAGAAAGAAAAGAGCAAGCAAAACAGACTGATGATTTCCTAAAGAAAAACTAAAATCTATGTGGAGAAAAATCAATTCACACACAATAATATATCTTGCTATTTGTAACTGCCTTACTGAATTCAAAATTGCCTAGCAGAGAATGTGTAGTCATTCTAAGCACATTAAAAAAAGGTACAGAGGCCTGGTTATAGATACTGAGGAGGTTGCCTGCATTCCATACTGGTCTCAGCTCCGCTCCTGATTCCATCTTCTGGCTAATATGTACTCTGGGAGGCAACAAGGAAGTTACTGGTTCATGTTCCTGCTACCTATGGAGGAAACATGGATTGACTTTTCCATTCCTGGCTTCAGCATGGGCCAGCCGCAAGCACTGTGGGCATTTGGGTTATGAACATCTGGATGGGAGCTCATTAACTATCTGTCTCTTTGTCTCTGAGTCTGTCAAATAACTAAATAAATACATAAACCATATACCTTCTTTCTTTTAAACAAAAGTTAGCAAATCCTAAAGACATTATATAGTGCAGAAATATGAAAATATAAAGGTATACATGTCTAAAAAGTATAGGAAATCAGATTATATGTGGTCAAATATGTAAATATTTAATAAGAATACTGTAATAAGAATACTGGCAGATGAAAGTTTAACTTGATTTAAGCACAGTTCAGACCTTTTTTATTTAAATGGCATTGAATCTGTGGTCAAGTTAGCAACGTAGTCTTCATTAAAATGAGCACTTCCTGGGAAACCCAAATCTGATATTCTTTTTTAATCTCATTCCAATTAAAATTACAACTAAAACAGTAACTTTCAATACAACAATCTGCCAATGGTTTTTCACTCATTCCTCCTTAGCTACAGTGGTAGAGAGTCAAAGGATCACTGCAGGAAGTTACAATGGAAAGTCACACATAGAAACAGAGAGAACTGCCAGCAGTTTACAACTCAGGATTTCAAAAGGACACTTACATTTCTAGTACCGTCTTAAGCTGTTCAAGTTTTGACTTGTTTTCTTCAATTTCAGAATCATTATTTTGTCCCAGCTCTGTAAGAAGCTGCCTTGCAATATCTAGCACCTCCTATAAAAATAAATTAATAAAGAATTGAATTTTTATGTAATTCCACTGTTGAAAATTTAAAGGCCAACAAGAGAGCAAATATACTCACCTGTAATTGTTTTGGCTTTTTGAGTTTTAATTTCCCTGATTTATAACCATCACACTTTTCAAAGAGGTCAAAAAATCTTATAAAAAAAAAAGACAGAGCAATGTTAGTCATTTGCAATCAGTAATGTTACTACCATACATTTAAACTAATAAATAACAATTAGTGATAGATGTGAGACCAGAACTCAAGGTCTATGGTTCCCAGTACTGTGCATCCTTGCTCACTACACCATATAGCTCCTCTAAGTTTATAAATAAAATTTAGTACTTTCCTAAACCATATCTAATAATCATATTAATTAAATGATTTCTAAAGGTGTGAAGTGAATGTTAAATTATTATATTTTTTGAAGTCACTGCATATGCATTAATAAACATCTACTTTCTACTTCAATACCTACTTAATGACTCAGGTTTTCAAATTCTATACTCCTCAAATCAAACACTGAATAGAAGTAACAGGAATTTTCATCCTAATTTTCTCTAGAAGGTTGACAGGTTAGTGACTATAAGAATGCAACTCAAGAGAATGATATACCAAGATTAAATAGGATAACGTTATGGAAATAAATAAAAGCCACTTCACTGATGACACTTAGGGATACTGCCAAAATAATGTTTACTAAAATACACCATTATTTTAAATGAACTTTGTATGCATTTTTATATGGTTCAGATGTTGATGGCCAAGAAACAGTCAAGGCAAAAGTCTTTCTATGTAATATATTAACCAAAAGAGCTTATCACTTTTTCAGAAATCTTAAAAGTATATGAGTACTAAATTATTCCACTTAAAGCATACTTTTGGTGCCTGACTTCCATTTTCATTTTCTGTTTTGGTGTTCGATCCCCATGACGTATGACAGCTATGACACATCTAAGTTCCATCCTAAAATGAAAAATAAAAAAATTTTTATTCCTTGCATTCTCTATAATGGGTTGTGCTGTGTAAGATAGATTAATACAGTATCTAATCATTTATTTAGAGCCATCTTTTATCATTAAAGGTTCTTTCCCATGGAGAACAGAATTTACAGCAATCCAGTCTTAATTTTATTTCATAAATACTTAAAAGAGGCCGGCGCCGTGGCTCAACAGGCTAATCCTCCGCCTTGCGGCGCCGGCACACCGGGTTCTAGTCCCGGTCGGGGCGCCGGATTCTGTCCCGGTTGCCCCTCTTCCAGGCCAGCCCTCTGCTGTGGCCCAGGAGTGCAGTGGAGGATGGCCCAAGTGCTTGGGCCCTGCACCCCATGGGAGACCAGGATAAGCACCTAGCACCTGGCTCCTGCCATCGGATGAGCGCGGTGCGCCGGCCGCAGCACGCCGACCGCGGCAGCCATTGGAGGGTAAACCAACGGCAAAGGAAGACCTTTCTCTCTGTCTCTCTCTCTCACTGTCCACTCTGCCTGTCAAAAAAAAAAAAAATACTTAAAAGAATATAAGAAACTGCAGGGCGGAAGGATAGGTGATATTAAGGTACACAACACTCCTGCAGTGATGTCTATACCAACTCTCAGATAAAAGGAAATGGGCTCTGAACCCCGAACGTTATAAAATACATGCATACTTCAAAGAAGTTCATGCAAAATGGAATTAAGGAAAATTTATTTTGCTGTAAAAAATTATGAAATCCATGCAGTTTTTCAAGACTTAGTTTAATGTATTGAAAGGTAGAGCAACAGAGAGAGAGGGAGAGATTGAGACAAAGAGATCTTTGTTCCGTTGGTGCCTCCCCAAATAGCCCCATGCTCAGAGTTGGGCCAGGCTGAGGCCAGGAGCCAAGAGCTTCACCCAAGTCTACCACATGGGTGGCGGGGTCCAAGCACTTAGGTCAACATCTGCTGCTTTCTTAGGTGCATTAGCAGGGAGCTAGATCCAAAGTGGAGCAGCCAGGGCTTGAACTGGAGCTCACGTGAGATCTGGTGTCACAGGCAGAGGCTTAACTCACCATGCCACAAATGCCAGCCTCATGCAGTTTTTTTATAACACGCATTTTTCATGAACTTCCTGAAGACTCTTCATATGCATGGATTTCAAAATTTATTGCACAAAAATAAACATTTTAATCCCATTTGCCATTAACTTTTTCAGACTCTATAGCATTAGATCGGAATTAACTGAAATTTTATTATACCAAAATTAATTTTACATGATGGCTGCTTTATTTATATATTTGCTAAATTTTGCCCATGCTTAAGACAAACTGTTTTAGAAGCATGCTTGAATTAAGAGGTATAATTTAATATTTGCCACAGTAGGAGCTGCAGAATATACCCCTGCAGGATATTAATAGTTACCGGAATAAATTTTGTGTGAAGTAAGTTTGGAAAATGCCACTTTAAAAGTGAGATTAGAGGCCAGCATTGTGGCACAGCAGGTAAAGCCACCACCTGCAAAGTCAGCATCCCATACAGGTGCCAAGCCGAGACCCGGCTGCTCCACTTCCAATCCAGCTCCCTGGTAATGTGCCTGGGAAAGCACTAGAAAATGGTCCACATCCTTGGACCCCTGCACCCGCGAGGGAGACCCAGAGGAAGCTCCTGGCTTCAGATAAGCTCAGCTCCGACTACTGTGGCCATCTGAGAAGTGAACAAGTGGATGGAAGACCTCTCTCTCTCTCTCTGCCTCACTGTAACTCTGCCTTTCAAATAAATAAACAAATCTTTAAAAAAAGATTAGTTTTTCCCAAAATCAGGTCTTCCCAGAATACTTAACATGCTAACGTAAATCTGTGAATGTGAATCATTCAGTCAACTCACCTTGTGCTTCAATGAGTAATTTTCATCAGCAGAATGTCATGAAACACTCTGGTAATACTGGTCTAATTAATTTACCTCAAGATAAAACTTGAGAGTCAAGGTGGTATGACTACTCTGAACCGCTAGGTAAGATACCTGCTGGCACCTCTTTTATTGTTATGCCTTGATTAAGTAGCCCTATAATTATTCAAGCTTATGTCAGGATTGTATTTGTAGCATTATAAAAGTTTTTTATTGTACTGGATTGTTGTAAAAGCATATAATATATTCATCCATGTTATAACTGAATCATATAGAGATATACATAGTATTTAACAATTATTCAGGAATTTAATTTTTAACATAATAGCACAGATTTATGGGGAAAATACAAATTTCTAAATGAAAATAATTCAAACTTACATAGTTCCAGATGTAGTTGGTACAATTGGGATATCTTCAGCTTCTAAAGGTATCGACCAGGGAATATGAAATTGCGGAGCAAGCTCTCGCATTACAATATTTCTTCAAGACAAAAAGAAAAAAATAGTTTTTTTAAAGACAACACTACAGGTTATTTGATGACAAAATAAAATATAAGAGAAACATCAGAGTTAAAATCAAACTATCTCATGATTATATCTCATGTAAAGTAACCTTTGAATCAATCCTGATCAAGAAAAATAATATCAATAGTTCTAAATTAGTGTATCAGAACACACTAATGGGATGCCGTAACTTTGGGATTATTTACTTATTTACTAGTTTTAAAATATAAGTCAACATTGTATTCAGATAAATTACTATAATTACTTCTATCTCATTAGATAAATCCTGGAATCCAAGACTGTCTCCTAAAGGTGGTCACTAATCATTTCTTATCAATTTATTGAATACCTTTAAAGCTATTTTAAAAATCATGGTCATCTTTAACGAATCACTAATAGGGTTAACAATGAAAACAGTCAAGTAATTACTTTTAAATTTTGCTTAAATTTAGCTTTTATTCATTTTAAAATTTACTAAATTGAAGATGTTCAAAAATCTGAGTCATACTATAAAAGCTGACTCAGTTATTAAATATTTTAAAGTGTAAGTTTTCTTGTCTCATATACTTTGTCTTAAAAATAATTCTTCCTATGCTTTATACCATCTGCATCAAGGTATAAAGAAAACAGGCTGTGAGGTAGGCCATGGTGGTATACAAGGTTAACCTGTTGCTGGCAATGCTGGAATCTCATAGTTGACTGCCAGTTCAAGAACCCAGCTGCTCCGCTTCCAATGCAGCTCCCTCCCTGCCAATGTGCCTAGGAAGGCAATAGAAAATATCCCAAGTAGGTGGGTCCCAGACATCCACATGGGAGACCATGATGGAATTATAGGCTCCTGGCTTTGGCCTGGCCTAGCCCCAGGCATTGCAGTCAATTGGGGAGTGAACCAATGTATGGAAGATTTTTCCCTCTCTCCCCCTCTGTCATTCTGCCTTTCCAGTAAAATAAATCTTTAAAAGAAAACAGGCCAAGCTAATATTTAAAGTCACATTAAGTCCACTGAGACCAGGAGCTGCAGAGGAAACGGATCGATAAGTAGCATTCCAGGAGGAAAGGGCAGCCCAGTGTTCCACCTCTGCACTGGACTACTGTCTCCCTGGCTGGACCTGTCCAGGATGTTACACTTTGGCTGCAGGGCTCCTGGTTTCTTAACTCCTGATGCTTAATAACTATTTCAACATGACCTTGTTTTTCTTGCTTCGTAAATAATCATGTTTCAAAAAACACACAAAATCAAAGGGAAGATTTAATCACTAAACAAGAGTGAGCATAAGCACTCTTGAGATTTTGGTGTGTGACCTTCCAGATTTATGTATGTGTGTTCATAGTTTAATTTTTTTGTCAAAATGAATTCATCCTATCCCTATTGTGACCATCTTGTTTCAAAGCATATTATTTTCCTATGACATTAAATAATCCTGTCCATCTTGAAAAAAAAAAAAAGGAAAACAGGCCAAAGAATATAAAAATGGCATTTATATATGTAATAATTTCTTTTACATTCACTTGACAATCCTATATCTTCAAGTAACACACACTTGCAGAAACAATGTCATGTCAAAGAATCCTGAATTCCAAATATTTCTATAACCTAGTTACTTGTTTAATGAATGCTAATTTTCTACCATTAAATAGGAGAATGAAACCTCCTGTAACAAATAGGTAATAATAAATAAGAGATCAAATCTAACTTAACTATAGAGCAAGACATTGAAGAATATCAATAGTCATGTTACAGCATCTCTAAATCTACAAAGTTAAAATATTTATAAGCCTTCATCTATAACTGATCATAACTTAATGTAACAGGTCTTTGATAACCTCAAGTGTAATACCGGATCCGGCACAGTATTCAGGGATGTCATCTTATGAACAGTGATATTCATTACTGTAGAATGCTTAAAAACTTTCATCATTTAATTTTAAAAATTATGTGATTTCTCAGAGCCAGCGCTGTGGTGCAACGGGTTAACGCCCTGGCCTGAAGCGCCGGCATCCCATATGGGTGCTGATTCGAGACTCGGCTGCTCCAATTCCGATCCAGCTCTCTGTTATGGCCTGGGAACGCAGTAGAAGATGGCCCAAAGTGCACCCATGTGGGAGACCCGACAGAAGCTCCTGGCTCCTGGCTTCAGATAGGCGCAGCTCCAGCTGGTGCGGTCAATTGGGGAATGAACCAGCGGATGACTTTCAAATAAATAAATAAATGTATAAAAATTGTGATTTCTTAATAACTAGAATGCCAAGTTAAAGAGAAGAAAACCAAATTTTTAAAAATCTTACCCAAGTATTTTTGCACAATCATCATAATACTTCATGGAATTTTTCACAAAACTGAAGCCATTGACATCACAGACATAGGACTGTCCATTGGCCCGTAACAAATCAAAGCCACAAACTGTTTGCTATTTAAAATAAATAAGACTTTAAAGTTTTTCATGTAAATCATTATGATTCATGCTTTTCCACTTTAATTAGAATATATCAAATTCTAATATGTCCAAAAATGTATTATTATTGCATGTTGATCTACTTCAAAGTAGGAAATGAAAGACATTACGAATTTGTAACTTGACTACTCTGAAGACATTCATTCTATGATTATTTAAGCTCTTTATCTTGATGTAAATATAAAATAACACATAAGAGATGAGAAAGGACAAAAAACTATCACAAAGTTTTTCAATTAACATTTAAATAAAAAACAAAAGCAAACTACTTAAAGGCTCTAATTAATAAATTTTACACTAGTAAAAATTTATCACTGTAGTCCCCCTAATAAAAAAAGGAAAATTAATTTTTAAAGACATATCTCAGAGGAAGTTTTCAATTATCCCTGTAAATCTTTTATGTGCTGACAACCACATGTTTATAACTACTTGTAACAAATTTGCTGTATTTGGGGGAAGAAAATGGTTGAAAGGTATAAATTTCCTGATCTGTTTCTAACAACTTTCTGATCTTTACATTTTCTGCTCAAATCATCACGCATTAGGATAACATGATTCCAAGTCGCAGTTTTTGGAATCCTGGCATAGTAAAACATCTCATAGAAATCTATTAAAAGATATTTACAGGCTAACATGCCTTCCATGAAAGAGAATCAAATTATGTTTAGAATATAAATTATTTTTTACTTATAACCAGTAATTCTAGTACATTCTGGCCTTTCAATTTTAGATCCAAGGTAAAATTTCATAAAACTAAA
The DNA here is from genome assembly GCA_949820135.1 of Sylvilagus floridanus. NCBI lineage: Eukaryota > Metazoa > Chordata > Mammalia > Lagomorpha > Leporidae > Sylvilagus > Sylvilagus floridanus. The sequence goes on along the minus strand of OX463246.1, from coordinate 24,573,973 downwards.
ATGTATCCTTTATTGAATGCAAGCCATACTATTTCCATTTAAATGTTTGTTAAAAGTAGTTAGATAAAAACCTAGGAACACAGATTGAGTAAATTAGTTAAATAATCAGAAGCAAAAAGTTTTACAAAATGTCTTTATATTGCTTTCATGAACATATTTTATCATATTAATCCATAGGATTGACTGCCAGGGCTTAGAACACTGAGGTGACAAAAAATGTTATCAATTTTGTGAAAGTAAACTTTTAACCAGTTTTGAATGATGTGTTAGACAATACCCCTAAACACTGGGTAGTTGATTTATTCTCCATTTCTGACAAAACTTCCTTTTATAGAATGTGTACAGAAAGAATATATTGGCACTATAAGAATACAACATGTTAGCATTACAAGACTCCCTCAAAAAAAAAAAAAAAAGAAAAAGAAAAAGCACACGAACTTTCAGACGCCCTAAGTACTTTCTCAGCTTATTTCTCCAATCATCAGCCCAAATATGATCTTTTCCTCAAAAAAGAAAATTAAAAATCTTTTTTCACAAGAGTCTGCAGGGCTCATGTAACAACTTACCTTAAAAGCAAGACAGACTTTCCAAGCAATTAATTTCTCCCGTGCATTGAGAATGACAGGGTATCTGACTTCTTTTCCTTCACTATCTCTTTCCACCTTGCCGTCAAGCGCCGGAGACTTCCGAGCCTCAGCATGTGCATAATCTGGACCCACTGTATAAACCTTTCACAAGTGTTAAAGATACGTCTGTGTGTGCATGTATGTTTATATATGCAGCAAACAAATTCAAAGGAAAAATCATAAAAAAATACTTAAGATTCCAGACTACTGGAGAGACAGATCAATCTTCCTGTTTTACATGCCAATATTTTCAATAAAATAATAAAAAGTTATATGTCAAAACCAGCAAACAGTTTCATTCTGTATAGAAAACTACTATATTGAGCATTAAGAGAGAAAAATCAAGAAACAGTGAAGTTTCATTCTGTACAGAAAATGATTCTACTAAGCTTTCAGAGAGAATACCAAGAAGCATATGCTGTGATCGCTCTCAAATTGTTTTAGTTTAACAAAGGAGAGATACAAAGATTACAGAAGTTAAACACTGCCAAAAAACAGATTTAAAAGAGCAAAAGGCATGTATCTGAATGCAGACAAGAGAAGGAAAGGCATTATGAACAGAAGTAACAAACCCAAAGCACAGCGAGATATTCAGGTTAGGATAAGCTATCTGATACAGTTTATATACTATAAGAAATGAAACCTCTAACAGCAGACTATGAAATAGCTTGCATGCTAGGCTTATGAATCTGGCTACTATCCTATGATCAAAGAGAATTGAGCAGAGAATTTTTAAGGATATGTTCATGATTATATTTATACTTTAAGAATTCCATTAGACAAAGACTAGCTGAAGTAGAGCTATTAAGGCCTTATTTGTCACTAATTGAAATCACAGATATTTTCTTATCATATTATAGCTGTCTCAGATCTCAAAACATCGACACTAATCATTGCTCATAAACTGTGGTGACTATCTCTATGCAAACATTCCAAAGTCCAGATGAGTGTCTCTAATCTGAGCATTCAAGATGCTCCGAAATCCGAAATTTTTGAGGAGCAACCTGACTCTCAAAGTTTCAAATTTCATGGTATTTTGATTTTTGGTTTCTCAGATTAGGGATGCTTAATCTGTGTCAAAATATTTACAATCCAACTTTGTGATATACTATTATGTATGTTTCTTTAAAAGGACATTAAATAGTAAAATATCAAGGATAAGTCTGTCACCACAAGGTCCACAGGCTTCTGACTGCCAAATTGTTCATGGCAGAAAATACCTGATCAGAAAGAGATCCAGAAGAGAGGTTAAATAGCTAAAGCATTACCACCGAAATAACTGAAACTCAAAACAGAAAATTAAAATCTATATATTCCCCGGTTCAATTTATAATTTTTCAAAAAAAATCAATATGCATTCAGAAGAAACCCTACTTCAGATTCTGAATTTTGATCTTTTCCTCAGCCAGCAATGTTACAAGGTCTCTCTCATGATGTTGGACAGCACCAGTCCCAAGTCCCAGTCAGCCACACAGGATCACAATAGTTAACAACTAACATGCCACAGTATACTGTACTGCTAAGCTATAACTTTGACCCATAGGTGTACTAAATGCATTTTCAGTGCACAACAGATGTATTGGCACACAATGCCACAGTTACAAGGATCATCTGCACTGTAATCAATACTACCTTAACATCAGTATTACCTAAAAACAAAATTAAAATGTTCTTTAATCAAGCTTACCTTAACATCTGTACCATCTGTGGGCATAAACTCTTCGTATATATATGAACCTGTTTTTCGTACATTGCTTTCTGGGGAATAAACACTACTTCTACTGCCAATCTGAAAATAAAAGATGTTCATTGATATAAAAAACAAATTATTTCTCATTTTTATAATATTTATTTCCTGTCTATTTCTACCTTAAGAGTTTTCAAATAAAATTTTCTTAAGCCACAAATATTTAATAACACTTAATACCAAATGTGGCCCTATTATTACCCTCTGTTGTCTCTGTAACTTACTTACAAGTTAAAGAGCATAAAAGTATAAATACTAAAATCATGCTTCTAAGATTCATCCAAGTTGCTGTATGTAATTCAAAGTTTGTTCACTTTACCACTGAATTATTTTTTACTATATAAATACAACAGAATTTACCCATTCTTCTATCAATGTATTCTTAGGTTGTTTTTCAACTTTTGGCTATTTCAACAATGACAGATTCAATTCCTTACAAGTGTCACCACGGCAAATGTGTGAAGAGTGTTTCTTAGATACATACTAGTAGTGGAATTGCTAGGGGGTAGAATATGCTCACATTCAACTTATAAAGATAATGCCAAAATTTTTATATACTGCTTTAACAATTTAGTTTTATCACCATCCTACTGTTTTCATCCTTGTCTGTATTTGTAACTTAAATTCTTCAATATTTGTCACTCTAATGGCTATTAAAATATTACCTCATTGTGTTCTTAATTTTTTATCTCTAGAATTTTGATACATTGCTAAATTATGTTGCTAAGAGGCTACACTAATTTGCATTCTTGCCAAAAATATTTGGGCTTATGTTTGTTTTCCTATTATTCTCAATATGTTTTATGATGTTTGCTAATCCATATATTTTAGACTGATAAGCAGCTTATTTTATAACAAGTGTAAATAAGCGTATTTTCATGTATGTACAATTTATTAGTATTGTTTTTTCTGTGATCCCTTTAAATATTTTTTTAAAAAGATTTATTTTATTTGAAAGGCAGAGTTACAGAAAAAGACTGATCTTTCATCTGCTGATTCACTGCCAGATTGCTACAACAGCCAGCGCTAAGTCTGGCCAAAGCTGGGAGTTTCTTCTGGGTCTTCTGTGTGGGTGCAGTAGCTTAAGCACTTGGGTCAATTTCCACTGCCTTCCCAGGTACATTAACAGGAAGTTGGATTGGAACTGTAGCAGCTGGGACTTGAACTGGTGCCTCTAAGAGATGCTGGCATCACAGGTAACAGCTTAACCACAACAAAATGCCAAAACACCAGCCCTGCTATTTTTCTTTTAAAAAAATATTTTTTATTTATTCTAAAGGCAGAGCAACAGATTTATACATAAACACACACAGAAGTTATTTTCCATCAGGTAGTTTACTCCCCAAATGCCCCCACAGCCAGGGCTGTGCCAAGTGAAAGTCAGAAGCCTAGCATTCCATTCAAGTTTCCCACATGGGTGGCAGAAACCCAGGTACTTGATCCATCATCTGCCACCTCTTGTAAGATGTAGGAAGCTGGATCAGAAGCAGCTTATCTGGGACTTGAAGTAGGCACTCTAATATGGGATGTGGGTGTCTTAAGTGGAGGTTAGACCTGCTGAGCCACAATGCCCTTGACTAGTTTTCTGGGCCATTTTTCTAAAAGATTGATGACCTTACCTAAATTTCTAGGTTGACAGAAATACAAATGAGAGGCAGAAGAAAATATTCATATTCTAGAGGTAGGTATTTTACTAAAAATTAAATAGCTAAGGTGGAGTAAATGTTTAGCGCTAGTTAAGTTGTTGCTTGGGGTAACTGCATCCTATATTATCAGAGTACCTGGTTTGAATCCTGGGTCCTCCACTTGTGTTCCAGCTTCCAGATAACACACATCCTGGGAAGGTACAGGTTATGGCTCAAGTACTTGGGATTGAGTTCTGGGATCCTAGATTCAGGGAGACTCAACCCTGGCTGTTGTTGGCATTTGGGACGAGAACCAGCAGATAGAAGATCTCTCTCTACCTACTGTCTTTCTGTCCCTCTGCCTTTCAAGTAAAATCAAAATTAAATAATTAACAACAACAACAAAAAAAAAACAAAGTTTTGCTTTTTCTAAAAACATTTGCTATTAGTCTTACACATTTACCTGCATGTGATACATTTTCAAGGGTCCAATACTGAATCATAGTTTTACTAAACACTTGGTTACTTCTAATAAAAATGACATTACTTTCAATGAAATGCACACAATATATGAAGAACAGCAGTGACAGGAAGGTAACAGAGGCTTACCTTCCTAAAGAGTCTTTGACTTCCGCCACCAGCAGATGTAGGGTAATAAATGTAAACGTTGTGATCTTCTGCACTGACCGGCTTTTCCACAAAAGGCTTTTGGAAAACCTCCCCGTTTACTTCTACGTGATCTTCTCCTTCAATCAGGCTGCACTCTAGACATCCAACAGCAAGGAAAGTTACTACCGCATTACATCATCCAGATATCAAGTCATTATTGTTGAGGATTTCTTTTCCAAGCAGAGAGACCACAAAGAAAAGTAAGCTTGGACAATGTACTAATGTGATTTTAATTAAACATATGTATGCAAACAATACATAGAAACATTGAATGACATACACAACATTAAGGACTATAGTTGTTTGTCAAAATCTTATGGACTTGCCATTTCACACTGCCACATCACAGAACCCAAACTTAGATATCAAACAATGCCATAAGGAAAAACTGAAAACCCCAGAACGCCACTATGTTCTGTGAATATGGGTCCCAGGGAACATGAAATTACTGAAGTTAGAAAACTAATCTGGCCGGCGCCGTAGCTCAACAGGCTAATCCTCCGCCTTGCGGCGCCGGCACACCGGGTTCTAGTCCCGGTCGGGGCACCGGATTCTGTCCTGGTTGCCCCTCTTCCAGGCCAGCCCTCTGCTGTGGCCCAGGAGTGCAGTGGAGGATGGCCCAGGTGCTTGGGCCCTGCACCCCATGGGGAGACCAGGAAAAGCACCTGGCTCCTGGTTCCTGCCATCGGATGAGCGCGGTGCGCCGGCCGCAGCGCGCCGACCGCGGCGGCCATTGGAGGGTGAACCAGCGGCAAAGGAAGACCTTTCTCTCTGTCTCTCTCTCTCTCACTGTCCACTTTGCCTGTATAAAAAAAAATAAATAAAAATAAATAAATAAATTTAAAAGAAAACTAATCTATACACACAGTAAGCAAGCAAGCTAATCAGGAAATTAATTTTCACAACTACACAAATGAAAAAGTTCCCAGTTTCAGATAATAAATGCTAACGAGTTTTTCAAAAAATGTTGCTTTAAAGTACAATCAGTCATCAAAACTCCCCAAAATACTAAACACTAACAGAATATTAACTCTTAAGCATTTATCTTGCTCTGTACAGTAAGCTATGTATTGCTGATACACTATTTTGTATGATCAGGAAAAATGAGTAAAGGGTACTATGAAATATTAATAAGAGGCAGTATTTTAATATTCCTAATCATCAGACACTGTAGCAAGAAGTCACTAATACATAACTCATTCATCAGATAAATCACTTGTTTAGCCCTAATCAGTACTTTACTAAGCATGTAATTTCAAAATCTTTCGATTCTTAGAGATGCGTCAAATATAGACCAAAGAAAAGTAGCATCAAGAACTCCTAAATTGTCAGTTAGCCTTTTATCTCAGTCTCATTTTAATCAAATACAAAGCTTATTTATTTAATAATTAAAACAACTGAGGCCGGCGCCATGGCTCAACAGGCTAATCCTCCGCCTTGCGGCGCCAGCACACCGGGTTCTACTCCCGGTCGGGGCACCGGATTCTGTCCTGGTTGCCCCTCTTCCAGGCCAGCCCTCTGTTGTGGCCCGGGAGTGCAGTGGAGGATGGCCCAAGTGCTTGGGCCCTGCACCCCATGGGAGACCAGGAAAAAGCACCTAGCACCTGGCTCCTGCCATTGGATGAGCGCGGTGTGCCGGCCGCAGCGTGCTGACCACCGCAGCCATTGGAGGGTGAACCAATGGCAAAGGAAGACCTTTCTCTCTGTCTCTCTCACTGTCCACTCTGCCTGTCAAAAAAAACAAAAACACAACTGAATACCATGAATTCCTTAAATTCTTCCCACTTAATCACTGAAAGAAAATGCTCACAGCATGTTGAGAGACAAAAGGCAGCTTGCTTAAAATTTCCTACTCTTACCTTTGGGATTATTTGGGTCACGGTTCAAAATTGCATAACGAGGAAGTAAAATACCTTCAGCTTGAAGAATACTATATACTTCTCTCCTGAAGAAAATGTAAATTATCCTTATTATTTTATTGCTTTTTCACAATTTTTTATTACTGTACTTTTCCTAAAGCACATTACTTTTGTTGTACTTCTAAAAAGGTTGTGTATATTAAGCTTTTCAAAAAAAATGTCATTTTAAATATTAAAAAATACATTCTAAAGAAACATTCAGCAATGAAAACTTTTGTGGCATAATAAAATACCAGTTTTTAAAATTGAGAATGTAAATACATAAAAAGAAATGGTTAAATGACATTGATACATCACAATGACAGACTAGAATTCAACTATTAAAAACTATTTGTTCAAATGATAGTGACCTGAGTAAATGCTCATAGTCTACTAACAGAAAGGTGACTCTAGTTTTGTTAAATACAAGTGTATACATAGTGGCAGGATTAACAGCTTTCTTCATGCTTTTATCTTGCAAACTTCTTAAATGAAGATGTATATATTATAACAGACATAAATAGTCATTAACATGTAAATCTAGGAAAATGCTTTTAATTTTTAGATTGTTTAATGTTACTCCCTAAAAGACAAGAAAAAAATAGAAAAGAAAAACTATAGGGTTTTTCTAAAGTATTTTTAGATGCATATACATAATTTCATATTGTAATGGTAAGGAAAAAGAAGCTGCTGAAATAATACAAATAGCTATCAATGTGAAAAATTAAATGAAATACACTCATATTTTATAATTTCTTTTAGAAATCCATGATTTTGGCTTGTTGAATGAATACTAACATATACAGTGGAATATATTTCAAATTGAGTATACTATATAGTTAAAAATAATCTAATTATGATGGATGAAGTCCTAAATTCATTCTAAGTCATATCATGGATAAACTGTTCATAATTTTCAATGGTTCAGTAGGCTTTAGAAATTAAACAAATGTGGCATACATCCTTATCCAAATATTGAAGAACTACCTGTGACTTTTGGTTAATTAATTCATCTTCATGTTTCTCAACTTTCTTCATCTATAAAGTTAAGCAATATGCAGACACCTATTTCTGAGCATGAATATACTTCAAACAGTTTATTTTGGTACAAAAATTTGTGAACTCTATTCATCTGAAGACATTCCAAAATATTCATAGAAAATTATATTATGAAAATGCTGTGCATAAAGTTTGTAATTGTTTTGCATCAAAATAAGCTCATCTTTTAATTCATTTTATCCATAAACATTTTGATGTACCCTCCTATTATTTTCTAACTATAATGAATTAACTTATGTGAAAACACCTGATCTAATGTCAGCATACAGTAGGTACTAAATGTTAACTTTCCTTCCCTTAATTCAGTCAACTTTATCACTCACCTATCTTGTATGAGATACTGCATGTTCAAGTCATTGATTACAAATGGATTCCTGAGTTTTGCATAGGCAACTGCTTTGTCCAGTGGAAATCCTAAGAACACATATTATTAACATACTCTGTACAATATCAAGGTAAGTTGACATCTATAGCTTTATCAACCTGAATTGATGCCACCTTTTATAAAAGAATAATTTCATTATGCATAAGAATTATCATTCATAAATGGTATGGGATACTATATAAATAAACATTGATTTCACTTATACTATTAAATCTATTTCCTAATTTCACTGATAAGGCCCAGTGAGCCAGGAGCTATACAAGTATAACCATATTTACAGCACTGAGATGTGAATGAATGCCTGCCTATTCAGCCACCTACCATGGGGTCTGATTACCTATGACTATAGAAATAAATCTTTATATAAATAAGTGTATCAGAATTATGTGATTTTAAAAGCCTACTTTATATATAACTCTTCTTCATTAGATATTTTCAAGTCTATATACACAAATAAATCAGCTAACATTCAAAGAACTTATGTACTTTTAAAAACAGCAGCAAAAGCAAAAATTACTTGACATGCAGTAGATATGTTGAAAATATAAAATATTTTACTGCTAGGCCAATGTTAAGACAACAGAAATGAATTCTCCAAAATTTCCAAGCTTTGGTATAATTACTAATGTAATGAAAACAAATCCAATGGTAGATGTAAAAAGAGGCCTAAAATTTTTAAAGAATTTTACTCTCTATATGGACACTAAAAGCCTCAAATTTTATCCATTAATACTCACTATTAAGGGAGGCAGTAAACTACACCAGTCATTAGAATCAATGTTCAAATCCTGGTTCCATCTTTCACTAGCTGTATGACCTTGGGCAAATTTATTTAACATCCCTGCAAGCCTCCAATTCTTGCTATAAATGAGTTTAATAATCAACCTTACCTAGTATGGATTTTGAGCAATTAAATGAGTGTATATAAAGCACTTAGTATGGTACTTGGCATAATAAGTGCTCAGTATATGTTACCTATTATTATTCCTTAAGTGAAAATATTTTAATGAACATGTTTTCCTTAATTGAACATTTTAATGACTATCTGTGGACAAGATAAAAAATCAGCAGGCATGTGCAACTTTAGGATTTAACTATAGATATTTAAGTATATCTTTGAAGACACTATATTTTGTAGTATTACCAGAATAGTTAGGAGAAGAAAGTATTTGAGGATATTAAAGTTTAAAAAACAAAATTTCTAGGGGATGGCACTGTGGCATAGAGTGTAAATCTGACACCTGTAACACCGGTATCCCATATGGGTGTTGGTTCCAGTTCCAGCTGCTCCACTTCCAATCCATCTCCCAGCTAACAGCTTGGAAAAAGTAGTGGAGGATGGAACAAGTGCTTGGGTCCCTGACACCCACATGGGAGACCCAGGAGGAGCTCCTGGTTCCTGGCTTCAGCCTGGCCCAGTCCTGGCCGTTGAGACTATCTGGAGAGTCAATCAGCAAATGGAAGATCTCTCTGTCTCTGACTCTTTCAAATAAATTTAAAAAATAAATAAATAAAAATTGGGGGGTGGCCAGCACTGTGGTACAGCGAGTTAAAGCCCCAGCCTGTAGTGCTGGCATCCTATACGGGTACCAGTTCGTGTCCCGGCTGCTCCTCTTCCAATCTAACTTTCTGCTATGGCCTGGGAAAGCAGTAGAAGATGGCCCAACTCCTTGGGCCCCTGCACCGGCATGGGAGACCTGGAGGAAGCCCCTGGCTCCTGGCTTTGGATCAGCTCAGCTCTGACCATTGCGGTCATTTGGGGAGAGAACTAGCAGAATGGAAGACCTCTCTCTCTGGCTCTACTTCTTTCTGTAACTCCTCTGTTTTTCAAAATCAATAAAATATTTAAAAAATATTCTTAAAGCTATGCTCGGTTAAACAAGATTTATTCTTAAATCTACCCTTAGTTGTAAATATTTAAATAGCAATCTCTATACCAAGAATCAGCTGGCTACAAATTACAAACCCTTCAAGTTTTATAAAGACTCTCAGAATTTGTCATTTGTACATTGTCTATGATTTACAGCCTCCTAAAAAGAATCAGCATACAGAAAATACCTACACAGTTCATTTCCCGGTTTTGTTGCTGTTTAAGGGGAGTTTTCCTTACCAAGGGTCAGCACATGGGATATTTCCTTAGAAACAGCAGCTAGTTTTCAGGGGCTTATATGATAAGGAAACATATAATGGTAAGGAAAGAACACTTCACTCTCAAGGAGAAGCAAGTTTTAAGGTCCTCTGAAACACAGGGCCTCAGCAAAGATCAGTGGCTCTCAATGGAATGATGGAATTCAATTTAGGATTTGGAAGCCCAAAAAGTGTGAACCATGATCCATCTTCTTCCTGCTGAAGTGAGACTTTAACTTAGTTCTGGATTATCTTTGGTAACAAGTGCAGTAAACACGGATACATTTATAACTAAGTCTATGTTTTAAATTATATTTCTCTGGTGCAGTAGGTTAATTCTCTGCCGGCAGCACCGGCATCCCATGTGGGCGCCAGTTCTAGTCCTGGCTGCCCTTCTTCCAATCCAGCTCTCTGCTATGGCCTGGGAAAGCAGTATAAGATGGCCCAAGTGCTTGGGCCCCTGCACCTACATGGGAGACAGGGAAGAAGCACCTGATTCCTGGTTTTGGATCGGCGTAGCTCCAGCTGTTGCGGCCATCTAGGGAGTGAACCAACAGAAAGAAGACCTTTCTCTCTGTCTCTTCCTCTGTCTGTAACTCTACCTCTCAAGTGAATAAATAAAATCTTTAAAAGCAATTATATTTATCAATGGGAGATTACCCTAACATAGATTTTAGGTTATAAATTCAGTTATACATGCAATAATTTTGATTAGCATACTTAACTGATATCCTAATACAATAAAATATAGCAAGTAAGGCCTAAAATTTCAAATATTAAATTCTTAAGAAATACAGTGTGAATATGCATATGAAAAACAAATTGTTTTCTGTATGGCAAAAACACAAGGGCTTAAAATAATTCAATAATTTCTCTTAAGAAATTTAGAGATACAAAGTAACACTGAGTTATTTTAAATAAATTCACTCAAATATTTAGCTATTAGTTAAATATGACTTCATATTTCCATATATGCCACAGTAAAAATGAGATTATTGAAGAATTACATGGAGGGAAGAAAACCTCTTTATATAATTGTGAAAAGAGTTAAATGTAAAATTACAGACACTGACATTAAACATTTTTTAAGAAATACACACAGAAGAAAAAGATTGGAAATAAATATGTCAAAATATTAGCATCAACTATCTGTGTGAGAATAGGTTTCATTTTATTTTTCTTTTATCAAACATTAAGTAATACAAATGAGCTTTACACTCAGAGAGGAAAAAGGGATCCCCTCCCCGCCCTTCTTTAATACCTTTAGAATGGAAAGAAATAAGACAATCACATAATGGCCAGTTTTCCACTGGTTCATTCAAAATAACTTCCTCTTCAAATACTACTACTGTGATATATTTAAATAAGGAGATCCGTTCAAGAATTTCCTTCATTGGTTTGGATTTGGATTTCTTTGCCATGGAACATATTCCAACCACAATCTGCCTTTCTGGTGGCTAAAACAGAAACAAAGCAAAATATAATATTAACTTAGTTGAACTCCAAAGTTTAGCCATTTTAATTTTTTTCCCAGAAGTACATGATATGTGAGATTAATCAGTAAAAGTGACATATTAACCTACTAATAAAATTATTTTTTAAAATTACATAATTGTTATAATAAATAATACATAAAACAGTTTCTCTAAAGGTCTTGAAAAAATTTAATGAGAACATTTTCAAAAAATTGTTACTATTTTCAATCAAATTTAAACTTAAATATTGCTTCTTTTACTGCATCTAGTATATGGTTACCCTTTGCTCATACCAGAAAATAGCAGTAAGGGCACAAATTCTAAATAAGTCAAAGGGTCAATGGGAGTGAGAAATTCTCTTGCCTAACATAAGGTGAGATTGTGACTACGAAGCTCTGCAGTCCTTAACCATTTTTTCCTTTTTTACATTGAGCTTGAATACTAGTTGGTTACTAACAAGAAGTTGGAAGCAAATTTAGTGAAAGCCACATAGCTAAGTATTTTGAGTATCTTCATAATCAAAATTCCTTTGTAATGGTGTTACTGATATCTGGCAATACTGGACAGAATACAGCAAACAATTTATGAATAGCTCATGGATTCCTAACAACACTCAAGAGTCATTCTGCAGACTCTACATTCAGATGCATATGGAATAGAAACACATGTTACGGTATGGAGATAGCCCCAAGGAGGAAGTGTTCAAGTCTGGCCTGGAGAAAAGGAGAGTGGAAAACATGAAAGACACAGAATCTGGACAGAGCTTTGAAGAATTAAAAATTCAAAAGGCACCCCAAGTAAGGACACTGCAGAGAGGGTTCATTAATTACACAAAGCTGTGTCTAGTTTATTCAATCTCTCTTCCATATTTTATATATTTCACATGACATCATAGTCTGGGCTAAAACACAGTTTACTAGACTTTCTCTTATTCTAATTTAAAAGAAAACTGGATAACATCATAGTTAAATTGCTTTTTATTCCCAGAAGTACACTTTTGTACTGCCTCTTTTTACTTGCAAAGTTTACAGTTCGAATCAGTATTGAATTTCATTGTAAATCCCAACTTTCCTGAGATTTGCTGTCTTTTCCTCTTCTATTCATCTACTTTTAGTTTTCTTATTTTTTCCTGATGAAAAGCCTTCATATAGCTCATTCTAATATTCTTTAAGTAGATTATCCAGAAAACAGAAATATTCAATTTTTCATGCTGCCTTTTTTTAAAAAAAAACTAATACATTGTTTTTATTTATTATAGATATATTTAATAAATATCTCCTCATTGGCTAAGATGAACAGGGAAAAATTTTATATTTAAAAGGTATAAATATATGTACATTATTAAGACAACATTGCAAAATTTTCCTATGAAGTTAAATCTTAGAAGCATGAACATTATTTTTTAAACAGATTGAGTTATTTTATAAACTTCAATGTCTGACAAGATTGAAGTTCATATTTTTGAGATCTTAAGAACAGTAGAGTGATTTGAAATAAATCACTCTATAAAGGTAAAGGCCAAACAAACCACATCAAATACCTCTAAGTGACAACTGTACATCATGGATGAAAGCTCAGTTTATCTGGCACCAATATTCCAAGAACTACAGTAAGTCCCGAAGATTAGATACGTAGAATGTACCTGTCTGTGGAAGTACTTTGAGCCAACAGGAAACACAGCAATAATAGGAGTACACTGTGATAAATGGAATAGAGACAGTCCTAAGGAAGAAGTAGTCAAGTCTGGCATGGGGAAAAGGCAAGGAGAGTAGAAAGAGTGAAAGACATGAAACGCGAGCATTCACAAAGTACCCCAAATAAGGAGATTTCCAAGCGGTGAAGGGACTACACACAACAGCAAAGAGACATAATATAGTGTGGAATAAATATGTAGAAATAAAAATTTTAGTGTCACTAAAACATCAGACACAGGAAGGATATGAGACACATGGTGACAGACAGGAGATAAAAATATGAGTATGTAATAAGAATGAATTTGATTTCCCAGTGAGGCTCACAGTGTTGAGCTAAACTCCAGAAAAGGCATAAGAGTTGTAGAAGTCATAGACGCTCTGCTTTTATATTTTACATGCAGGATTTTCAGGTAAGGCATTAAATGAAGAAAAGCTTTCGCTGGTAAGAGAAGCTTGACAATCATCAATTTTTCAAGGGTAAGGCAGGGTAGATGCTCTGCATTGAAGGGTTCAAATGAGTGACAGTCCAATTTGAAAAACAAGAAAAGCAAAAAACATGTTTTAAGTATGTATTTTAAATCAGTTTTCAGAATAAAGAAATCTTTACTTATAAACAAATAAATAATGAGTATGGAAAATGTTCGGTTAATTATAACTATAGCAACTTGAACATAATACATCATAAAATCTAGTATGGATATAGGATTAAGTTAGAGAACAAGACTTACTTACACACACACTTACACTTACACTTACACACACACACACACACACACACACACACCCTAGAAGTAGTCTTTTTATTGTAGCTAGTCAGTCTGCAGACTTCTGAATAGTTAACAAATAGGGATATTTTCAGGTAATCAGCACTTGCATGGACAGCATGATAATCAACTTAGTTAAGCTATCCTACTTTTTTTAGAACCTTTAAAATTATTTCTTAAAAAAATAAAAATAAAATAATTTCTTTCTAAATCTTTATCTTGATGTAGTTGGAATGCGTTTTTACATAGAAGAAACTATTTTGACCTACAGCCTGGATAACTGTTTCTCTTATCCACCTTTTTTATTCCTTTTTTATTTTTTTAACCTAATCCTGAGTTATGATATGCCTATCATAGAAAGAAACGAAACTGGTCATCATTAAACAACTTAGAAGTGTATTTCTGGATTCACAATAGATACAAGAAACAAAATCTACCTTTTCATCTAAAAAAAAAAAAAACTGTAACACATTTACATGTGAAAAAAGTCTTGATTTAAGCTGACTGTATTAATTCACATTAGCAGTAATTAGTAAAAAGCCTGTACCGGATGGGTCTTCTCTTATCAAAATAACAAACAACTTACAGATTCATCCTCCTCCTCCTCATCTTCATCTGCATGGTGGAAGAAATGTCGGTAATTTCCAGGGTTTATTTCTGTATCTTCAGGCCCAACAAAGAATCTGGGGGTTTCACTCATTTTTATTTCATTTGGTTGTATATAACTTGATCTATATTAAAACTCCTTCTAAATAATTAGTATCAGAAAAAAACATTCCCCCTAATCTAGCAGACCCAGGAATCTGTTGCAGTTGTTTCTGCTTATACAAACACTTGAAATGGTGATGACAAACAGTTGGCAAGCGCTCTTTTGTCCTCAGATATCATTGCTTCATTGTTGATATCAAAGTTGTTGCTGCAGTTGGCTGTTATGCTCCTGAATTGATACAGCACACTTTTTGCCTAAAAAAACAATGAAAAAATAGAGAATAGTTAAAAAATTCACATAATAATTTTCAATGACATAACATCAATACTAATAACTTGACATACACCAATGTATTTTCTTCCATAAAATTAAGAAATTAGGACTCTACTATTTAGTAATATCCATCATACCAATACGATAAACTGATATGAAACAAAAAGCTGTACCTTAAATTCCTTAAAATCTGAAAATTTTTAGAAAACTGGGAAAAGTTATTCACATTACAACCAAATTATGTTAAAAATTATAATGTCAGCACGTAAGAACTGTCTTTCAAATAAGAAAAATCATTTTTAAAAATTCCAAAATATATGAACAGGAAATAAAAGGTAGTAAATTTAAAACCACTGAAAACTAAATATTAATCAGAAATGACATTAAATCAACTTGTAAAATTTCAGTTAATGCAGCCAGTAGAGGAGGTTAAGCAACTGTCTGCAATGCTGGTATCCCATTATAGGTTTGAATTCTGGTTGCTCCGCTCCTGCTAAGGTACTTAGGAAGACAGTGGGAACATGGCCAAAATTCTTGGGCCCATCACCCATTTGGGAGACAAGGACAGAGTTCCTGGCTCCTTGCTTCATCTTGGCCCAGACCTGGCTACTGGAGCCACTTGAGAGTGAACCAGAAGATGGAAAATACCTCTTTTTCTCTCTCTGCTCTTTCAAACAAACAACAAAAAAAGTTCCGTTTGTAAACAGGTTTTTTTTTTTTTAGGGAACATAGTCATTTTACATTCTGTTCTCACCCATAAACAACAAAAAAAAGAGTGAAAACAATAGTTAACAGCAGCTCTTAAATTTATAGACGTCAAAAACTTCTTATTAAATCTAATAAAATCTACACTTACTCTTCTTAGAAGAGCAGAGATATACTAAACTCTAATTTTATGTGATGAACTGATATTCCAACTTTTCCATATAATCAGACATCCATGAACATCAGTTCTAGAACCAGCACATACAGTGATATAATTACAAAATTTTCCTTCCCAAAATTGTTTATATGTAAATTAATTATCTACCAATATGGAACTACATATCAAATTTTTCATTTGATTACTGGTAATATAAGGAATGACTTGACTAAATATTCTGTTTTTAAAAAAGATTTATTTATTTGAGAGTCAGAGTTATTTAGAGAGAGAGAGAGAGAGAGAGAGAGGGAGAGGGAAAGAGAGGGTAGTCTTTCATCTGCTGGTTCACTCTCCAAATGGCTGCAAAGGCCAGAGTTGGGCTGATCCTAAGCCAGGAGCCAGGAGCTTCTTCAGGGTCTCCTACATGGGTTCAGGGTCCTAGCACTTGGGTCATGCTCCGCTGCTTTCCAAGGCCATTAGCAGACAGCTGGATCAGAAGTGGAGCAGTCGGGACTTGAATTGGCACCTACACAGGATGCCAGTGCTGCAGGCAGAGGTTTAACCTAGTAAGCCACAGCACTGACACCGATTAAATATTCTTGAGAAAGTTGAGCAAACATAGATAGAAATGAAAAGCCTGACTACAAAGGTCCTATTCCTAAAGATCAGATTCTTGTTTAATTGGTGAAATCTCTAAAAAACATCAAATCAGTTTAGCAATCAGTTTTATTCAAATTTAAAGTTTTAAGAAATTTAAAACTTATGATTAAAGAATGAAAAGAAGAAATAGTTCACTATAAAAACCAAGGCCTTTTGTTTCTATTCCTTTTGTACTTTTTTTTTTTTTAAGATTTACTTATTTTATCTGAAAGGCAGAGAGAGGAAGAGGAAGAGGGAGAGGGAGAGAGATTGATCTATTAGTCTTCTATCTGCAGGTATACTCCCCAAATGGTCACAACAGCTAGGTCTGGGCCAGCATACAGCCATGAGCCAGTAACTCTATCGTTGCCTGCCACAGGGTTGACAGAGACCCAAGTACCTGTCCCATCTTCTGCTTCCTTCCCAGGCACATTACTAGGCAGCTGCACCAGAAATGGAGTGGTCCAGACTTGAACCAGTGCTCTAATATGGGGTGCATGCCTTATAAGTGGTGGATTAACCCTGCTGTGCCAGAACACTGTCTCCACTTTTTGCATTACATTACATTCAAAAACATCTGCTGAAAAAGAGGAAAATAAAGTTTTCAATTGCTGTAAAATTTAATGGCAGTAGATAAGCAGATCATAGCTCTGCTTTGCACCAAATGACAAGAACATCTCTAGGTTCCTTTTTATTTCTTCTATTCTTTCTACCTAAATACAGTCCTGATATTTCAGTGTTGGACAGGGCATGTGATTTTTCCAAAATATTTTATTTGAGAAGTAGAGTTACAGACACAGAGGGAGAGAGAGGTCTTCCACCTGCTGGTTCACGCCCCAAATGGCTGCAAGGGCCAGAGTTGGGACAATCCAAAGGCAGGAGCCTGGAGTTTCTTCCGGGTCTCCCACGAGGGTCAGGGGGGCCCAAGCCTTTGGGCCATCTTCCACTGCTTTCCTAGGCCACAGCAGAGAACTGGATCAAAGACGAGCAGCCGAACCAGCACCCACAGGCAGAGGCTTAGCCTACTATGCCACAGTGCTGGCCCCAGGGCATGTGCTTTGAAGTCAGGTACACACACCTGTTTCAGTCCATCACTACCTAACTAGGGCTTATCTTCGCTTGGCGGAATTTCAGGTTTTTCATCTATAAAAAAGCAAATAGTAACAACCTGCAACTATGTAAAGACTAAGTGAGGCAGCACTAGAACTTGGCATTTTAAAATTGTTAATAAACCACTGTAGGGCAGAAAGTTAAGCCTCTGCCTGTGATCCTTGGATCCCACATAGGAGCACCATTTTCAGTCCTGGCTGTTGTGCTACTGATCCAGCTCCCTGTTAATGTTCCTGGAAAAGCAGTGGATGATGGTTCAAGTGATTGGGCCTCTGCCACCCATGTGGAAGACTCTACAAAGAGTCAACCAGCAGATGGCAGCTCTCTCTGTCACTGTGTCTTTCAAGTAAATAAGGCTCCCTACTAATATAATATAGGAACTTAAAAAGAATATTGTTCACTATTTGTTGAAATAAACTTATTCAACAAATATTTTTCATTTATTACAGGAATTAATATTTTCTATTTTATAATTGGTATACTGGTATAAGCATACCAATAAAACAGATAATAGAAATATGGAACAATGTCATAAATGTCTCACTATCCAATTCAGAATGGTGATAAAGGGATATCCAGCATATCAGTACATATTTATACAGGTATATACTTCTATATATGTATCTTATATGCATATGTATATGTATAGATACTTGTGTATGTAGTATATGCATACTTCATGAAATTATTTTACAATTGCATTTCCTCCTAGTTTTGGTGTTCTTATAATAGCAATCTTTTTTAGAGACAAAGCTGAAAATTAATTTTTAAAAACTTTTGAATTTTGGAGTATTCATTGTGGAAGGCCTGGAATGCATAACATTTTTTTAAGAAATCAGTCAACAATCCCATGAACCAGTGGTAGAACTAATGACTAGTTATTGGTTGTAGAATACAATATATAATTTCCTACTAATCTTTCTAGTATATATTTTCCCACAATTTTGAGCTATTCTATACCAAAGGTACAACCATGAGTAGAAATCAACCTTTGGAGGAAAAAACTATAAATATCACAATTTGTTTTTCAAAAATACATACATTACTGACTGATGTGTCCCTTTTCTTCACTTCAATTGTTTCAGTGTTTAATGCTGCTTGAAGTATACAAACATACATTCACATTTGATTATGAGCCTAGATCTGAAATTGTCATTTATTCATTTGGAGAAAGACAAGAGATAAGTGAACAAATAAAAATGGTAGGAAGAACTATGTAATAAGGTGATATTTGGGCAGAAATTTAAGTTAAATGAGGGAATCAGCCATGGAGTTGTACAATAAGAGCTTTTCATTGAAGAAACCTAAAGACCTTGACACAGAAGCAGGGTTGGCATATTCTCCACATTCAATGAACAGTTGGGAGGTTGAAGCAGAGCAGGCAAGCCAAGAAAAATTACAGAAAATGGGAAGCCTCAATACGAATGTTCATTTGTACTCAATGATTGGACTGCATTTAAGGAACAGAAGGAGAGGTAGTAGAGATAGGTTACACAGATAGTTGTTTTGAAGGGTTTTGTTATAAGGGTAGGCAGAGGAATTGAGCCTGAGAACACAAGACCAAGTAAGGCTTTCTTTTTTTTCTTTTATTTCATTTCAGTACATAGAGATACTTACAGATCTCTAGTGGTTAAGAGCATGGAGCAAGGGGATAGAACATCTGGGCTTAAATCCACACACAAAGCCGTGTGACTTTGAACAAAGTTAACACCTCAGGGCCTTGATTTCCTTGTCAGTAAACTGAATCCATGTCATAGCTTGTTGTAAAAATTAAACAAAATATTTCAAAAATGCTTGGGTCACAAGTATAGGTCATATTACATTCCAATTAAACCAGAAAATTTAAGAGTAGGGCTCAGGTATTTTTAAGGCTTACCAGGTGGTTCCAATTTGCAATCAAGTTTGAGGAAGGATGAGGGGAAGCACAGAACAACGGAAGCATTTGGTGAGCAACACATGTGTTCACTATTGTCATAATGGAGAAAGCTCATGAGGCAGTATCTTTGTCTTCCTAGTGCTTGGCACATCTCAACTACCCAATAGATCTTCCTCCACAAAACTTTCCTTAATAGTATTCAGGACTCAACTCTTTTGACCTTTGGTCACCCCACAACTTTGTCATTACTCAACACTTTGTGTCTCTCCACAATATAAATTGTAAGAGAATGAACATTTATTCAACATTGTTACCTAGTACGGACTTAGTGCATTTTTTTTTTTTTTTAGATTTATTTATTTATTTGAAAGTCAGAGTTACACAGAGAGAAGAAACAGAGAGAGGGCTTCCATCTGCTTGTTCACTCCCCAACTGGCCACAACAGCCAGCTGCACCAATCCAAAGCCAGGATCCAGGAGCTTCCTCCGGGTCTCCCACACGGGTGCAGGGGCCCAAGGACTGGGAAAACAGTGGAAGTACTTAATGTATTAATGCAGAGCTTCCCAACATGTCGCCTCACCACAAATGAGCAATAGGCATGCCAAGAAATCGACTGGCTCAGCCTTCAGGACCACTCAAAGTCCCTGGGCAGTGATCCACCAGCAGCACTCTCCTCAACTTTCCCACTACTCTATACAACTACTATCCATTCCTACCTATGCCTCCACATGAAAAAAATTGGGAAGCACTTAGTTACTACTTTGTGATGAAACAATCTCTCAGCCATTCTCTGGTAAGGGATCTTTTCCTCATTTTATAAATACATAAATGACCATCATTTAATTACAAATGAATACATAAAGTTCCAAAGTTCAAGTAATTTGAGGGGCTGGCACATACACAGCAGGTTAAGCTGCAGCCTGCAACGCCAGTGTCCACTATCAGAGTGCCAGCTGGATCCCAGCCACTCCACTTCCGCTCTAGATTTCTGCTAATGTATCTGAGAGGCAGCAAAAGATGGCCCAAATACCTGGACCCTGCCACTTATGTGGAGATACCAATGGGATTCCTGGCTCTTGGCCCACACATGCTGTTGCAGCCATTTGGAAAGTGAACCAGTGGAAGGAAGATCTTGCTCTCTTGCTGTCACTCTTCCTTTCAAATAAAATAAATCAATCCTAAAAAAAAGCTCAAGTAACTTGACCCTTGGCCACACAGTCAATAATGGCTACAAATGGAATTCAAACCTAGGTCTGTTTAAACCAAAGACCATGGATGGGCCCAGCTCTGGCCATTGTGGCCATGTGGGGGATGCACCAGCAAATGGAAGACATCTCTCTTTCTCTCTCTCCCTCCCCCCCCCCCCCCCCCCCCAGTTAAAGCAGTGCTTCTCAAACCTCAGTATGAGTCAGAATCACTTAGAGAGCTTGTTAAAACTGTTAAGTGAAAAACTCTGGGGGAAGGGAGGAGGCCAGTATTTCACTTTGCCTGAAGTTCCAAGGTAATGGTGTCTTGGAATCCCACTTTGAGAACCACTACTCTGTACTACGGCAAAACTCAATTTGAAGTCTTTTTCTGAAAGTTTTTTAAGTCTGCGTCTGTACATAAGCTATTGACCTTTCCAACTATTACCTGTAAAATGGGATGATAAATTCGTACATTCTGAAGATTAAATGACAATGCGATGCAACCAGCACATGTGAAGCACTCAGTAAATGTTAGCTGTTCATATATTTTGTTAACTGCTGTTATTTAGATTTCTGACCTACATTTAACAGGCAAAGAGCAAACACAAACAACTCAGGATGTTTGTATTTATCGCCCACCTTGTGAAGCTACTTGCCACTGCTGCTCCTGGGGACTTCATTACACCTGTTCAGTCTTACTCGCTTCTCAAGACTATCATGACCACTGGCTGAGAAAAAGTCTTTTTCTCACCTTTACTTCTTCAAACAGCTACTTAATACCTTTTGCTGGGCTTGCATTTCCTTTTGCCTGGAGTTCATGGTTCTCCTTGGGAGTTCCCATTGCCCCTTAAACAACCAACATAAGATCCTGACAATTAGGGCTTCCCCAGAACTACAATGCCTCTGCCAGGCCCCAAGGATACATCAAAATACTCTCTGGTCTTCTACTCTTCAGGGCATTTTAGATTTATCTTTGCAATTATCTGCTCTTCTCAGAGTTGTTTATCCTCCAAGTTTTTATTATGAAAAATTTCAAATATTCAGAAACGTTCAAAGAACAGTCACTAAATATCCATCCATCTGCAATTAGATACAAAAATCACCAACATTTTGACATACACACACAGATACACAAGTTCTAGGTACCAACAAACTTCATTTCTAAACATCTCCAAACAATAAGGACATCTTCCCACATAAGCACAAGATCATTTCCACTTAAGAAAATTCATGCTTCTACACCACTATCTAGATGCAGCTGCAATGGGAGCTTTTGGAAAACAAAGAACTTAACTATATATTCTCAGTACTTAACCAGGTGCATAGCACTTATTTGGATGATCTGTAAATGCTCCATCATTTGTTTAGTTCAAATCCTCACACCCTGCAAGTCACATGAGATTAAAACTTAGACATCAACCTTTGCTTATACAACTCTGAACCTCCTGCCCATCAGTTTAACAATTTGCTTTAAATAAGCCTGCAGTGCTTTAGTATAGCGAGTGCTGAACTACTGAATTCTGCACGTATCTGTCACTTGTCCGACACAAGGAGGCACACGCATACAGATACACACACACACACACACACACACATCTTAATGAATTCTTTCAGCCACTGCAAGTGCTAGTGAAGAAGTTACAACTGTGGGAGAATAATGGTAGGACAATAGAGAAAACAGACCTCGAAGTCAGATCCGCTTCCTAACAGATTCAGACGTTCAGCTGTAGCCAAACATTAGCGTTACTTGACCTCTCACTTTCTAACTCTGTGAAAGGGGAGTGGTCGTTTAATGCCATGGAATTGTCGAGAGGCGTTGGATGGGGAAACACGTAAAGCATCGGACACGGTGAGAACTTCGTCAATGGCTGCTATTATTATCCGCCTACAATAACAACTATATATTTCACTGAAGATCTTGTGACAGCCACACAGAATTCTTGCCCAGTGAACTCCCAGAGAGGATGCTCTTGCCAAAGCCAGCCATGCTTCCCCCAGCGTAGCACTTGTGCACGGCACAGCAAGGCACCAGGCGCGGTCAGCATCCAGTAAGTCACGGAGAACCTCGTGCACGGGGGTCCAGAGGCCACTCTGCCGGCCTCGCCCGCCAAGGGCACGAGGATGCAACCCTTTCCCCGTCGCCCAGGCGAGGCGGTGGCCCGCAGCCTCCGTTCACACCACGGAACACTGAAACCCACCAGGCTTTTGTTCTCTTAAGGGGGCACGCGGAGGCGCCGACAAGACCGCGCGCGGCATGCAAACGAGAACAGCCACCTCTGTCCACATCCGTTCCCCAACCCGAGGCTGCCCACGCCGGTGCAGGAGCAAGACGCGGCGCGCGGTGGCCGCCCCGCAGCTGCAGCGCGCGGCCTCCCCGGAGGAGGAAGAGCCCCCGAGACGCGAGCGGACCCGCCGCTCCCCCACGCCCCTCGGAGGAGCGCGCGCCCGCCCAGGGTCCGCGGAGCACGCCAGCGACACAGCCAACGCCCACAGCGGCCGCGACCCCGCGCGCAGCCCGCTGCGCATCGCCGGTCCTCCATCGCTCGCAGGGCCCTCACCTGCCGCCGCCGCCGCGGTCGTCCCGCGAGCGCTGGACACGGCCGAGCGCATCCAGGTTTCCGTTCACCCCTTCTAACTCCGAGGGCCGGGATGGGTGGTTCTTCCAGTGACTCCAAGCCGCACGCGTGGACGTGGGTCTTCTCCCTTCAGTAGCAACTGAAGGGCCCCATTGAGGCACCTTCAGCACCACTACACCTCATGAGTCTCGGGCACGCCTCTTCCCCGCCCGCCTTGGGTCTCACACCGAAAGCTCGCCGGGCGGAACAACTTCCGGCAGGAGCCAAACGAGCCTTCCAAACCTCTCCGGACCGAGTTTCCGCCTCCCGCAAAAGGACGCCGCTCTTAACGTCCCGGGTGGAGTTCCGCTTCCGGCAGCACCACATAAGTCGCGGGAGGCAGCTTAAATCCTGTCGTTTGCATTTAGGACCACCTGGGTGAGCGGTCATTCTGGTGTGCTTGTGATACCTACTCTTTTTAATGTTGTGTTTTTTTTTTTTTAAATAAAGTGAGGTGGCCCCGGACAGTCATTTCACAAGCATTCGCTTGCACGGGCCTGAAGAGAGGCTTCGCGGAGTCGGTGGAGGTGTTGCGCAGGCGCCCTAGGGCGGGAGGGCCGTGGGCGTTGCGCTGCTCCGCGAGAGCCGGGCGGCCGCTGGGCGAGCGCTCTCGTTAGGCGTGCAGAGCCGCCGGCTGCTCCTAGTCCCGCTTTCCTCAGCGGTCGGTGGCAGGTTAGGCTTGGACTTTACCTCAGGAATGGAGTAACCAGCCATGGAAACGCTTCCTGGTGCCCCGGGCTGGGCGCGGGCTCGCAAGCCGACGCCCCGAGTCGCTGGCTGTGCAATTTCACCCCAAATTAAAATCCCCTGTGGCGGGAAAAAAAATGGAGCGCAGGAAGCGGTCTTGCCCGTGTTCAAGGGAAACGCGTACATTTTCCCCCGGCGTGGCCTGCCCTCCACTGGGCGTGTGTGAGCCCAGGTAGCGCTGTCGCTTCCAGATGGACACCCGGGTGCCCTGGGCGGCTCCACTCTGCACCTGCAGACCAGGGCGTTTCTGGTGGAAGGAACGCGATCCTGCAGCTGAAGCCGCTTCTGGAGAAGCAGCCGGTGTGTGTAGGGTTCCCCGCCGTCGGCGCAGGGCCACAGCTGTGCGGCTAGAGGGATTCACAGGGCAAGGCTGAATGCAAGGTCATGCGCGTTGAAGTATGAAGGGCGTTTCGGTTGGGACGCGTGCATGGGCTTCAGGTTGTGGCCTGGACGGTTTTCACCCGCGCTGAGACTCAGTTACAGCCTGGTTTTATCTAAAAATGTTCCTGAACTGCCTTATTTTCTTGGCCACTCAAGGTCAGGCTATCAAAGTAATTACGCAATAAGTGTTTCCACAGGTGTTTGTTGATTTTATTTGATACTGTGCAAGGGAGAGTGTGAAAAGCACAACCAAATATCCCGACATGCCTTTTGCAAACCTCTTGTAGTCAGCCTCCTTCACTACTTTTTCCTAAACCTAATTTCTTGGAAATTCCAAGGTAAAGAAAGCTTAAAAAAATATCCATTTATGTAATTCAAGCCAGTTTAGTCTCCCTTACAGATGTCACCTCTGCTTAATAATCTTTAAAGATACGTGATTAAATTCGTCCTGGGTAGGACAGTTTAAAACTATTTTCTCAGATTAACTACTCAAATGCATGCTTTGTAGGGACCAAGTGCTGACTGATCATTGAAAAGGAAAGGAAAAACTGGTTCAAATTCTTTATCATATATGTGTATTTCCAATATTTTTCCCAGCTATGATTTCTCTTGGTTTCTTAACAGTATCTTTAAAAAAAAAAACCTAAGTCTTTTTTTTTTTTTAAGGATGGTACGTTTTGTTCTACAGGAAGTCACTGCCTAACTTGAAGTCTCATATTTTCCTTTTTCCCTTATAGACATTCTGCAGGTTTAGGTGTGCATTTAGGCCTATAACCCATTATGAGTTCATCCTTTTTCATATGGATGTTCAATTTTTCCAGCATTTATTGGAAAGAATATTCTTTTTCCATTGAATTGACTTGGCATCTTTGTTGCAAATCATTTTATCATATCTGAGCCCTATTCTGTTTCATAGAACTGTGGCTGTTATGCTAGTACCACACATTTGATTATCATAGCATGATTAGAAGTCTTAAAATCAGGTAATGTGAAGTTCTTAAATTGTGTTCAGTTTCCAAAGTTGTTTTCACAATTCCAAGTTCCTTATTTTTCCCATCAATTTTAGAACCAGTCTATCCATTTCTACAAAAGAGCTTGCTTGGTTTCTCTTTGGGATTGCATTGAGAGCATAGATCAGTTTGGGGGAGAATTGTCATCCTAATGAATTTGTCCAGTTTTTTTTCCCCCTCATTATTGGAGAGGGAATGGCTCTTTCCAGCTTTCTAGTCTATACAGAAGCCTGCGTGGAAATTTGTCAGTGGTACTTCAGAAAGAGATAACTATCGTTGTTCACTGTATTATTCTTATTGGAAGAAATCATAAGACTGATTGCTGTTTTAAAATACACACACGAAGACTGGTGTCTCCCTCTCTGTCAGCTGGCCGCCATTCCTGGCTGCCCTCTCAGGAACCTCAAACCATCAGTCATATAACTTTCTCTCCCGTTTCCGGTTCTCTCTCCAAAAACCTTTCTCTTAGCATTAAACTTTTATCCCCTTCTTCAAACAAAACAATCTGTTTAATTTTTTGTGTTTTAGTTCATAGTAAAATACTTTAACATGAAACCATGTGAAGCCATTTTAGCATGTAACCATCATCAGTATTCATCCCCAGAACTCTTCATCTTGTGTAACTGAGACTTTGCACCTGTTAAATAGTAACTCCCCTCTCCCCATCTTCAGACCCCTGACAACCACTGTTGTACTTTCTGTCTCTGAATTTAACTAAATTTCCCGTACTTGTATAAGTAGAATCCTACAAATGGTATTTGTCTTTTTGTGATTGGTTCATTCCACTTAGTAAGATTTCCTCAAGATTCATCTACAGTGCAGCAAGTATTAAAATCTCCTCCCCTGTTAAGACTGACTAATATTTCATTGTATTTAGATACCATACTTTGTTGAAACTCCTGGCCTTAATAGTTACGCTTACTAAATCCATTTTTTCAGTGCCTACTCATTTCTTGCATTGTTGCAGTAGGAATTCCACCTGTCCTGCTCTAATATTTCCAAAGCCACAGGATATATTTCAGTTCTTCTATCACTAAACCTCTCCTCCTACTTCCTTCTTATTTATTTGTTTATTTACTTGACAGAGTTAGAGAGAGAGACACAGAGAAAGGTCTTTCTTCTGTTGGTTCACCCCCCAAATGGCCTCCACGGCCAGAGCTACGCCGATCCGAAGCCAGGAGCCAGGTACTTCCTCCTGGTCTCCCATGTGGGTGCAGGTGCCCAAGCACTTGGGCCATCCTCCACTGCCCTCCTGGGCCAGCAGAGAGCTGGACTGGAAGAGGAGCAACTGGAACTAGAACCCGGTGCCCATATGGGATGCCAGTGCCGCAGACGGAGGTTTAACCAAGTGAGCCCTGGTGCTAGCCCCTGCTCCTACTTCTAAGATGAGAAAGACTATGTGCTGTGTATGTGTCCTTTTTACATACTTATTTAAAAGGTATCTTCTCCCAGTCTATCACCTTTTCATATTGATGGTATTTTTCAATGAGTTTTGATTTTCATAATGTCTTATTTGTCAAATGTTTTTTTTTTCTTCTATAGATAATGTTTGTTGTGACCTACTTAGGAAATTTTGGCTATCCCAATGTTTTCAAGATCTTTTCATATTTTTCTTCCAAAAGCTTTGTCATTTATCATTCATTTTTAGATTTATGATTTATCTGGAATTAATCTCTGTGGAAGACGTGAGGTAGGAGGTTAAAGTTTATTCTTTCCCTAAATAGAATTCCAGTTGTTCCCTCACCATTTATTGAAAAGATCATCTCTTCCCCACTTGTCTTAAAAATTCTTTTGTAAACCAATTGATTTTGTATTTGTGTAGCTAATTCTGGACTCTGTTCCTGTGACCTGTTTGTTATGTCAGTAATACACTGTATTTATTTTTTATGGAAAGTCTTAAAATCAAGTCTTTATTTTTGATATGTTTTAGAAACTGACAATTACATTTGTTTGATTTGGAGGTACAGCCATCTTTTGTAAAATAAAAAAAAAGTCACATTTAATGTTTAATGGAAAATGAATTTAAACAACAAATTTTTATAACACTTTTATTTATTTTACTTTTGATTGACAAATTATATGTATTTGGGTACAAAGTGGGATGTTTTAGTGCTTCTATGTATTGTGTAATCAAGTTAGGGGAATTAGTATGTCCATCAACTTTAAACATATATCATTTTTATGGCAATAACAGTAAAAAATTCTAGCCATTTCAAAAGATACATGACATAATTGTACATATATTACTGTTAACCATAGTCAATTTTTATAATACTTTATAGGAGAGAAAACCCTGCTTTTTAGGTTATGAGGAGTCTGTGTTAGCATTATAGAATCTTTGTTTTTAAAATGGCTCATAATTTATGCTAACCTATGATTAAGTGGATATTAGAAATGCACTGGTATTGTGTTAGAAGTTATAAGAAGATCAGAAATATAGTTATTGAATGTTCAGAGGCCTGATTATTAGGAGAAGGGACTTTATCCACTATTTAACCCATGGCCATAGGGCCAGTCTGTTCTGCTTTGTCCCTACATTCTCTCTGTAGTAATATACTCTTTAAAAAGTCTTATCCATAGATCCTCTAGTGGTCAGTAAACAGCCTTATTATTTTTAGAATTTCAAAACTGTGAGTATTTGCATCAATCAGAGACTTATCAGGAAGCAGAAGATATATTCTGAGATTTTGAAGAAATTTAGTGAAACTTTCATTTGTGAATATGTGGACAGGGACTAAGAAGCTTGGAGACTAATAAAAATAGTTAGGCTCTAGGGCTGAAGTGTCAAAGACAAGACACGAAACAGACTTCCATGAGGACTAGGCACAGGGGAGAAAGGCTCCCCCCCAGGAGCTGTGTTTGTAGGGGGTTACAGCTTAATCCAAGGAAAAAGCTAGGACATAAATATCCTGACCTCTGTCTTCTGTGTTCTGATTTGCCTGCCACTGCCTTCCATGGGACAGTTCTACTGGAAAACTATAAAAGCAGTCTCTAAGGGTCAGTCTCTTAGGGCACAGCAACTGGGAGAGAAAGGCCGCAGCTGACTCTGGGAGATTGGGCTGGTAGCAAGCCAAAAGAATAGTTTCTTTTAAATGAAAATAGGAAACCAAAGATTTTTGTTGTTGTTGTTGTTACTGTTAAAGCATTTCCCATGTTACTCATGGTCTATAATAAAAATGGATTTTGTTTTGTTTTTGCCAGTGTAGCCAGTTTTTCTTTATAACATTGATGAGGTATCCACAGTACCAAAAATCATTTCTGTTCATGAAAAAAGTTTATTTGGAGTTCTTAAGAGCAATGATAGCTGGCTGCAGAAGATCTTCTCTGTCATAGATCATTTGAACATTTCCAAAATACATCTAATATATGATTTGAATAAGTGATTTTTTGCATTTTTGCAATGGTTGTAAATATATTTAACAATAATAGGGACTGGTATTGTGGCATGGCAGGTTAAGCCACCATCTGCAGTGCTGCATCCCATTTAAGTGCCAGCTCAAGCTCAGGCTGCTTCACTTCAGATCCAGCTGCCTGCTCAATGCACCTGGGAAGGCAGAGGGAGATGGCCCAAGTACTTGGGCCCCTACCTCCCACATGGGAGACCCTGGATGGAGTTCAGAGCTCATAGCTTTGGCTTGGCCAGTCCCAGCCATTGCAGCCATTTGGGGACTAATCCAAAAGATGGAAGATATCTCTCTCTCTCTCTCTGTCTCTGTAACTCTGCCTTTCAAATAAATAAATCTTTATAAAGGAAAAAAAATTGTATTTTCCCACTATAATCTATTACCATTAATTTAAATATGGCATAATAAAACTAAGAGCATCTCATATTAGTGACATTTCAACTGATGGCAGTGAAATTTCTAAGCAAATCTTTTGAAGTATACTTCCTTTTTTTTTCCAGTATGTGGAAAATTTGCAGCATTTCTTACCTCATGGAAAGAGACAAGATAATTTGTCATGATGTGTCTCAAAAATAGCATCTGAATATTTTAGTTCATATTCATCTCTCTGTTCCTTTTCTGTCCTACAATTATCTCCATCACAGATAATATTCTGGGAATGCTCAATTCATACGTAAGCAGAAGTATGACAGAAGCCTGGATTGAAATAGCAACAGCATTAGCTTAGCATTCAAGTTCTATCTTTAATTTTTACTAGGTTCGCAATGGTCCGTAGTGGAAAAAATGGTGACCTTCATCTTAAACAGATTGCGTATTACAAACGAACTGGTGAATATCATCCAACCACACTGCCAAGTGAAAGAAGTGGTATAAGAAGAGCAGCAAAAAAATTTATCTTCAAAGGTAAAATTAATATCCAAAATCTTGAGTTTAGAGTTATAGGTTCTCCACTGTGTTCTTTGTGGAAACCTAAGAGTTTCTGTAGTAATAGGTTGTTGCTAGGCAATTATCAGTCTAATTGATGATACTTTAGTCAAAAGTAAAATAAAAATCACACTGAAGCTAACCAAAGGCCAATAAACATGAAAAGATGAATTTAATTATAGACAGAAGATAATGCCATGCAAGAAAATACAACATTTACCTAAATTACCTTCTGCCTTTGTCCTCCAGCGATTCCTGCTCTGCTAGTGCCCAACACATACTGATGCCACTGTCAGTGAGGAACTCAGTTGGTGCTTAAAATGAATTGTTAACTAGCTTGGTTACTAAAATGAAAAGTTGATGGAATTGACTGTATTTCCATGACACCCCCCCCCCCCCCCCCCCGCTTCCTTTGTAAATATTCTCAGGGTTTATATTGGCTTTGGAATCCTGAGTGGATTGAATACTGGAAAGGCAATGGCATATCTATACTGAAAGGTTAGGATAATTTTTCCTCCTTTTTTCCTCTCCTTCAAATGGTAAGATGGGTTTGGAATGAAATAAGTGACAAATACCCAACTGGATGTTAGAGATGTTAAAGGAAGTTTTGTCTATAGGAATAGCATTAGGCTTTCTGCAAAGCAGGTAAGGAAAGTTCAAGACAGTAAGTGAATGCCTGCTCTTATCTCCCTGTGTGTACCCCTACAAGTAACTCCCTTATGCTTAAGAATAGGCAGACCCATTATACTTAGACTAAAGTGAGAATTCATTCATTCACTTAATCATTTATCTAAAAATGCTTACTGAGTTCCTATGAAGTGCTGATCTCATTCTAAGCCTTGGAGATACAGTGATGGATAGGGCAAATATGATTCCTGCCCTGAGGTTGATTGCCTTCTAATGTAAGTAAGCAGTGTTCCACTCTGCATGTGCTTAAGCACATTAGTAACGTGATGGTGTATTCTGGAGTGTAAATAGCCGCCATGTCCACACTGCAGAGGTGGTGATTCACTCTGTACCCTGGTTGCTTCCCTTTGCAGATTCTTCTCAGGTATCTTTCTAAGAAAAACAGAACTATCTTGAAGATTAAAGTTCTCACATTCTCATTTTATCATCCCTACCTTCCACTCAAATCTAGAAAAACCTGAGAGATGATTGCTTACCAAACTAGTTATGATGAAATACTATTTTAAAAGTCCCAAGAAACGGCTTATCTATACATACTTCCTTGTAAGTTTATGCATTTTTAGGAGCCACTTGCAAATATTTTCCTAGTTTGAGTACTTCCATGCAAGCTAACTTCCTACTGCCACAGTTAGGAGTGTGACATGCTTTGATGAACAAGCCAGAGCTACTTGTATTAGTAGCACGGAAATTAGAGCAGCTAGTGGTCTTCGTATGTATCTAGTAAGAATAACAACTGATCTTTCAGATCACACAGGTAAATGCTCTGTTCTGAACGGAGGGTTTAGAAGAAGCAAGCAAATCCCTCATGTTTGAGATAAGGCTTTGATTACTTTAAAACTACAGAGGCCTCTAAAATTTGCAATTAATCTTTTGGCATCATTTATTCCAGAAAAAAAGCTGTTTTATGTTGGAAAAGACAGAAAACAAAATCGCTTGGTAATTGTTTCAGAAGAGGAAAAAAAGAAAGTCCTAAGAGAATGCCATGAAAATGACACTGGAGCTCATCACGGCATATCCAGAACCCTCACTTTAGTGGAAACCAGTTACTATTGGACTTCTGTGACCAATGATGTCAAACAGTGGGTATGGCTTATGTATTTAGAATATTTTGAATACTATCTAATATTCAAAATTCAATATTGCTCCAAATTTACTCTGGGTATCACTTCTCATTAAATACTTTATGGGTAGTTTTTGTACAAAATAGACATTTAAATGGAGTTCTGTTTTCTTCCACAATTATTTCAAATCACCAAAGTATGATTTAAACTAGAAAAAGGCATTATTTAAATGTTTGAAAATACCATATTTATACAGATTGTATAGAACCAGATTTTTAGTATTGAATTGCGTTGTGTAGCTAGAATTTAAATGGGACTGAAATTGATTTGAGTAAATCATTATCCTTCATTGTGGTCATACAAGATTTTCTGTACTGAGGAGAATAATTTCAAAAGAAGTCAAGCCCAGTATGGGTTCTCACGAGATAGAAAATGTCAGGCATGGCAAAGCCCAGATCGAAATCCTGACGAAAATGAAATCAGTCTGACTTCTGACTTTACAGTCTATTAGGACCTTCAAATCTTCGAATAGAAAATTCATCTGGGAAGCATGATGTTCTTGCTCAAAGGTCCTCTGATCTGTACTCCTCTTAGCATACTGTTTATCAAATGCTGGCAATTGCTTGGGTACACGTGTGAGATCTCTTTAGTAACTCTGATTACTAAATTACTGATATCTGCCTTCAGAAGCTGTCATGCATGTCTTTACAGTTAGTGAAATCTTTATCAAATCCTTGTCATTTGAGAATGGATATGCTTTTTTGAAACAAATGATTTGTGATAAATTCAGAAAGGGGAGGTAATTTTAATCAAAAGTAAGTGTGACTATATGAGATGATTTTTCAGTTTTTCTTCAGAGGTTAGTTTGAAAGTAGTTTCCAAAGTGCAGTTCCAAAGATACGTTGAGCAATGGCATCTTATTCAAAAGCACCAAGACAGCAAAGGCTTTGTTTTTGTTTTTGTCTGGAACCTGGAGAAATTTGTGGCATCTATAAATACTGTTTGACTGAAATTATATTTCAATAAATGCTGTTGGAATAGATAATAAATGAACTTTTTAGAGTGATATCTTTAGAAGGAATCATCTTTTGTGTCTAGAAATTATTGTATATTTACATGCTGATTTAAAATTGTAGAATAAAATCTATTCCTTTAATAAATATTTATTGAATATGAGCCAGGATTATGTTTCATGTGCATACAGCTTCATAAGATGTTCCCTTAATAATAGTAGTGACTACTATTTCCTTGATCTATTCTCAGTCCAGAAGTTTCTCTTCGAAATATAAGTAGCTATTAGCAATTCTAAAATTCAGATTTATAAAATTGTTTTTATATTACATTGATTGTGTTAACATTTATGTGTGTGTGTTATATATGTGCATTTTATTGTGTGCCTCTTTGTAGGTATATGCTTGTCAGCATTGTCAAGTGGCAAAAAATACAGTTATTCTAGCACCTAAACAGCACCTTCTCAAGGTAGAAAATCCATGGAGTATAGTTACTGTTGATCTGATGGGACCTTTTCATACAAGCAAGAGAAGTCATGTGTATGCTATAATCATGACAGATTTGTTCACAAAATGGGTGATGATTTTACCTCTGTGTGATGTTTCAGCATCAGAAATTTCCAAAGCTATTATCAATGTATTTTTCTTATATGGACCTCCTCAGAAAATAATAATGGACCAGAGAGATGAATTCATTCAACAGGTAAGATAAATAAACATAGGTGTGGGAGCTATCTTCCTCCCTTTCAGTGTCCAGCATACAGTACCCTCTGCATTACATACAGAGGTATAATATTGTGGACCACAGGTGGTTGAACTAGAAATTAGGAGACCAGAGTTTTACTGTTTACTGTGCCACTAGGAAATTGTAAAACTGTTTTCAGGTTTCTTCAAACTAAAACCAAAGAAGTAATCTAAATGTTAAAGTGATCATAGATCATTAAAACCACAGTAATTCTTAAAACTACAGACATTCTTAACCGTCGATTTGACAAAGATATAAAACAAAATTTTACAGAACTATTTTTGCAGCATATTAAAAATGACTGTTTATGTTCAAGGTCAGAGTTAGAGAGAGAGAACACACGCACAAGAGACAGATCTTCTACCCACTGGTTCACTCCCCTGATGGCCACAATGGCCAGGGCTGGGCCAGACAGGAGCCAGGAGCTTTATCCAGGTCTCCCACATGTGTGGCAGGGGTGCAAACACTTGAGCCATCTTCTGTTTCCCCAGGCCATTTGCAAGGAGCTGGATCAGAAGTGGAGCAGCTGGGACACAAACTAACACCAATTTGGTATTGTAGGTGACGACTTTACCCAATATGCCTCAATACCATATTCAGACTGATGAGATTATAGATTTTTTTCCTTAGTTTTTCGGTTTATATGTATTGTGATTTTGTTGCTTTAATGATTGCTTGAGTTGAAAGTATAAACAATCCATTGTGTTTTAATAAAAATTACTGGTGCTGGGACCCGTGTTGTCAAGCAGGAGGTTAAGCTGTTTTGCAACACCAGTCTCTCATATGAATACCAGTTCATATCCCAGCTGCCCCCCTTCTGATCCAGCTGCCTGGTAATACAACTGGGAAAGAAGCAGATGGCCCAGTGCCTGGACCTCTACCATCCACGTGGCAGGTGGAATTCCCAGGTCAGCTTTAGCCTGGCCCAACCCCAGCCTTTCTAGCCATTTGAGGAGTGAAACAGTAGATTAGCGCTCCCTCTTATCTTGGGTTTTTTATTTTTGTTTTTTGACAGACAGTGAAAGAGAGAGAGACAGAGAGAAAGGTCTTCCTTCTATTGGTTCACCCCCAAAATGGCCGGCGCTGCGCCGATCTGAAACCAGGAGCCAGGTGCCTCCTCCTGGTCTCCCATGCGGGTACAGGGCCCAAGCACTTGGGCCATCCTCCACTGCCCTCCTGGGCCACAGCAGAGAGCTAGACTGGAAGAGGAGCAACCAAGACTAGAACCTGGCGCCCACATGGGATGCTGGTGCCGCAGGCGGAAGATTCACCAAGTGAGCCATGGTGCTGGCTCCTGACTTCTTATCTTTAAAATGTGATTAATCATACCTTTTAAAATTGTTGCAAAGTTTAATGGTAATATAAAGCATCTACTGTGATGACCAGCATGTAGTAAGGATTCAGTGCTAACTTCTATTTTAAACAAAATATGTATCTTTTTTATATGCAATGGCATGGTCAGTGAAAAAATTTCAAAATCAAGTTTTTTTAAAAAATCAATTGAAAAAATATTACATTAATTTTTAAAAGTTAACTTTGTTTTATGTATGTTTCAGATCAATGTTGAACTGTGTGGATTGTTTGGCACAAAGCAAATTGTGATTTCTCACACTTCTGGAACTATTAATCCAATTGAAAGTACACCTAGCACAATCAAAACATTTCTCGCCAAGCACTGTGTGGAGCATCCAGACACCTGGGACGATCACCTGTCGGCTGTTTCATTTGCTTTCAATATCACTCACTTGGTGTGTTCCTATTTATAATTTTTTTTTTTGAAAAGCAAAGTTACACAGAGAGGCAGAGGCAGAGGCAGAGAGAGAGAACTTCCACTGGCTGGTTCACTCCCCAGATGGCTGCAACAGCTGGAGCAGAGTCTATCTGAAGCCAGGAGCCGGGTGCTTCCTCCTGGTCTCCCACTTGGGCCATCTACTGCTTTCCCAGGCCGTAGCAGAGAGCAGGATCAGAAGTAGAGCAGCCTTGCAGATGGCAGCTACACCTGCTCTGCCATAGTGCCCGCCTCCTTTTTATAATTCTGTATTTCTGAGTTATGATTATCTCTTGCTAGATAAATGTTTTATTACAAATTTGTATTTTCCTTAAAATAGGAGCCTACTAAAAATACACCATATTTTCAAATGTTTAATCGAAATGCTTACCTGCCTGAGACATCAGACTGCCTTAATGAAGTGGATGGTGACAATACAAGTATGTTTTCCAGAATTCTTGCTGCAGTTAAAGAAGCTGATAAAGCAACTGAGAATAAGACAACTTCAGTGGGCCAGGTGATTCTGTTTAATAGTAAAACTCTATGAAGTGATATTAAAAAATAATTTCAGTATATACCAATAAGTGTGTATATATACACACACACATATACAAAGACATACAATATACCCTTAAGCCAAAATGTGTTATTTCTCATGTTCTGCTTCTCTAGGTTAACTAGTAGTATGGTTTTTAACTAAAAACCATGAATTTTGGAATCGAATTTTGGATTGAAATGGATGGTCTTGCTACTTTCAAGTTGCTTGACTTTGGCAAATTCCTTAACCCATGTTAATGCTTTGAGATGTTTTAAGAATTCAGAAGGATTCGTGTTTACATTTTACTTATCATTATCTGCACTTAACTTTCAAGAAATTACAATTCTTTCATTCTTTATTCTTTTTTTCCTTTTACATTTGCAGATGAAGAACAACAATGTGGATGAACTAAATAAAAGCAAGATCATTGTTAAAAAGAAACCAAAGCAATTAAATCCTTTTCATTTGAAAGTTGGTCATGAAGTTTTGAGGCAAAGGAAAAATTGGTGGAAGGATGGTCGTTTCCAGTCTGAATGGGTTGGTCCTTGTGTCATAGACTATATTACAGACAGTGGATGTGCTGTTCTCAGAGACAACACTGGAGCTAGACTTAAAAGACCTATCAAAATGTCCCATCTTAAGCCCTATGTAAGAGAATCCAGTGAACAAGGTAAGTGTCTGTCACTTCTCTATATTTTTACTTTCTTCAGGTGAGGCGAGAAATTAAAAATACAAGAAATCTTTCTTCCTCTCTATGAATAAGTTTCCTTTTCCCTCTCATTTCTATGGTTGGTATAGTTTTAGATCTCCTGGGTAGTCTCTTTTATTAGAATGCCTCTTCTGGACATGTCAGGCTTGTGAGCGATTTTACTTTGAAATCTATGTATTTCTCATAATACATAGGGGAGATACTGAACTTGTTTCACAGAGGAAGGATTACATCTGTTTTCACTTTCACAGTGTCCTGTTAATCAATTTGTGCCTCATTTTCACATAGAAAAACAGAAACTATGATCATTAGTGTATAGTCCAAGCATGCTAGAATCTAGTTGTAAGAAGAATAAATTTGGATACTTTAAAAAAGTTACTAATTTTTTAAAGATTTTTTTTTATTTATTTGAAAGGCAGATTTACATAGAGAGAGAGATCTTCCATCTGCTGTTTCACTCCCCAGATGGCCACAACAGCTGTGGCTGGGCCAGGCCAGAGACAGGAATCAGGAGCTTCATCCAGATCTCCCACTGTAGCTCAGGCACTTTGGCTGTCCTCCACTGCTTTCCCAAGCACATTAGCGGGGAGCTGTGTCAGAAGTGGGACAGCTGGGACTCGAATTGGTGCTCAAATGGGATGCTGACATTGCAGGTGGCAGCTTAACCCAGTATGCCACAACACTGAGCCCTAGTCATTAATCTTTAATATTGCTTCATAGTGAGGTCATGGATGGAGGCAGGTGAGGGTACATGGTAGTGTGTATTCAGAATGCAATATGATAGAAATTGACAGTACTCTAAATACGGCTATATTTACCCTAAAAATACGGCTGGTTCTTAACAGGATATTCTAATCTCTGTAACCCTTCTCCCCCATAGATTAATTTAAGGACATTTTTGTCAGGACTTTAAGCTCCCTACTTTATCAAAACTTTCATTTTGTCCTGTTTTACCTGAGATAGATAACTGAAGTGGAGTTAACTGGTACCTTAGTTAATTATGCTTTTTGCTGTTAAGCAAGATAAAGCATTAATATTATTTGAATATTATTAACAATGGAAGCTAAATTTATTATATTTGTATACCTCATAAACAATTAAGTTATTTAACCAAGTAAATAAATAACAAGAGCAACAGCAACAAATAACCTGCACCTGCCCTATTCCTTTTTTAGATGTGAAGTTCCCCAAGAGCTGCCTAGTAGCTCAGCTCTGCTTCGGATCTGGCCACAACTCTTGTGAGGAGAGCTCTGTCCTTCTTTCTGTGCCAGATCCAGTTGGTGTAGTCATAAACTTATCTTGGACTGTGTTCTAATTCTGAAAACTCACAACTTCATTCTCGTGGCTAGAAGAAAAGCACTGTCATTTATTTTGCCTTTTCTCAGTTCTGTGCTACTCTTTATGGTCATTCCCTTCCACAGTTAAGTATCAAAACAAATATTCTGGTGACGGGTCTGTTCCACCTCAGCATGATTTTCTTTTTACTCTTTGGCACTTGCTTCCTTCTAAGGTGTTAATGTTCCTTAATTAATACAAAATTTACATTTAAAATGTTGCTAGACCAAGGTGTATTTCAACATTTTGCAATTTTGATCTTGCCAAACACTTTCTTAGAAAGGAGAACAGAAATTTTGCTGCTTCTGAATCTTTCAGAGCCCAGCTGAGAGCAGTTTCTACACAAAGGCTATAGAATTTATTGTCTCATGCTTGAATTCTCTGCAGCTGTTTTTTTCCAGTAATATAAAGAAACTGTAATAGGACTAGTGATATACGTGTAAGGAACCTGAAATTGGTGAATTTGTTTTAGTTTTTCTTGGTAACCAAAGGAAGCAGTTACTAATCTGGCCATCCTAGAATCTAGTTCACTTTTAAGTACTATTTTTTGTGTTTTTCTCATTTGTAGAAATTCCAGATAAATGTAATTTCTACTATCTTTTTCTTCATTATCACATTTTCATGAAAATCTTCACAAGCTAATTATATAATGTTTGAGCTGAATTTAAAGCAAACATATTATCTTTAAAGAATCATCCAATATTTTTATTTGGTATAGATTTGATATAAATTTCATTTGATATGAATCCAAAGGAACTATAAGTTTGTCTGTCTATACTTGTCATTGTTGCTTTTTTTAACCACCCTTAAGACTTCATAGCTGTATTAAAGACTGTCTAAAGCCTGATATAATTGTATTGCCAGCTTCTTATTGCTGCTTATCTACAATATAATGTAGAAAATCACATTCAGTCTGTCTATAATATTTTTCATAGCTGTTTTAAGGCCTAGTTGATATTTTGTCTAGTACAATGCCAACTGGTTTTTCAGACTAGTTGTTTAATAAAAAAATTTAAAACATAGTATCTTTTTAATCACATTCCCCTTTGAAAGGAAAAATGATGTTATTGACTCATTTCCATCTGAGATGGATTTTTTCCATAATCTAATAGTTAATTAAAATATATGGCTAGAACTTTCTCTTAAAGAGATTTTAAAGATTTTATTTGAGAGGCAGAGTAACAGACAGAGAGGCAGAGACAGAGAAAAAAGTCTTCCATTCACTGGTTGCACCCCAAATGGCTGCAATGGCTGGAGCAGGGCCAATCTGAAGCAGGGAGCCAGGAGCTTCCTCCAGGTCTCCCATGTGAGTGCAGGGGCCCAAGCACTTGGGCCCTCTTTCACTGCTTCCCTAGGCCATCAGCAGAGAGCTGAATCAGGAGCAGCTGGGACACCATCCGGTGGTCATGTGGGATGCCAGCACCGCAGGCAGAGGCTCAATCTACTGTGCCACAGTGCTGGCCCCTGAGATAGATTTTGAGCAGTAGTTTTTAATTTATTTCATTTTGTTTCTGATATATGTTGGTCTACCAAAGGTTTTAGTCTGATTTTCCTTCATAATTGAATATACCTAGTCTCCGTTTGTGTAATGATTGTCATTATTATAAAATGTCCTATTGCTGCTATAACGAATTACTACAGATACAGTGGCTTAAAACAACATAAACCTATTATCTTACAGTTTTGCAGGTGAGAGGTCCAACGTAGGTGTCACTGTAAGATGAAAGCCTTGGCAGGATTGCGTTCCTTTATGGAGGCAGTAAAAGAGAAACCATTTCTGTGTTCCAGTTTCTAGAGGCTGTCTTCCTGGGTTTGTGGTCTTTTTTCTGTCTTCAAAACCAGTGGTGGTGGGTTCAGTCCTTCACACATCGTATCAGTCTAGCCTCTAGGATAGTCTCCCTATTTTGAGATGAATCCTGTCACTGCCTTAATTCTCTTTAGCCTTGTAAGGTTGCATAGTCAGCTTCCAGGGAGTACTATGTAGAGACATCTTAGGGGCCTGTCTTCTGCCTTCCACACTTACCATCCGCATTCATGAAACAAAATAAAACTTAGCCTCAGTGGTGTTGAGGTCCCGATCTTGACATTCTTACTAGCACAGTTTGTGCAGAGTCTTCCACTGGCCTCTAGGTTGTTTAATCTCTGAAGCCAGGGTTGTTTCAGTTGTCTGCTGATAGTATTAGTTATTATAGTAACAATTATGTAGTATTACATTATAGTTATCACTTGTTGTTTTATCCTGAAAAAGGATATAGAGCATGCCAGCACTTTCTAATAGTTTGAGGATTATCAGAGAATCTGTAGGATTAGGTTAATCGTCTCTCTTCAGAATAAGAAAATTAAGTCATCGAAGCCTTGTATTTTTCTAACTATTTGAAGAAATAAATTAATGCAACTCCTTCGAACTTTTGTGAGGTTTTGGTTTTAATTTAGTTTTTTCCTTTGGAGGAATATAAAACCAAATTTTTATTCTCATTTTTTAGTCCTTTCAACTGCATAGGAAAAAGTATGTTGAAACTGCTGATAACACATTGCTGAAACATCTTTAAATTACCTCAGTTTCAAAGAAACTGTGGATTTAATTCAGTCTGATCAAGACTGAAAGGATGCCTTTATCCAGCAGATATCATAATAATAATGAAATTAATAGAATGAGAAAAGAACATTGCTTGGTAAAAATCTATATAATATAACTCAGCAGAAAATTCCTTTAATATGGTATGTTTGTTTCCTATCTCTACTCTGCTGTTTTGAGGATAAAAGCTTCATCATGTTCTTTTCTATATCCCTAACCCAGGATTGTTCTAAATCAGCATTTCCAATAGAATTATATTGCAAAAACTGTACAGTATATAATTCTAAATTTTCTAATAGCAATATTTCAAAAGTGTGAAGAAATAGGTAAAAAGAATTTTAATAATATATGTCCTATAACCCCAAATGTTATTAATTCAACATATATGTAGGGTTACAAGAGTGTCTTTTCTGTTCATCTTTTTTAAAATTGAAGAGCATTTCAATTGGCTCCAATAGATTTCAACCATAGTAGGAGTTGTAACATATGTGATCTTTGTGGGTGAATTAGATTTTGTTTTTTTCTACACAAACAGGCTCTTGACATCTTTGGAATAATTTTCTATTTTGTATAAAGTAATTTGTATAGAATTTGCTGACAATAATCCTTGTTCTCCACAGTTTTATTACAACAAAGTACTTTAAAGGTTAACACTGAAAACCAAAAGTGTGTGTATGTGTGCTACTTTTAGTACGTATCGAGGGTTTCCTCTAATAAAGTCCCTTTGTTTCTAAAATCCAGTGTAACTATGAGGCATTTAAGCTTATAGTTTCGGAATACATTTCCAGCAAATGAAACTGATCACTCTACGAGCTTTATATCTAGGGATGTTTTTCCCAGTTGATAGGTTTCCCGGCCATGTTTTTCTAAACTAGAACTGCTTCATCTTTATGGAAAAGCATTTTTCTTTTTCTTTTTTTTTTTTAACAAAAATACAAGAGAACAGATCCATTTTTATTTATTTACTTTGTAGTGGTTTGAATCCTGAGGGGTACAGCACCACACAGATTATGTGTCTAATGGCCCCCTCAGGAATGTTGCTTCGGAATTTGGCATGAACGATGCCACTGTCTTCCTGAGCGTGACTTAGCTTTCGGCGGATTACTCTGATTTTGTTAGTTTTGCAGCCAGGAGTCACTGTGGTATTCTCTGCTTTGTACACATAAACACATCTCTTGCCCGAATAGAATTCAGTTTCATCATGAGCATAAACACCTCGATTTTAACAAGTGCTGTGTGCTCCCTTTGGTTCTGGAGACCTCACTTAGAGCCGGCAAAAATGGCACCCGGACATAGTTGACTTTTAGACGTCCTGTTCCCAACAGGCCTCCACAGGCCCCAGTTGGCAAAAAGGGAAGCATTTTTCTGTCAGTAGGTTAATAGTGAACTTCAGTGTTGAACTTGTAAAAATATATTCAGTGGTTCATTGTCCTTGGTCCTTTGTTCTTCCTTCTTGCTGCTGTCAGGCATGACAGTTCTCACAATTTAGTTCTTGTCTTGCAGAATTATTCCTTTTATCCAGGAAATCATCCCATACCTATCATCTTAACATCTCCAATTACCCATACTTTTATTCTGTCATAAATATGTGTAACTTCTTGTCATCTTTCAACCTATTCACTGTTTTTGCATTAATACGATATGGTGAGGTTAAATTCAGAAAACCTTTCAAAACTGAAATACCAAATGTGCTTTGCCTAATGAAGAACT
Organism: Sylvilagus floridanus; assembly: GCA_949820135.1. Classification (NCBI taxonomy): domain Eukaryota; kingdom Metazoa; phylum Chordata; class Mammalia; order Lagomorpha; family Leporidae; genus Sylvilagus; species Sylvilagus floridanus. The sequence continues at coordinate 24,532,029 of OX463246.1, read as the reverse complement.
AAGTGGCCATACAAGCCCACTTATGCCATCTGTTGGTAGAGAGCATAGCTTTTATGTGATTAACTATTAAAGATTGTAAATAGTTCCTAAATTTACAAACTTCTGGGTTGCAATAGACTAAATTAACTTTTTTTTTTTTTAAGATTTATTTATTTACTTGAAATTCAGAGTTACACAGAGAGAGAAGAGGCAGAAAGAGAGAAAGAGAGAGAGAGGTCTTCCATCTGATGGTTCACTCCCCAGTTGGCTGCAACAGCCAGAACTGCGCCATTACAAAGCCAGGAGCCCAGAGCTTATTCTGGGTCTCCCACGTGGGTGCAGAGGCCCAAGGGTTTGGGCCATCTTCTACTGCTTTCCCAGGCTATAGCAGAGAGCTGGATCAGAAGTGAAGCAGCCAGGTCTCGAACCAGCACCCATATGGGATGCCAGCGCTTCAGGCCAGGGCATTCACCCATTGCACCACAACCCTGGCCCTTCAGTGAGCTTTTTAAATATAATTACATGGATGGGTTGAATAGATTGTTTTTGGAGATAGAATAGCAAATTTACCTGCTCTGAGAAACTTTCATTGATTACTAATTTAAATGGGCAACGGATCTTCCTTTCATTGGAAGTTAAAATTTTAAGACTCTTTGGGGCTGGAACTGTGGTGTGGCAGGTAAAGCCACCGGGTGCAGTGCCAACACCCTTGTAGGCTCTGGTTCAAGTACTGGCTGTTCCACTTTCTATCCAGCTCTCTGCTATACCCTGGAAAAGCAGTGGAAGATGATCCAAGTGCTTGGGCCTCTGTACCTGCGTGAGAGACGCAGAAGCAGCTCCTGGCTTCTGGCTTCAGATCGGTGCAGTTCAGGCTGTTGCAGCCATTTGGGGAGTGAATCAGCAGATGGAAGACCTCTCTCCCTTTCTGCCACTCTGTAACTCTGCCTTTCAAATAATAAATAAATCTTTTAAAAATTTTAAAAACTCTAAGCTATTAAAATCTTCAAGAGAATCTGTTCATGTTTGGGCAGAAAATCTGGAAAGAAACCAGATCAGGAAATTAATGAGCTGTGGTGGAAGACTTCCTTGTTGAAATGAATTAAAGTGTCAGGGAGGAATCCCTTTATGCTGCTTTCGTATCAGTTTGACATTCATTTTAAGTATTTTTTCTTGCTGTTATGATATATTTGCTCAAAATAGAATAAAATGCGGACAAGGAAGATTCCTTGTAAATCTTTCTATCTGGATTAGGCAGGCCTTAAAAGTTCCTATGAACTTTGGTAACAAATTAGGTTTAGGGGCCAGGGCTGTGGCTCACTTGGTTAATCCTCCGTCTGTGGCGCCAGCATCCCATGTGGGCACCAGGTTCTAGTCCCGGTTGCTCCTTTTCCAGTCCAGCTCTCTGCTGTGGCCCTGGAGGGCAGTAGAGGATGGCCCATGGGAGACCCGCACCCGCATGGGAGACCAAGAAGAAGCACCTGGCTCCTGGCTTTGGATTGACGCAGCTCTGGCCATAGTGGCCATTTAGGGAGTGAACAAATGGAAGGAAGATCTTTCTATCTCTGTCTCTCTCACTGTCTATAACTCTACCTGTCCAAAAAAAAAAAAAAAAAATTCCTATGAACTTTGGTAACAAATTAGGTTTAAGTAACTAAGCTTTTTAAGTTAATCATTGCAGCCTACTTCCTTATACTTTCCTTTTTTAAATTTTATTTATTTATTTATTTTTATTTATTTATTTTTGACAGGCAGAGTGGACAGTGAGAGAGAGAGAGAGAGAGAGAGAGAGAGAGAGAAAGGTCTTCCTTTTGCCATTGGTTCATCCTCCAATGACCACCGTGGCCGGCGCGCTGCAGCTGGCACACCGCACTGATCCAAAGGCAGGAGCCAGGTGCTTCTCCTGGTCTCCCATGGGGTGCAGGGCCCAAGCACTTGGGCCATCCTGTACTGCACTCCCTGGCCACAGCAGAGCTGGCCTGGAAGAGGAGCAACTGGGACAGAATCCGGTGCCCCGACCGGGACTAGAACCCAGTGTGCTGGCGCCACAAGGCAGAGGATTAGCCTATTGAGCCGTGGCGCTGGCCCCTTATACTTTCCTAACACATACACCTGATTCTAGTGACCTCTGTCTTCATTTACTGTACAATTTCATATTGTAGGAATTTAAACTAATTTTTAGTATGGATTTTATAAAAATTGAAACATTATCTAAAATTAATCATCTAAAGGCAAGGATTTAACAATTCTGTTTGTTAAAATACTTTGATTTCTGTATTAATGCATCCTGAAATGCTATGTAGAGATGTATTGAGGATATCATCATTATCAAAAGCAAAGTTTTATAATTTTTTTCTAATCCAAACCATAATTCCTACTTCTATTCCTGTCCCATATACTTCCCCCTTATATACCAAAGATGCATCAAGGGAATAGGAAATTTTGGCAGTTTTAAAATCCTTTATCTTTTCTGAAATTTTCTCTTTTTTAAAAAAAGTATTTATTTATTATTTGAAAGGCAGAGTTACAGAATGGAATAGCAAGAGACAGAGAGAAAGAGACAGAGATCTTCCCTCTGCTAGTTCACTTCCTAAATGGCAGCAACGGCTGGGCTGAGCCAGGCTGGAGCCAGGAGCTTCATCTGGAAGCTGCACACAGGTGGCAGTGGCCCCGACACTTTGACCACCTTCCACCTTCCACTGTGCATTCCCAGGCACATTAACAGGGAGCTGGATCAAAAGTGAAGAAGCCAGGACTCCAACTGGTACCCATATGGGATACTGGTATTGTAGGTGGCAGCTTAATCCATTGTGCTACAATGCTAGCCCCATTGCATTCTTTTCTATATGAACTGTCAAATGTGAATCTTATTTTATTCATTCTTTAACTTGTGTAAATTATTTAGTACATAGGAGAACTGCCCAGAAGTTAATCTTCATAGTTAATTTTTATTATGTGGAATTTTGTTCTTCATATAACATTATGTAATTTTAAAATGTTTAATTATAGTTCACAAAGGCCAACTTACGATATCTTTTCTTTTAGACAGTCTTTATCTCTTGCAAGGTTCAATAGTGGCAGATCATGACTACATTGGATTGCCTGACCTTCCAGTTGGAGCATACCAAGCAAATATTCTTGTAGAAGATGCAACTATTGGTGTAGTTGATAATGAATTACTGACATCAAGCAAGGATCGTGAACTCTTAGAATATAGAAGTGTCAAAATCTCTCCATTGTTGGAAGATCATGGTACTCTTGAAAAACAGACTTTCAGTCTATTGGACTCTTCAAACCAAGTCCTTGAGTATTTAAGTTAATAAATACTAACATTTATTTAAAATGTTTGTTTAGAATGTATAAATCCCTTAAATCTTGATATTTTATGCAATAAAAAATATTGTATAGGATAAATGTTTTGACACTTTTTTAATGACTAAATCCTGAAGGTATATTTTCTATTTATTTATGTAAATTTGTGCCACATTTGACTATCAGTATACATATAATGAATAAAGACAAAGGAAGAATACAATACATAGAAATGAGTTTTTCTTCTAAAAAGAGAACAGGTAAAGCACCTTTACTTCTAAGGAAATAAATCCCAGCTCAAAACTCAACTTTTCTGGTATTGGTATATAACTATTTTCAGGTTTTTTTTTCTGGAAAATCTTATTCTTTTAAAAAATAAATTTGAGCTACCTAGAATGTAATTGAATAAGTACTGAATCGACTATAACAATGAATGAGATGAATTTTCTAAGTCACTGGAACTTCATATTATAAAAAATGTCTTAGATTGTTTACTGAGTTTTTACAAGATTTTGGTAATTTCAAAGTATCTAATTTGTTATATAGGTTCAAGATCAGAGTCTGAAACTATTTTTTTTGAATCTATTCATTTCTATATTAAAGCATCCATTAAAATATTTTTCTACAATCTTAAAAAATATAAATAATAATGATAAATATCAAAGATTTTAAACTATGATTTCTATATCACTCATTTTATTCAACCAACTTTTAGTATAAAGCAGTATGGAAAATTACCTTTCTCACATGGCACTTACTATCTGGTTAGAAATACAGAACATTATAAGCTGTGTACAACACAAACTACAAGTTAGTAAATCCTAAATTCCAGGAAAAAAGTATAGAGAATGTACAATAGGGAGGCAAAACAGAGCAGTCAATTCTGAACCTGAAACGTAGGTTATCCTCATCTGTGAGGGCTCAGATGAGTTTGTCCTCGAGAAATGCAGAGGATTTGGAGAGAAAGAACCAGAGAATAAGGGGAGAAGATGCGCAGTGACAGCAGGTATTAGAGTGATGCCCAGAAGGCGAGGCTTTTTATTTTCTACCCTCCTCGGGGTAAACTGAAGTAACAAAGGTGGGTGGATGAAGCTGAAAAGGTAAGAAGGAAACCCTGTGGTGAGCTTTGAATACTGGTAAGGGGTGACAGATGTCTCCCAAAAATTTGTATGTTGAAGTCCTAATTTTTTGGTATCTCAGAATTTGGCCCTCGTTGGAAACAGTGTTTTCATATTGGAATAGGATGAGCTCTAATCTAGTATGACCGATGTTATAAACAGTGGGAAATTTGGGCAAAGACTCAGGAGAATGCCATGTGAAAATGAAGCCAGCGACTGAGTTGATACTTCTAAAAACCCAGAAATGCCAAAGGTTACCAGACCAGAAACTGAGACAGCCCACAGATGGAATCAACCTTGTCCATACCTTCATCTTGGACTTCTGCCTCCAGAACCAGGAGACAGTCAAATTCTTTACTGTTTAAGCCCTACAGTTTGTGGTACTCTCTTACAGTAGCCCCGACAAGCTAATACAAATACCTAGCAAAATTATTTATTTTCTGAGAGCAAAAACCTCTGAAAGTCTTTGTATGAAACTGTTATGATCAGAATGATATTTTAGGAAATTTAACCTGGCAGCTAGTAAAGAACAGGTTAGAGGAAGAGAGAAAAAAGATGTGACGATTAGTTGATAGAGTTTTGTAGTAATGGTAAGTAATAATCTAAACTGGGCCTGTAGTATTGGTAATGAATAGAGTTTATCTTAATTAAGATTGTTATAGAGTATTTTATATCCCATTTTATTTATCGACCACAGTGAACAGTAATAGTGTGCTTTTGAAAATGGAGACTACTCATTTAGGAAGAAAGATTAAATTGTTTAATATGGACTGACTGGAAGGACGAAAGAAATTGGAGGAAGGAAACAAATCCAGGTAGGACGTCATCTTACGGACAAAATTCATGGTAGAATTTCAGAAAGAAACCTTAAGAAAACATAATTGTTTCAAACAGTAATACCAGTAAATGCTCCTATCAGTAGAAATGAATTCATGCTGTCATCATATTGTATCTTCTTGGTAAATTTAAGGGGTCATGTCTTTTTAGCTCAGATGAAATGGCATTCTGTGATAGACAAAATCAGCTATTTTCCCTCATTGCGTTTATGTAACAATTTTTTTATATAAAAAGATTTCATGTATTTCATATATGCAATTTTAAGTACATAATGGTACTTCCCACCCTCCCTCCATTTCCATTTCCATAGGGCAGAGTCATTTTAGAATTAAAAAATTCCGAACATTTTAAAAAAAAATTCTGCCTTCCTTAAACAGTTTCTCATCAAACAGACTTTTGTTCTGCATGTTTCCATCATGTTAGGCTAGATTGTTCTGTGTCAAACCACCCCAAACAAAGCTTTATTTCTTGGCCACGCCTTATTTCCCTCTTAGTTCATCAAGGCCTTGGCTCTGTTTTTTTCCTTTACAATTCCAAGTTGTAGAGTGATGGTGTCTCGCCTCTGGAACAGCGCCACTAACCATGGCCTTGGTAAAGAACATGGTGAACTGTGCACTAGATCTTAAAACACTCACTGTGAAGTTACACGTATCCTTCTATTACATTGCTCAAACCCAGTCGTAGACTGCTAATGAGTATGAGGTTTCTTTTTGTGGTGACAACAGTATTCAAAATTAGTGGTGATGACCTCATAATCGTACAATAAAATCTGAATTTTGCAGTTTACATGGGCACTCCCCGCCTGGCCCCTAGTCTGTCCCAGCAGACTGGCACCAGGCTGGACCCTGTGGAGCAGGCCCCAGACCAGCCCACCTGAGGCCTGCACCAGATTGCCCTCCACAACCTCTGGAAAAGCAGAGTGGGGAAGGGCTTTCCCTGCCAAAGCAGAGTGTAAAGTCTGGAACAGGTGGCTGCCTCTTCAAATGCACAGACAGTAACAAATGGAGGTAAGGATCATGAACAGTCTAGGATAACACCAAAGGATCAAAATAACATACCAGGAACTAACCCTAAAGAAATGGAGATCTCAAGTTGCCTGACAATTCAAAATGATTGTCTGAAACAAGATTTGTGTGCTGAAAGAGGATGTGGGCAACTAAACAAAATCACAGAAATGATACATGAACATAATAAAAAGCTTAACAAAGAAAAGCAATAAAGAACCAAATGAATTCTGGAGCAGAAAGCATGACTCAATGAAAAATTTGGTAGAGACCTTCAACAACAGATTCAATCAAGAATAGGACTTGCAGGACACCTTTCAAATGAACCAAAATATAGGGAGTACTGAAGGATCAGAGAAGGAAAAAGGAAGAGAACTTACTTAAGGGAATATCAGAGAGCTGCCCATTTGCAGAGAGAGAAATGAATGTCCAGTTCCTTGAATCCCAAAGAATCTTAGAAGTATTTAAGAAATCCTCATCTAGATATAATGAATTCTCAGAAATCAAAAGAGTTTTGAAACAGCAAGAGAAAAGCAATGTAATATCCCCAATATATCAGCAACTTAAAAAACTCAACAATAAAAAAAACAGCCAAAACAGTTGAGAAAAAGACTTCAATAGACAGTTCTCAGAAGAAGAAATACAGGCCGGTGCCGCGACTCACTAGGCTAATCCTCTGCCTGCAGTGCCGGCACTCTGGGTTCTAGTCCCAGTTGGGGCGCCGAATTCTGTCCCGGTTGCTCCTCTTCCAGTCCAGCTCTCTGCTGTGGCCTGGGAAGGCAGTGGAAGATGACCCAAGTGCTTGGGCCCTGCATCTGCATGGGAGACCAGGAGAAGTACCTGGCTCCTGGCTTTGGTTCGGTGCAGCACGTGGGCTGTAGTGGCCATTTGGGGAGTGAACCAACAGAAGGAAGACCTTTCTCTCTGTCTCTCTAACTCTGCCTGTCAAAAAAAAATAAAAAAGAAATACAAATGGCCAACAAATAAATGAAAATATGCTCAACATTGCCACCTCACCCCTGTCAGAATGGCTAAAATCCAAAACACAGTAACAAATGCTGGCGAGGATGTGGAGAAAGGGAACACTTACATACTGTTGGTGGGAATGTAAATTAGTGTGGCCACCGTGGAAAACTGGAAATTTCTTAAAAGACTAGAAATACACTTGTCACATGATCCAGCAATCTCACTGTTGGTATATACCCAAAAGACTTGAACACAGTATATCCAAGAGATACTGAGATACTTGCACCGCCATATTTATAGCAGCACTGTTCACAATAGCCAAAATTTGGAATCCATCAAGGTATCTGTCATCAGATGAATGGCTAAAGAAAGTGTGGTATATAAGTACAATGGCATATTATTCAGCTCTGTAAAAGAATGAGATTCCACCAATTGCAGCAAAGTGGGCGCAACTGCAGGATATCATATTGAGTAAGCCAGATCCAGAAAGACACATACTGCATCTTCTTTCTTGTGTGGGAGCTGAAATTTAAAAAAAAAAAAAAAGTCTTTGTTTTTCAGTATTGCTGCAAATATAGTTTTGTGAAACTTTGTTTTATATCCTTGTCAAACCAATGGTGAAGAATGTTATACTACTGTAGTTTTGATGATTTGTGGTAATTTAAAATTTATGTATATGGATGGAATGGCCATTTTTTCCATTCGGTTGTTCATAGCTGTTGTCTATAGTCCCATTAAACTAAGGTCTTTTTGCTTTTTGCTTGTTAAACTTTTTATTTGATGAAGTATTAGGGCTTTTTACTGTAAATTTAAAATATCTCAAAAACTAAAAGCTCAAAGGAAGACGTGTAGGAGAGGGAGGGAGGAAGAGAATACCATTATATGCTTAGAATTATACCTACAAATCACATTTAAATGTGTAAAAACAAATTAAAATTATAAAAATTGAGTAAAAAAATATATACACTACAAAACTAAAGAAATCAGGATGGTACATAAAAATAGACACGTAGACCAATCGAACAGAGAGCCTAGAAATAAATATAAATATATATATATAAAATGAGAAAACACAATGGGGAGAGTACATTCTTTTCAATAAATAGTACTGGAAAAACTATATTCACATGCAAAAGAATGAAATTGGATCCTTATACGATATTTTAAAAATTCAACTCAAAATGGATTAAAGGTAAGACCTGAAACAATAGAAGTGCTAGAAGAAAACCTAAGGGGAAAACTTGACTTTAATAAGGGCAATGATTTTTGTGTATGACCTCAAAAGTATGGGCAACAAAAGCAAAAATAGGTGAATGAGATTGCATCAAACTAAAAAGCTGCACAGCAATGCAAACAAGAGTGAAGAGACAGCTATGAGGTGGAGAAGATATTTACAAGCCATACATACCTCTGATGAGGTCTTAGTGTCCAAAATATGTATGAAACTCAATAGAAAAAAACCTGCTTTTAAAATAGGCAAAGTTCCTGAGCAAGCATTTCTTCAAGGAGAGACTTGAGGCACCGGTTCTGTCCCAGTTGCTCCTCTTCCAGTTAGTTAGCTTGATTGTAGTTATTTCACCATGTCTGTATGTATCAAAACCGCATTGTAAACGGTTAAGTATTTGTAATTTTTGTCAACTATATCTCAAAGCTGAGGTAATAAATAAACTTGGGGAAACAAGTAATGAAATCAAGTAATTCTGGATTCAGCTGCATTTTTTTTTTAATCAGAAACAGCAGCTTAAAACAACTTCAAGGTTATCTCAATAACCTAATAGCACTATATCCAGATGATAATCGATGCCTATTCATGTAGCTCTTGAATATATTTCTCACATTATTTTAAAAATTGAGTTTTATGGTTTTGCTATAATAGAATTTATTTACAGGTTGGGGGGAAAAAAAACTAGCGATGCTTAATACCAAAATGAGATAAGTACAGTCCTACCATAATCCTAGAAGCAGAACCAGAATATTAGTAGATGACTGTTAACATCTGTCACACTCACTTTTTTGTAAAGTCTATTATAGATGCTTTATGCTCAAAAGTTATTTTTACTCCCTGATAAATAGCCAATATAAGCTATTCAGATAAAATGCTGATTTTATTACTGAAATGTCAAAATCCTAATGCCCAGATTCCAAATGCAGATTTTTAAGTAAACAAGTATGCACTGAAAATACCCACAGATTTTACACAACACAGTCTTGTCTCTCGTATGTGCAGGGTCCTGTCAAGAGTGAAAATGAAGATCCACACTGCATGCATCTAAATATTCAGAGAGTCACTGTCAGAAAACACACCTTCTTAAGGTTCCCGGAAATCTGAGACACCTTAGAGCCCTGTACTGTGGAGTAGAAACTCAGGGACAGCTATTTGAGGGCCCTCTCTCCCATCTGTTGTCTCCAAAGGACAGCTGACCCTGACTCCTGCAGAGGCACACCATGACCAGCCCCGGCCTTTGGAATCACCTCTAGCCTTTCATCTACCGTTGGAAAGTGTTCTCCAAGAGAAGCAAGTACAGCCTGGAACCTGAGAGTGCACCCTGCAGGACACAGCCTAGTCTTCAACAGTTAAGATTGAGGTCCCTCTTGCCTGATTTTAAGGGAGGTTTTTTTTAAGTATCTAATGAGACTTTAAAAAGATGCTTATTTTATTTGAGAGGCAGAGGGCAAGAGAGATCACTCATCTGCTGAGTTTACTCCTTAAAAGCCTGCAACAGCCAGTGTTGAGCTAGGCTAAAGCCAGGAGCCAGGAACTCAACTTGGATCACCAACATGGGTGGCAGAGAGCCAGCTACTTGAACCATCACTGCTGCCCCCTCAAGGTGTACATTCACTGGAATCCAGAGCAGAACCAGGACTTGCATCCAGGCACACGCATGTGGTAGGTAAGTGTCCTAAATGCCCACTTCTCTATAAAACTGATCAGAACAAATTCAGAAACATTTTTATGAGATTTTTGTATGCCACCTTGTGGTATTTTTATGAATATTTGAAAACATGATACAGAAAGCAAAGGAGATACCACAAAGGAAACATCCTATTTTGAGAGCAATTTCCTTGTTTGAAGTTGATTTTAAATGCTATTATTAACCCTGCACATGTAAAATGTTCTTATATATCATTGAAATGAGTAATTAACATTTTTAACTGTCGGATTCATTTATACACTCATCAATGGTAAATAGTTAGGGTACTATATTCCAGGTACTCTTTTATCACTGAGATTGTTAGTTACTAACAAAAATCTCTGCCTTCTTGGAACTTAAATACAGAAAGAGAGTGGTCACTCTTGGTGACCAATAGTTCATGTGGGGCCGGTGCTGTGGTACAGTGGGTTAACGCCCTGGCCTGAAGCGCCGGCATCCCATATGGGTGCCAATTCGAGACCTGGGTGCTCCACTTCCAATCTAGCTCTCTGCTATGGCCTGGGAATGCAGTGGAGGATAGCCCAAGTCCTCTGCACCCGCGTGGGAGACCCGGAGGAAGCTCCTGGCTTCAAATCGGCGCAGCTCTGGCCATTGCAGCCAACTGGGGAGATGGAAGACCTTTCTCTCTCTCTCTCTCCCTCTCTCTCTCTCTCTCACTTCACTTCCTCCATTGCTACCATACTGTCATCATCCCTCACCTGAATTATTCACAACAACTCCTAAGGAGTCCCCCTTTGCCCTTCCTCAACCCATTCGCATCTCAGCAGCTACAGTGAGTCTATGAAAATATAAATCAGACCAAATATCTCCAGTTCTTTTTGTTTTTACTCAGATTTAAAATAGAGCCTATACAGTGGCCAAAGGCTGAAAAAATTTACCCTACTCCTTTACTTTTAAGATTTATTTTACTTGACAAGCAGAGTTCCAGAGAGAGACAAAGAGACGGAGAACATGTTTAACTTTTTGAGGAACAGCCAAACCATTTTTCATTAATGAGCACCCATTTTAGACTCCTATCAGCAATTTACGAGGGTTCAAGTTTTTCTGTGTCTTGGCCAATACATGCAATACCCACCCCACCCCCCCTTTTTGATAGGTTATATAGCCATTCTAATAGATGTGAAGTGGTATCTCATGATTTTGATTTGCATTTACCTGTTAACTAATGATGTTGCATATCTTTTCATGTGCTTATTGGCTATTTCTGTATCCTCCTTGGAAAAATATCTAATGAAGTTTTTGTTCATTTTAGAATTGACTTGTGTATCTTTGTGTTGACTAACAAGCAATATTTGTATGTTCTAGACATTTTGCATCTGTCACATTATATATTTTAAAATGGTACCCCTCAAGTATCTACCTAAAGTAAAACCAGGAATTATTAAACATATTATGAACAATATGGATTAATAGAACAATGACTCTTAAATCCTATGCTTAAAGCTTAAGGAGATTTGCCACTGATGTGCTTAAAGCTATGAACACATCACCTAAAGCATCTTTATGATTATTTATCACCATGTTTATTCATCACGTAAAGCTGGAAAATGAGTATCTTCAACCTACTTGTCAGGATGGAATTCTAAGTGGAAGGAGCTAATACAGAATACTCCCCAGAAACCCAGGGGATATAAATCAAGTGATAAGTAAACAGTAAGGGAGAAAGGAAACGACTCCAGTTAGTATTTTTCTCTTCTCCACTCTCACAAAAGTGGTGCAAGGAAAGAAGTGAATTCCCACTCCCTTCCCTATAGCCAGGAGCTTCTTCTCTCACAATGAACAGAAGATCAGTTCAGTGGGGATGAGGGAGAGGAGCGGGAGGTATTATCGGCTCTCTGGTCTCCTCCAGCTACATACCAGGGCCACAAGGCCCTTTGAAGTTTGGACAATGAGATGGTCAGATAGAGGCGGTCCCAGGCCCAGTGCTCCTTAACTTATAAACAAGTTGTAGGTGAAGAAAAACAAAAGAAAGTGATGAATGGGGGTTTGGGAGTAAGGGAAGATGTTGAGGAGGACATAGATGGGTTAGAGAAAGAAGAACCATTTGCAATAGACCTCAAGCTCAGGGTAAACTATCAACATACATGCTTTTTAATTTGATGTCATTTCGTTGGTCTTTTCCTGTTTAATATCAGTTGTGGCCGGCACCGCGGCTCAATAGGCTAATCCTCTGCCTACGGCGCCGGCATTCTAGGTTCTGGTCCCAGTCGGGGCACCGGATTCTGTCCCGGTCGCTCCTCTTCTAGGCCAGCTCTCTGCTGTGGCCTGGGAGTGCAGTGGAGGATGGCCCAAGTGCTTGGGCCCAACACCCGCATGGGAGACCAGGAGAAGCACCTGGCTCCTGCCATGGATCAGCGCGGTGCAACGGCCATTGGAGGGTGAACCAGCAGTAAAGGAAGACCTTTCTCTCTGTCTCTCTCTCTCTCTCACTGCCCACTCTGCCTGTCAAAAAAAAAAAAAAAATATATATATATATCAATTGTAACATTGTTTCTCCCTCAAGAATAAATGTATTTGTAGAGAGCAAAAATGTGAAACTAGTTTTTTACAATGCTTATTTTATCTTATAATTATTAGAATGTGTAGAAACTCCAAAACATTAAGTGACTCAACTATTTTTAGACTTCTAAATAAAATACCTTTATAGCTTTTTGCAGTCAAAAAAAAAGTAAGCAGAATGGAATACTTATGCTTTTCACAGCTTAAGGTAGAAATCATATAAGGTGTCAGTGTAAAAGACTACCAGTAAAATTTTAAGGCTGGATGCAAGTGAAGAATTGTATTCATAAGAACTATTTTTTAGTAGTTTTTAAAAAATTTATTTATTTATTTGAAAGTCAGAGTTTCACACAGAGAGCGGAGAGGCAGAGAGAGAGAGAGAGAGAGAGAGAGAGAGAGAGAGAGAGAAATGGTTAGTATCTCATATGCTGAAGGTAGAACGGAATTTGTTGACGTAAAGGGTATAAGGGTTTGGAGGAATCCTATGACTCCAACCATTTTGGCCTTGACTAACTTGAAGGATAAAATCGTGGATAACTGAGAAGAGCAAGTTTGGGGGAAGAAAAAAAGCTTGGTTTTGTACGTGTTGAGTTTGAGATGTTCATTACACACCCAGGTAGATGTGCTGAGTAGACGTTTGGATGTAAGAGTCGGGGACAGGAATTCACTTATTTGTACACAGTTCAGAACTCTTCAAGGTAAGCGTCAGCGAAAATATGTCTCCTTGGGGAGGCCAAGACCATCTCTTAGCTGCAAAGATCTTCATTTGCTGTTGACCTGCCGCGTCTCTGGTTAGTCATGGCTGAGGCAACAATCCAAAGCTTTGATGATTGATTATACCTACTCAGAGGCATTATTTACATTACTTGGCAGAGCAAACAGATGCTCAGTAGGTTTCCTAGCTTTATGAATGATGGCAGCGGAGCATTCTGCCCATATTCATTTTGATGGATATAGCCATGGCTGACACCACATTTAAGGAACTACAAATAAAGCAGGCAATTGCTCCAGAATCTCATTCTCATCTGGCAGTGGAAACTGAACAAGAGCATTAGTCTCTGCAGTAACTTATTTTTGCAAACCACATATTACTTTGTCTTTGCTAAGGACATTCCAAACCAGGGAGATTTATATAGAATTTCTGAATTTGTTCCAGTATCACTTGGCTGTTTTCATCTCGATTTGCAATTTGAGAACTCGCAAGAACAGTCTGCTCCCTGCCCCAGAATGAGAATAAACATTTCTTTGGGATATCTTCTGTCCCACCTCATGAACTTGAGATTATCAGCCTTTAATTTACAATTACATCTTCCTTTGATTGCTTGCCAGTGAATAATAGAGCTTAAAAATCTCAAGATTGGGCAGACTTCTTACTAAGATACCTGATTGTCAAGCTCTTTGATACAAGGCTTTCCTGCTGCAGGGTGGCATTTCTGTTTACTCAGAGCTGAGGAGCTGCGGGGCTCCAGTGGTAGATCTGGGTGTCAGCCAAACACAGGGAGTATTCAGGCTTTGGAGACGGCAGGTGATTTCCTCGGCTTGAAGATTGCACAATTTTATTTTCTTAAAGCTCTTTATTGAGATATAAGTTACACTCTTAAGATTCACTTACTTAAAGTAAAAAGTACATTTTCTGTCTCTAAGATTAGCCATTTACTTATTAAACAATACATGGGGCTTTTTTGTGGCTGGCTTCTCTTAGCACAACATTCTCAAGGTTTCAGAATGCTGAAGTATGTATTGGTTTTTCATTCCTCTTGTTGCTTAACAGTATTGCAGTATATAGATATACCTCATTTATTTATCTGCTCATCAGTTGATAGATATTTGTTTGCTCTCAAATTTTGGTAATTATGAATAATGTTGCTATAAACACTCATGCATAAGTGGCTAGATATTTTCATTTCAGCATGTACTTGGGAGAGAAATTTTTGGATCAAATGAGGAATCTATCTTTGACATTTGAAAGAACTGCCAAAGTGGTTTCTAAAATAACTGCATCATTTTGTATTCTACCAGCATTGTATGAGGTTCTAATTTCTACAGATTCTCTCCAAAACTTATTTTTGGTCTTTTCGTTTACAGCCATTCTGCTGAAATAGCATCTCAGTGTGCTTTTGATTTGCGTTCCTCTATTCACTAATCATGTTGAGCTTTTCCTACTCTTGTTGGACATTTGCATATCTTCTTCAGACAAATATTTCTTCAGATCCTTTGCCTACTTCTAAAACAGTTTCCGTTTTTAAATATCTGTCCTGCAAGTCAGAAGATCTTGGAGTACTTCTCAATGTTTGATTTCAACTCTCACCTCTGTGGATAATTCCTAAATCTTGGTTTATCATCAACTCACTTTACATTGTTTCATAGATTTATTATTTTTTTTAAAAGACTTGTTTATTTATCTAGTTTTATTTATTTAGTTGAAACACTGAGAAGTGACAGAGAGGGAAGAAGAGAGAAAAAGAGAGGGAAAAACAGCAAGAAAGGGAGAGAGAAATCTCTTCAATCTACGGGTTCACTCCCCAAATGCCTGCAACAGCTGGGGCTGGGCCAGGCTGAACTCAGGAGCCAGTAACTCCATCTTCGTCTCCCGCGTGGGTGGCAGGAACCCAAGTACTTGGGACATCATCTGATGCCTCCCAGGTGCTTTAGTATACTGGAAGCTGGACTAGAACTGGAGTAGCCAGAACTGGAACCAGGAGCTCTGATAGGAGATGGTAGGTTAACCTGTTGTTCCCCAAGTCCTGTAGATCTAATTGGTCTACTTGCTACTTACACTAAATTTCTTCACAGAACTGGGAATTCAAACTATGCTTGTGTTTGTCTTTATCACCTAACTTGTCAATGGCTTGGAATTTCCTTATGCATTCCCCAATTCCAGATGGCCTCCAGTGAAATCTCTCAGACTGTTCTTTCTAGTCAGTCCCCAACTGGCACCCCCCAATTCCACTTTACTTCAAAAATGGATCTAATAGCCATCCCATATCCCTTCCAATTCAGTCTTTTTAACACTGCCACATCCATTTCCTTGATCAATATTTTTATTGTATCACTACCCATAGTAAACAAGTAAAAATAACATTTCTTACCAGATAAACAATCGAAAACCAAAACATATTTTTTCAAAATCCACACAACTCTGAGCCTGTCAAGTAGAGTTTCACTATTTTCTAACACATTCTGTTCTCTATCGAGGGGCTGTTCTGTATGTTCACTGTGCTCATGTTCATTCATGTCCCTTGCTTTTATGCATTTTACCACCGTCTTCTGAAATTTCTTCTGTATCTTTTTTACCATTTACTTCCTATCTTGTTTTCAAAGGCTCAGCTCAGATCCTATCTACTTCAGTGACTCTTACCTGACAACTACAGCTTTCATAGCTTTTATTGTCGCAGCAAATTAGAGCAATTACTCTCTGCAGTCCATAACATGCTATTTAGTATGGCCCTTTAATTGTTTCTTATTTGTTAGACTGTTTATAAAAAAATAAGGCTGTAATTTTTTAAGGACAAGAGCCAGGTTCTACTTATAATTCTGTCTGGTAAATTACATAGAGGTCAGCATAGGATAGGCAGTCAATGAATGTTTGTTGGCCAGCTGATTGGTTTAGTTACTTAAACAAGAGACAATCCAACATGGGTCAATATAAATTTAGTCAGGAATCTAATTAGACTCAGAACAATCCAGTAATAGATCATCATTTGCTTTCTTTCGCTGTCACTAGGTTTTTAAAATGTTCCTCTGATTTCAATAGCCAAACCCAGCACATTTTAAGCATTTACTCTTCAGTGTGTTCACAGTAACTAGGACAGTGAGGAGAACACGGATTCTGTCAGTGTCTACGTGACACCTCATGTTCCAGGTACTAGAAAATTCTTGAAGGCCTGGTATAACGTGGACATAACAACTGGATGAGTAGCAGCATTTTGAATTATTCTTTTTGAAGGCAAAGCAATCATTCATTGAGTGGCACCTGTTTTGAACGAGTGCAGAAATCCACACAATTTTTTTTTTTTTTACTAAGCTTTACCACCAGATGTCAGCAATTCACTGCTCAGGAAAGAACTACCTGAAGAAATCTTTATGAAGACTCTATGTGGACATCTCCTGCACCTCTCCCTCCCTTGCTCTCTTTTATTTCCTCGCTACAACTTTCACTTCTCTATTCATCAATCATCAATCAATTTATCAGTTTCTTTCTTTATATTCCACATATCTATTTTGTTCTACTTAAGTAACAAAAAGGATAAACTAGGTATTTTGAGAAAAACATGATAAAGTGTTATAGTATTTACCTATACAGATATGAAAATGATGCAGATTCATTTTAAAGACTTTGACATAGAGTTCAGGTTCTTTTTGGCCCAGTACCTGTGGGACTAAAGCAATAGTTTGCAGCCTTTTTTCAGAACATTCTTTGAACTGTCACCCAGAAATCTTTGTTTTTTTTAATTAAACTCTTACTGTTATTCTGTAATTACATTCTTTCTGGGAGACTAAATAGTGGTATATAAATCTAAATAACTACTGAGTAATTTTATAAAGGGAATTTTAATTTTTTTTTATCTTGTGCCTCTTGAACAGTAGCACATACCTTCCATGGTCCCTCACTCACCTTCATCAGTAAACCTGATACGATGAAGCTGTTTTTTTTCCCTGTTAGCTTGTGAGCTATTTGAAGTCAGAGAGCTTAGTAACTATCTATGGATAACAGAATTTTTTTCGCTAAACATGGACTACTGACAGTGAGTTGTTACTTATTCGACAATCCTCTTCTTTCTAACTACCTGGATTTTGTTTGTTTATCACTTCTCCTGTGGCACTCAATTTGATCCCAGCCAAGCTTCTTGTACGGCCCAGTGTCCTAAATCCTACACTGTTTGCTCTGGATTAGCACAGAAAGACCATGTGATGCATTCAAGGGAAATTGTCTTAGAGGCCCCAAAAGAAGTTTCTGCATTCCTGAAAAAGAGATGCAGAGACTGGTAGACAAGACTTTGTAAATCCTTGTCATTTCTTGTGTTTTTGAATCCTTTGGCGGTGTGTGTTGATATGGATTATGAGGGGAATAGGAGAGTCTTCAAATTTTCAGAAAATATCGGCAGGACATATTTGCAAATTATGAATCATCTGATCAAGGACTTTTGCCCAATATTTATAAAGAACAATACCCTGTTTCCTAAGAATTTGAACTTCAGCTTTTACTTTTTTTTTTAAAAGATTTATGTATTTATTGAAAGGCAGAGTTACAGAAAGGCAGAGGCAGAGAGAGAGAGAGACAGAGATAGAGTCTTTCATCTACTGGTTCACTCCCCAAATGGCTGCAGAGGCCAGAGCTGAGCTGATCTGAAGCCAGGAGCCAGGAGCTTCTTCTGTATCTCCCACACGGGTGCAGGGGCCCAAAAACTTGGGCCATCTCCCACCTCTTTTCCAGGCCATAGCAGAGAGAACTTCAGCTTTTATTACAGGCATGATTTCTTTGTCCCATTCAAAAGAGCTTTTTGAAAACTTTTCAAAAACATTTACCAGCAAATTTCAGCATATGGGTGTATATGATAAAATCAAATGTATGAAATACAGTAAATCCAAATTTCTCCTCCTTTTTTTTTTTTTTTTTTTTTTTTTTGCACAGGCAGAGTTAGATAGAGATCGATTGATCTTCCTTCCATTGGTTCACCCCTTCAAATGGCCACTACAGCCAGCGCTGCACCTATCCGAAGCCAGGAGCCAGGTGCTTCCTCCTGGTCTCCCATGCAGGTGCAGGTACCCAAGCACTTGGACCATCCTCCACTGCACTCCCTGGTCACAGCAGAGAGCTGGCCTGGAAGAAGAGCAACCGGGACAGAATCCGACACCCTAACCGGGACTAGAACCTGGGGTGCCAGCACCACAGGCAGAGGATTAGCCAAGTGAGCTGCGGCACCGGCCTCTCCTCCTGTTTGAAACCCTTCTTGTCGCCACAGCCAAGGTTTCCAGCCCGTCCACTCTTGCTCCACTAAGCTATCCGAGCTCTATAGAATCTGGCCCTACCGCAGACCCACTATGACGACAGGCACCTCCCCATAATGTGCCCTCCACACACCCTTACTCAAATACCTCCTTTATGAAGGCTTACAAGTCTGACAGCATTTTCCACGTTCTTCTCTTATGCCTTATAATCATCGATAACATTATTATAGCGACCTTGCTGCACTCCAGACCTTTACAGGTAAGAACTGTGTCTTTTTGATCTTTGTATTTTGCAAATAAATGCAATGTGTGTTGAATGAATGTTCCACCTTTCACTGTATTTAGTTTTCTTTTTATGAGATTAAATGGGTACATGTTATATCACAGATGTGAGAATTGTGGTTGCAGTTTTAAGAAAAGATAGCTTTCTTTCAAATAGAGTCAAACAAGGCCCAGACAGGGTTCTAGAAATCTGAAACTTCTGAAGATTTCTCTGAATTCTATAACTTATGGGAAATGCAATAATATAAAAGAAAATAAGCTCTAAAAATTCAAATTGTCAGGAGCTAAATCAACCTAGAGAAACATTGGGTTAGTACACTGGATTAGTCAGTTCCTGGCTTTGCGCCTTATTTAGAAAAGAAATCTATTACTGTATGAGAGGGGTGCCCAGCCAGGGATTACATTTTGGTCTTTACCAAGAGGGGAAAAAAAGATAAAATGTACACATTTCTAGACTGTAAATTCCTGTAGAGCTGGGATTTTGCCTTTCACCACTGGGTGCTTTGAATTTAGAGCTGTTTGCTTGTTAGATACTCAAAAATGTTTTCCAAATGACAAACAGGTATCAGAAACCACCTATGTGTCATGGAAGAGTGCCGTGCAGTAGGGTAGGGTTGGGCATTTGAGACTTCCCAGGATTCTCTCAGAAAGGCTTACAGAGCCTGGGCAGCCAGTCCGTGTCTGGTAAAGATGAGCTGGCAGGACTCTGGTTTTGAGCTCGTAGTAGGAATCATGAGGAAGGCAGGCAGGTGGTAGTTCTCTGAGGATCAGCCCGGACCCAGAATGCCTGGGTCTGTGTGTGAACTAATGAGCCAGTGCCAACAACTTCAGCCTCTAGATGCCACCGAACAGTTAGGGAGTGTCGACTGGATTGGGGCCACTAGTGGAGGAACAATAGCTTTTTTAGGACTGGTGTATAGAACAGACTTGAACAGTGACATGGGGCAGCTATACTCAACTGGAGTGTGGTCAAACCACTTATTTATTTGGAAGCCACTGTGACAGAGAAACAGAGCACGACAGAACTCTTCCATCCAGTAGTTCACTCCCTAAATGTCTGTAACTGCTAGGGCTTGGCCAGGCTGAAGCCAGGAGCCTGGAACTCCATTTGAGTCTCCCACATGAGTGGCAGGGGCCCAAGTACTTGAGCCATCTTCTGCTTTCGCAGGTGCGTTAGTAGGGAGTTGGATCAGAAGTGGAGGAGCTGGCACTCGAACTCAGATATGGAATGTGGGTGTTGCAAGCAGCAGCTTAACCTACTGTGCCGTAACACAGACCCCAGTCCAACCACTCTTGAGTGTGCTCCCAGCTGCAGCTAGAAACCTGCTAACACTGTGTCCATTGCATAGCTTCCTTTTGGGATTTAGGTTTTGATTTGTTTCATTTCTATAATTTCAGAAGATGTAAAAGAGGGGGAAGACAAACACTGAAAGACTGATAATTGGTATTCTAATAGAGGGACTTGAGCCATGAAGTCAGAAAATAAGACACTTGGTCATATTTGTACCATGAGTTGGAGCAGCATGTCATATTGCCTAGAAGTGAGGAGATTATTTTATGTCTTTGAGCAGATGCAGCCAGTTTCTCTTAGGAGGTGACAATAAGACTCATTTACAAGAATACTATAACAGCTGATAAATGAAAATGGCATGATAAAATTAGAAAATCATTAAGAATTCCCTCAGAATACTGGATTCAGAAAAGGATTATCAATGGATGCTAAAGCTATTGAGTAAGAGGCTGTTGGGGGAACAGGGTGCTCATATGATTTTTTTTTTAAAAGATTTATTTATTTACTTGAGGTAAAGTTACAGAGAAAGAGAGAGTGAGAGGTCTTCCTTCTGCTGGTTCACTCATCAAATGGCCGCTACAGCTGGAACTGGGCCTATCTGAAGCCAGAAACCAGGAGATTCTTCTGGGTCTCCCACAGCACTTGGGCCATCAGCAGGGAGCTGGATCAGAAGTGGAGCAGCCAGGACTCAAACCAGCACCCATATGGGATGACAGCACTTCAGGCGGATGCTTAACCTACTATGCCACAGTGTCAATCCCCACTCTTCTCTTACTTTTTTTTTTTTTTTTTTTTTGTGACAGGCAGAGTTAGTGAGAGAGAGAGTGGGGAACCACTGGCCGGCCACCTGTGGGGACCTCCTCTTTGCACTGTCTCATCCTGCAGAGCAGAACAAGGTCAAGGAAGTGCTGAACAAAAGACTTGCAAACAACCTGTTGAGATGAAGATACACCTTGACCTGAGGCTATACGTGCCTTTTGATCTGATTGGTGGACTGCTCGTCCTAGCCCTAGGGGAGCAGGAATGGATAAAAGACCAGGATAGGAGTGTGTGGGGGGGCAGTCTCTTCAGTCTTTCTCCTTCTTTCTCTCGGCTGCTTCTCTTCTCTTTCTTCTCTTTCTTTCTCTCCTTTCCTTCTGCTATCACTAAAATAAAAGTTCTGTTAGAGTCCGAGAAGGGCTGCCCAAAAGACTGTCTCCAAGAAACCACTCTCATGCAATAGTGCAAAGGGGTAGTTTATTAAACCAGCATGTTGGGGCCCCCGTTCGTCCAAGAACAGGCGGCCCTGAAGAGTAAATGGTCGGGGTTTTTATACATTGAGGTATTTAATTTACGTTTGACAAGATTTACAGAGCTGACAATCAGTACATGTCAAGACAGTTGTTTTACGAGTGCATCTAGTACCAGGCACATAACAAGTGATAAGGGGAGGATTAAGGGGCTTTCTATCACCTAACGAGTGATAAGGGGAGGGTCACTTAGGTCATGAGAGTAGTCTAGGGAAGTGGTGGGAGTTTACATCACAAGGCTTACACAAAGAAAGTTACAGGTCTGTGTTTTGACTCTTTTGTGACACAAAACAGGTAGGAGCCATTAACTAAGCAAAACAGGGTAGGGAAAGAACAAGGTAGGGTCCCGCTAAAGTTTTTTGTTTAGAGAAAGCATAACAAAAGGAGTGAACCGTGAATAGGAGACAGCATAACAAAAGGAGTGAAAGGAAAGCAAGTGAAGCAGTTTTTAATATTAAAGGGGCAGATTTCAGAATTTTTATTCCTTCAGTTCCTTGAGAACCGATCAACAGTGGTCGTGTTGTGACTCCGTGGGTTGAACCTTTGCTGGCGAGGGTTCGACAGACAGAAAGGTCTTCCTTTTTCTGTTGGTTCACCCCACAAATGGCCGCTATGGCCAGTGCTTTGCAATCCAAAGCCAGGAGCCAGGTGCTTCCTCCTGGTCTCCCATGCGGGCGCAGGGCCCAAGGTCTTGGGCAATCTTCCACTGCCCTCCGGAGCAACAGCAGAGAGCTGGACTGGAAGAGGAGCAACCGGGACAGAATCCAGCACCCCAACCAGGACTAGAACCTGGGGTGCCAGTGCTGCAGGTGGAGGATTAGCCAAGTGAGCTGTGGTGCCGGCCTCAAATTCTTAAGACAGCGTGCAAATGGATTTGATGGACATCATATTACTTACATGACCAAATTTAGCATCACTAATAGTGGAACAAACTGACATTTTGATGTACCTCCTAATATGAGCTTAAGGGTTGTGGCAACATCACAGTCATTAGTCCAATCATCAAGAAACAATTGAATACAGATTGTGAGACATTGTACAAGACAACTGGCTTGGATCCTTCAAAAATGTTGATGCTTTGGAAGAAAAACAAAGGGCAAAATAATTGCTTTATATTCATGGAGACAAGGCGGATATGAAAAACAAATGCATTGTTTGAATCTTAATTAGATCCTGGATCAAAAAATAGAAAACTCCAAAGGACATTTCAGGGACATTGGAGACTTGAATTTGAACTATTGGTTGATAATAGTGAATCAGTGTTAAGTTTCTTGGTGTGGTAGTGGTTTTTCAGGTAATCTAATAGAATGCTCTGGTTCTTAGGTGATGTGTGTGAACATGAATATAGTAAGGGTCAAGGGTAATGATGTCCACAACTTTTCTTTTTCAGTCCCTTTTATTGTCTATGCTTAAAATTTCTTTTTCTTTATTGAGCTACAATTGTCATACAAAAATTGCGTATAACACAACTTTTTGACACGTGGTTTAATGAAAGTAGGTAAATTGGATGTCTGTGTGCATGCATGTATGTGTGCCCATGAGAAAGAGATAGAAAAATATGTCAAAATATTAACTACCAGTGAATGTAAGTGGAGTGTGATCGATGTTCATTGTAATGTTCTTCAGTACTTCTGTAGCTTTGGAAATTTCAGAGTAAAAGAGTGAGGACAACAGAACACCATAGTTTTCTCACATATTTCTTTCAGAATAAATAGGATAGATTGAACACCAAACTTTATTTCTTTTACAACTAAAGCAGCCATTTTATTGAGAGGAAGCTGTTTCCATCAACTTTGGTTGGGTAGAAATTGTAGTATAAAGGCAGCTTTAACACCTCAGATCTCTGCTGCTGGTCCTTTGTGTATTTTTTGTTTTTGTTATTTTGACAAGCCAAAGTTTAAGAAATCTTGCATTCAGTATTATTTGTGGGAATCTGATGTTATCTTCATATACATGCTGATATTGACTTAGTAACTCAATGTCCCCTTTTTTAAGATTTCTATTTATTTGAAGGACAGAGTTACAAAAGGAGATAGAGAGAGAGAGAGAGAGAGAGAGAGAGAGAGAGAGAAAGACAGAGGTCTTCCATCTGCTGTTTCACTCCCCAAATGGCCATAATGGCAGAGCTGAACAAATCTGAAGCCAGGAGCTTCATCCAGATCTCCCGTGCAGATGCAGGGGCTCAAGGACTTGGGCCATTCTCTGCTGCTTTCCCAGGTGCATTAGCAGGGAGCTGGATGGGAAGTGGAGCAGCTGGGACTAGAACCAGTGCCCATATGGGATGCCAGCACTGCATGCTAGGGCTTTAATCTGCTGTGCCACAGAGGTAGCCCCTCAATGTGCCTCTTTAATGTCATAAGTTAAGCATATAGAAGCTATTTCAGTAAACCTCTTTAAGAAATATTATGGTTATATTGTAGAGATTTTTAATAGTAGTGGATAACAATTTCCCAACCCCCAACCTCCTGAGAATCTATTTCTCACTGCAACATATTCCCATTTTTTCACAAGGAAAACCACCCCAAGTCATCAGTTATTGTGGGATGTGGCCCTTCCCTGGCTCTGCAGACGCCTGGGGAATCCAACATCACACTTTCCCTGGCTCCAGTGACTGGTTCTGAGGATGACACATGAACCAACTTAGATTGGCTCATCTACACATTGGAACTCTTCAGAGACAGAAGGTATCTAAGACAGTGCTGGTACCATTTAAATCTTCAGTTGCTCCTGGCCAGCTTGATTACTGCCTATGTGCAGGGTCTGCCTGAAAGGAAATCCTATACAAATGGGAGCCAAAATGAGGGCTGGAGCGAGGCAGGCTTTAATACACATCATGTGAGTCTTGAGATCTAGCAATACCTGGGCTTTTCAGTTACATGAATCAATCAGCAATAGTATTTTTCTTCACATATTGTCAATTTTTGATTTTATCATCATTTATGATGTCATTATTAACAACAGGAATTATCCTTAAACCTTTTTGAGTTGATTTGTAATATATTACTACATAGGCCTGCCTAACAACAATGGCATGTGAAATAATAAAACACTCAACTTGGTAGTGTAGCAGCTATGGCTACCACCACTGATGCTGGCTTCCCATATGGGCAACAGTTCATTTCCTGGCTGCTCTACTTCTGGTCCAGTTCCACTTCTGGTCCAGCTCCCTACTAATGGCCTTGGAAAAACAGCAGAAGATGGCTCAAGTGTTTGGACCCCTGCTGAAGCTCCTGGCTCCTGGCTTCAGCCTGGTCCAGCCTCGGCTGTTGCAGCCACCTGGGGAGCGAAGCAGCACTTGGAAGATCTCTCTCTCTCCCTCTCTCTCTCTAACTGTGAATTTTCTTTTAAAGATATATTTATTTATTTGAAAGACAGTTACAGAGAGGCTGAGAGAGCGGTCTTCCATCTGCTGGTTCACTCCCCAAAAGGCTGCAATGGCCGGGGTTGTGCCAGGTCTGCCACATGCTTGCAGGGGCCCAAGGACTTGGGCCATCTTCTACTGCTTTCCCAGGCCATAGCAGAGAGCTGGATTGGAAGTGAAGCAGCTGGAACATGAACTGGCACCCTTATGGGATGCTGGCACTGCAGGCGGTGGCTTTACCTGCTACACCACAGCACCAGCCTCTGTGACTTTCAAAATAACTAAAGAAATCATTTTTTTTTTTTTTGACAGGCAGAGTTAGACAGTGAGAGAAGAGAGACAGAGAGAAAGGCCTTTTTTCCGATGGTTCACCCCCAAAATGGCTGCTACGGCCGGTGCGCTGCACCGATCCGAAGCCAGGAGCCAGGTGCCTCCTCCTGGTCTCCCATGGGGTGCAGGGCCCAAGCACTTGGCCCATCCTCCACTGCCTTCCTGGGCAACAGCAGAGAGCTGGACTGGAAGAGGAGCAACCGGGACAGAATCCGGTGCCCCAAACGGGACCAGAACCCAGTGTGCTGGTGCCACAGGCTGAGGATTAGCCAAGTGAGCCGCGGCGCCAGCAGAAATCTTTAAAAAGAAAACACATATGCAAAACACAGGACTTGTAATTTCAGATTTTTCTGACCCTAACCCTAACTGGGTATTTTTTTCTTCTGAACTTGATACTACTTGAGACTGGACCATACTACTGAGTAATCCTATCTCCTTATCTAGAGGAGTCATAATAGCATTAATTTTGTTGTCCCATCCACATACATGCAAATGATCTCCTCCAATTACAGGGAACAACTCATCAAGTAAACATAGCAGAGAATCACAACCACAAGTTCTTATTATGAGCTCTTCTGCTAAGAAGATAAATTTTTAAAAAGATTTATTTATTGATTTGAAAGAGTAACACACAGAGAGAAGGAGACGCAGAGAGCGAGAGAGGGGTCTTCCATCCGCTGGTTCCCTCCCCAGATGGCAGCAACAGCCGGAGCTGCACTGATCCGAGGTCAGGAGCCAGGAGCTTCTTCTGGGTCTCCCACAAAGGTGCCAGAGCCCAGGGAAATAGGCCATCTTCTACTGCTTTCCCAGGCCATGGCAGAGAGCTGGACTGAAAGTGGAGCAGCTGGGACTTGAACCAGTGCCCACATGGGATGCCAGCACTGTAGGTTGTGGCTTCACCTGCTACACCACAGTGCCAGCCCCTAAGAAGGTAAAATTTTCAGGCAAAGAAGTAGGAGGCTAGATCCAGGAACTTACCCTTCTGCTTCCCAGACAATTTTTGTTTAAGGTATGGCACACTTCAGGGTGTAACAGAGGAAATGACAGCATTCTCACGTGACCGGTTTCTTGATTTAGAGAATTCGTATGATTAATTGCATTTTGGTTTACAGATGAAAAGGGTTCTGTTGTCAAACTTGTTTTTACAAGCTTCTATCTCTTTCACAGGAGTACATCTTGGTATATTCGCACATGAGCACTTTGTTACCAGGTTTTCTATTCGAGAACTTCTCTATGAGGATGTAGTACATATTCAGTTTTGGAGCAGGGAAAAAAACATGTTCTTGTGTTGAATCTGCACTTGGGACATATATTTTGTATTTGGATATATATACACACACACACACACACTATATTTTAAAAGATTTATTTATTTGAAAGGCAGAGTGACACAGAGAGAGAGGGACAGAGAGATACAGAGCTCTTCCATCTCCTGGTTCATTCCCCAAATGGCTGCAATGGTCAGGAATGGATCAGATCAAAGCCAGCAGCCAGGAACTCCATCTGGGTCTCCCATGTGGGTGGCAGGAGCCCAATGGTTGGGCTGTCTACAGTTGCTTTCCCAGGATTAGGAGAGGAGCAGGCAGGATTCGACTGCCATTCAGATACAGGATCCTGGTGTTGCAAACAGCAGCTTAAACCACTGGCCCCATAGTTAATATTTTTGTGCTCTGGTGCTAAACTTTTTAAGACTGTGAAGGGCAGTCACACTGACCATCATCAATACAGTCTCTAGAATGTTTTCTAGTCTCTAGAAAAACACACCAAAGTGGCTTGCCTGCTCTTGCCTTTAGATGTGATTCAAAAATAAAGTAAGTTTAGTTAGTGCGGAAGACTCTAAAGACATCACTTGCGTTTGACTTTGATGCTTTCTTAAAGGAGGTTCTCAGGAGGCCCCTTGTGTCTTTCCATGCATCTAAGTTATTTTCCCCGATGGAATCATCAGACTCAGGGACTTAACAGGAGAAGCTGCAGATGAATTTGACCCTGAAGATAATTTGCATCCAGGACTTTCTTTCGATCTGTACTTGAGGAAATAGGGCTGATTATTTCTGGGTTTCACCATCAGTCAAACCACATGTGCAAGAACACAATTTTCTTTGCCTAATCTTGTCTTAAGGCTCAGCTACTCTCTGCAGGACTTTGTTTCTTACAGGCACACCATGGAACACCTGAATACCAGAATCACTAGGATTTCTTCTTAAAGATGCAGATCTCTGCGTCTTACCCAATACAGGGAATAGGAAACTCTGGCAATGAGACCAGCTCGGTCCTCTTAAAAGAAGTCCTCTCGACCACTACTCACAGTGAAGTTCGAGAAGTACTGTATGGGCTATATCAACTTTGACTTTGATAGAATGTGAGCTATTTTAGGGTGAGTCTGGGGAGTAAAACCCTCATACAGTCTATGGCTTCTGTTGTCATTTTCTTAAATATTTGATTTATAGAACATCTGGATAGGAGCTTGAAAATGTATGGGAATTTTGAAAAAGATGCATGCCAAAAAAAAATAAGGAAGAAAACTTAGAGCAAAATATTTTATGCATATGATAATTCAGGGCCAACTCAGTGAATGCAAAGCTATTCTTTTAACTCTCCCAAATTATATTCTGTTTCCCTTCACTTTTAAGATAAGTCAGTTATGCCCACTTTAATTATCCAATTAACATGTTAAGTGAATACAGCATGAGGATCTTGGTACCAACTGTCATAACAAAATACCTCAGATCCTGTCTTCCATCTCCAAACATCGGCCATCTATAATTTATACACGAATATGGCTATCTACTTGTAGAAAATTGGCAAGTAGGACAGCCATTCTCAAATGCCTGACAAAAAGGTTTTTTAAATTTTAAAATGATAAGTTCTTACTAAACTGCATTGATGGGTTATAAAGCGTTTTAAAAGTAATCCGCAGTCACTGGAAGAGAGGAATATTCCTACGTCTACATGGGAATTCCGGTGAACTCACTCTTCAAAAAGAAACCTATGGGTAGTAATCGACACAGATGGCCTCATTTGCATTCAAAATTTGAGAAGCAGGTTTCCTCGTAGCTAGGAACACTGAACACCTTTCATGAAAGTGTTTACCCTCTGATTGATACACCACAAGAGAGCCTTGTTTTACACATGCAGATAAACCCTTAGGCTGATTATTTTAATTCATGTTGGCTACTTAACAAAATATCTTCTGCTTGGAGACACTGAGTAGTTTCACCACACCTCTGGCTTGTGTATTCTTACAAACATTTTATACCAAACCCTGCAAATACACAAAAATCGCAAAACACACTGTGACAGCTAATGCTCTGAAAACACTTTATTACACAAATTACATTCAGATTCTGAAAATAGTGTTCTAACAGTGTAACATCTAAAAATAAGACATCCCCGAACACACCAACTGAAGAAGAAATTTAAAAAAAAAGGATTTAAATAGAGACTTTGTTTTTCTTTCTCTCATTGCAATATAATGTTAGTGATTTTAAAAAAATAGAAGGAGATTTAGCAGCTTTGTCGTCGTGTAGCACAAAGTTTCTCTTTACTGCCACAGGCTGAGGATGCGGAACGGGAAAGGCACCAAAGAAAGACACTGGCGATGGCAGGGAGGATTCTGGGAAAGACTGTGCTCAAGCGGAATGGGGATATTTACATCCACGGACAAAAGTCTCCAAGATGCAACTGAGCAAAGCGACCATCCTGGGAGCAGTACCAGCAGGGCAGAAGAGGACGGTTCCTCTACTCTACACTCATATCCACAACATCGGCACTGTTCTGAGCCTTTAGGAAACTCCTCCACTAGAAACAGAAGCCAACTTAACCGAAACGAAGTAAAGAAAATGTGCACAGTCCCACGCGGGGCTTACAATTAAATCCACAAAACTTTAAACGTGCTCAAAGGGAAAGGAATCGGGCATTTGTGGTAGCTCTCGCTCCGCCCAGCTCACCGCCTGGTTCTCAGGAGGAAGGTGCTGGGGCGGGTACTGGTGCTGAGTACTCTTCTTCCGATTCGCTCCCCTCATCCTCATCTTTCTCCTGGTCGCTCCCCTCGGTGCTGAGGCGGTCAAACCCCTTTCGACTGTAGCCCTTGCGGCTGGCGAAGAAATTCCCGAGGTTTAAGCCTCCACTTCCTTTCCCTTGGAGAAAGCAAACAATGATAGAATTGAGGCAAAACTCGCACACATGGTAACCTTTCCTTGTCAATTCTCAAACGGTAAACAGTGTCAGAGGTCGGGGACTGGAAAGGGTTGATATTGAAAACAAAAAAGAGACAGAATTATCCCAGGGGGGCAGATGGCTGCCACTCCCTAGACTTGTCAATAAAAAAATAAATAAAGCAAAAACGGAGCTCCCCAGGGCGACGGGTTTGTGTGGGAACCCAGCGCATCCACTCTCATCTCCAGCTTTGCCCTGGCTCTCTGGGACTAGCACCCAATTCCAGAGCAGCTCGTCATCTCAATGACAGGAAAAGGCCGCACTCAACTGTGACAAGCACTGACATGCCAACAGGAGTGACGGAAAATGTATCGAAGACAAATGATGCGGGATAAAAGGCTGGGGGAAGGGAGTTCCAGAATTCGGAATGCCAAGGTGGAGAGAATAAACGTGGGCGCTTGCTGCCGGAGCCACACAGCTCAGTCTAGTTCACGGTCTGCACTCTGCATAGGCGCTGGGGAATGCCACGCTGCACGCCAGCTGTTTCATTTGCTGAGACCAAATATGAAATAGCTCCCTGCTCTTTGCAAGGCCACGAGCCTGTTGACTCTGAACGGAACACGAGGGTTCTGAAAGGTCGCAGGCTTACCTCTAAGTCTTCCCAGTACTCTTCCTGAACTTGCCTCGAGTTTGTGTTCAGAATCTGAAAGGAAAAAAAGATGGTCCGTTTCAAAGGAAGTCCCAGTCCCCCTTCTCAATCCACAGCCAACACAAAGCCGGGAGCTTATTAACGATGAACAAGACCTGGCTCTTGTCTGTATGCAATTCTAAGGGGGAAAAAAGGCAATGTATTAGTCCGACATGTGTAAGTGCTCCTGGGATGTATATATGAGCACACGGGGATGTACATAAGGTGTTGCCTCCTGCCTATGTTTTTTACAGGCTGTGCAATCTTGGTAAGTTTCTTCCTTGAGCCTCAAAGGATCAACACAATCTCTCGGTAAGTGTACAGTTTGGGTGGATGTTGCATGTGATGTGGTTAAAGCAGGGCCTGCCTTGGTACATCTATAGGAAATACTCAAAAGGTATTAATTATTTGCATTAGGATAGAACTAAGTGACCAACATTCGAAAGTATTAGAAGTTTTGGTTAATCTAGTTCATGAATATTTGTCATAGACTTCACTCCTAATAGGGACAGGACATAAAGAGGTGCTTCCTCTTTATGGACGACTCGACTGAAGGCAAACGGCACAAAGCCCTGGGCGCACAAGGGGAACTGAGAGTTCCTTAGGGGGCTTGCATCTCCATGAAGGACACATTTTCTTTCCTTATGGGGGAGGCAAAGTCCCCAGTAGACGGATCTCCGTGCACTTTTCCCCCTTGCTTCCACCACTGTGGAAATAGGACTAGATTCAGGGAAGCCAAGGCTCCAGGTCCTGCTATTAATTCAGTCTCTAGCCAGGAGTGGGGGAAGTACCATGGAGAAGGCTAATGGGCAGGTGACAGAGGAAAGGTGGTTGCATGAAGGATGTGGAGAGAAATGGGTAAGAAGGGAGAGGAATGGTAAGATTGTTAGAATGTCAGCAGATTAGACTGCAAATTCCATGGGGGTGTCGGGCAGCCCTTGGTCAGTTTTGTATGCCTTGTGCTTTGCTTGCTGTCTGACGCAAAGCTGGCACACAATAAGCGTGTGTGGAATAAGGTCTTTTTTATTTGAGAGTTTCTTGAACCTTAGAATAGATCGTATAAGATCTGTCAAAGACAAAATGTTAGAAAAAGGTGAGAGGCTGATCTAATTTTAGAATTAAATGTATTAGATTGAACCAGAACAAATTGCAATTAAAAAAAAAATCCGACATGGTTGAGTAATGGCACTTTCTTAGGTTCTCCACCTTCCCAACCCATTTCTATCAAGTCAGATTATGCAACACTCTTGTGCCAAGTCACAGGGACTCAACAGCAGACAGGAGAGACCAAACCTGACTCCCTTGCACTCCTGCTTCTAGTGCAGGTTTTTTATGCCTCGCTCTGCACCTGCCCTCAGAGGTCACGTATTCCTAACATTATCACTACCCTGATGCTATCAAAATATTTAGTTGTCACCTCTTCTTTGTGCTGCTACTCTGTAAGCAGCTATTTATTCATTCTTGCAACAACTATTTATGGAACCTCCATGGTCAGGAACTGTTATTTGTGCTGAGGACGGATCAGTAAACAAAACCTATGGAATTACTGCTTTTTTTGAAGCTTCTACTAGGGTATTTTAAAAGCTTATGGAAAACAGAACTAAAGTATGTTTACTTTGGTGCCAAAAAATGGATGCCTAGTGTTTTCACAGTGTGCATTTTCCACAGCCTTTATGAAAACTGCCTCATCTCTTATGCCAGGAAGGCCATCCGCCACAGGGGCTCAGTAGTAGTCCTTTTGAGGAAGAGTTAACTGTAGTTTTGCAAAGATTTATTGCTTGCAGGTGAACAGCAAAAGGAAACTCAAGACCATCTCACATTTATTCAGTGGATTCTGTTTTCGGTTGCTGTGTCTTTTTCTGTGTCAGAGCTTTGCCAGGGGCACTGAATCCCTGCCACGGTCTCTTTGATCCGAAATAGGACCAAATGTTGCATCCCACCCAGGTCGGTGGACTCCTTCCCTGTTGCAGCTGCGGACTCTTGCTTTAGGACCTGGGGACCCGCCAGGGCGCTGCCGCTGAGGTCGGGAAGTCGGGGGCCAGGTTATTTGTTCATTGTTTTAGATGTCCTGAAAGGCATCAGCTCTTGGGTCCTATACTGTTCTCATGATTTTATAAAATACTGATCCAGTATTGTACCCTGCTTAGGTCAGTGAGGGAACGCTGACGGCCTAAATTACGACTACTCAAAGCTGCTGAATGGTTGTATCTGACAGAAACAGTTGGTTTCCTGAGAAATTGAGGATTAAGGCAAGTATCTTTTATGACTTCTTGTGCCTTTTACTTCTTCATTACCAGAGATCACTCATCACGATCACTGGTGGTACTGAGCATTCGCTAGGTGCCAGGGACCATGATAAATGCCTGATGTCCACGGTGTCAGTCTGCGCAAGCCTGTGAGGTTATGCCCAGGTTAGTGATGAAGACACTGTGGTTTAGAGAGATTAAGTAACTTGCCCAAGGTCATGCAGCCAGGAGCTAGAGCCAGTCTGATGGGGAAAAATAAGTGGCGCAGGTACTTGAGGAATGGGCCTGCTCCTAACAGCAGGAATCCTCTGCTCCCTGAGCCTTCAGCTAATTCACCTCGACTCTTCATCCACACAGTTTCAGATGGAGACACCGACTTTTTTATTATTGCCAACTGCTAAAAGGCAATAGTAAAAGCTTATATTTTGATCCAACTGTCCAAATTTCAGAGGCTCTAGATGTAATTTCTAACTACAGACAAAGTTGGAAACACAATTACGTCAAAAAGGGTAGAAAGCATTAAAAAAACAAAGACACACAAAAACAAAAAGACACTGAAAAAAAAAACCACAACCAAAATCCTGAGGGTAATTAAGCCAAACACGCTTTCAACGGAGGTTCCAAATTCAAGGGGCTCATTTACTTGCCTCCAAAGGCCCTTGTTTTTTTCCATCGAATAAATATGGCCGTGGCCAGCAGCACAACCACTGGAATAACCAGAAGGGTGGTAAGGAGAACAATGGGCACTCCCGAGCCGGGCTCTTTGACCAGTCTCTCTTTCTCTTGCATCTTCTGCAATTCTGAGGAAGTGGGTTTGTTCTCCATTTTGCTTTCAACAACTGCCTCAGCTTCTTCAGGGAGAGAAGAGTTCACAATATTCAGGCGACTCAGAGACTCCCACACCCTTGCACCCACCCCTTCCCGGTCCCACCAACAACTGGTCACAAAGAACTCGTGCGGTTCACGCTTCCATATCTGAATCCACCAAGCTGGTGGCAGGCAGATTGACTGGTCATTTCCACCCAATTGGTTTTCACCTGCAGATCTGTGTGTTTTCTTGTTCTACTTTAAGTTTTCTCTTTAGCTAGAAGTCCACAAAATATGCATCCTTCCTTCACATTCTTCCAAAGCTAAAGTCACAGGTAGCATTGTGTAGGAAAAGACCCAGTGTGCACACTGAACTCACAAAGACTGGATTCAAATCCCAGTTCTCCCACACAGTAGCTGTATAACTTTGGGCAAGTTACTTAAATGATCTGGACCTTACTAACCGCATCTGGAAAACTGTGATTATAACACCTCCTTCACACAACTGCTGGATGGAAATGTCCCCCAAAATGTAGGTGCTTAATTACTAAATATTTGTTTCCTTGTATCTGCAGTTTATGAATCCCTTGCCTGCTCATTGAATTTTTGGTTATTCACCTATAGATTTGCATATAGGAATTCAAGGGTTATAAATTAAAAAAGGAACTATGTTCTTTTCAGGTTCTTTTATATGGTTCTGAGCAAAACCTGAGTGTAAACAGATGCACTGTGTAGCCTTTTTGTTGGTGATGAAAATAACTTACACAGGTATTCTGTGACATGGCAAGTACTGGGTAGGTGTCAGGCCTTGGAAATTGATACAACCAAATGAGATAAGCTGGGACAGGGATCTTAAGAACTTATGATTCAAAAATGAGGTGAGCCTTGAGACAGAAGTGCAGATACTGGTATGAGAAGGCCACTAAGAGTTTGCCCAGTCTGAAGATGCAGCCACTCGCAATGTTTCTGGAGTTGCAATTTTGATGAGCCCTTCTGTTCTACAACGTGGAGTATGTGGTACAGCCTCATGGAGATTTTGACAAAACAGCAAGGACAGGTGGCTTAACAGGATCAGCAAAATCTCTGGTCGATGTTTAATATGTGTAGATTCAGCATGAAAGCTTGCCAGATACTCCTCCAAGGAAGTGTTTCCTAAATTACATTAGACTCCGTAAACACAATTACTGGTATAAAAGGAAGGTCCTGGCTTTCTGTTTCAAGGTTCTTTCGGAGCCTCGATTAGTCAATGAGCACTTGGCCCACACCACACATCATTCTGCCCTAAGCATCCCTTCCAGCCCATGGGTAGGCACTCCCATGAACACCGCTGTGCAGATGGCTCCACTTCCTCCTCTCAACTATGGTTAAGGAGGACCCACACTTTCTCCTTTGTCCACTCAAATGGCTCTGGAAATTTCACTGCCAGAGAAGGAAAGGGATTGGTTCCTGGACCAAGTGGTTCAAAACAACCTTTCTAAGTCTCAGTTCCCAAAGGGAATACAAGTGTGACTCCTACTCTTCCTGGCCACAGTTTGGTATTTTTCTTTGTAATTCTAGAAAATATAGATAACGTTGCTCTATGTTTAAGTAGGAAACTAACAATATATAGATAATGGGATTAGAAAACAAAAGCCAAAGAGGTAGCGTGGTATTCACGAGCTTGTTTGCTTTGGAAGATGGTTTGTTTTGTTTGAAGAATAATCACCTAATGTTCCCTACCTTTCATTTATGGTTTTAGCTGTACCTAATATAATGGCTATTCCAGCGCCTTTCTAATATCTAGTTTTTTTGATAAGGCAGAGTTAGGACTGGGCTCCATTATGGAAAGAGCTGTGGCTGGCTGGCTTGGGTAACAGATGACAAAAAGAATCAGTTTAGCATTCAGAGTATGATAAGAGTGAGTCAATGAACTTGCTAAGAAATGCACACAGCACTTTAAATTGTCTTAATTTCTACACCTCTTCTGGTACTTGAAGTGGCATTTACTAAAAATATTTGAACATTGCAACTTTGGGAATATATTTAAGATTTAAAAGATGCTCTGTAGTCTTAATAAGGAGGCTAAACATTCCACATTTCATAATATATAGATAGATAGATAGATAGATGATAGACAGATATAAAAGCAACACAGTGGCTGTTCTCAGGAGTTGTTATAGATGAAGTAGGAAACCTAAGACAATATGTGTCACTAAAGAGTCTAAGAATTACCCTCAAAACATAAAGAATCATCTAAATATTGACACTTTCACTCTTTATCCTAAATTATTTCATTAATAAATACCAGTAATTTGGAGCATCCTTGATGGCGTGGGAGTGAAGAAGTTAGCATGCTGTGTGCATTTGGGACGGCAGTGGGTACCTAGCATGACACCGTTCTAAACCATACAGGATGCTAGAAGTAGTCTAGCTAGAATAAAAATGACTTACGGTCTTAAAGGAGCAAACGCTCTTACAACATTTATATATGTGTTTGGAAATAAACATGATTTTGAAAAGCTGATATATAACTATATATATAAAACATCTGGGAAGTGAACAAGCAGATGAAGTTCTTTCTCTTTCTCTCTGCCTTTATATAAATAAATAGAATAAATAGAGAATAGGAGGCTGGCCATTCTTGTGTGGTGTGCATATATGAGGGCTCTTCAAAGAGTTCACGGAAAATGTGTATTTAGAAAAACTATACCTGGATTTCAAGAATTTTTTCACACCAAAATAAATTTTTCTGCTAATTTCATTTTTCCATGAAGGTCATAAAGTATTTGTGTACAAGTACGTGCATATCTCAAACCCTGACAGAGGGAAGAAGCCCAGAGACCATTTGAAATTGGAAAAGGAGGGACATTCTTAATTCAGCAGCATAGCAATGTTACCCAGTTCATTTTAGGCAGGACAAGGCTGGAGGTTGGCAAACTGGCAAGTAGCACTCTAGAAGACAGTGGGAAGCACTTATAGAATGAGATCATTCCCTTCTCTTGTGAAATGTAATGTGCTCCTTACAATATACTGTTCCCTATTAGGTGTTGGAAGCTGACTGCACCAGGGAAGTTTTTTAAGGTTTTCTTGAGACTGACCATCTTCAGCATCTTTAACTGGGGGATGGAATGGGTTGTATAGACTTGTGGGACAATATTAGTGTATCTGTTTTATTCCTAATAATGTTATTTGACATGAAAATGTCTTCCCTACATTATTATTTTTTAAATATCCCCAATTCTCTTATTCTTGTCAGTTCCTTGGCACATTGGTCCTGAACCCCTGTTCCTATTGATCAGTTACATGACCATTCACACGGGGGTAAAGTGGCACCAAAGGTGACTCGATTTGGCAGATTTAAAATTGACATGTATCCACAAGGCTATTAAATCTGGGACAGTGTGTCTCCATCTCTTTTGTAAAGGGTGGTTTTGAATTAAACTTCAAAGTATTTTTAAAAGATACAATTTAGAGACCTAGCATGATTTATATTCCTTTGTGTAACCAGAATAATTTAAAAATCTATGGTTTATGGGTGGTTAGGAAGCTGCTTGGGATGCCCACATCCCATATTAGAGTGCCTGGTTTAAGTCCTGGCTCTGCTGCCAATTCTAGTTTCCTGCTAAGGTTCACCCGGGGAGCAGTAGGTGATGACTCAAGTGGTTGGTCCCTGCCACCCACATAGGATTCCTGGAGTGAGCTCTTGGCTCCTAGTTTCAGCCCAGCCAGTCCTGGCTGTTATTTTTTTGGGGAGTGAACCAGCACATGGGAGATCCCTCTGCCTTTCAAAATAAATAAATTTTAAAAATGAAAGATTGGGGTCTGGTGCTGTGGTGCAGTGAGTAAAGCCACTGCCTACAGTGCCGGCATTCTATATTGGCGCTGGTTCAAATCCTGGCTGCTCCACTTCCAATCCAACTCTCTGCTGATGGCCTGGGAAAGCAGTAGAAGATGTCTCAACTCCTTGGGTCCCTGCACTGTGTGGGAGACCTGGAGGAGGCTCCTGGCTCCTGGCTTCAGATTGGCCCAGCTCCAGCCTTTGTGGCCATTTGGGGAGTGAATCAGTGGATGGAAGACTTCAGACTTCTCTCTCTCTCTCTCTCTCTCTCTCTCTGTGCTTCTGCCTGTCCGTAACTCTGCCTTTCAAATAAGTAAATACATCTGTTTTAAAAGATTTAATGAGTGTTCTATGGTCCTATGAGTAGAACAACTTCATGTCAGTTCTTGACTGGCCCATCATTATGATAATATTTCAATTAAAATTTACTGTTTGAACTGCTGGCTCAGACCTACAAGAGATCGTTACTCATCCCTCACTGACCAGCCAAGAGGAGCTCAGTATGGCTGAGCTGTTCTCAACAGGCCAACTCGTGCAATGCAGATTTTTTTGGAGGGATCTTAGAAATGACTTGAGACCATTTTGAAATTTTCAGGGTTTCAAAATAAATGACCTTCCCCAGACCACAATATTTGGAAGCATTTACAGTACACAAACTCTTGGCATCACTTTCAACCTTACCAGTACAGAAATAGTGGTTAACAGCTCAGGCTCTGGCATTCAAAAGACTTTGGTTTATTTTATTTATTTATTTTTAAAGATTATTTATTTGGAAGGCAGAGTGAGAGAGAGAGAGCGAGCGAGCGAGAGAGGTCTTCCATCCACTGGTTCACTCCCCAAATGGCCGCAACGACCAGGACAGGGCTGTGCCAGGCTGAAGCCAGGAGTCTGGAACTCCATCCTGGTCTCCCATGTGAGTGGCAGGGATCCAAGCAGCTGGAACATCTGTGGCTTTCTCAAGCACGTTAGCAGGGAGCTGGATCCTAAGTGGAGCAGTCAGGACTTGAATGGTGCTCACATAGGATGCTGGTGTCATAGGCGGCAGCATAACCCACTGTTACCACAAACACCAGCTCCTTGGTTTAAAACCTGGCTCTGATTCCTATGAATTCAGAAGCAATTCTGATCCTCAACTCCCTTATATGGAAAATGGGGATAACTGCAACTCTCATGTGGTCATAAACTTGATAATTTAGGTATAGTCCATCATTTGTGCTCCATGAGTAGTAGCTATTACTAACAAAAATATCTTTACCAACATATTTGTTCTGCGAGAAACAGAACTTATGGATAACTTTGTATATAACAATGATAGGAAATCAGAGAATCACTATACGAGCATGAGTCACCCGGTGAAGTCTATACAAAAGCTGAATAATTGCTATTCATTTATTTTATAATAGTATCTTTCCCCTTTCAACCTGGAAGCCAGCTATATTTTCTTATCAGCTATATTATCTTTGTTTCCTAGATAAAAATCCCTACACTTCTTCTTGGTTCTTGCTTGTTTTCATCTCTTTTTTCCTGCTTTCACAAGAAAGGAGAAGTAAGCCTAGAGTTCAGTTCAAATATCTAGGTGAGTCATTGTACCACGACTAATAACAGAATCCTTTTGTCACTTAAAAATTAGGAGCATCTCACAAGAGACCCAGGGGGGTTCCCAACCGTGAGTTCAAAAGTTCATGGAAAATTGAGTTCAAAGTTGTTTTTGTTGCCCCAAATATTGAAATCCACATTTTTTCATAATATGCATTTTGTAAAAACTTTTTGAAGAAATCATATACCGGATTTCAAAAAAATGTTTACAGCAATGTAAACTTATTTCTTAATTCCATTTTCCACGAACTTTTTGAATAAATGACACATAAAACTCCTACAAACAGCAGAAAATGTACAAAAATAAACATTCTAGCAAGGAATAAAATAATATAATGATAAACCCAGTGATTGCTCAGCAGGAACTAAATCTCATGTACTCATTCTTGATATTACAAAGCAATGATATACTTATTGGTATTTATGTGTGTATCAATCAATCAATCAGTCGCTCTTCCCTTCTCTCTTTCTCTCCCTCTCCTTCCATGTTGTACATCCCTTGAGGTCAGGCATAGTTTCATTTCCTTTTGACCTCTTCTAGTGCCTCATACATAGAAAGTGCTTGGGATATCATTGTACTGAATGGTATTAAAATAGGAGCTTAGGAATGAGCTAATGTTTCCAGACCTCAATAACATTATCTCACCAAAGATATTTTCACTGCTTTCTGTTAGATTTCATTGATGAAAGGCCTGAATATTTTTCATGTTTCCCTTCCTTAAGTGACTGATTGACTTTTTTCCTCTCTGAATGTCTCTGGCTCACTGGTTATGGATTTATTCCATCTCCAATCACGTCTGTCACTTGAAATCAGTGATTTGAGTTCATCATAAATACTCCATTTAGCAGAGAAAGCAGCAGCAATGTGCAGATTTACATGTTCAGTACAAAGCAGGAGTCACGGATAATTGACCAGATATTATCTTTTTTAGCCCAGTAATTTTTAAAGTTGCAATCAAGACTCAAAAGAGAATTAACACAAACAGCCTTTGGTTTCAAAGTCCTAAGAGGAATTTCACTAACCTTTAACATCATGGGCCTCAAGGCCAGCCTTTTTAACTGATCGATGCTCCATTTCTGTAACACCAGAGAAAGAAATGAGAATCTCAGAAAAACAATATTTGAAAACTTCCATATTAGAAAATATCTCCTAAATTCATCAAATGCATTATTTTGTTAGAAAAGAATTGATACAAATCACTAGGTGCTAGGTCCATGAATCCTGAATAACATCTACAGAAAACTAAAACAATGTTTCTGAGTATATTTAGAATGAGTTTTTCCTTATGGAGATCATAATACTGTGCTACTGTGCCATTTCTGAAATAAGTGCACTAGTTCTATCTGCAAGTGGGCAGATGTCTTAGACCCATAACTAGCTCTGCAGCACTGGAGCACCAGTCTTCCAGTTGACACAGGTGGGTTTGTCCTGTTAAACTCTTAGAATTCAAACACAGGGCACACTGGTTGAGTCCCTGATGGCAGTGTTCCTGGTCCAGAGGTGCAGTCTTCCAGAATCGCCACACTTGGAACCACAGAGAGGGTGTTTCAGATTTGAAACTGACTGCTCTATCGCGGGAGACTTCTCAAAACCACCGGGGAAGACTTTCCATCACTTGTCTTTCTGTACATCTCGAGTGGGGTTAGCCATGTGTTTTGAAAATCCTCCCCATGTCACTCAGATATCATCTCTCCTGCATATCCACCACTAGGGTGGTATAAAGGGGCTCACACTGGACTCTTCATGAGTTCAGCGATCATACTCATAGCTGCAAAATTTTCAA
Source organism: Sylvilagus floridanus (assembly GCA_949820135.1). NCBI lineage: Eukaryota > Metazoa > Chordata > Mammalia > Lagomorpha > Leporidae > Sylvilagus > Sylvilagus floridanus. Next base: position 24,491,789 of record OX463246.1, on the reverse strand, counting down.
GTCTTTGCCTTCTTTAACAGTACTTGGACATCTGCAGGGGTGAAGGTACTGAAAACGCTGAGTTTAATTTTGCATCTGGGAATTATCCATCCACATGCTTTCCCATCTGGGACAGTGCCCACACTTTCTGGATCCTCTCTGGGGATAAGCGGTGAGGTGGTCACCCTTGCATGGGAAATGTGCAGCTACTGCTGCCTCAGAATATTCTACAGGCCCCTGGGTGAGCTCAATGCTTACCAGTGACTCAAAGGAACCCTGCAAAGGTTCCTTAAAGGACAACTCTGAAGACAGCAATTACCAAAGTAAATTTGGCTTCAAAACTTATATATGATTAAAGTTCTGCATTCTTTAGGGGCTGGTGCTGAGGTGTAACGGGTTAAGCTGATGCCCGCAATGCCAGTATTCCATATGGGCACTACTCTGAGTCCTAGCTGTTCCATTTCCATTCCAACTCCCTGCTAAAGTGCCTGGGAAAGCAGTGGAAGGTGGCCTAAGTGCTTGGGCCCCTGCACCCACATGAGAGACCCAGAAAGGGCTCCTGGTATCGGCCTGGCTAAGCCCCAGCTGTTGAGGCCATTTGGGGAGTTATCTAGCAGATAGGTCTCTCTCTCTCTCTCTCTCTCTGTCTAGCTTTCCCTCTCTATAATTCTTCATTTTAAATGAATAATCTTTTTAAAAAATGTTCCGCATTCTGACATAACTTTCCTTTGTTAAAATTTCTTTTCTTTCCTTGTTATAATTAACATTTCTTTTCTTCATCAAGTTTACATGTTCTTGCTAGTTGTCTATCTAGTACTGCCTGCTGCAACTCCTGCTGCCTCAAATTTACCATCCTCAATTCTTTTCTTTATCTTCAACCTCCAATTGTTTGGACCCTGCTCAATTTTAAAAGCATCTCTGGACATAGAGGCTGGAAGCTCAGAAAGCACTCAGCACAGTTCAATTTAGAAAACTTATTTTTCTTAGCATTGTATCAGGAGTTAGGTTAGTACACTTTTTAAGAATTACATGTGTGTAACCCATTGGCATTGTGGCGCAATGGGTTAAGCTGCTGTATGCCACATCAGCATATTTGAGGGCTGCTGGTGGTCAGGCTGCTCTGCTTCTCATCCAGCTCCTTGTTAATATGCCTGGGAAAGCTGCAGAAGAGGTCCAAGTACTTGGGCCCCTGCCACCCATGTGGGACACCTGGATGGAGTTCCAGACTCCTGGCTTTGGTTTGGCCTAGCTCTACCCATTGTGGCCATTTGGGGAGTGAACCAGCAGATGCAAATCTCTCTCTCTCTCTCTCTCTCTCTCTCTCTCTCTCTCTCTCCCTCCCTCTCTTACTGTCACTCTGCCTTTCAAATATATATATATATATTAATAGAATTAGTAATATACAAATTATAATTAGACAATTCCAAAACTAGCTGATAAAGCAAATTTGTCTTCAGAAAAAATTTTAAGTTGCATGAAAATACAGCAATTCAGTGTTTAGGGAAAGCTGAAGTCTAAATGGGAAATGCAAAGTGCTTCCTGTTTGGGATAATGCATCTAACACAGATGCTGCCATCCCTACATGCACAGTGGCTACTGAGCAATGCAGAGCCACGCAGGAGTAGCCTCATGGAAATAAGGCAGCCCCTCTGTTCACCAAAGCCATCTCCTCTGGAACCACGCTGCCTCTTTATGTAGCAGGCATTGCTTCGGACATCAAGACTTTCCGGTGGAATATCTGTGGAAACCACTGCCAAAAGATCTTTCCACTTCTTCAAAATTAGCTGATTCCCTGAAAGGGACACCAAATAGATCTTCTAACAACCATCTTATACCTCGATTTTCCATTTTCTCATCAACAAAGAGAGAGAAGGCCATGCAAATGCGTTGGCTTCACATGGCTTTAAACAGTAAACAGGAGGGGACACGTGGACAATGGTGCATAAAATCCGTACTTTCCGTCAAGGTGAACTTCCACACAGTTTTGGTCTGAGCGTCTCCAACATACACAGTCCCGTCTTCAGAAGCAACGATGTCATGAGGCATGTCAAAACGCTGCCAAAGGAAGGAGCCACACGTTGAGCAGGAGGCTGTTCTGCACCGCCCCACCCGCAGGCAGGACAGCAGAGCACTCGACAGAATGCTAAGCTTATCAGTCAGCCCACAGCAACAGCAGTTCTCATCAAGCAACTCCATGCCAAGGGGAGACGTTCATTCATTCATTCAGGACTGACTCTGCGTAAGCTTTGGAAACTGCTAAGAAACTCTCACCATGGACTTTTCAACCTTTAACAAGTCAAAGGAGATTCCCAAGGAGATGTTGACTCAGTGCTACGTTGCCTACCTAGTTATTTATGTTTTTTTGCCTTCCTATTTCTTCCACTTTTTTTTTTTTTACTATCAATTTGCCTGTTTCAATCTGTTGAAGTCAAAAGGACCAGAGATTAATTTTTGTTACTATTCTCACCAAGTTAGCACATGCCATCTTTTATTTGTGCATTGCTGATAAAAGGAACCATTTTGAAGATTTGGGGGACTTAAATTATTGCTAGTCTATGCTAGGAGATAGGCATAGGCGGCAAAGTGGGTTTTATATCCCGGAAGTCTGATGTTCGCACTATTTTGAGCCAGCAAAGGAAGCACATGGAGTGCTGGCTCCACCTGCTTCCGACTTCAGATGTCCTGTGCGTTCATGTATTTCTTCATTTAAAATCATCGCTATCTCAGTCATGAGGACACAGGAGACGTGGGTGCTTCATGTGACCTTCTTGGGGGTCACTGAGCTAATTTCTGGACACGCAGGCCTCGTTGGTGTGCTGCTGACATTTCCATCTGTCTCCTGAACCATCCAAAGGTGTCCTGGGGTTGCCAGTTGGCAGGCTGTGGATAATGTCTGTCACCACGGAGGCCAGCGGGGCCTGCCTGAATACACAGTTCTCAAAATACGAGCAGTGAGTAGGGACAGGAACATTTCCTCAGCCAACCTCTGCCCACTGGGGTGTGCTGTGAACCAAGGGCATGGTTGAGGCTCTTGGCTCACGTTGGGAGGGCCGGAAGAACCACACATGTTGCAGAGGCGCTACTGTGCTTTACAAATTGGCAACAGTTTGTCACATTGAAAAGCAAAAAGAGACAGCTGTCCCAGGAGGCTCGTTCCTTGAGCCGACTTGAAGGAGTGGTGCCCCATGTGCAGGGTAGGCCAGAGAGCCAGAGATCACGTGTTGCCACGTGGAAATCCCACAGGTTTGTCATTAAACATTCATCTGTATTTTAAGTTCTGTGGATGGGTGGCAACAGCCTTGAAAAAAGCAGTTTCTGTATTACACCTTAAGACGTTCTCTGAACAGGTTTCCTATTTTCTGATAGGAAAAAGATTTTAATGGTGGGGGACTGTAAGTGAGGAGGGAATTGTGTGAACCACTCATTGGCTAGGGACTTTTCTTTAAGTCGACCACAGGATGTCATAAACCGAGGCTATCATATTAACAAACCTCCCTCTGTGGTTCTCAGACTGAGCCATGGAGACAAGGGGGTTGGTTCTGTTGGGAATACCGCACTTTGGGACCACTGTAGGCCTCCAGGTGGAGGGTTAGTGTGTGGCCCTTCAGGAGCTCCACTCCTGTTGCAACCATAGGCACTCAACTACCTACCGTCTTATATTTAAAATAATTATTTCCTAAAAAAATTCTATCTAAAAAAAGGTTCATGCTTATGGGGGGAGGGGTACACTGTATAATGTTCAAATAATGGTAAGTCTCTCATTTATCGTTTTAATCATTCTACTGAACTATCCCATTGCTTTGTATCATTTGAAACAGAAAATTATGTTGATAAGCTTTGGGATTAAGCTTTTGGCTTTCGAGTGGAACAGATGTAAAGATCATCTAATCAGGCTCTGCAAATTCCTCTCTTTAGATATCTGGAGTAAAATATAATTGACAGGGGAAAAGAATGACAGCATCTTCCTAGGCATCCGGCAACAAGGCCCAGGGCAACCTGTCCTCAAAATCTTGTACTTTATTTAAGGAATTTGTGTTGTATTCCATTTCACAACTATCTTTGCTTTAATAAACTAATTATGTTTAAGCCTACTTAATATTAAGTAAACAGTTCTTCCAAGAAGTTTCTCTGTGTTTATGTTCTGGCTTAACGTAGCCCTAGCTATCCAAAAGTGTACCTTAGAGATGAAAAGGGATTAAAAGTTCTGTATATTTTAGAAGCTGAAAGACCAGGTCTGCTAGTTACTATGTGGAGCCTTGGACAAGCAATTTAACTTCTGTGAATCAGGTAGCTCAAATATTTTCAAATAATCGAATTCTAATCTGCACTGTAAAGGCTGGGAAATTAACGTGAATCTGGACTTGTGCTCTTTGTTTTTGGTATTGGAGGCGTGGGGATCATTCCCTTCCTTTTCCACAAGAGCTGCTTATAGAAGAAGGAAGACAAGATAGTCTGGGATGTGAATGAAAGCAGACTCTGAGGACCAACCCCTGTCCTTTTCTTTGAGTATGAAGGAAGAGCTCAGGAGGGAACTATGTGTATGTTTCCCTCCCAGCTTTCTGATCCCATTTGACTGAACCTGGCCTACTGTCTTGGTTTCCCAGCACAGATGTAAAGACGGAGATCATGAATCAGATGTAAGCATTTGTAAAGAATATAGTAGTAGAGGAGATCCAAAATACATGGGGAAATAAATCATGGATATGCACAGAGGCACACAGTATGTAAAACTTGACCTGTGACTTAAAAGATGACTCTCCTATTATACTAGAGTCAATACACCATATTATTTACTTCACCCAAACTTAATCTTTGGGATGATAATCTAATTAAATGAAAAGTTTGAGATTCATGAACTGATTTTAGTCTATTGAGTCAGCATGGAATACTTTTCTGCATTTATGTGTAATATCAAGACTTGTTTACTAAAAGAAAAAGCAAATTTCTTCTTGGAGTGAGATTCTTTGAAAGTTTCTTCTATCGGCCCACATGTTATGACATATTGATGGCTGGATGTCTGATGAATGCTGATGGATATGCACAACACTTTCTGCAATTTTAATTCAGGACTATTCACATTTTATGAGAGAATTTAAAATCTAACCTTGGGACTGGTACTGTGGCATAGTGGGTAAGGCCACTGCCTGCAGTGCTGGCATCCCATATGGATGCCGGTTCAAGTCCCGGCTGCTCTACTGCTGATCCAGCTCTCTGTTGTGGCCTGGGAAAGCAGTAGAAGATGGCCCAAGTCCTTGGGCTCCTGCACCCACATGGGAGACCTGGAAGAAGCTCCTGGCTCCTGGCTTCGGATAGGCTCAGCTCTGGCCGTTGCAGCCAGTTGGGGAGTGAACGATTGGATGTAGGACCTCTCTCTCTCTCTCTCTCACTCTCTCTCTCTCTCTCTTTGCCTCTCCTCTCTGTATAACTCTGCCTTTCAAATAAAAAAAAAAATAAATATTTTTTTAAAAAAGAATCTAGCCTCTGGCTTAGCACTTAGCTTTGGTTTCTAGATGCATATTTGAATTAAAACTTAATATTCTGGAGGCCGGCACTGTGGTGCACCTGCGGCACTGGCATCCCATATGGGCGCCGGTTCTAGTCCCGGCTGCGCCTCTTCCAATCCAGCTCTCTGCATGGCCTGGGAAAGCAGTAGAAGATGGCCCAAGTGCTTGGGCCCCTGCACCTGTGTGGGAGACCCAGAAGAAGCTCCTGGCTTCTGGCTTCAGATCAGCGCAGCTCTGGCCATTGCGGCCATTTGGGGAGTGAACCAATGGAAGGAAGACCTTTCTCTCTGTCTCTCCCTCTCATTGTCTGTAACTCTACCTCTCAAATAAATAAATTAAAAAATCTAAAAAAAAACACCCTTACTATTCTGGTTCAGACATTACATCATCATTAAAAGGTAGAGCAGGTAAACATTGCAGTAACACAAAGTGCAGACCTGAAAGAAGCCAAGCATCTCACTTTCTTTATCAATAGATATGAGTACATTCGCTCCAGGGAACAATAAGAAAGACCAGTTAATCAGTAAAGACCTGTATGGTAATCAGGGTCATGAATTTTCTCTGAAGGGCTTTCAGGATCTGATATTTGCTTATTTTTTTTCAGGTGAAATATTTTCATGACAAAATCTTAGGCTGGAATATGCATTGAAAACCAAAGATAGGAACTTTTACTGGAATCTTTAGATTCAGAATGGTTTGATTCAGATTCTGTAACCTGTGCTAGAAGCTCCACAGGGGAGCTGTTCTGTCCAGCTTGTTCTTCTATCCTCACTTTGCGGCACAAGGCCCGACCCTGAGTAAGTGTTTTTGAGAAGGTATTTCAAAAAGTCTGTGGAAAAATAGAACTAAAAGGTTAAGTTTATTTTGGTACAAAATTTTTGAATTTCATAAATAATGTTTTTCTAATATGCATTTCCATGAACTTTCTGAAGTATCTTCATACATATCTTTTGGATGAAATGTGATAAGCCTCAGACTTGTGGTTGGTATTCTAACGAATCGCTAAAATACTGAGGCATTTAAAGTTGTTTTTTTTTTAAATCTAGTGAATTTGGTATCATAAAGAATAAGAATTACAGGGGCTGGCGCTGTGGCGCAGTGGGTTAACGCCCTGTTCTGAAGCACCGGCATCCCATATGGGCGCTGGTTCAAGACCTGGCTGCTCTACTTATGATCCAGCTCTCTGCTATGGCCTGGGAAAGCAGTAGAAGATGGGCCAAGTCCGTGGGCTCCTGCACTCACAGGGGAGACCTGGAATAAACTCCTGGCTCCTGGCTTCAGATCAGCACAGCTCCGGCCATTGCGGCCATCTGGTGAGTGAACCAGTGGATGGAAGATCTTTCTCTTTCTCTCTGCCTCTCCTCTCTCTGTGTAACTCTGACTTTCAAATAAATAAATAAATCTTTAAAAAAATAATAAAAATTACAAGTATCGAGATACACTTTGCCTAGTGACTTATGACAATTGCATTTTGAACCAAGAAAGCCAATCAGTTTCCACATATTTTGAAAAGTACATTTATGTGTATCGCTTTAGCAGATTGAACATTTTACACCTGCTGTGCTCCAAGCAAATGCACCCACATTCGTACAGCGTGAATAAGCATTCTGAACACTCTGGCCATCATACACAGACACAGTCCACAGGGAAGTTAGAAAGGCTGTGGACACACCAAACCATAAATAGTGTGTTTGCAAAAAAGCATTGTAAAAACAACTGCAGTACAATAAAAATTCTATGACATCAAAAACCTTTAATGCCTAATGTAAACCAAATCTTTAGAATTTGAATAAATTCTACTTTCTAGTCTTGTCATTTAGTACAGTTATAGCAATAAAAAAAATCCAAAAATTTCTGTTGAGTCTAAGAGAACTGTAACAGTACATTTAACATATGTGGTGTTATCCCTACTTGGCTGAAACTGGGAAAAGACTTACTTCTTGGGAAATTTCAATTTAAACCTGCCATCTTCTTCAAAGTCCACTACAAACCTTAGAACTGCCCAGTGTTAATCTGCAGTTAAAGCAACCTGAACAGGCAAGGACATTTATCCTAAATAAAACATCATCATAGGATAGTCCCACCAACCTAGTTAAGAAAGTTATCATAACTCCTAAAAGGTCTTCTGTTGCTTATACAACTGCAAATTGAATGCCTGAATTTATACATTTTTATTTTCATGAAAGTGGAAACCTAGGCAATGAAGTGAATACCTTGCGTACAGGCTTGAAGACATCTATAATTTCCCCACTGGAAAAGTTCATTACAAATCCTTGCACAGGTTCCTGTTCACCAAAGTAAGGCTTCCCATTCACCGCAAAGAGCAAACCTGTGATAACACATCCAGTTAACCTTTCTTTAGAATATGAATAAAACTGATCTTCAGATATATGCATGCACTTTACACACACACAAAATATATTTAGGGTCAACTTGGTACCTTCCATTGAGTAACCAGATCAGGGGCAACCAAGTTAGAGGACTAAGCTTTCAATAGGGAATTAGGGAACTAGAAGGTCTGTTCCATTTAGGAAGATAGTAGAAATCAGGAATATGTAGATATTGATATATAAATACATTGATTATATAGACATAGATATCACAAGCATCCTAAGTAGGTATTGGGAAAAGTCAGGTTATTCAGATGAATTATTTTGGGGCATCATAACTTTTAAAAATATGTAGGGGCAGGTGTTTGGACTAGCTGTTAAGATGACAGTTAAGGGGCGGGTATTGTGGTGCAGCAGATTAAGCCGCTGCTTGCAATGCTGGGATCCCATATGAACACTGGATTGAGCCCTGGCTGCTGTACTTCCTATTCAGCTCTGCTAATGCACCTGGGAAAACAGCAGAAGATAGCCCAAGTACTTGGGTCCCTGTACCCCTCTGAGAGACCATGACAGAATTTCAGGCTGCTAGTTTTGGTCATGGCCCAGCATCAGCTGCTGTGGCCATTTGGGGTGTGAACCAGCAGATAGAAGATCATTCACTCTCTCTTTGTCTCTTCGTCTTTTCCTCCCTCCCTCTAACTCTCACTTTCAATAAATAAATAAATAAATAAGCCTTAAAACAAAAAGACAACCGTAAGACACTCTTGTCCACCACCAAAGTGCCTGGGTTCACTTCCCAGCTCTGGCTCCACACTTCAGCTTTCTGCCACTGCAGACCCTGGGAGGCAGAGATGACGGCTCAAGTAGTTGCAGCCCTGCCGCCCACACAGGAGACAAGGACTGATTCCCAGCTCCTGGCTACAACCTGACCCAGCCCCTGTTCTTATAGGTATTTGGTCAGTAAACTAGCAGTTGGGAACTCGTGTGTCTATCTGTCTACCTCTTGAATAAATAATTTTTAAAAAGTAACATATACCATGGCTGCAAGTAGAATCAAGAAATATGCGAATAAAGTTAGTGAAGTCACTGTTTTAAAAATCTGATTTTAAACAACTGGACTTAGAAAATGTGAGATACATATTAAAATTATTCAAGATATCCTTTCCCTAATTAAAAACTCAGAACATCTTTATCAATTCCAATCAACATTTTTGTAGAAAAATAATAAATAATAGAAATAGTGATGAGACACTCAAATTATTCATATAAAAATTAAATATATAAATATATTTAATTAAATATATATAAATATAAATAAAATATATACAAAACTGACTTATCATTGAAAATATTTTCATCTTGTTTTAAGAATAGCAGAATGTTTGTGGCATATCATACAATGAAAAGAATCAACACTATAAACATCAAACACTACTATGCAATATGATTGAGAGAGCTGTCTTTTGTTTAGATTGTTTTTAGCCAGATTTCTTCTCATCTTCTCTCTTAATATTTTTTTCTTATATTTATTTTGGTTCACTAATAATTTGATCATCCTTTTAAAAGTGAATGGTCCTGATAAATTTATTCTTTAAATATGCGATAAGACCACCCTGACAATTCAATTTCATTGATATTAATGAAAATCTTCTATTACTTATCCCTTGGGGAAGCCAAATTTTCTCCCCATTCAGTCAGCTGACTCCTTTTATTCTTTGTCCTAAATTAATTCAGGACTCCCTGGGAAGACAGGAGCCAGATGTAACTTTCAATAATAACTTTAGTAAGAGACATAATTATAATGGTGACTATGAAGAGTTGATGCTAATTTAATATGGGTGTAAATATACTTAATAAAATATACTGCAAAATTATATACATATTTAGAAATAAAATATATTTTTAGTAGTTATGTATTTACTATTTAACTCTTAAGCTTTTTTTGTCCTATGAATCATGTGCATCTTATTTTGTCATTTTGACTCTTTCAAATTTCCTTTGAAATTTCTTAAAGTCAAGAAGATTAGGGCCGGCTGTGGCTCAGCAGGGTAAAGCCATAGCCTGCAGCACCAGCATCCCAGTGCGTGCTGCTCCTTCCTGGCTGCTCCACTTCTGATCCAGCTTCCTGCTAATGCACCTGGGAGAGCAGCATAGGATGGTCCAAGTGCTTGGGCACCTGCACCCACATGGGAGGCCCGGAAGAAGCTGCTGGCTCCTAACTTCAGCCTGGCCTGCCTTGGCTGTTGTGGCCACCTGAGGAGTGAACCAGTGGATGGAATATCTCTCTCCCTCTCTCTTTCTATGTAACTCTGCCTTTCAAATAAATAAATAAATCTTTAAAAAGTCAAGAAAATTTATATTGAAAATTAGAAAAAATATTTAGTAATGCATTCGTTATTTCTCCTGACATTTACACATAAATCTCACATATTTAAAATATTTATCTTTTAAAAATACTGGCCACCGTATTTTAAAAAGTATAAAACAATTATTCTGAATGGTGATTTTATCAGACACCTACCATCTGTTGGTGATGTGTGAAGACATAATATTAATCACTTAACAACTAGACCAGATGATCATAATTAAGGAAAAATGAAAATCTATGTTTGGGAACATTTTCTTTTTCTTTTTTTATCTTTTTTTCACTTGAAAGGCAGAGTTACAGAGAGACAGGAAAACACACATACACACAGAGAAATCCTCTATCCTCTGGTTAACTTCCCAAGTGGTCACAATGGGTGGGGCTGGGCCAGACCAAAGTCAGCAGCCAGGAGCTTCTTCCGGGTCTCCCATGTAGGTGCAGGGGCCTAAGCAAATTGGGCCATCTTCCACTGCTTTCCCAGGAGCATTAGCAAGGAGCTAGATGGGAAGAGGAGCAGCTGGGTCTTGAATCAGGGCCCACATGGGATGCCAGTGTCGCAGGTGGCAACTTTACCTGTTACACCACAGCACTGGCCCCCAGGAACAATTCTTAAATCCTTTGAGTTCTTCATTATTTCTGTATGAGGAAAACTGTTACTTGAATTAGACAATGATTTGCAACACACTTGGAGTTTTAAGATAGTTTAAGATCTGTTATAACCCTTTAAAGAAAAAATATTATAAAAACTGAGTAAGTTAAATAATTTTTAAGGATAAAATACAATACAACAAAACACAAAAAGTAAAGTGAAAATACCTGGTATGTATGAAATTGCAAATACATTTCTTCCAAATGCCGCGTGCTTAATCTCTCTCACAAATTCTTTGGTGTCAGTGTTAAAGCACTGGATCCGACCATTTTCCCTGTCTGCCACGCATAACTGTCCCAAATGGGGCACAAGGGCCAGGCTGTGAGGAACACTGAACTGCCCTGGTTTAGGGTTGCTCCCTGAAGTCTCTACAAAACAGAGAAAAGCTTCAGACATGCACTTAATAAAATCACCCAAAGTCTAACTCTAATGTTTTCTAATATCCTCAAATCATGATAGTAAACCATTAAATATCTAGAACCAGAAGGAACATATGTACTGCAGTATGTATGTTTATCCCATAATATCTCTTTCCCACAAATACATTACAAGTCTTATACTTGGACAAAGACTTTTGGTGGAAGCATTCTTTTTCCCTTCATGACATGACATGTATGTGTGTGTACACACATGTGTGTTGTATGTGACCAAGCCAATTGCATACATGCTCTGGCTCACCGCAGAGGACAATTCCATTGTCACCACTGTGAGAGGTAGCCAATCACGTGTTCCTGGTGACACTGAAATTACAATTACAGATCAGGCATGCTTTTGGGTACCTTCTCCCCACTGTGTGATGAACTTCCCACTTGGTGAGAACTGCACAATCCGACTGTTGCAGTAACCATCGGATACGTAGATGGCGCCTGTGCCGGGGTCCACAGCCACATCAGTGGGTTGACAGAAGTGATTCTGATCACTGCCAGGCTGCATGCTCCGTCCCAGGGTTAAGAGTGGGCCTTCTTTACTGTTTGGATCCAGTTTGAAGACCTTTTTATCAAAGGAGTAAAAAGCTTACCAACTTTTCATGGTTGTTACAGACATAAAAAGACATACACCCTAACATAGCCAAGACCACTTGCAGAGGGAACTGGTGTGTCTGCTGTCAGACACCTACTTTTCACAGCTGACTGGGACCCTACAAGTCATCTGGTCTGATGGCTTCATTTGATAAATGAAGCCTATGGCACTGTAGGGATTTGCTCAAGACCATCCAGTTAATGTGTGGAGAATGGAGACCATTAAGTGAGTGGATATTCTATTCCACCCATCTCCACATTTCCTTGTTGTCTTTCCTTAGCTAATTACAAGGGTACTTCAAAAGTCTGTGGGAAGTGGGACTAAAAGATATGTTTATCTTGATACAAAAATTTTTTTAAATAGATGAAGTTTTTTTTCATAAAACACATTTGTCATGAACCTTTTGGAAGTCCCTTGTATGCATGGATTTCAACCTTTGTTGCACTAAGATAAATGTATTTAATTTCATCCCATTTCCCATGAACTTTTTCAAGTGCTACAATGCTCTCTAGATAAGACATGAGCAATAATTTTTGTTTACTGGGACAACATTTGAAGATTGCTGAGAGAACTTAATAACTTTGATAATTATGTCTTCTGAGTTCTAGTTTTTGTCTTTCATTTTCCCAGTTTTTTGCCACCTGCTCCTAATAGGGGTTGTAAAAGTATACTTGACAAGTTCATGGCTTGGTGAGGCGAGGGGATGGAGACTCTATAACTCTTCTGTGATTGAAAAATAATTTCTCTGAAACAGGACCAAAATTTGAGTTTTTTATATATAAATTTGTATTTACTAGAAACCTTGCCTCAATTTACAGAAGAATAAGGAAGTTAGGAAAGCAAATATACAACACAAGTGATATAACAGAAATTAAACGTGGAGACGAAGGGGGTAAAAACAAATCCAGAAAGCCAAGAAGGAGGCTTGCAGGACTCATGTAGTTGTCACAGCGAAGTTTCATGTGGCCCCTAAGCTTCCTGCCAGCCCAGGGGAGCTGATGATTGACAGATTAGCATTCCCTAGCAGTGAAGGCCAAAGGCAAAATTTCAAAAGTGGACTGTTACGGGCTGCATGTGTGCCTCTCAAATTCGTTTGTGGACATCCTAACCTCCAAGCTGATGGCATCAGGAGGCAGAGCCTTTGGGAGGGGATTAGGTCCTTGGAGTACAGACCTCTTGAATGGGATTAGTGCCCTTGTGAGGAACAAAAAAGGACATGAGAGGGGTGAGGGTTGAGCCATATGATGGAGATGCCAGTTTTGATGCCCAAGCCCCACACTGGAATACCTGGGTTCAATTCCAGACTCCAGATCTGTGCGAAACGAATTTTCTGTTGTTATTAAACCACTCAAGCCTTAGCACTTTGTTATAACGGCCTGAACTCAGACATGGCTGTTCCATTTTTTTGTTGTAAACTCTCTGGGTCACAGAAACAAACTCAAATGGCTCCAGAGTACCTGGAAAGCTTAACCGTGCCAGCTTCTCTCTGAAAACTGCCAAATGGGAGATTACCTGATGCAGAGCCACGTCTGTGACCCAGTAATTTCCATCATTATCTACACTCAGGCCGTGTGGCAAGTAAAACCTGTAAAATAAAAACCATTGTCTTCATTATGTATTTATACTCAGAGCATACACAGAAGGATTTTTCTGATTTATTGTTAAAGGCAGTATGAATTTATAAATTGATAAATGCACATTTGTATGATTGCAGAATAGTCCAAAATGAATTGCTAAATGAAAATATCTTTTATAACAGAAATTTCCCTGTGACAAATCTTAAGCAGTATTTAGTCATGTTAAAATTTAGTCATGTTAAAATTTAGTCATGTAAAAATCATAAATATTTATTATAAGTATGTTAGATTATATAATACAAATAAAACCAATTTAAAAACAGGATCTAAGATTGTACATATTACCATCTAAAAATACCTGTAAAACAAGTTGTCTAGCAATGCATTTGTATAGTTCTAATAAAATATAGATTCAAAAAATATACCCCAAAGCAATATAATATTTTGTTAATATAAACACTAAATATAGATGCCAAAGCTCTAAGAGTGCCCACTCTTCTGTGTAAAACACAAATAAAACAACTTTCAGCAAATGTGGGCTGTGATCCTCTAAGCAAAGTGAAGTTCTAAGCTGGACCATCATTAGAGAAAGTTAATCTAGCTAGCAAATCAATCTGAATGACCTAAGGAAGACAAACAGGAGCTCCTACAGACAGCGGCCCCATGGGCTTAAGGCACAGTTAGCAAACACAGGGACAATATAGTCAGGTGGTTTTTGTCCAGTGACACGTGACAATCCACAAGCCTTATGTGTCCACTTCTAGCCTGACTATTGTGTGGGCACCAATTCTTTTTTTTTCTTTTTTCATGAGCCATCTGGAACATTCTGCCGTTGATTAATTTACTGATCGACATCCCTGCTTTGGTGACTGAAAGAGAAGGTTATGATTTGCCTTCACCGTAGATCCCCCAGTGACGGCAAGGTTGATTTGGCGGCAATTGCTTCACCTTCACCCTTGATTTCTCTCCGGGATGCCTCTGCCTAATGGAGGCAGGCTCACACACAGAGTGGCGTAGTTGGTATTAGAATTAGGCTCCTGACTCGGCAGCTGAGAACTCTGTTCTTAAAAAAACCTTAAACCCCATTACTACCATCTAGCAGCTGCATTCAAAGTGGTGGATCCTTGCCTTGCAAAGAAACTAGCTGTCCCTGTGCCTAAGCAGATGGAGGAGCTTCCTGAAGCTGCCAGGGACAACGATCGAGGACATTTTGTGAGCAGGTGTCCCTTTCTTTCAATGACCATGAATATCAGCCAACTTTTTTTTTTTTTTTGCCTCTAAATGCCATCTAGGAATAAGACAAAATGACGAGGAGCTTTCAAAGTCAAATTATACACACCTGCTAAGGAAAACTCGAAGTGACATTTGTTTAGCCTTCACTCCTAGGTGGGAAGAGGGAAGCTTTTTTTCCTTAATATATGACTTCCCTGCTGAGGATTTTTTTTTTTTAATCAGCAGACCTTGCTGCCCAGAAACTCATGTGACTAAGTATGTACATCAATGGCTCACTCAAGCTTGAATTCCTGCTATAATCACCTGGAGCTTCATGGTATTAGAGCTACCCCAGCCTATATCTGAATCTATTTTTTATTTATTTATTTATTTATTATTTTTTTTTTTGACAGGCAGAGTGGACAGTGAGAGAGAGAGACAGAGAGAAAGGTCTTCCTTTGCCGTTGGTTCACCCTCCAATGGCTGCCGTGGATGGCGCATTGCGGCCGGCACACCGCGCTCATCCGATGGCAGGAGCCAGGTACTAGGTGCTTTTTCCTGGTCTCCCATGGGGTGCAGGGCCCAAGCACCTGGGCCATCCTCCACTGCACTCTCGGGCCACAGCAGAGGGCTGGCCTGGAAGAGGGGCAACCGGGACAGAATCCAGTGCCCCGACCGGGACTAGAACCCGGTGTGCCGGCGCCGCAAGGCGGAGGATTAGCCTGTTGAGCCACAGCGCCGGCCTGAATCTATTTTTTAAAACTTCATAATCTTATCTATTTATGGCATACCATTTGATGTTACAATGCATCATACAACATAAAATGATTAAATCAAGCTAATTAATATGCCCTTCACCTCCTGTACTTTCTTTTTGTGGTGAGAACATCTGAAATTTACTTGTATCAGCTTTGAAATGGGCAAAGGACCTGAGGGCCGGTGCTGTGGCTCACTTGGTTAATTCTCCGCCTGCGGCACCAGCATCCCATATGGGTGCCAGGTTCTAGTCCTGGTTGCTCCTCTTCCAGTCTAGCTCTCTGCTGTGGCCTGGGAGTGCAGTGGAGGATGGCCCAAGTGCTTGGGCCCCTGCACCTGCATGGAAGACCAGGAAGAAGCACCTGGCCCCTGGCTTTGGATTGGCGCGGCACCAGCTGTGATGGCCAATTGGGGAGTGAACCAACAGAAGGAAGACCTTTCTCTCTGTCTCTCTCTCTCACTGTCTGTAACTCTACCTGTCAAATAAATTTTTTAAAAAAGGACCTGAACAGACATTTCTCAAAAGAAGACAAGGGACCAACAGACAAATGAAACCTAGTTTTTTAAAAAAACTTCCTGGCCGGCGCCGTGGCTCAACAGGCTAATCCTCCGCCTTGCGGCGCCGGCACACCGGGTTCTAGTCCCGGTCGGGGCGCCGGATTCTGTCCCGGTTGCCCCTCTTCCAGGCCAGCCCTCTGCTGTGGCCCGGGAGTGCAGTGGAGGATGGCCCAAGTGCTTGGGCCCTGCACCCCATGGGGAGACCAGGAAAAGCACCTGGCTCCTGGCTCCTGCCATCGGACAAGCGCGGTGCGCCGGCTGCAGCGCGCCAGCAGCGGCGGCCATTGGAGGGTGAACCAACGGCAAAAGGAAGACCTTTCTCTCTGTCTCTCTCTCTCACTGTCCACTCTGCCTGTAAAAAAAAAAAAAAAAAAAAAACTTCCTAGGTGGTTGTAATATTAAGTCAAGCTTTAGAACCACTTACTAAAAAATGAAAGATTGGCTGGCCCAGTAAGCATCTTGGGTTCTTAAAAGCAGCTATATAATATACACTCTTTCAAAACCCAGTGGCACATTTTATACCCAATACATGTAGTACAAGCCCAATAACAACATAAGTCATTCTACTTACAGATTTTTCCCACTAGAATGGAGTATCGCAGCATTATTTGGATCTACAACAAGAATAGTATCTTCTTCAATGGGTCCAAGTCCTCTTTGCTGGTAAACAAACTCATTGTCAAAAGAGCTAAACAGAACAGAAAATAATCTAATCAGAAACACCAACAAATGAAATGATGAATAAAACAGAATGCTTATTGTCATGTACCCAACGTTAAATCCCTATACTGGGACAAAGTCCTTAGGAAAATGAACCTTAAGACATGGGATACCACCTTCTGTGTAAAAACAAGAGAAAAATAAATGTAATGGTGCTTATATGAACGGATTACCTATAGAGAGCATAGAAAACTCTTTGTATTTGGTGCTTCTAGAAAAGGAAATAGTGTAACTACGGTAAAGAGGTAAAGATTTTTATTTTGTACCCCTTAATACTTTCTGTATACCCATTTATACATTCACATGTGTCAATAAACCTTTAAAATGTAAAATAAAAAAGTTCAATGAACCTGAGGAATGCAGAACACTCCTTGAGATTCTAAACACCGAACCAAAAGGGCTCGGGTGAGTTAGACATCACTCTTGTCCTCCAAGTTTCACTCCTTTGGGTCACAGCACACCATTCACTACTCAGAGTAGGCAGTGGTGCAGTAGCACTGACAATGTGGGAAATGTGGCTGCAAAACTTCTCACCTGACTGTATATTCCCAAGACCCCCCCGCCCCCCCCCCCCCCCCCAGTTCATCAGAGTTTGGTCAAGAACTGCTAGAGTAGCTTAACTTAAAAAAAAAAAAAAACTCTTCAAAGTATAAGAATTCAACAGCTATTTGCTTTCAAAAGAAAATTTAATATTTATAAAAATATTTATTCTGTAAAAATTATTCTGTGAATTTTTTTCAAATGTTTATTAGTCTATGGTCATCTGTTTGAAAGGTGGTGTGATAGGGATGAGGAAAGAGTTCTTCCATTCAAGGATTCATTCCCCAAATGCCTATAACAGCCTGGGCTGGGCCAGGCAGAAGCCAGGAACCTCAAACACCCAGAACCTAAGTCCTTGAGCTGTTGCCTGCGGCTCCTCACAGTGTGCATTATCTGCAAGCTGGATGGGAAGCAGAGGAGACGGGACTTGAACCAGCACTCAGATTTCGGATGCAAGCATCCCAAGTGGTGGCCTAACCAGCTGTATCACGACGTTCACCCAGAGAAAATATAAATTATTTCAACTTTGTAATAATAATCACAGGAAGGGCAATGATTAAAAGAATGTTTGTTACTGCACTTGCCTTCAGTACAATATATTATAAGGACTTAGAAGGGAATGTTAAAATATTCCCAAGATACAAAACAGAATTTTCTCTGTCTAATCATATAAAAAATACACTTAGAGACAGAATTTATCCATATAATAGCTTTTCTATAAGTACAGAACAGACAATTATGGATTAATTCGTTTAACACTTAAATGAATATGCTATTTTTTACTCAGTAACTTCCAGGTTATTGTAAATTATTATGAAATATATATGTTCATATATATTAAATTTCTATGTACATTTTTAGCAATACCTTTACTTAAATTGACAATTATCACAAACAGAAATACTTCAATTCCTATTTGTGAAATTACAATAGTCCTTACTCTACTAAGACCCTCAGTGGAAACCTAAAATACAGATAGTGCTAAACTCCATATATACTGTTTTTTCTATTTAAACATACCTGTGAAAAAAGTTTAATTTATAGATTAGGCACAGAAGGAGATTAACAGCAATAAGTAACAATCAAATCAAACAATATGCTGTAGTAAAAATGCCAGAATTTCTACTCTTGTGCTTTGGGGTCACTATGAAGTAAAATAAGGGTTACCTGAACAGAAACACGGAGATACCAACAGTTGATTTGAAAACTGAGACAGCTACTAAGTGGCTAACAGGAGGGTAGAGTATATTGTGTGCATATGCTGGACAAAGGAATGAGTCACGTCCTCAGCAGGAATGAGATTTCATCACACTATTCAGAATGACACACAACTTTGGATATAAATTGTTGACTTCTTGAACTTTCTTTTTTCTTTCTTTTTTTTTTTTTTTTACAGGCAGAGTGGACAGTGAGAGAGAGAGACAGAGAGAAAGGTCTTCCTTTGCCGTTGGTTCACCCTCCAATGGCCGCCGCGGTCGGCGCGCTGCGGCCGGCGCACCGCGCTTGTCCGATGGCAGGAGCCAGGAGCCAGGTGCTTTTCCTGGTCTCCCCATGGGGTGCAGGGCCCAAGCACCTGGGCCATCCTCCACTGCACTCCTGGGCCACAGCAGAGGGCTGGCCTGGAAGAGGGGCAACCGGGACAGAATCCGGTGCCCCGACCGGGACTAGAACCCGGTGTGCCGGCGCCGCAAGGCGGAGGATTAGCCTGTTGAGCCACGGCGCCGGCCTGAACTTTCTATGTAATATCTTTGGATTGCAGTTGAGCACAAGCAGCTATAGTCATGGGTAAACAGGGTAAAATGGGGCAAATGACAAAGATAAATCTTCCAATGTAAGATTATGTAACAGAGGTAAATATATGTTGCATCAAAAGACAAAAACTGTATCAGCACATAATTAAGCTCTGTGTGTGTGTGTGTGTGTGTGTGCATGCCAGATGAAGTCACAACATGATCAGGGGATATTTTTGTAAAACAAAATTTTCTTTATAGTATCAAGCAAGTATGTGGGAAAAATATTAGTATTTTTTAGGTTCATTTTGTAAACAAAAGTCTGAATAACATTAAATATCTATTGAGATATACTTGTAATTTGGGAGTATGACAGATTTTTCAAATACGTCATATATCCATTGATTAGTTCTTTCATATTTTTATGGGAATTATGTAGTGTCCCAGTAGTAGAAGAAAAAATTTTAAATTACATTCTTTTGGCATTAAAACTATTCAGCTGAGCTTGACTGGTACAGTCTTTTGGGTATATTTTTCTTGAAAGATAACAATAAGTCCCTGAAGTAGTTCTTATTAATAATTAACTCAATTAAACACAAAATATTGATTCAGTTTTGTCAATTTAAACTTAAGTAGTAATTGTTTACATATGTTACTAATTCATGTGTAACCACAAAAGACCCAGAATACCCAAAATGAGCCTGAGGAAAAAAAAATCAAGCTGGATGCATCACAATATCTGATTTCAAAGCATACTACAAAGTTACAGTAATTAAAATACTACAGTACTGGAATAAACTGACACACAGACCAATGGAATAGGATGGAGATCCCAGAAATTAATCCACATACATACAGCAACTGATTTTTGACATAGGTTGCAAGCATATGCATTGAAGAAAGGATAGTCTTTTCAATAAATGGTACTGGCAAAATGGATTATAAATATGTAGAAAAATGAAATCAGATCCCTACCTCTTACCATATACAAAAATCAACTCAAGAGAGATCAAAGATCTCAATGTTAAGACTTGAAACTATGAAAATGTTTGCAGAAAGCATATGAGTAACACTTCCAGACATTCGTGTACACAATGCATCTTTGGATAAGACCCCTCAAATCACAGGTAGCAAAGCAAAACTAGACAAATGGGGCTTTATCAGAAGTTTCTGAACAGCAAAGGAACCAATAAATTGAAGAGGTATCTGACAGAATGGGAGGAAATATTTGCAAGCTGCTTATCCAACAAAGAATTAATATCTAGAATATACCAGCAAATGCAAAAAACTCAACAACAAAACCACCACTCCAGCTAAGAAATGGGTAAAGGACTTGAATAGACATTTCTCAAAATAAGAAATACAAATAGCCAACAAATATATGAAAAAATGCTTAGTATCAACAACCATCAGGGAAGCACAAAACAAAAACCCCTGTCAGAGGGGCTCTTATCATCCATGAAACACGTCAATATTTTTTCTAACTTTCTGTGACATTGGATAACAAAAGTTCAGCTCATGAAAGGCGTAGTATGCTCTAAGTTTCACATTCATGTGTAACAGGATGAAATCTCTTCATTCATGTCTCTTTTAAAGTCTAAGCCTGGGACCAGCCCTGTGGTGTAGTGGGTAAAGCCACCGCCTTCAGTGCCAGCATCCCATACGCCAGTTTGAACCCCGGCTGCTTCAATTGTGATCCAGCTCTCTGCTATGGCCTGGGAAAGCATTAGAAAATGGCCCAAGTCCTTGGGGCCCTGCACCTGCATGGCAGACCTGAGAGAAGCTCCTGGATCCTTGCTCCTGGCTTCACATCAGCTCAGCTGTGGCCCTTGCGGACAACTAGGGAGTCAACTAGCAGATGGAAGACCTTTTTCTCTCTCGCTGCCTCTCCTTCTCTCTCTGTGTAACTCAAATAAATAAATCTTAAAAAAAAATAAAGTCTAAGCCTTCCTCATTACCAAGAAACCTAATAGTGCTTTGTAAAGGCACAATGGCAATTCATATAATGTGAAAATTAGGCTTCCTCTGACTATTAAGTTAAAATTTTTTTCTTTTTCCTTCTAAATGGAAATTTTAATTGAGATAATTACAGATTTGCATGCTCATGTAAGAAATCAGACAGAGAAATTCTGTATACACTTTATCCAATTTCTCTAATGGTAATATTTTACAAAATTATATATATCACAACTAAGATCTGATGATTTGATAATGGTAAAATACCCTGATCATATTTAGATTTTTTCTTTCCCTTTAAAAAATATTTGAGAGGCAGACACACACACACACACACACAGGAACTGACAGAAATGTCTCACCCATGAGTTCACTCTTCAAATGCCTGCAATGGACAAAGTGAGGCCAGGCTGAAACCAAGAGCCGGGAATTTAATCCAGGGACCCAACTGGCAGGACCCGGTGACTTGAGCCATTACCTGCTGTCTCCCAGGATGTACATGAGCAGGAAGCTAGAAACAGGAACGGAGCCAGGACTCGACCCAGGTGCTCACACGGGATGGCCTCCTAACCAGGCGCTTACCTGCTGTGCCAAGTGCCTGTCCCACTTCCCTTTTTTATTTCCAAGAATTTTCACTTATTCTTACAGCTATTTGCTTGGGCGTGGACTATTCCGCTCTACCCTTACAAGTTACCAAGTCTTCCTAATTCTCGCCGAGTGCTGTCATGACTCATCATCAACAGCTCAGAATGGTGACAAGCCAATGGCCTTTGATCACAATAACGGAGCAGATCAGATCTCAGCACACCTGTTTCTGCATCTGTTCTCTGCAGAGCGAGAAACCGAGGGCTGGCATCTTTACCTCCATGTGGTTTCTGCAAGAATGGGCTGCAGTAACTGTACCATTGTCCCTTTGCTTTGTCCTGCCATCTACTTAATTATTTACCATCAGTTCAAAATCTCTGATCATACTATGTTAGGAAAAAATATTCCTAGAACTTATTGATGGGGAGAAATAGAGATTTTTTTTCCTCCCAGGAACATACATTGAACTCTTATTGCTCAAATCTTTCAAAATGTAAATTTTAGCTTAAATTACTCACTGCAACTATATAAGTTCAGAGTCACAGACCTGAAATGTTGGCCTCAGTTTCTAAGGAAAAAAACAGCTGTATTAAGAAAGAAAGAGAAATGTTCCAGGCCCACAGTTCTTGTGTCAGTCATGTCACATGAAAATGTTGCAGCTGAGGAACAAGTTAAGTAAAAACTGCCCTTTACCACCGATACATTTCTGCAATGTCCACTGCAGAAAAAAAATGACAAGTGACTGATGCTTGGCCATCAGAAACACAATTTGTGTGTGGACACCCAGCCTCATAACCTAGAAATGTCAAGTTCCGCGTGGTGGGCACAGTAAAATTAACTGATTTGAAGATTATCCCCTTTTATTTCATTATCCACTTTTTGGTGTTGCAATAGTAAACTGTGAAAGACCAAAGAAAGGAACTGAAAGAAAAACGAGTCACAAAACCAAATGATACAGAAGAAACGAATTAAAAGTTGGAAGCATAGAAAATGTCAGTTCTCATCAAAGTACCTTTCCTAGTATGTAATTACAATGGAACAATTAATAATATGGGAGTTTTATTTGCTACAAATCACACTCAGATGGCATTTTAGGTTCTTCTTAAGATGAGCCATTTTTTCTAGAGCTTTATGACTATTATACTTATTAATATTTACACTTCTCTGGTATCCATTAAGAATCTCAGTGACTAGGCAAGTTACTGAATTTACTGATTAGGGAATTTATTTAATCACCATCCCTCAAGACAAAGAAAAATGGAACACAAAGGAAACAAAACATTGTAAAACAAAATTCAAAGAGAAGACACTCATATTAACACCATCCAAGTGTATTAATTTACTTTAGTAACATAAATAACAAGAAAAATCCAGAATTCTTAGCAAGAATAGAGATTGAAAAGAATTAACTGCAACATAGCAGGCCTGATCACTTCACTTAGTATTGGGATATACTTTCACAGATGTCTGTTTAAACTGGCAGTGTCAAGAGACATGGATTCCCTATTTCCATTCTTAATTTTTACAATAGGAGGTCCAGGAGGAAGAAGTGTAGGAGCATGGGCAGGAGGGAGGGTGGGGTGGAAATCATCACTATTTTCCTAAATCTGTATCTAGGAAACACATGAAATGTGTGTATCTTAAATAAAATTTTAAAAAAGGGACACCGAATCACTCCATGGATTGGTTGGTCCCAATTCTTGCCCTGTGGGCTGCTGGGGCCTCATGGAACGAACAGCTGGTTCCTGGTACTCCATGGGCAAATCAGAAAAGAAATGGGCATTTTTTTTTCTTAAATCAGAAAATCACACACACACATACACAAACTGCCAAATAAGGTCATTTATAAACTCTCTTCTAATTCAAAGTAAGGTAACCCTTGAATAATTCACAAATAGATGTCAGATTAGAGAGCTGGATACACCGTTGCTATAGCAAACTGCTTATTTCATGTTCTAAAGCAGTCACCCTGCATTATATGCTGCAGCAAGGTCTTTATTTCAAACACATTTAACTTTTTACGGGGATCTAATAATACCCTGCACATTTCACACAGTGCCTGGAGCGCTGATGATTTCTGTTTGCTTCTCTGAAAATGCATTCAACTGAAAAGACAGAACCGCGGCCAATGGGCTGGAATGCATCAGTTCTTTATTTGAGCAGTTTGAACTCCCCATTAATGATCTTGCACATTAGCAGCTAATCAAACAGTTTAGATAAAGCTGAGAAGAAATACTTTTCTATAGTCATACAGAAAAAGAGCTGGAGTAAGGAGAAAATAAACATTTCTGTGCCATCAATCAAAATTAAGAGAATGAAAATAAATAATCCCAACTGAAGAAAGAAGTGAAATATAACATTGTAATTATATAAATTAAGAAGCCAGAGAAAGAACCCTAGTTTTTCAAGTGAGGGAATATGTGGAAAGTATCTACCTCAGTGTTAGGAAAGCAAAATATACAAAGGACAAAGATTCTAAAAGGAATATAATATATATTATAATATACAATACATAATATAAATTATATGTTATAATATATATATATATATATATATATAAAACATTGAAACACTAACTTTTGAATATATCCACATTGTAAAAAGTCTCCATGAGAAGAAAAAGAAATATATACATGATTATTTGGTCTACTGATGGGCTGGAACTAGAGACACCCCAAATAGTGAAGAAAAGGTTAAAGGTCTCCATGACAGGTGACCTAGCCTCTCCATTCTGCTCAGTCAGGTAAGGCCACAAAGCCCAGTTTGCTTAACCAAGTGCATCTTGTTACTCAACAACAAGCTGGTTTCTTAACACCCTCATTTTTTTGTGTGTGCAGCACATCGTTAAGCATCTTCTGTAAGGCTGGACGAGTGGCGACAAATTCTTTCAATTTCTGTTTGTTATGGAAGGTCTTTATTTCACCTTCATTCATACACAAATTCATAAATGCAGGGTACAGTTTTTTTCTTTTAAGAATTGGACTATATCTTGCCATTCCCTTCTAGCCTGTAGGGTTTCTGATGAAAAGTCAGCTATGAGTCTAATTGGAGATCCTCTGAGAGTGATCTGGCTTTTCTCTCATGCATAGTTTATGATCTTTTCTTTATGTTTTACCTTGGGGAGTTTGACTACAATGTTTCGTGGGGAAGATCTTTTCTGGTCATGTCTATTGGGAGTTCTATGTGCTTTCTCTACTTGGACATCCCTTGCTTTTTCCAAATTGGGGAACTTTTCTGTGATTATTTCACTAAATAGGTCTTCTAGTCCATTTTCTCTTTCCATACCTTCAGGAACTACTAAGACCCATATGTTGGGTCATTTGATAGTATCCCACATATCTCCAACACTGATTTTAAGTTTTCTATTTTCTTCTTTTTTTTTTTTTTTTTGGTCTGACTGTAAGGTCAAGCCCTCATATTTTTAGTCATGGGAACTCAGATGGAGTTTAAATGTCCTAACACAGGTCTTAAGGCTAGGAAATGATAACAAAGACTCAATTCTAGGACTTCTGGAAACTGACCTTCCTAGACTGGAGAATCTCCCTGCCCATTATCAAATTCAATGTGAAAATGTAGATAAGATGGAAGAATGGTTAGCCAACTGAGAAGAACTGGAGAAAGAGACATAAAAATGTAAGAAAATAGCTCAAGCAAAGTGTGAAACACAATATGTGACAGCAGGGTGGAATACTTGAACATTCTTGTTTTCTGTCAGATATAAAGGCACTAGAGGTGGCTCAGTCACTCTGAGTTCTGTTCTCCAGGCCCGATTAGACACAAGAGATGAAGGAGATCGCAGACACGGAAGCAGAACTCCCAGGACATGTCTTAACTAAGGCTCCCGAAAACCAGGGAGGCAAATCTTGAGATGATTTTTTTTTTCCTACAAATTAGGAAGCAGATAGATTTGTGGAACAATGAATCTTGGTAAAATTCCAAACACATTGACAAAGAGGTGATTTGTGACTTAGTTGGGGAGTAGGAGATGGAGAGAAATTTCCAGAAAACCACTTAAGTTTTATTTGAACAAAATTTGCAACATCAACCATTCAACTACTGAAATTTTACGAACAACACTTATGAAGATTTAAAAGACATGCATATCAAACAGACATATGCAAGGCTGGGAGAGCCAGTTCACTCTCCAGTTAATTAAGATTAAATTAATGTCTAAAAATTGAAACAATGCTGAATCTAATGAAGTGAAACATAACTGGAATAAAGGTTTAAATTCAATATTGTAAAACACTGCATAGTTAACCTGTAGTTAACTTTCTGATAAAAGTTTCCACACAATTTAATGAAATATATTTAGAAATCCTAGATTACAAATTCAACATGAGGCAGCCTGGTGACATAACTGAAAAAATACAGTGACAACCATCCTTTTATACTAACAGATATCTAGAACATACATCAAGGAAAATCATTATATCATTGACCAGATAATATATGAGGTATTACCCCCACTTGTAGACCGATCACTTTAAAGGGCTTTCAGTGCAAAGTAATGTCAGAAATCATGAAGATTGGTTGATGGCCTGAGGGATATTTAGTTTGCAGAAGATAATTCTTTCTTTAAATATGCAAATAATTGACATGGATAAATGGGAGTAAATTCATCCTGTATTATTTTTCATCAGGGTGGATTACAGGATTCAGATTTGAACTTAATACGATGAACTTTATAAATGGATAGCATGTCTCACCTATAGGGAACATCCTAGCTTTGAAAAAGTTTGAGGCCTAGACAACCACTGAGGGTGTGGCAAAAGAGACATGACCTAGGTGGGAAGCTAGTTCTCTGGGGGGCATTTTCTGTTTTGGGTACCCAGGGTGTATCATCCCATCCTGTGCTAATCAAACCTCAGCTTTCTGTAGCTGGCCCAACATTTTGAGCTCTACTCTCAGCCCATTTGCTTCAGCTGGTGTTGACTACTTGCACAGTCCAGGGACAGAAAAGACCTAAGCTAAGCTTAAGGGTGCATCTCATTCCTGTGCCCACAATAGCTGGTTGAAGGATGGAGAAGAAATGACCTGTGTTAGACCAAGGAAAGCTACAAAGACTCCAATTATAAGGGTTTTCTGTTGACCTATCAGGAATGTGGACTACCTCTTCTGTGAGATCAGTATAATGTGATTCTGAAGCTGCAAAAGAGGAAGGAAGAACAGCATTGATTGGGGTCTGGAAATAGAGCCAGCCAGGAGAAAATGAGTTGAGGGGCAGTTTTGTGACATAGGGGGTAAAGCCGCAGCCTGCAGCGGCTCACATCCCATATGGATGCTGGTTCAAGTCCTGGCTGCTCCACTTCGGATCCAGCTGTCTGCTAATGTGCCTGGGAGAGTAGTGGAGGATGGCCCAACTGCTTGTGCCCTGTACCCATGTGGGAGACATGGAAAAAGCTCCTGGCTTCAGCCTGGCTCATCCCTGGTCATTGTGGCCATTTTGGGAGTAAAGCAGCTGATGGGAGATCTCTCTCTCCCTCTCTGTTTATCTCTCTGTTGCTGTAACTCTACCTTTCAAATAAATAAGTAAATAAATATATTTTTTTAAAGAGTTGAAAAATGGATCCTGGGCATGGAGCTTGAGGTACCCATCATCTGAGGTTTTCAATATACACACCAATACATTTCCTCTTTTCCTAAGATAGCTTGTGTTGGGTTTTGTCTGTTACTAGGAAAAAAAAATCTGAAATAATACAAGTTCCAAAGTCCCTTCTAACTCCATATGAAGAAATGATGATGGACATAAAGCATACAACTGTTTTTTTTTTGTTTGTTTGTTTTTTTTGACAGGCAGAGTTAGACAGTGAGAGAGAGAGAGAGAAAGAGAGAAAGGTCTTCCTTTTTCCATTGGTTCACCCTGCCAAGTGGCTGCTATGGCTGGCGCATTGTGGCCTGTGTGCTGTGCTGATCCAAAGCCAGGGGCCAGGTGCTTCTCCTGGTCTCCCATGCGGGTGCAGGGCCCAAGGACCTGGGCCATCCTCCACTGCCTTCCCAGGACACAGCAAAGAGCTGGACTGGAAGAGGAGCAACTGGGACAGAATCTGGCGCCCCAACCAGGACCAGAACCCAGTGTGCTGGTGCCACAGGCAGAAGATTAGCCTAGTGAGCCGTGGTGCTGGCCAAAAGCATACAACTTTTAACATCTAATCATTAGGAGCCAGATTCATCATTTAGTTAAGTGAGTACGGGATGTGAATCCCACATGGAACAACCCAATCTTGCTGAGATACATGAAAGAGGCCAAGAAGCAAGGCTTTGGCTTTGACAGGTTTAAGACAGAGACCCAGGAACAGCTGTTACTGAGGCTGGAGCTACTGAGTGCCTACTGGGAGGTATTTGAAGTTGAAGGTGCTCTGGCTGCCATGGTGCTCTAGCATTAGGGTAGACAAGAGGCTTTTTAAAGCTTCATGACTTCTTGCTGTGACACGCACTTCCTACAGCTGGAAGAGCTTCTTAAAGTAGCCATATGGAAATAAGAGGCAGATGGATGGAAAAGGAAATCGGGCTGAGAACGGGAGTATCCGTCTATCAGGAGGTTCATGATACGTAGCATGGTTAAGTGGGAGACTAAGGGCAGGCAGGTTATTGAGCACAAATGAAGAGTAATAGTACTCACAGACAGCTGGTGCAATGGTATCAATAGAATTTTGGCTACTAAATGTTAATTAGGGGTTATTATTAATCCTATTCACTCTCAAATACTTAAGGAATGATCACTTCCCAAGAACTAAGGGATACAGAATGCTAACAGTTGACTAGGAGCAGTGCTTGCCTTATAAAGCCTACAATTTTGTGAATGTCAGACATTAGAATGGGAAAGATTCCAAGGACGACTATTACAAAATTTCTCACCATTTTTCTAAACAGTGGTAGTACCAAGAATGTAGTATCTACTTATTCTTTAATTTCCATTTTGTGTCACAGTCACATCATAAATTCTACAGGAAGGTGCTTTTTCTTCGTACAACCCTTAGGGTTTTAATGAGGGAGATGAAACACTATGTACTTTGTCTAATTTATATAATGTGGCCTATATA
This sequence comes from Sylvilagus floridanus, assembly GCA_949820135.1. Classification (NCBI taxonomy): domain Eukaryota; kingdom Metazoa; phylum Chordata; class Mammalia; order Lagomorpha; family Leporidae; genus Sylvilagus; species Sylvilagus floridanus. Next base: position 24,463,265 of record OX463246.1, on the reverse strand, counting down.
TGTAGGGAGGATGGTCAGACATGCCCATTCAGAAAACAGAGCCAAATCTAATTTTCTCTTCGAACAAATTTGAGTCTATTTTCCCAAAGAAATAACCAACAGGATGATCCATTTCTCTTCGGTAGCAAGAAAGCTGGGGTCTGAGCAGCAGGAGAGAATTTCCTCACAGCCACAGGCTGGAGAGGCTGCAAGGGACCAACCGGCAACTCCAGAAAAGGGGGAGGAAAGAGAGATCAGTGTTCTTACATCTGAAAGATGAAGGTGAAGGAGCAAGAAGAAACAGTCCGCGAGGACAACCAGTGGTGCTCCCTCGTGATGCCGTTTCTCAGGGCAAACACCACAGGGTTTTGGCAGTGAGGCTGGACTCTACTTCCACAGCAATTGTTCTCGTGTGGCTCCTGTGTCCCCTCCTACCCTGATGTGGCCACGCTGATCCCTTTACGAACTATCCCAGACTGCTGTTTGTTTGGAAGGAAAAACCATGGGAAAATGGAAAGCTGGACCTGGTCCAGTTTAGCTGTAGTCAGCTGAAACAGCATCAGGAGGAGAAAATGAGGCTATCATTTTCTCATCTGCTAAAATGTAGCTAGAAATCCATGCAGAAAATGTAACAATATTCATTAAAATGAAGAATATGCTGCAATGAGTAGTAACACTTTGCTCTTAAAAGCACTTGTTAAAATACCATTAGATGTTCAATAATGGCTAGGACGATGTAACAGAGCCATACGAATGGGAAAGCTGAGTTCCACTGTTTGCTCTTAGAAGTGATCTCTTTGTCAGGTTCCATTTTAAAGAGTGGCAACTAGAAAGGATAATTAAGCAGAAACGAAGCTACCAATCTATTTTGAAACGGAATCCCATCTTCAACTACACATAAACTCCATATATGTAAAAATGACACAGATTTAATCACCAGCTCTGAAAAGGGAGGAAAAGCAACTAAGCTGTACATGTAGATGCTCAATTTCCCAAATGTGACCCTGTTGTCATAGATTTAAGATGGGACTGACTAGACTAACTTAATATATTTTTAAAACTTACCTTCATATGTATATCTGCAATAAAAATTATAGGTGGATGCTCATTACTGAAAATAACTGAATCAATGTGTGAACTTGTGGAGTAAGCTTTTACAGATGCAACCACAGCAGGTGTATGCAAGTCTACTGAAGGCAGTCTCCAAAGTGGTTAAGTGGCAGCTCTCGAGTTAGATGGGAAGGAACTATAGTCTGCTTGCCTGGCCACTTTCTAACTGTGAGACTTTGGGGCAAACATGAAGTACCTCAAAAAGTTCCTGGAGAATGGAATTAAAAGGTACATTCATTTTGATGCAAAAAAATCTGAATTTTGGGTCTTCAAAACATTCATAGAAAATGTGTATTGTGGAAAATCATGCATGGGTTAAATTTATTTTTTGCACCTAAATAAACATATCTTTTGATTCCATTTTTTTTCCATGAACTTTTTGAAGTCCCCTAATATTCAACTACTCTTGGTCTCCTCATCTGTAAAAGGTGAATGATAATGGTGATAACAGTGCACAGCTGTTGTGAGGTCATTTATGTACACATTAGAACATGCTAGACCCAAAGATCACAATAAATAAATATTGGATTTTTTTAAAACTAAAAATCCCTCAAGGTAGCAGAAGCTGGAATGAGAGGTTAGAAAGGGAAACTCGGAAGAGAAAACAGAGGTACTAGACAGTCTTATGTTATTCTTTAGACTTTAGTCTTTGATGTTCATGAAAAGAGCAACTGTGAATAATAAAATTAGCCGACATTAAAATGTGAAGGTCAAGAAACGATTGCTGCATACTTGGTAGCTAAGCTATTCCAATCACAATGTCCAGAAGGCTATGTTATTACTACCCTGGAGAAGTCTGATGGAGAGTGAGAGCCTTCAATATTATTCCCAATAGGAAGTGAGGATAGTTTCAAAAGGAGGAGGGGCCAACAAGGTAAAGAAACAGCATCAGAGGTGGTTACAGCCATCTTTCCAGAAAGTAGCAGATGAGATGACTTGCTCGTGAAATGCAGAGGACTTCCTGTCTGCTACTTATCAGAATCAGACATTACGAGTACGTATGAAAAAAAAGGTGTGTTCTGCTCATAAAAATCATGGTCAGAAACATGTAGGACAACATGGAAACAGAAAGCCTCTACGTATTCATAATTCCTGAAAGGAAGGATGGGAGAAGGGAATAGTAAAGGCATATTACAATAGAATTAGAGTTAGCACCACTCATTCACAGGGACTCCATGAAGCAGTTATCACTGGCTGCAAACATTCACAGAAAGACAGCCATCCAATTTTTACTGCTTCTCAATGGATGTTTCTAACTCTCCTACTACAGTGTTTTTTTTGCCAAAAAAAAAAAAAAAATGAAAGAAAGGGTAACGCTTTCCTAACCATCATTCCTTAGTTTCCATACCTTACTCTTTAGTTTAATGAAATGTGATACACACTATGAGAATAGTGTGGAAATATGGGATTAAAAGGTACATTTATTTTGGAGCAAAAACTTTTTGAAATTCACACACTCCTGTCATGATATGTTTTCCACGAGCTTTTGGAAGACCCCTTATATTTTTATTTTCATTTATACTCTGGAGGGAAAAAAAAATCACTTACTTTCCATCCCAGACATGGTCCCCTCTGTGGAAAATCACCAGGTTATTCATGAGGTCCAAAGCCACCCCAGACACCTGGCCGGGCAGCAAGTATACTCCAGGCCAGTCCAGGGCTTCTTCCATGTGGAAATCTACAAGGTAAACACACATAGTGAGTGTGATGAAGAAAGCTAGTAAGACCTCATGAAGATTCATGCTGGCTATAAAAGCTCATGCAGTTACGTCACTGGATGCAAAGAAATTTCAAAAGGAAAATCAAGCCGTGCTCTATATAAAGTATATCACATGCACATGCCAAGTAGCTTCCTGTGCTATGGAATAAGATAAGCAACTATGAACCTGTCCAGGTACTGTCTGCTCTATTTTGTTGTTGATAAGATGCCTATAAAACCAGTGAACCCTCAATGCCTTAAAGAGATGGACTGCTTTCTTTGTGACAAGATCCATGGCCTAAATTAATGTCTTTGGAAACTATGGCAACATAGATGGCATCATGTTACTACAAAGCTTTTAAATGGTTAAATAAACAACAAGAATGGGCAATAAGCTTACCACCTTATACCTCTCACTCTTTATCTATCAGCTATCATCTATCCATCTCCTGATAAATTCTGAATGTTCAAAACATAACAGTCTGCCTCATAATAAACCATTCATTGATTATCCCTTATATGAGGAACTATATAAGACACCAATCTCGTATTTTCCTAGTTTCAGTGTTCCTGGAAGAATGGGACACTGTCTTTTAGTGTTTATATTTCATTGTTTCCCAACACAAGAAAAAGGAAAAAAATTATAGAAATCCTGTGGTTTAATGTTGTGCAAAGGACTCTCATTTCAGATCAGAATACATTTATCCTCAGAGAATACTTGGATTCACTTGTGTTAATTCCTTTCATAGGCATGCCCAGGAATAGGTGCAATGTATGGGGTATTGTAGTAATTGAGGATGAGCAGTTAGGAGGATAGCTGTGAAAGCCCTGGTATTAACATCACTTTTTTTCCCTCTCAAATACTTCAATTGATATTGTGAGAAGAAGAAAGGCAGCAATTCGAATATCATTCCTTCCTCCCACCCTCTGGAGGATGCAGCAATCCGTAGGGAAATCCTCAAAGACAGGCTTTAAGGACTGGTAGAAGAAAGGAAGGCCCAGAGGTCACACGATCGACTCCTGAGAACTTGAGAGGATGCTGGTGTGAGAATAAGCACTTTAAAGTCATTCTCTTAAAGAGGTACCCTTTTTACTCAAAAAATTTTTATCTTCAACAAAAATTAACAGCACAACACAATCAGTAGGATGCTACATCAGTTCTGCCAACAACCTTTGCTGAAGCATCTTCAACAAATACACCTCAGGTGTATTCTTTATGTGAGGCACTATGCTAGCTGGGGCAACACAAAGAAATACAACGTGGGTTTTGGTCTTAATGAACAAAGGGATATAATAAGGGCACCAATGGATAGGGACATTCTAGATAAAATGAGAGAAAACAGAAGCCAAATGCTTAGGACATCAAGTACAGCAGGAACACAGAAGCGGAACCCGAATCCTTCCCCGAGTTCGGGCTGAACTGAGGGGGCGTCTAGGCATCCTCAGGACTCCTGGAGCAAACATGTGTCTCTCCATTTAAGGTAAGGGAGTGCTCAATGAGCGTAAAAGTGGGCAGAGAATAATTCAGCCAGAAAGAACAAAAGCAAGGATGTTTGTAACTGCAGAATGTGTTTCAACATCTTCAGGTAATCTGGCAAGGATCCTTTGGAAGTCAGATGGTGGTGGCAATGATGCAGCTGAGATGGTGAATTTCTGACCCCTCCTCCCTAGGCTCATGTGTTAAAGGCTTGGTCCCCAAAGTCTTATGCTTGTGCTAAAGATAAAAATATGTTAATGACACTAAGAGGGCAGAAACTTAATCCAGTTATGAGGTTCAAAGCTGGTGACCAGATTGGACAGGGTCATTAGCATGGAGCCACCACGATACTTGGTGCTACCTCATCACCAAATGCCAATCGGATGGGGCCTGCTTGATCGTGGACTTGGAACTTTCAAAAGTGAGCTAAAGAAACCATTTTTCTTCATAAAGTAAGTTGCCTCTGGTATTTCCTTATAGTAATGCTAAGCCAACAAATACAGGGGGGCATGGGGACCCGATGAGTTGACGTTAATCTGCTTCAAATTCTGCCTGGAAACTGTTTCATACCGGGCACCACACAAAGGAGTCTGGATTTAACAATGAGATGTAGTTTGTAGCTGTGGTGTCTTGACCTCTACTACAATTAATTTTGAGGCATGCTGCAATTACTTTATTCATAGCAGTAAAGTGCAGAGGTGAAGGATAATTTACTTTTGAAATATACAGACCACATGGGAATGCCATCCTCACTCATGTGCACTGGGATAGGTCTTCCTGAGCTGGGGAGAAGCATGGCGGGGCACAGCTGTGGCTAGCATGCCTGAGTTTGCAAATAGTCCTGGGCACAGCAGTGGATAGGAATGGAGCTGCTCAGATGAATAGCATCCATCATCTATCAAGCTGGCTTGTCAAAATAGGGAGGAAAAGGCTGCAAATCGCTGCTATTGGCAACTGAGAGTCTCTGAAGGTTTTTAAGCATGGGCAGCATTATTAAAACGGTGTTTTTGAAAGCAAATTTGGAAACAGGGCATGAGCATCATTGTCAGACATGCCTGGACAGATCAACAGATAGATCATTCCCCAAGGAAACGGTTCTAAATATTTGATTGAATCTCAGGTTGTACTTCATTCATTCTCTTCTTGGTTAGACCTTGTTCATTGAGTTTTTATCATTGTAAACTCCTTCACCAGGTCCTGAGACTTCTGGATGGGCTCCAAGGGAATCAAAAATTTCATGACAGTGCAGACATTTAATTGCTTTCATCAGATTCTCAGAGCCCAGAACCAACACATGGAGGCAGAATTCTATCAGGGCATGGAATACATCTTACTTATGTTTTCTCACTGCATCCCACACAGGGCCTGGCCTGTTGTTATGGCCTAAAAAATGCACTAAACTGTACTCCATGGTCCAGTCTCTTACTTCTTTATGTTGTCAACTAGCATTGAAACACATTTATAATATTCTAATTCATTAGTACTAAGTCTGTTGACACCTTCTACACTGCTGAAGACAATGTGAAGAGACTTAATAAAATGCTAATTGGTGGGGTTGGCACTGTGGTGTAGCTGGTAAAGCTGCTGCCTGCAGTGTTGGCATCCCATATGGGGCACCAGTTTAAGATCTGGCTGCTCCACTTCCCATCCAGCTCTCTGCTGTGGCCTGGGAAAGCAGCAGAAGACGGTCCAAGTCCTTGGGCCCCTGTACCAACATGGGAGACCCAAAAGAGGCTCCTGGCTCCTGGCTTCAAATCAGCACAGCTCCCACCATTGAGGCCAACTGGGGAGTAAACCAGCGGATGGAAGACCTCTCTCCCTCTTTCTCTGCCTCCCCTTCTCTCTCTGTGTAACTCTTTCAAATAAATAAATAAATCTTTAAAAAATGCTAACTGGCTATTGACTCTCATTAAATATAATAAACATGAATCATTGTTCTAGAAACTTCTGTTCAGTGATCCACCCACGGGTACTGGTAGCTAAGTTCTCCTGAGGTGCAGAGATTTTAATTCTCAAAGGTAAAAAGGTAATGTGCTTTGTTCTGGGGTTAGGAATGAATTTGATAAAATACTAGAAATACTCAATATTGTATGGAGTACTTATCTGGGTATCAATGATCTCAACTATCTTCTGAGATTGGTAAGTGCTTGGACGTGCAAAAACCATTGATACATGGTTTAGAGACAATCTGCACCAAGCATTAAAATATTTGTTATATTTAAGTATCTTTTTTGTTGGAAGTTTTCCAGAAGGAAAAATTGGAGTAAATATCTAGAGCATATGTATTAAAACATTTATTGTTGGTGGAATTTCAAGACCAGTCGAGGCCATGGATAAGGCAATGTATGAAACTAACATTGTGAGCAACCTGGCTCTTCTAGTACTGAAAGTTTGGGGAAGCTATACTAAATCACTTTATTTAAAAATGTCTTGGGGGCCGGCTTTGTGGCGCAGTGGATTAAGCTGCCACCCGAAGCGCCAGCATCCCATAGGGGCCAGTTCCATTCCTGGCTGCTCCACTTCGGTCCAGCTCCTGCAAATTCTGCTTGGGAAAGCAGCAGACTTGGGCCTCTCCACTCACATGGGAGACCCAGAAAAAGGAGTGAACCAGCAGATTTAAGACAGCCACCCCCATTTCTAACCTTTCTCTTTCTATAACTGCCTTTCAAATAAATCTTAAAAAAATGTTGGCACAGTTATTAGGATTATCTGGATTGGGGCCCGTGCTGTAAAGCCACCACCTGCAGTGCCAGCATCCCATATGGGCGCCAGTTTGCTTCCTAGCTGCTCCACTTCCAACCCAGCTCTCTGCTATGTCCTGGGAGAGCAGTAAAATGTGGCCCAAATGCTTGGGCCCCTGTTCTCACGTGGGAGACCTGGAGGAAGCTCCTGGCTCCTGGCTTTGGATTGATCCAGTTCCAGCCATTGCGGCCAATTTGGGAGAGAACTAGTGGATGGAAGACCTCTATCTCTGCCTCTCCTTCCCTCTGTGTAACTCTGTCTTTCAAATAAATAAATGAAATATTTTTAAAAAATTATCTGGATAAGATCTTGAAACTTTTGGATTCTGGGTCTCTGTGCTAACCAGAAATTCCAGGAAAATTAAAGGAAAACTGAGTGCCTATATTCTTCTGTATTATCTCTGATAATTGATGTTTTTGTTCCCAGTGTCACATATTTTCTATTATTGGGGTGTTCCTTTTAAGATGACATGAGGAAACAAAGCAAGTTATTTAGGATTAACAGGGTATAGAGAAGGATTAATACTGATTGTTCTTCCCTTCTCTGTTCATCACCACACGAGACTCATAGAACGGTAGCAGAGTATTGGCATCGTCCCAAGTGAGTTTCTCATTTATAGGAGAGGAACTTTAGCTTGAATCAGACTTCAGACCCCAAGAATATTAACGGTGGTTATTTTCTAACTCTCAAGAAATATCTGAAATCCTTATTAAGGAAATTGTATAATAAAATATATTCAGCTCAACCTAAACAACATTTTCAATCATAGAGATGTTAAAAATTCTAGTTTAGCTTCCTCTTATCTTTAATGTAAGAAATGAATGCTATATGACTAGTTAACATTACAGGACTTACAGTTTTTTTTTTTTAAAAAAAGCTATGTATTTGAAATACAAAAAGAGAAAGAGAAAGAGAGAGAAGGAGAGAGAATCTTCTATCAGTTGATTCACTTCTCAAATGTCTGCAACACTCAGGGCTGTGCTGGAGACGCGCCAGGATCCCAGGACCCATCTGGGCCTCCCATATGGGTGGCAGAGACCCCATCCCTTGGGGCTTCATTTGCTGTCTTCCCAGGCACATTAGCAGGAAGCTGCACTGGAAGTGTAGTAGCCGGGACTCAAACTGGCACTCCTGTATGGAACGCTGGCATCCCAAACTGTGGCTTAACCCCTTGTACCATGATACCAGCCTCTCCACTTACAGTTGTAACCTGGAAATTAAATACAAATTTCTTAGAAGTGATCTCGGGCAAGCCATCCCAAAATCCAAGTGTCAATCGCTCTAAATTCAGACAGCAAATGGTAGGCTTATTTCAGGCCTGAATGATTATTTTTAATAATCTGGATTTGAGGGGTGGATGTCATGGTGCAGTCGGCTATGTCACCTCTTGGGACACCTGCATCTCATATTTGATCATCAGTATGAATCCCAGATACCCTGCTTCCAATCCAGCTTCCTGTGAATGCATCCTGGGAGGCAGCAGATGAGAGTGCAAGATTTGGGTTCCTGACCATCCGTGTGAGAGCTGGATGGAGTTCTGGGCTCCTCACTTCAGCCGGCTCAGCCTTGGCTATGCCGGGCATTTAGGGGCAAGAACCAACAAATGGAAGTGCTACCTCTGTCTCTCCCTCCTTGTAACCCTTCCTTTAAAATAAATGAAAGTAAACAAACATTTAAAAAATCTGGATTTGAGAACTTATTAGAGGAAAGAATACTTTTAGAAAGAACAGTATAAATATATATCACATATTTTTAGTAGTCGTGATTCAAACTCATTGTGATCGCTAAAAGATAATAGAAACCATAAAAAAGAAACACTGAGATTTTAAAATGGTATTTTTTCCAAGGGACATATAACACTTTTCACGATAAATAAATTATATTACTCTATGAAGAATTCATTATAAAGGTAAAATGTGCAGCTTCTTATTCCATCATATATTTAGAAAAAGTTACTACTTTTAGAAAAGATTAATTACTACTAAATTGCATCAATAAATCACTAAAAGGATTAATGAATTAGATATTTCAAAGAAAGAGATTAATGTTAGTGATCAGTGCAGCTTTCATATGAAATTATGAATAAGCACTTAAGAGGGCACTCATTTATCTGAGTTTCCTAAGGACTAACAGAAGTAGAGAAAGTTGAGGGAAAATATAATTTTAAGCCCAGAGCTATGACTAATTTCAGTGCAACAAGTTCTTCACATTTCACCTGAAGAAAAAAGAAACACTAATAAAAATCACAAAACTAAAATATGGTGGTTGTTTTTCAAACTACGTTTGCAAATGATCTTCTCGTGAGAAATACATGCCTTATTTCAGTTAGGGATTGTTGCTATTCATCAAAGTGCCAGAAATAACTATAATTAGCTAAACCTACAGGAGAAATATTTATACCAAAGTCAGAAAGAAAATAAAAATTAATCACTATATTTCACTTAACGGGAGTGAAGTAAGGAAGAGAGTTAAGATATAAAAGGTGGAGGCCTAGCACTGTGGCACAGCAGGTTAAGCTAGATTCTGCAATGCTATCCCCTCTCAGAGTGCTGGTTCAAGTCCTGGCTGCTCCACTTCTGAGCTGGTTCCTTGCTAATGCACTTGAGAGGGCAGCACAGAATGTTCTCAAGGACCTGGGAGACACAGAGGAGTTCTGGGCTCTTGGCTTGGGCCTGGCTTAGCCCTGGTCATTGTGGCCATTTGGAAAGTGAACCAGGGGATTGAAGATATCTCTCCCTTTCCCTCTTTCTCTCTGTCTCTCCCTCTATCCCTGTCACTGTTTCAAATAAATCTTTAAAAAATAAGAAAAAGGAAAAGAAAGAAAAAGGTGGCTTGTAGCTATTTGTATTCCAAGACACGCAATGAGGACACAATCATCTTGTGCTAAATGCTAAGGCATTTCTCAGCTACGCAAAGTTGCAAGATCCATTCTATGAGCTCTTCACGCAGCCTGCAAGGCCACTGACATCTGACCCATAACCCAGGTGGAGAACCCAACTTCAAAAGCAGACGCCAGGGTGTGGAACCAGGTGGCATCCTGGACAGACTAAAGGTCCACCCAACAGCACTGTTTTGAAGCTTTCAGATATTCCTGGGCTTTCCACACACAGTTCCACATAGATTTTTGAGCTGATCCATTCATTTCATCTTTGAACCCTCAGGTCAGTTAGATGGGCTCCATATTGCAGTTCCAACACGTGGAGCAGCCAATGATGTCCAAAGCTATGCTGCTCAGTTACATCGTATTGGTACCAAGAACTGCAGGCAACAGAATCGCACTCTGGGTGGAGACCCCAGCTGCTAAGCCCTGAGGGTCTGGGGCACCAGGGAAGTAGATCTGAACTTGGCAGGAAACTTAATCTGAACTAGGCAAGCAAGTCAGCCCCTCTATTTGAGCACAACTGTACTGAAATATAATGAGGGCCGGTGTGGCGGCTCACTAGGCTAATCCTCCACCTGCGGCACTGGCATCCAGGGTTCTAGTTCCAGTTGGGGTGCCAGATTCTGTCCCAGTTGCTCCTCTTCCAGTCCAGCTCTCTGCTGTGGCCTGGAAGTGCAGTGGAGGATGGCCCAGGTCCATGGGCCCTGCACCCGCATGGGAGACCAGGAGAAGCACCTGGCTCCTGGATTCAGATAGGCGCAACGCGCCAGCCGTAGCGGCCACTTGGGGGGGGGGGGTGAACCAACGGAAAAAAAACTTTCTCTCTCTCCATCTCTCTCTCTCTCACTGTCTAACTCTGCCTGTCAAAAAAAAAAAAAAAAAAAAAGAAAAAGAAAAAGAAAAAGAAAAAGAAAAAGAAAAAGAAAAAAGAAATATAGCGTGGTCCTAGGCTAGCCCCAGGTGTTGAGGAAATTTGGGGAATGCACCAACAGGTGCCAGGGAATTCTGTCTCTGCTTCTCAAATAAATAAATTTAAAACAAGAAACAAAGAAATACAATGAAATAGAAGGTGTATCTTGCAAGTATAAAGTCTGAATTTTAAATTCAGACTCTGTAAACTCATTCAAATAAATTTATTTTTCTCGGCTTTGGTCTCTTCATTTGAAAATTAATAATAGGTTTCAAAGATATCTGAAATGAGTACAGCTATAATATTAAGCAACACATTTTTATTTTACTAATAATCTTACATAAAATGTTGCTCTCTTCTTTGCAGCTGATACAATTCCTCTAGCAAAGCAGGCATTTAGGGAGCTAGTTAATTGCTATAGACTATGAATGCCCAGTGTCAGCTTTGCCTGGAGTAGACAGGCTATGAGAGACACAACAGCAGACTGGCCACCAAATTCATTCCCATGCCTTGAGAAATATACATGGATTAGGGGCTGGCGCTGTGTCTCAGTGGGTTAAAGCTCTGCCTTGCAGTGCCAGCATCCGTATGGGCACTGGTTCGAGTCCTGCCTGCTACACTTCCAATCCATCTCTGCTGTGGCCTGGGAAAGCAGAAGATGGCCCAAGTCCTTGGGCCTCTGCACCCACAAGGGAGACCTGGAAGAAGCTCCTGGCTTCTGGCTTCAGATCAGCTCAGCTCTGGTCGATGTGGCCTTCTGGGGAGTGAACCAGCAAATGGAAGACCTCTCTCTATATATAAATGTCTTTCAAATAAGTAAAATAAATCTTAAAAAAAAAAAGAAATATACATGGATTAGACTACTGCAGTATCTTATTAGGGCACATATGCTAATCACATTCTACTTTCTGTTTTGTAAAATGGAACTTTCCTGAGGAGGGTTCATCCACTGGTTTATCCAGCAATGACACAGCTGAAGTAAAGTTCGATGCCACATTGTGTGCTACTAAACAGTGAAAGACAATTCAGAAAATGCATTTTCAGGGCCTGCGCTGCGGCTCAATAGGCTAATCCTCTGCCTGCAGCGCTGGCACACAGGGTTCTAGTCCCGGTCGGGGCGCCAGATTCTGTCACGGTTGCCCCTCTTCCAGTCTAGCTCCCTGCTGTGGCCTGGGAGTGCAGTGGAGGATGGCCTAAGTCCTTGGGCCCTGCACCCGCATGGGAGACCAGGAGAGGCACCTGGTTCCTGGCTTCGGATCAGCGTGGTGCACCGGCCGCAGTGTGCCGGCCACAGTGTGCCGGCCGTGGCAGCCACTGTAGGGTAAACCAACGGTAAAAGGAAGACCTTTCTCTCTGTTTCTCTCTCACTGTCCACTCTGCCTTGTCAAAAAAAAAAATGCATTTTTCAGGGGTGGCACAATGGCTTAAAACTGCAGCAAAGCATAATGGAGCATGGGATTAAGTCCAGCTGCTCCACTTCTGATCCAGCTCCCTGCTACGGCACCTCTGAAAGCTGTAGCAGATGGCCTAAGTGCTTGGGTCCCAGCCACCCTCGTTGGAGACCAGGATGGGGTTCCAGGCTCTTCATTTCAGCCTGGCCCAGCCCCAGACTTTATGGCCAGCAAGCCAGTGGATGGAAGATTCTCTCTCTCTCCCTCTCCCTGTGTCATTCTGCCTTTCAAATAAATAAATCTTAAGAACAACAAAAGAAGAAAATGTGTTTGGGAAATGGCTTGCCTAAATAGGAGTTTTGTCTTTTTGCATTCAAATTTGTAAAGGTTTTAGAATTCAAGTAGTGAAATAGGATTAAAGGAAGTCATTTCAGAAAGGAAATACATGTGCATTTCCTCTCTACAATCAGGAGGCTTCTGTGACTCATCATTTAATTCACTCCATTGACATTCACCTACTTCTGAGATGAAAGGAAACTTCCTGAACCTGATGCCAGAGAAACATTCTTCTCCTGACCACTGGCATTTGTTTGAGGACCCAGGAAATTTGGCAAGTAAATGCATCTCAAGTATTTTAAGGATTTCCTTCTTAGAAAAATTAAGTGGGTTTCAGGAATACGATGCCTAGAGTCCATCTCTGACTTTTACACTGACAGGTATGATGCCCACAGATGACTACAACAGCATTTAAAAGCAAGAGTAACACAAGTCAGGGAAAAAAGGCCCTGCAACTCTGCATCCCACACATCTCACCAAAGAGGCCCTTTTACCATTTACATTCCCATGCCGTCTGCCTTACAGTTTACTATCCTTACTATAGAGGCCCAGACAGATACTTTAGTGTGTTGATGAGATGGACAGGGGCATGAAAAAGTGCAGACTTCTGGGAATCATAGTCTGAGATGTCCAATTCAGTTGTTCTTCGACAGGATCCAGGAGTCTAGATTTTTCTTAAGCACTCTAGGTGATTTTCAGGTAAAGGTATCCAGGGACCACCTCTTAAGAAACAGCTTTAGAATAAATCAGAGCAGGGCTGATCCTGTTTAAATATCAAGAGTTAAAAATCGAGGTTCCAGTTAACATCTCCTAGCGATGGTAAGGCCAGTCCCAATGGATAACGTTGCAACTTCAGCGTGAGCAAAAGGCACCGCATGCTAATTTTTTTTCAATTATAAATAAAAATCAGCTGGGTGTTGAATAATTTATAGCTTCCTGCAAAGCTGAATTTGAAAACATCAAGCTGGCAGCCTGTGCCACTGCAGCCCCGCATGGACAGCTGCCACACACACACACAACCGTTATTTTTCTGGGGATCGTCTCCGCATGCTGCATTATCTGGCCTTCCACATTAGCAAGGAACACGAAGCAGGTCAATAGCACAGAGGCCACGGCACAATTAAGACAAAGCTGAGGCACCCACAGCTTGCTGGTACAGAAACCTGAAGGGAATAAAGTATTGTCCTCTAATTACGGAAGCCAATCTGGTTAGGAATAAAGATAAATCTAATCGTTATCGACTTGCTGGAGGTCCCTTTAGAAATAAATACTCAACTTTCCAATTAAGATTGTATTGATAATGGGGCTTAAGAAATCAAAGACATATAAATGGTTGGTTACATTTTCCAAGTCAGTTGGATGAGCATGTTCAAAGTGTGAAATTCCTTTGAGAGGAATTTAATTACCTTCAAAGAAGATAGAATATAATCACCTCATACACGAGGACCTGACATATCAGGTTTTGGATTTTCATTTTCTTTCCATTGAGCAAGATGGAAAAACATTGATTTGGTCAGAATTTGATATTCTGAGTTTCACATGCCAGTCTGTCCAAAACGATCCAAATACGCTGGGTCCTTGGAGTTCTAGCTCATCCACTGAACAGAACCGAATTTAGGTTGTATGCTGTCTGTATGAACCGGATAGTAGCTCAAATCTGAGTAATACTTTCTTAAATAGTATCTTTGCAATATTTTTCACCATTAAATTTTATTCCCTTCAGATTTTGCTAATGTGGATTGAGACATTTAACATGTTATTCTCTCCAAAGAAACCCTGAACGCACCTCCTGTGTTTTCCTGTTCCCGGGCGCCTTCACCAGGTAGGGGCTGCTGTAATGAGAACACTCTGCTCTCTGCTGGCCTCAAGGTAGGCTCTAGTCTGTGGAATTTGTGAATTCTGTCTCTGATGAGAATAGCATTGCCCCTCTCCTCACGCTCTGCGCTCGCTCTGGCCTCAGCCCCACCGAGATCCTTTTTCTGGACTACGTTTGCAATCTCAGCTACCAGGTCTGACTCTGGTTCTGCCTTTTCTGTAGGATTGTATTTGTGTACATGAACAACTTCTTCCCTTTCTCCTAGCAGCTTGGAAAGTAGTGAATAGAAATCACCTGTGGGGAGGAAAAAAAGGAGAAGAGAGAAGAAGGTAGAGGGTTTGTCAGATTGTAAAATTTGTAAAATTTGATGCCTTAACAATATCATCTCTTGATTCTTCAATAATAAGTGAGAGAAGGATGGTCTCAGACATTTAAGCATAGGAGGAAAAAAAATAAAGAATTCCCAGAACAATGCAAGAACTGATCTTTCAATTCTATTTTTTCCACCAAAATTCTGTACTGCCCTCATGGACTCTTAACAGAGGCACAAACCGGCTTTTCTCAGCCAGGCTCAAAAGCAGCTCCCGGCTCTTTCTCTCCTCACCCTAGTCCACGTGCTATTACTGAAGAAATCACTTATGACAATAGAGTCCTTTTGAAAGTTTAATTACAGTTACGGCACCATCAGAAAGCATTTATAAAACCTTTTCGCATGACCATCAGGAAATAAAAATAACTGGCTTAGCCAGGCTACATCTGTTAAAAGAATATATTATTACGAAATTGGTGCAAAGGGATACAAAGTCATTCCAAAATGATGCTCAGAGATTCTGTCATGTTTGCAAATAGTCTTGGCTTAACGATTCCAAGTAGGTTTTCAATTCTTGCCCATGAAATCAGTTTATCCCAGGTGAAATCTTCAATCATAAAATAATTACCAGATAATAGGACCGACCTCAGTAAAATGCACAAAGCAAATTATAACTCAACCAAATCAGTGAGGCCACAGCGGCATTCTGCCTCACAGAAGAAAAATTAATTCATTACTGCTAAATTCTCCTGCCCCCAACAGTAAACATAAATACTTTAATGTGCTTGTACGATGAGACATTTTATATAGAAAACAGAATGCAAGACTATTTCAGGGAGAGATTAAAAAAAGCCCAGAAGTTAAAAAACCTGTATCCACACCATCAGGCTAATATAGATGGCAAACAAAGCCTTGGACAGATGATTCAGGTTTGTTAGTAAAAATCTAAAAGCTGTGATTAAAAATCCAAAAGCAGACCAGTCCAGTTCCTTTGAAATCATCATGCAAAATTGTCATGTGGTAGGGGGAGCACAAACCCTTAAAGCAATGGAGAACCTTTGGGGGCACACATGTTGCACACTGAGAGCACAGCTTCGGAGAGGGATCTCTACAAATGTCTCCTGACATGTGTGAGACACTAGATGGCTACCTCTTACACTCTTATGCTCCCACTACAGCGATTTTGTGTCTCTTCCAGTGTCCTGGATATACAGATGTCTGAGATATTAAATGTTGTCCTGAGCCATGTTAAGGTATTTAGGTTGATGATGTTGTGGCGTGGTGAGTTAAGCTGCTGCCTGCGATGCCGCCATCCCATGTGAGAGCTGTTTTGGGTCCGGCTGCTTCATTTCTGATCCAGCTCCCTGCTAATGCACCTGGGAAAGCAGCGGAAGATGGCCCAAGTACTTGGAACCCTGCTTACAAACTGGGAGACCAGGATGGTTTTCCAGGCTCCTGGCTTCTCTTTGGCCCAGCCTTGGCTGTTATCATTTTGGCAGTGAGCCAGCAGATGGAATATTACTGTGTGTGTGTGTGTGTGTGTGTGTGTGTGTGTGTAACTCTGCCTTTCTAATAAAAAAAAGAACCTTTCAAAAAATCTTTACTTAGGAAATATATCTAATGGGTATAATGGGTAGAGTAGAACATAAATGGAACAAGTTGGGTGGTTTGGAATTTTTGTTCTGGCTACATTGAATTTCCACTTCCTTGAGTGTCAGATCTAAGATTTTGTTTCTCCTTCCTGAACCACTCCCTCCCCTCCAGTCAACTAACTCAGCTTCTAAATCGTGGGCATCAGTTACATCCGAAAAACCATCCTTGACAATTCAAATTAGGGGGTCTTTGCCATGTGTACCTACATCACTCTGGTCTTTCCCTGTACTGTAACAGTCCAAATTCTGCTCTGTATTTCACACTTGTGTTTAAATACAACCCTATGTAGTAGCTATACTGTGCCTGTATCTAAGTCACATAACCTTACAAAGATAGATTTAGAAAATACCCATTCCAGGCATATCATAAAGCAGCCATTGCTAAATTGTAGCTATTATAGTTACAAACTAAAAAGACAAACTTTAATTGCAACAAATATCTGCTCCAACTAGGATTTAATTTAAAAATTTTAGATCAATTTTTATGTCCTACTCAAGTATGGAGGATTTCATAATGGAGAAAAAAGGTCCTTTTGATGTTTACAGCCCTCAGCAAGTCTCTATGATTGCAATACAAGGATTCTTCATAAAGTTTGTGGAAAGGGGCTGGCATTGTGGTGTAGTAGGCAAAGTCACATATCCCATATGGACATTCTACTTCTGATCTAGCTCCTGCTAATGCACCTGGGAAGGCAGTGGAAGATGACTCAAGTGCTTGGGCCCCTGCATCCTCGTGGGAGACCAGGAATAAGCTTCATGTTCCAGGCTTTAGATTGGCTCAGCTCTGGTCTTTGTGGCTATTTGGGGAGTGAACTAGAGGATGGAAGATCTCTCTCTCTCTCTCTCTCTCTCTCTCTCCATCTGTCTGTCCCTCTCTCTCTTTGTAACTCTGCCTTTCAAATAAATAAATCTTTAAAAAAAAGTCTGTGGAAATGTGTAGTATAAAATCTTGATGTGTGATTTCATTTTTTCCCACCAAAAATAAACTCACGATTCTACTTATCCATGAACTTTTTGAAGTCCCCACATAGATACCTGTTTCCTGGCTTTTCTAAAGGAAGCTATATCTTCATTTTATTTTGTAAAGTCTATTTGTAGAGTAAGGACTCCCTACTCCAGTGTTCTGAGTGCGCGTCTTCCAGACCTTGCACCCCACGTGCCTCTCCTATCTGCACTCTTTTCTGACACAACTTCTCTACCACGGGCTGGAGGGGTGGACAGGGTCTCCTCTGACAACAGTGCCATCCTCCCTGTTCCTTTACAAGTCAGACATTTGTCCTAGTGGGCAAGATGCCTGTTAGGAGGCTCTCCTTCCATACCAGAGCGCCGGAGTGAGATACCCACTGGGACTCCTGATCCCAACTTCCTGCCAACGCAGATCCTGGGAGGGAGCAGTGATGGCTCAAGCAGTTGGTTCCTGCCACCCATGTGGGAGACCTGGATTGAGTGCCCAGCACCAGTCTGTTCGGAGCATTTGAGGAGTGATCCAGGGGATGGGAACTTTCTGTCTCCCAAGTAAATGAACTTTTTGAAAAAAGTTTCAACACTCGGAACTGTCTATGATAAGGGAGATAGCCTATTTCTGCACATTCCAACAATTTAGTCACTAGAAACGTGGGATTACTGAATACTTAATTGTGGCAAGTGTGACTGAGGAACTCAGTTTTCAATTTCACTTACTTTTATTGATTTTCATTCACATCTAAGCAGCCACAGGTGGCTAGAACATCGTGCTGGATAATATAGGGCTACTTACTGCTTCATCCGCTTGGTTCTATACATGGAAGGGCACTTGCTTCCACCACCAGTGGCTTCTGCCTGAGCTCATCAAGAGTTCCTAATGGGCAAGAGCCTCCTCCTCCTGACCTACTGGGGACAGGGTAGCTCCCGGCAGCCCCTAGCGGAAGCTCCCTCCTTTAAAGATCTCCACCCATCATCTTTCCCGTCTGCCCAACATATGAAAATGTAGGCATTTCCTGAGGTCTATGCTGAGTACATTTCCCCCCACAGCTGAGGTCTCTTCCTATTGAGTGAGCTCAGACCCTCACCCGGGCATCAGCCACGACTTCCAGGCAAGTGACTCCCAAATCTGGAGCTCTCTTAGCACTAGAGTTGTACAGGAAACCGCCTCCAGGAATTTTCCACATGGATGTCCGTACCAGTTTAAAACTGAGCTCTTTAATCTCCTCATATCTGATTTTTTTCAACACTCTGTCTCTGTGATGACACTGTGTTTTGAATTACTCAGTCCAGAAAACTGGATCTGAACAACTCTTACAGTGACTCAGAAAGTCCCACCGATGCTGACTTGTCGGCGTCATCTTGTGCTTCCCCCCTCCACCCGTATACACTTGTGAGCCTTCTCATCCTTGGAGTGTCATACTGAAAGACACTTCTCCTACCTCAGAATGGACCCTATTGCTGCTCTATGGGGCAAAATTCATCTAGAATGGCATTAAGGTGCTCTGCTGGACACTGCTTGGCAGCTACCTTCTCTTGGCCATGTCAACTTGTGTATTTCTGGGTGGTTTTTTAATTACCTACTTCAGTTCTGGGACCCCTGCTAAGGTGACTATAGAGTTCATTCCTCAAACTGAGAGAGTTTTGAGATGGAAAAGGGAGTTATTAATATTTACACTACGTAGAGTTTGGGACAGTCCTGGAAACACTGGGATGTCTGTTACCCTATTACTCACCCAGGTAACATAACAGGAAGTATCTTGTGCATGACAACAACAGCAAAAGTTGCTAATATGGTTTTGAGTGTTTAGTATGACCCACTCACTTGGCTGAGTGCTTTATACAATGGAACACATTTAATCTCAGTGAAATGGTTATTTTTATTGTCCCCATTTCAGATAAACCTAAAGTACAGAACTGGCTTTCACACTGGTAGGAAGCGCAAGTAGGATTCTAGGGAGGAAGTCTGACAGTTAACTTTTCTAAGCTGCTCCCTGTACTGGATCTGTGTTCCCCTTTTTTCTGCACTGAACATGAAACTCTTCATGTGAATTTACCTTATACCTGACAATTTTAGTGTACTTGATTTTTTTTTCTTTTAAATTAACTATCTTCTGGTCTCCATTGCTTGGTTTAGTGTTGACCTGAACAAGTTTTTCTTTGTCCTGTCCTGGCCCATCTTCTCCATATTACAACACAAGAATCTTGTAAAAAGAGTCAGTGCATACATACCGTAGTAATCTGCACACAACTGGGCTAGTTTGCTTTGATTCAAAAAGTACAGTTTTTTGTTCTCTTCAGTGGTTTTCATTTAGGACTGCCACTATACCTTAAGGGTATGATCAAATTTTATAAGATGCTCCAAGAATGGTTTTTGCACATTTCAATTATCTCTGGGAAGGGACAAGTTGCAAGATATAAATGTGATTTTATATAAAAAACGAAAGCTCTCATCTCTCATTTACTGTCCTCTTTCCTGTGATTAGCACTCTTCCTATAGTGTGAGATTCTCAATGAACCATTCCGGAATGAATAATGAATAACCTGTTAAAAATGTCAGCCCTTGCTTCTGTGTCACTAGAGATAAAATATGTGAGGCCCTGGTAAGTTGCCATTTCTTTTCCCCACTCAAACGCTGATTTTATCTTAAAGAATACAGAAATGCTCTAGGTCTTTTAAGTAATTTGATTGTCAAGGGTTTGGTATTTGGAAAACACAACAGAGGTGGGAAGCCAGGTGTTGGGAAAAAAAATGGAGTGAAATCCTTTAAAATGCAAAGCATTACCAGTTAAATTCCAAATCTGTGCATTGTGTGCTTGTATTAGCTCCCTTATGGCCTGATGGGCCTTCTTCTAGTTAGCAAAGGGCCCATTCACCATTACCTGCCATCAGCTTGGAAATTTCTCTAGTTCACTTCCAGAAACATAAGGAAAATAAATTAAGACAGAAGGACATGTGGGAAAACTGTGGTGTAAGGGCTTTTTAGGAAATAAGTAACATTGTTTTAGATTACTGAATAAAAAAGAAATATTGGCAACTTTTTGACAGTGAAAAACTTTGTGGCAGGTGTTTTTATTTTTAAAAATGACCAAAACCTGTTGATAACCCCCTGAGATATAAATTCCCATTTCCCATACAAATCACCAGTACTCCATTGCCTCAAACAAACAGCTCCTGTGACTGCTTATTGTTCTGTGATTCCCTGATACAGGGAGAATACATAGGATGTTCATCAGCAGTTAAGCCACTGATAAAATATGCCAGGTGACCAAGCCAGTGAGACTAGAACCAGCCAACACAGCTGATTCAAAAGACAGGTAGGAGGGACCGAAAAATGGAGGCTTCTCTTTTTAGATTTTAACATTCTGTTTTATGACTCAGTCATAGACGACTTTCCCCACTGGTTAAAGTCAATTTGTCTTATTGATTGTTTACTTACTACTTACCCAGATCATTCATTCTCTAGCCTTAGAAGAAAAACAAATGCATCACTATGGTGACCAGCTCAGGAATCACAAATGAAATGAACTTTAGTTTTTTTTTTTTCCTCTTATAGGAGTCATCTGACTGAAAAATCATCAGAACCAGCATTCTTTTTCTTTTTTTTTTTAGACAAATATAAAAAAGAAGAAGATGGGAGAAAACAGCTTTGGCAACTGCTGCACACATAGATGACATGGGAAAGCCCAACTGTGTGATAAATGATCATGCGCATCTGCCTATCCTGTTATTAGGAAACCAATTCAAACCAGCCTTCAGTCAGCTTCCCAGAGCCTTGGGGGGTAGTTAGAATCATGCTTGATAGATGAGTTCAATAAATAAAGACTTGTGAGCTGCTCATGAATCATAACAAACAGATACAGTTTTAGTGAATGGGGAAGAAGCAGGAATTGTGGCCTTCTTAAAACTGCGTCAAGGGTGCTTGGAATTAACAGAGAAGATGGAGTGTCCTACTCTGAACAGGGCAAAGAAATACAAATTCTAGCTCCTACACGCAGCCTTCGTTGTACTCTCCCATAAATTGTTTACCCACTGTTCCTTCAGCAAGTTTTTATAGCAGATCATTGCATTTTTAACTTGCAGCCCTGTTCCCTTGATTCTGATAATTTGATACAACATGCCAATGGTAATTTGTTTTTGTTGGCATAAAACCACTGTGAAATTATACTGTTTCACAGAAGGTGTCTAAAGACCTTTAACTATCTGGGGTCATGGAGTGTTTTCCCTCTACAAATTGTATTTTTGTCATATTCTCCCTGCCTTGGGAATAGAGTACTTGGGCTGACCTTTGAGAAGAAAGATTGATGATATGGGGGCACAAAGACTACAATGAGAAGAGTTTGGAGCAAACTGAATAAAACATGTTAAAGGCCCTTTCTGCAGCAAAAGAAATGTCCAGAGCATAATGTACAATAATAAGGACACACCAGTATCATAGATTTCGACTTTCAATTCTGCCTTGAGCTTTTTAAGACTCTGGGTCTTCCCAACACAACCAACATAAATTTCAGTACCACATCTGTTCTCCCAACTTAAAGGGAAACACTCGAATTCAGAACTCCTAAATGCAATTGAGTAGATTTTTGCTTGTATCTGGTAATTTTAGTTTCAGCTTACATTCCTTGTCTAAGTAATGTTAATAGAAAGCTCAAATTATAATTTTGGTATAGTGAACATACATGAAAAATCATCATGCATAAGAAATTAAGAAAACTTAGAAAGCATGTGCTAATTTCCTACAAATGCCACTCACGATACATATGTGAACAAAATATATGTGTGTGTGCTTGTGTGTGTGCTTGTGTGTGTGTGTGTGTCTATCAACTATGGAGGACCTCTATGTCATCCTCCTCATGCTGTACAGTCTCAGAATTCATTTCCTCCACGCAGAATCACTGTCTCATCAGTCCTATTGTTTAATTTACTATGCTTATTACTCATACAGGTAATATTTCACTCATCATATTTTTAAATGCTGGTGACATTTTGGGTTTGTTTTGAGCAGACATCAGTGATATTCTGCATAGAGGCAGACATAATCAACTCATTCACAGATAAGCTCACCTACATGCAAACAGGTGATTTTCAAATCAGTGTGGGCAGGAATATACATATTATGTGGCCATTTAAAATCATTCTTGTGGCTGGTACTGTGGCTCACTTGGCTAATCCTCTGCCTGCGGCACCGGCACCCCGGGTTCTAGCCCCAGTTGGGACACCGGATTCTGTCCTGGTTGCTCCTCTTCCAGTCCAGCTCTCTGCTGTTGCCCAGGAGTGCAGTGGAGGATGGCCCAGGTGCTTGGGCCCTGCACCTGCATGGGAGACCAGGAGGAAGCACCTGGCTCCTGGCTTTGGATTGGTGCAGTGCGCCAGCCTCAGTGGCCATTTGGGGGGTAAACTAATGGAAAAGGAAGACCTTTCTCTCTCTCTCTCACTGTCTGTCAAAAAAAAATCATCCTTGCAACATTTTTACAATTGGAAGAAGTACTCAAGATACAATGTTTTTTAAAATGGGGTATATAACTGCATATTCAATGTGATCTAGAAATGTTAAAATAATCTTCATATGTATATATCTAAAATATACGTATAACATATATTCCATACATAGGTACACATATTTCTGTATATACATGTATCTGGAGGTGAGGGTGATTTTTATTTGTCACTTCATGCTTCGTATACTTTCTACATATTCTATAATAAATGAGAATAATTAAAATGAATACTGAAAAATCAACGTTACTTTTTAAAAATCCCCATGGGTTTAATTAAAGCCTCATTAAACTACTTTCCATTCTTGCATGATCCAGGACAATCTGGTAGGTAAAACTGTCATATAATGATATTTCATTGGTGTCTCTGCAATTCTGTCTTCTGAACTAGACACTGAGATACACTTGTCTCACACCATATTCTGTTCTATGAATAGCAGACATAGATAGTGATGCTGCAGAAGGTTTGTGTGTTGTATGGACAGGCTGAAGCAATACCACAAGGATGTCTCTTTAAATGCCAGATAATGTCCAATCAAGATAAATATTGCAGCAAAAACACTGATAGCTAGCAATTTTAGTGATACGGTTTCCAAAGAAAATAAAATATTTATATTTCTCCTGGAGAAACAGAGTATTAGATCAAGTTGTGTTGCAAAGGTCATTGCCTTTCTTTTCATTTTTTTTCTCTTTGTTGGAAATATCTCTGACTTCTTGTCCATCTGGGCACAGCTATGTTTCTTTGTTTCAGTCCACGGAATGCGATCTCTTCTTTCTTCTCTTTTTTACTGTCTAAGAAAGGTCACCCCTTATTTCTAGCATAGAATTTATTACACATCTTGACCTTTATATTGCTACAGCTTTCCAGGATATTAATATAGGCAGTGAAAAAAATACAGATGCAGAATTTGTACTATCTAAGCAGAACTATCCATATCACGTGAGAAATATCTGTGCCCACTGATGGGTTCAGAGTTTGCCTTTGTGTACAGCATCTTTGGATGTGCTAAGTCTTTACCTATTATACAACTGTTCTGTTTCTATAAGGAGTCTGGGGCCAACGTAGCTGGTATCTGCTAGCCTGCAGCTAGCACAACTGACATAAGCAGGATTTTATCTATGAGGAGTCTTCAAGAAGTTCACGGACAATGCACAGTATTAAAACACTATGAAGGGATGTCAAGGATTTTGCAACACAACAAATTTATCTTGTAATTGTTTTTATCCATGAAATTTTTGAAGTCTCCTTATTTTGGGGCAAAAAATATTAAAAGAATGGATATAATCTGAAGGAATGTGTAAGTACAAATTGTTTTGGCTAGAAAACCAAAATAAGGCAAAGGGTTAGATTTCAGGGCTTACTTTAGAAATTAACATACATGGTATAATTTATCTGAATAATTAGAGCCCTCCTATTAGCTCCTTGGTCAACCTGACTCCCCAGGGAATGAATACAAATAGACACTTTGTGCAAACAAACATCTCTGAGAGAGGAATACTGTTTCAGTAATGAGTAGATTTGCCCGCATATTTTAAGGAGACAGATTGATCTCATTAGTACATCAAATGAACTATCTGTACAAAGGCGCAATTGGTTTGCTTTTGTATCTCTCTACATTCTAGGCCAGTGGTCTCCAGAGACCAGTAGGATAATACACAGACTATGCTGGACTTTGAAAGGGCTCTGGTGTGGGGCTGTTTTCATATAACCCAGGAGGTAATATGCTGATGGACCCAACAATTTCAACCTGATTTTCTACAATGTGCAAATGAGTTAGAATAGTACTTTTTTCCTTTCCAAGTTATATTACTTTCTTTAGAGTATTCGTATTCTTAAGGAGACAAAAATAGAAACTGAAGGAAAACAATTTCTTCATAGAATTCTTCTCTGGGACTACTAAGAGTCTGGGTATTCTAAAACCCCTGTATATGCTACAAAGTGCAAAATAATAAATAAATTACAAAACACAAAAGTGTTTTAAAGGATTTGGTTTGTAGGTATATGACACATCCTAAAACCTCACACTTGGAAGGAAGAAATTAGACAATGTTTACGATTGCTTTGCTCTCAAAACCCCTGGGTTCTTGAGAGTTGTCAATGATTCCTTTAATTAACTCAACTAATTTCAAAAGGAAAACAGCCCAGCCTCAGTTTCCATAGAAACATTACCATTACCATTTTATAAGAGGGATTTACTAAACGGTGGTCTCATTTCACATTGTGTCATATATACTGGTTTCCGGAGATATATTTTAAGGTGACTCAAATTACAATATACATTTCAGAGTGTGTACAATGTCAAAATAATTCACTATAAGACATTTCAGTACACTTACAATGAACATGGGCAGTACCACATTAGGCAGCTATTACTGGCTTTCTCACGAATGCATAAACAGAATTGATACAGCTAGTTTAAATTGGAATCAATAGTCATTCAATACAAAATCATCTCCTGAGTTTTGACTTAACACACAAATGAAACAACTTGGGCCAAGCTGAATTTTTTAAAGGGCACTTTGTTGGAATCAGATGTTATAGAATACACTCTATCTATTTAGAAGCGTCTGGATTACAGTTTATTTCAGGGTGCATTTTCCCTGTTTGAAAGTCTGGATTCTATCATTTTGTAAATACTATTAGTTTATGAGTGATATCTTAGGGCCTGATGCTGTAGCACAGTAGGTTAAGCCTCCACCTGCAGTGCTGGTTCAAGTCCCAGCTGTTCCACTTCCAAATCAGCTCCCTGCTAATGGCCTGGGAAAGCAATGGAAAATGGCTCAAGTGCTTAGGAACTTTCATTCACATGGGAGACCCTGAAGAAGCTCCTGGCTCCTGGCTTCAGATCGGCCTTGCTCTGGGCCATTTGGGCCATTTGGGGAGTGACCCAGTGGAAGGAAAACATTTCTCTCTGTCTGTAACTCTACCTCTCAAATAAATAAACAAAAATATTAAAAAAAACCCAAACAGTGATAACCTAGATTTAGCACT
This sequence comes from Sylvilagus floridanus, assembly GCA_949820135.1. Taxonomy (NCBI): domain Eukaryota; kingdom Metazoa; phylum Chordata; class Mammalia; order Lagomorpha; family Leporidae; genus Sylvilagus; species Sylvilagus floridanus. The sequence continues at coordinate 24,437,515 of OX463246.1, read as the reverse complement.
AGTGGAATGTCTTTTGAAGAATTCTAACAGCAGTTTACATTGTGTTAGAAATAGGAAACTTCTGTATGTTACTAATGGAGAAATTATATTGCTTAAGTGCTTTATGTTGTCAGAAGTATGCCTGCATTAACATTAAACTAATGTTTAAAAATATATGATTTCTGGCTGGCGCAGCGGCTCAATAGGCTAATCCTCCGCCTGGGGCACCGGTACCCTGGGTTCTAGTCCCGGTCGAGGCGGCGGATTTTATCCTGGTCACCCCTCTTCCTGTCCAGCTCTCTGCTGTGGCCTGGGAGTGCAGTGGAGGATGGCCCAAGTCCTTGGGCCCTGCACCTGCATGGGAGACCAGGATAAGCACCTGGCTCCTGGCTTCAGATCAGCGTGGTGCACTGGCCGCAGTGGCCATTGGGGGGTGAACCAACGTAAAAAGGAAGATCTTTCTCTGTCTCTCTCTCTCACTGTCCACTCTGCCTCTCTCTCTCTCTCTCTCTCTTTCTATATATATATGATTTCTAGGCCCACAATGATTTGATAAGATAACATACTCTAAAGCTAACATAAAACTATCACAAATGACTGGCAAGAAACCAAGTATCAGGAAAATACTTTTTCAGGGCCAGCACGTGACATAGCTCCAAACATTTCCACTTCCAGTAAATACAGCAGAGGCAGAACAATGCTCTCTTAACTTATCAGGTGGTAACAACACAGAGTCATGAACACATAAGGCAGTAATCCCTCCTACCTTGTTGAAGGCAGAGAAGAATGACTTACAGAGGCAAGATGCAGGTTTAATTCTTAGTTTCTTTTCTCTTGAACCTCAAATATAGTTAATGAACATACCATAAAAACACACAAGAATTTAAGTGGGAAAAGGTCATTAGATTCCGACAGTGGCCAATTGATGGTTTTTAATGATCACATTTGCACTTACTTATATTATAGAAAAGCTATGATATAAAAATGAAATAAAACAAAGACAGAGAAACCTAATGGGGCTAAATCACACTAATGAATTTTACTTTCAAGGCTAAGATGCAATAATTGACCAATTCCTCATGAATTATGCATTATATAAGAAGAACAATAATATGGGTTGAGGTTGATATCCAGAAACCTAAAATATCTCAATAATTTTATAGTTGGCTTGTGCATTTGTACAAAGAATCACTCTTATTAGCTACGTTGCAGGAATAAGCATACATACCCTGGTCTAACACTTGTTCTTCCTCCCGTTTTGGCTGCTGTAGTAATGCTGTCTTATCTTTGTTCTCTGTTTCTGTAATGGACCAAAGAAGTTGAGCATAAATTTGCAGCATATATTACACTTTAAATCGTTTATTGGAACTATGCCATCAACATAAAAATATTATTCAGGGTCTCCTGTTTATTATAGTATTAAAAATTTATATGGTAGAAATACTCTAATTCATAAACTTCCCACCCCACACAGCATAACTACCAGTTATTAGACTTGTGACTTAATAACTATGTCAACTACCCTTTTAGTAATACATAAAGGACACAGAATTTTAAAAATGCCTCAACAAAACAACTCATATTTAAAAAAATTGGACACAGTGCTATTTCAAAGATGTTTTCAGGAATATTTTATAACTATATTAGGATCTTAATAAATGACTGGATTGCTATGCCAACTTCTCTCATTAAAAACTCGACTAGAATGAAATAAGAAGCTGTTGTGACATTTTAAATTTGAACTTGCAAAAAGGCTCAGTAGTCTAAGCATAGTTCATGCAGTAAAACAGGATGTGGGTTTTGCAGTTTTAATCCAAAGGCACAACAGTCAGTATGACCCTCTTGCAGATGGAATATGAGTTAAAGAGTAATTTTGAGAAGGAGACCAGAAAATCCAGAACTGGTAATGTCCACAAATCAAGAACTGTTTTTCACTTGAAGAGGCCCATTAAACAGATAATTTAGGCTATGATTGGAGATGATAGCCATTTTTATCAGCAAATTTATAGGCCCTTTAGAACATGATGCATACATTCATAAACTGTAAATTATTACTGGTTATGGGAGGAATGAGATGGGAAACCAGAAAACATGAATTAATGAAGAAGGTCTGCATTCGCAGGATTGGTCCCATAACGAATCCGTTTCATCACTGCCAGGGATTTTTCTCCTTTAAGTGTTTTGAAGAGGACATGTCAGGGAGGGGCCATAGGATATGAAAGAGGAAAGGGGGAATAAGAATATGAGTGCACATGCGGTTGTCTGGCAGCAGAAGGGAATAAAGATGGCTTTAAATATTAACCACACAGGCAAGTGAGATGCATTGAAAGTATGAAATACAAAAATCACGTTACTTTACATTAAGCCCCAACTTCACCTTTGTGATGTCCATGCATCATGATCATGTCAGACTTCACAGGAATTGGGATGTTGGCCTCTGGTGGGATCGTTCTGAACATATCTGGGGCTACATTCTGTGTACAGGTCATGAAAGAAACTGCATGCTTGGCTTCCATGTAATACATAATGTATAAGTTGCACATTTCATCACTAGAAGTGCCGCTGCAGGCAAAAAAAAAGAAGAAAAAAGAAAAACAAGTAGATACAATAAACCAACCCTTCACATGAAACACATCCTTAATTCAAGAAAAATGCAACCAGTAAACCTGCCAGCAATAGATTCAAAGGTGGAAATACTGTACGTTTACTTTATTGCTTTCATTAACACCAAAAGCACACTGTTGCCTGTGTGTCCGGGAACAATGGGGTATGCGTCTGCAGTCACCCCATGGATAGCAACAAATGCTGCAGGTGGATATGGCACTGAAGTTGCTGAGAGACACTGTCTTTCCTCCTAAATCCTCTCATCTACTTCTTCTTCCCTTTGCTAAAACGCATAGATTGGGGCAGTTACTTTTCTCATAAATGACCTAATTTTCAACTTAATAGTGGTAAAATTTAGAATTAGTCAACAGAAACTTGACATCTGCGAGTCTTTAAAAATGACTTTTCCACTTAACTTCACAAATCTTGGACCTTGTTGCTGAACTGCCTCCTTCCTAGGATCACACTAAGACATCAAATGGCCATGTCCCACATTGGAACAGTTGGGTTTCAGCCTGGCTCTGGCCTCTGATGCCAGCTTCCTGCTAATGCAGAGCCTAGGAGGCCATAGTGAGGCCCAAGTAACTGGGTTCCTGCCACCCATGGGAGGGGTCCTGGATTGCATGCCCAGGGCTCTTGGTTTCAGCCTGGCCCATCCCCAGGTGTTGCAGGAGTTTGGAGAGTGAACCAGCAGATGAGAGCACACACACACTCTCTCTCTCTCTCTCTCTCTCAAATTAATCACAAATATTTTTAACAAGAGTGTAGCTCTGATATCTGTAGTAGGGATGAAAAGAACACCTGAGGACTAATTCAAAATGAAATCAGCACTAATCTTTTCTAAAGCTCAGACCCGATGGGGGGAGTGCTACATAGCTGAATGCTCAACATTAAAAACGGATTTTTGAAAGAGTCACATGAAACAAGTTCCAGCAATAGTGCTTAACAGCTTATGAAACATGTTCCCTTCTTCCCAAGTTCAGATGGGTTAATAATGTATTTTATTCTCTTTGCTCTTATAAGAAATGTCCTAGGTACACCTTCACATGACTTGTAAGCAGCAAAGTCATTCTGGCAAAGGCACATTTCCTCTCTGGCCATTTTTAGCAGGGTCACACTAATAATAAAAGACAAGCTGTGGGGTGGATTATTTGTTGTGCAGCGATACGTCAGAGTTGACTTTTCCAACAATGGCACGAAGCACTCACTTCCTCTCGACACGCAACAGCAATGACATCAGCAAGGGAAGGAACAAAGTAAAAATGTTTTCCAAACAGGGATTTGATTTCTCTAAGCCTGAAAATGTACAGTCCCTGAGAGACCGTGGGACTAAGTCCTTGCTGTGCACAGCTCCGGTTATACTTCAGAAATCATTGCACTTTTCACTCTCTGAGTCTGATCCCTGTTGGTGTAATTGCCTCTCCCATGGAATAGAAACAAACGGGGAAGTGCACACCCAAACACACACCTGTTCTCTATACACATCCTCATGGTGTCAAAACATCCTGCCAAGGAACTATGTTTTCCCAGTCTGGGAGCTGGTCAGAAAATTATGTGCTATAAAAGGAATGGCTTGTGCCAAAATAATAAGCCATAGCCTCCCACCATATGATCATTTCCCTCCCCATTCAAAATGAGGAAGTATCTTCAAATCAAGAGAGCCAGGACAGAGGAGGAATTTAAAATGTGGTTCTGGCTTACAAAACCTTGAATCATCTAGCAGACAGGGGAAGCAAAATAATCATCGCATCGCAAATTAATTAAAACACTTAATAATGTCACATAATAATCATGCAGTTTGTGAATGATCCATGAAAAGGTCCTTTCATATTTGATGTGTTTGGGAACACCAAGGCTCATGCTTTCAACAGGGCATCTGTCCATGTAACACATGAAATATAACCAGCATCCTCATCTCCTTCCCTATGATTAAAAAAATTAAGCACAACAAAGTAGCCTCTGTAACTGTTGATCTAAATGTTGTTGGTTCCCTGGACCGGTTGTTCTTTGTTGCGTAAGTGGAAATAATGCATTCTTAAATTCTTATGTTTTTATAAAATATGTGGAGAAGGACTCCTAGAACTCTTCAACTCTTCCTCATAGTCTTACAAGACTATTGATATAAAACTTCGGTCCTTGAAATGCTGATAGATGAGTTCAGAGAGAGTTATTCTGTGGTTAAAACATAAACGTTGGTCTACACATTTTGGGCCAAATTCTGTAGTCCCAGAGCCTTTCCTGCACACTGAGCCCATGGCACTCACTGGCAGGTGGAAGAAGTCAGCACTATTCCCCAGATGGATTTGACCAGGATCCTTTGTGGTACTGTGTGTTCCAGCACATAATTTAAAAAAAATTGTCCTATGACATGTATGACTTATACCTGGGTAGAATATAACCCCAGTATTTCTTAGAAGTGACCAACCAACAACTGATTTTTTTTTCACTAGACACATATAAGAATCTACTGTTATGCTGTTATGTTGTGGCAACACAATCACATGCATAATATATGTGTATGTTTCTGGTAGAGCAACACAGGATTATCTAAATGTATATACTAGATGTGTACCTAGAAATGTTTTATAACATGCTTCAACTACACATAATATATATTCTTATGCTTTTCTTTCTTTTTTTTTTATTTGACAGGCAAAGTTTATAGACAGTGAGAGAGAGAGACAGAGAGAAAGGTCTTTCTTCCATTGGTTCACCCCTCACATGGCTGCTATGGCCAGCGCACTGTGCCAATCCGAAGCCAGGAGCCAGGTGCTTCCTCCTGGTCTCCCATGCGGGTGCAGGGCCCAAGCACCTGGGCCATCCTCCATTGCACTCCTGGGCCACAGCAGAGAGCTGGACTGGAAGAGGAGCAACCCAGACTAGAACCCGGCACCCATATGGGATGCTGGCACCACAGGCAGAGGATTAACCAAGTGAGCCATGGCGCCGGCCTTCATATGCTTTTCATCTATCCATCCCTGTAAACATAGTGTTTAAATTTTCATGAAAGTATATTAGGGATTCGAAAAGCAACCAATATCACAAAGTTTCAAAGTAACTAAAATAGAAATATATAATTTCCCAATTATAATTGTGGTATCACTAAACATTTCACATTTATACTTGGAGGGCTTTTTTTTTTAAGATTTTATTTATTTATTTGACAGGTAGAGTTACAGACAGTGAGAGAGAGAGAGAGAGAGAGACAGAGACAAAGGTCTTCCTTCCATTGGTTCACTCCCCAAATGGCCACCATGGCTGGAGCTACGCTGATCGGAAGCCAGGAGCTAGGTGCTTCTTCCTGGTCTCCCACATGGGTGCAGGGGCCCAAGGACTTGGGCCATCTTCTACTGCTTTCCCAGGCCATAGCAGAGAGCTGGACTGGAAGAGGAGCAACTGGGACTAGAATGGGATGCCGGCCCTTGCAGGTGGAGGATTAACCTAGTGTGTCACGGCGCCGGTCCGAGGGCTTATTTTAATATGCATTTGATCCAGAGTGCCCCCAGGGCTTCTCCTCCCAACCATATTCCAAAATGTAATGCTTTTATCACATCAGAAAAGTAAAGAACAAATCTTGAAATGTGATTATTGTTTAAAGCCCTTGTCTATACTTGAATTTATTATTTAGTGGAGGATTAAGCATGTGATTATAAAGTAAATTGAAACTATGTCATGGAAAAAGTTAAAAGAAAAACAAAGTAAAGAAGAGGGAGGGTGAGAAGTATCATTGTGTTTTTAAAACTCTATATACAGGGGCTAGCATTGTGGCATAGCAGGCAAAAGCCACTGCTTGTCATACCAGCATCCCAAATGGATGCCGGTTTGTGTCCCGGCTGCTCCACTTCGCATCCAGCTTGTTGCTAAAGGTCTGAGAAAAACAGTGGAAGATGGCCTCAGTGCTTGGGTCTCTGCATCTACAGTGGGAGACTCTGATGAAGTTCCTGGCTCCTGGCTTCAACCTGGTCCAGCTCTGGCCACTGCAGCCATCTGGGGATTCAACTAGCGGGTGGAAGATCTCTCTGTCTCTGTCTCTCCCTCTCTCTCTGAAACTCCTTAAAAAAATCTTAAAGATAATAAGTGGAATCTGCTCCCATTCTATAAATTAATGAAAATAGTTTAAATACATGCATTTGAAAACAAATTATGCTGAAAACAGAGTTCATTTCACACAAAAGGTAATCATTCAATCTAGGAAGCAGGAACTAAACTGGAATGTGCACCAAGTGCAATAATCAACCCTTACAGGACAATAATTTACTCTCAGTAAATAAATTTCACTGCTATCACTACCAAAGCAGTGAGTGACAATTTTTTAATAGAAGGAAATATAAAGAGTGAAAATGCGGAAGCATATGAAATGAGGTGGCATACACATTAAGAATTAACTTGATACTAATATTAAAGAAAAAGCAATTACTATTCTAAAAATAGTGTGTTTGCAAGGTACAAGGTTACCAGTTTAGTCAACAAAAGGAAATCAGTAATTTAGTAAATAATTTAATTTTTTATCCTTTATAACTTATGATCAAACTTAATTGTTTTAATTAGTGAGTCTGAGCAAATAAAGTCAATGTTGCAAATTACTTCCTCAAAAATTCATCATCTTGCCAAGTAGTGACTTAGCTTCTGAGAAACAGTACATATATCTAGGCACACACATACACGTATATAAACACAATTCAGTAATACAGCACAGACTCTGTGTGAATGTCATACACACACTCATGTGTTCACCTGGAAGCACATGTGATGTTTTGGACACCCAATTCAGCTCATCAACATAAGCTCATTTGAGGTCCCGATTCTATGACACAACATTAAGTTGATTAAACTTTTAGGAATCTTTACTATCAAGAGAAAAATTTCAATGAAAGAGCTGATTAAAATAAAAGAATCATACTTGACTCCTTTCTATTGCTAATTGGACCTGTTATTAAGGTAATTGAAACTATTATATGTGATAAAAGTTAGGATTCAAATCATCTAGTGGCATCAGCATCACAGTTTGCCTATTTTATTTCACAGCCATTCAAATTTCACTTGAAAACAAAAAATCTCATTTTAAGCCAGACCAGTTGCTTTCTGCATTCCTGAGGGTGGATTCTGCCACACTTCTTATTCTCCCCAGAAAGAAACCGTGTGATTGATAACAGGAAAACGGAGGAGGGTAGCTGCCTTCATGTGCCTGCTCACTCCACTGACTGCTCTTCAAATGTTCCCAAATGCCCATGTAATTCCTTAAGAGGATGGCTGCTGACAGGACCGACACTCCAGAATTCCAGAGTGCATTTCCTTCCTCCTCTGTTATAATAAAGGGCTTACGTAAAAACTTCCTCTCTTATACTGGACATATTTAATACAGTTAGCTTTAAATCTGACACTGTGGTGAGCTGAAAAATAGTAACCCCTAAAGAAATATTTGTTGAATGAAAAATGAATAATCTTATTTAATAAATATTTAAAACAGTACAATATTATACGTTAGTCCTGATACATCATACTGCTGATCTGTGACATTTCTGAAAAATATTTATCTATCTATTCATGCCTCTACCCATCTATGTTCTATGAGGAATTTTATAAAAATACATTATTTTATATTAGGAAGATATGCAATAGAGATACCAAGTGTTCTGAAATGTGTCATTAAAAAATCCAAATATTGCTATATACCATAACTATATTGCAGATATTTCACTGATTTTTTGAAAACTTTTATTTAATAAATAAAAATTTTGAAAGTACAACTTATGCCGGCACTGCGGCTCTATAGGCTAGTCCTCTGCCTGGGGCGCTGGCACACTGGGTTCTAGTCCCGGTCGGGGCGCCGGATTCTGTCCCGGTTGCCCCTCTTCCAGGCCAGCTCTCTGCTGTGGCCTGGGAGTGCAGTGGAGGATGGCCCAAGTGCTTGGGCCCTGCACCCCATGGGAGACCAGGAGAAGCACCTGGTTCCTGCCATCGGATCAGTGCGGTGCGCCGGCCACAGCGCGCTGGCCGCGGCAGCCATTGGAGGGTGAACCAACAGCAAAGGAAGACCTTTCTCTCTGTCTCTCTCTCACTGTCCACTCTGCCTGTCAAAAATAAATAAATAAATAAATAAATAAATAAATAAATAAATAGAAAGTACAACTTACTTTTACCACATATCCCTTATATTGGACTGATGCTAGGCTTAAAAATAACCAAAATGGGTAATATTAATTTTGGAAAGAAATATTAAAGCTTAAAAGAAGTTATTTTATAGAGTTTTCAATTGTTTAAGAGGTTTTATGATGCATTTAAGCTTATACAGTAAAGTATTATTTATCACATAACTATTTTTGGAAGTAATATACTTTATTTATTTTTAGAATTTTATTTATGTAAGATGGTGAGAAACAGAGAGGAGAGACAGTGAGAACGAGACAGACAGAAAAAGAAACACAGAGCTACAGATAGAGATAGAGAGAGTTTGAATCCTCTGTTTCCCTCCCCAATGGCCTAGGATGACTAGGGTAGGGCCAGGTCAAATACAGGAGCTGGGAATTCAGTGCAATACTCCCAGGTGGCTCGCAGCAGTCCAACTGCTTGAGGCACCACTGTTGCTTCCCAGGCTCTGCATGAGCAGGAAGCTGGAGCCAGGAGCTTGATGGGGGATTGAATCCAGGCGCTCGACTGTGGGACGCAGGCATCTTAACTGCTATGCTGTAAACTCACCCCTATAACACAGTTTACACGCTGATGAAAGTGCTATGCTTAATATCTAGAAATATTTTTAAGACACTGTCATATTCTCTCATGTTCATACTCTCATGAAATGACTTATTCCAAATAAAAGTTCAAGCGACAAAACTGACCAAATAGGCAAAGATGATCTACCTATTTCCAATAATTAATTTAAAATTGAGCATATAAACTGTTAGGCTAATTAGCTGACTTAATTAACTTCAATTTTTTGTTGTTTGAACCTGACTAAACATTTGAAATAAATTTAAAGAAATGTAATGCTAAATATAAAATATGCAATGCAGTTGGCTGGCGCCGCGGCTCACTAGGCTAATCCTCCGCCTGTGGCGCTGGCACCCAGGGTTCTAGTCCCAGTTGGGGCGCCCCAACTGGGTTGGTTGCTCTTCTTGCAGTCCAGCTCTCTGCTGTGGCCCAGGAAGGTAGTGAAGGACGGCCTAAGTGCTTGGGCCTTGCACCCGCATGGGAGACCGGGGGAGGCACCTGGCACCGGATTGGTGCAGCGCGCCAGCCGCAGCGTATGGGCCGTAGTGGCCATTTGGGGTGTGAACCAACAGAAAAGGAAGACCTTTCTCTCTGTCTCTGCCTGTCTAACTCTGCCTGTCCAAAACAACAACAACAACAACAACATGTAATTCAGTCAGGTGCTGAACATTGCTTCACCATAGATTAGTTACTGCTATGTTGTCAGTATATATATTAGTGTAACTTTGTCTAAAATATTTTATTTATATTATTTTAAAAGAAACATAACATATCTGGAAGAAACATTTTAGCATATAATATATTAATCTATCATCTTAAATCTATTTAAAAAATGATCTTTATTATTAATTGTTTGTCAAGTCATTTTTGCATATTTTCACTGAGTACAATCTGACTTTTTTTTTTTTAGATTCAGAGTTACAGAGAGAGAGGGAGAGACAGAGAGATATCTGGAGCTGGACTGGAAGTAGAATAGCCAGAACACAAACTGGCTTTACCCACAAAGCCATGACAATGGCCCCTACAATCTGATTTTTTTTTTTTTTTGACAGATAGAGTTAGACAGTGAGAGAAGAGACAGAGAGAAAGGTCTTCCTTCTGTTGGTTCACTGCCCAAATGGCTGCTATGGCTGAAGCTACGCTGATTGGAAGCCAGGACCCAGGTGCTTCCTCCTGGTCTCCCATGCGGGTGCAGGAGCCCAAGCACCTGGGCCATCCTCCACTGCCTTCCTGGGCCACAGCAGACAGCTGGACTGGAAGAGGAACAACTGGGATTAGAACCCGGAGCCCATATGAGATGCTGACACTGCAGGTGGAGGATTAACCAAGTAAGCCACGGCACCGGCCCTACAACCTGGAATTTTTTTTCTTTTATTTAATAAATATAAATTACCAAAGTACAGCTTTTGGATTACAGTGGCTTCCCCCCCCATAACTTCTCTCCCACCTGCACCCCTCCCACCTCATTACACTCCCTCTCGCATCTCATTCACATCAAGATTCATTTTCAATTATCTTTATATACAGAAGATCGATTCAGTATATACTACGTAAAGATTTCAACAGTTTGTACTCACACAGAAACACAAAGTATAAAGTACTGTTTGATTACTAGTTATAGCATTAATTCACATTGTACAATACATTAAGGACAGAGATCCTACATGAGGAGAAAGTGCACAGTGACTCCTGTTGTTGATTTAAAAATTGACACTCTCGTTTATGGTGTCAGTAATTTCCCTAGGCTCTAGTCATGAGTTGTCAAGGCTATGGAAGCCTTTTGAGTTTGCCGACTTCGATCTTATTCCCTCAGTGTCATAGTCAAATTGGAAGTTCTCTCCTCCCTTCAGAAAAAGGTACCTCCTTCTTTGATGGCCCCGTTCTTTCCACTGGGATCTCACTCACAGAGATCTTTCATTTAGGTCTGTGGTGGAATGAGAAGGCCATGCTAAAGGTGGCCACTGGCAAGCAATGTCAGTTACTCAGGAACGGCTTTGGAACCCACCTGGCAACGGAGCCTGCCCGGCAACAGGCTGTGATTGGTTGGGGCATAGACCGCCCCTTGACCAGATTGGCTGGTCTTGGCTATATAAGATGTAGTTCCAACTGTAATAAACGAGTCTGCTGGCTGCTCACCTCAAGCCTGCTTTCACCTGACTCCCGGGGTCTGTGTTTTGACTCCGTGCCTCTTGCCCCCACCATGCTCCTCCTCTCAGAAACGAATCCACTGCAACATTGTTGAGAAATCAACTGCAACATAGGTCTTTTTTTTTTCCCAGAGTGTCTTGGCTTTCCTTGCCTAAAATACTCTCATGTGCTCTTAGGCCATATCCGAATGCCTTAAGGGCTGATTCTGAGGCCAGAGTGCTGTTTAGGACACCTGCCATTCTATGGGTCTGCTATGTATCCTGCTTCCCATGTTGGATCATTCTCTCCTTTTTAATTCTATCAGTTAGTATTAGCAGACGCTAGTCTTGCTTATGTGATCCCTTTGACTCTTAATCCTATCATTATCAATTGTGAACTGAAACTGACCACTTTGACTAGTGAGATGGCATTGGTACATGCCACCTTGATGGGATTGAATTGGAGTCCCCAGGCACGTATCTAACTCTACCATTTGGGGCAAGTCTGATTGAGCATGTCCCAAACTGTACATCTCCTCCCTCTCTTCTTCCCAATCTTATATTTAACAGGGATCACTTTTCAGTTAAATTTAAACACCTAAGAGTAACTGTGTGTTAATTAAAGAGTTTAACCAATAGTATTGAGTAGAACAAAAAAAAAAATACTAAACGGGATAAAGTATTATGTTGTTCCTCGACAGTCAGGACAAGGGCTGATCAAGTCATTGTTTCTCATAGTGTCCATTTCACTTCAACAGGTTTCCTTTTTGGTGCTTAGTTAGTTGTCATCGACAGGGAGAACATAGGATATTTGTCCCTTTGGGACTGGCTTAATTCACTCAGCATTATGTGTTCCAGATTCCTCCATTTTATTGCAAATGACCAGATTTCATTTTTTTTTTTTACTGCTGTATAGTATTCTATAGAGTACATGTCCCATAAATTCTTTATCCAGTCTACTGTTGATGGGCATTTTGGTTGATTCCAGGTCTTAGCTATTGTGAATTGAGCTGCAATAAACATTAATGTGCAGACAGCTTTTTTGTTTGCCAATTTAATTTCCTGTGGGTAAATTCCAAGGAGTGGGATGGCTAGGTTGTATGGTAGGGTTATATTCAGGTTTCTGAGGAATCTCCAAACTGACTTCCATAGTGGCTTTACCAGTTTGCATTCTCACCAACAGTGGGTTAGTGTCCCTTTTTCCCTATATCCTCACCAGCATCTGTTGTTTGTAGATTTCTGTATGTGACCCATTCTAACTGGGGTGAGGAGAAACCTCATTGTGGTTTTGATTTGCATTTCCCTGATTGCTAGTGATCTTGAACGTTTTTTCATGTGTTTGTTGGCCATTTGGATGTCCTCTTTTGAAAAATGTCTATTGAGGTCCTTGGCCCATCTCTTAAGTGGGTTATTTGTTTGTTGTTGTGGAGTTTCTTGTTCTCTTTGTAGATTCTGGTTATAAATCCTTTATTGGTTGCATAGTTTGCTAATATTTTTTCCCATTCTGTTGGTTGCCTCTTCACTTTCCTGTTTCTTTAACAGTACAGAAACTTCTCAATTTGATGTAACCCCAATTGTTAATTTTGGCTTTACTGCCTGTGCCTCCGGGTTCTTTTCCAAGAAGTCTTTGCCTGTGCCTATATCTTGCAAGGTTCTCCAGTGTTCTCTAATAATTTGATGATGCCAGGTCATAGGTTTAGATCTTTAATCCATGTTGAGTGGATTTTTGTGTAAGGTGTAAGGTAGGGGTCTTACTTCATGCTTCTGCATGTGGAAATCCAGTTTTCCCAGCACCATTTACTGAATAGACTGCCCTTGCTCCAGGAATTGGTTTTAGATCATTGATCAAATGTAATTGGCTGTAGACGTTTGGATTGATTTCTGGAGTTTCTATTCTGTTCCATTGGTCTATCCATCTGTTTCTGTACCAGTACCATATTGTTTTGATAACTACTGCCCTGTAGTATGTCCTGAAATCTGGTATTGTGATGCCTCTAGCTTTGTTTTTGTTGTACAAGATTGCTTTAGCTATTCAAGGTCTCCATTGCCTCCATATGAATTTCAGCATCATTTTTTCCAGATCTGAGAAGAATGTCTTTGGTATTTTGATTGGTATTGCATTGAATCTGTAAATTGCTTTTGGGAGAATGGACATTTTGATGATATTGATTCTTCCAATCCATGAGCATGGAAGATTTTTCCATTTTTTGCTATCTTCTTCTATTTCTTTCTTTAAGATTTTGTAATTCTCATCGTAGAGATCTTTAACATCCTTGGTTAAGTTTATTCCAAGGTATTTGATTGCTTTTTGTAGCTATTGTGAATGGGATTGATCTTAGAAGTTCTTCCTCAGCTGTGGCATTATCTGTGTAAACAAAGGCTGTTGATTTTTGTGCACTGATTTTATATCCTGCTACTTTGCCAAATTCTTCTATGAATTCCAATAGTCGCTTAGTAGAGTTCTTTGGATCCCCTAAATAAAGAATCATCTGCAAACAGGGATAGTTTGACTTCTTCCCTCCCAATTTATATCCCTTTAATTTCTTTTTCTTGCCTAATGGCTCTGGCTAAAACTTCCAGAATTATATTGAATAGTAGTGGTGAGAGTGGGCATCCCTGTCTGGTACCAGATCTCAGTGGAAATGCTTCCAACTTTTCCCCATTCAATAGGATGCTGGCCAGGGGTTTTTCATAAATTGCTTTGATTGTACTGAGGAATCCAATTTGCTTAGAGTTTTCATCTTGAAAGGGTGTTGTATTTTATCAAATGTTTTCTCTGTGTCTATTGAGATAATCATATGGTTTTTTTTCTGCTGTCTGTTAATGTGGTGTATCACGTTGATTGATTTGTGAACATTGAACCATCCCTGCATACCAGGGATAAATCCCGCTTGGTTTGGGTGGATGATCTTTCTGATGTGTTGTTGCATTCTATTGGCCAGAATTTTATTGAGGATTTTTGTGTCTGTGTTCATCAGGGATATTGGTCTGTAATTTTCTTTCAATGCTGCATCTTTTTCCGGCTTAGGGATTAAGGTGATGCCGGCTTCATAAAAAGAATTTGGGAGGACTCCCTCTTTTTCAATTGTTCCGAATAGTCTGAGAAGAATTGGGAGTTAGTTCTTCTTTAAATGTCTGGTAGAATTCAGCAGTGAATCCATCCGGTCCTGGGGTTTTCTTTGTTGGGAGGGACTTTATTACTGATTTAATTTCTGTCTCAGTTATGGGTCTGTTTAGGTTTTCTGTCTTCATGGTTCAATTTAGGTAGGTTGCATGTGTCCAGGAATCTATCCATTTCTGATAGGTTTCCCTGTTTGCTGACATACAACTCTTTGTAGTAATTTCTGATGTCTCTTTTTATTTCTGTGGTGTCTTGTTACATTCCCTTTTTCGTCTCTGATTTTATTGATTTTGGTCTGTTCTTTTTTTTAGTTAGTTGGCCAATGGTGTTTCAATTTTGTTTATTTTTCAAAAAACCAGCTCTTTGTTTGGCTGATCTTTTGTAATGTTTTTTTGGATTCAATACTGTTGATTTCTTCTCTGATTTTAATTATTTCTCTTCTCCTACTAGTTTTGGGTCTGGTTTGCTGCAGTTTTTCTAGATCCTTGAGGTGCACAACCTGACATTTTAATATAGATATACACTCCCACTACTACTGGGGAGTGATTAATCTAATTAACATATCCTTTACTTTGCTTCCCATAATTCTTTTAGGTGAGATTTTGAAAACCATTCTTATTTCAAAAATTCTACTTTTTTTAAAAATTTATTTTGAAAGGCTCAGTGACAGAGGTAGACAGAGTGATCTTTGATCCACTGGTTCACTCCCCAAATGCCAGCAACAGCAGGGACTGGGCCAGGCCAAAGCTAGGAGCCTGGAGCTCTAGCTAAGTCTCCCTCTTGTGCAGCAGGGACCCAAGTACTTGGGGCACTATCTGTTGCCTTTCCAGGAGCATTAGCAGGAAGCTGTTTCAGAAGCAGAGTAACTTGCTAAACTCAAACCGGCACTCTGATATGAGATGCAAGTATCCTAGGTAGCGCCACAACTCCCATCCCTGAAACCTGCATTGTTGACTATAATCACTCTGCTGTGCAATGGATTTCAAAATTTATTTTTCCTGTCTATCTGGAATGTTGTAGCCTTTGATCAACAACCCTCAGACCTGGTGAGCATCATTCTATTCTACATTTCTGAGTTCAACTCTGGTAAATTCTACATAAATGAAATCTTATACATCTGTTTTTCTGTCCCCTGCTCATTTCACTTAGTACAATGTCTATGAGATTTATACAGGTTGTCACAACTGATAGGGTGTCCTACCCCTGAAGACTGAATAACATTCCATTGTGTATATATAATACTTAGTATCCATTCATCTGGTGATGGAAATTTAGTCTGTAAATGACACATATTTTTTTCAAGATTTATTTATTTATTTGAAAGGCAAAGTTACAGAGAGGCAGAGGCTGAGAGAGAGACAGAGAGAGAGGTCTTCCATCTGCTGGTCCACTCTCTAGATGGCTGCAATGGCCAGAGCTGGGCTAATCCAAAGCAAGGAGCCAGGAGCTTCTTCTGGGTCTCCCACATGGGTGCAGGGGCCAAGGACTTGGGCCATCCTCCACTGCTTTCCCAGGCCATAGCAGAGAGCTGGATCAGAAGTGGAGCAGCTGGGACTCAAACTGGTCCTATACGGGATGTTGGCACCCCAGGCAGTGGCTTTACCTGCTATGGTGCAGTGCTGTACGGCACACACACCTATTTTTAAAGGTGGCATTTTGAGATGAATCTCTGGTATAAAGATCGGTTCCTATTTTAAAAAGTGCCTTTTTGTTATTTAAACATGATTGTTATACCAAAGCAAAGTTTCTCTGGTCTAATATTTCTAGCGTAATTCAGAGTTAAGCTTGGATTAGATTGAAGAAATACTCAACTGAACATCATCCTAGTCTGCCACTGTCAACACATTTACATTTACATTTACATTTCCTGTAAAACCTGGTCTCTGGATGGCCACAGAATACGAAATTTTGGCACAGGTGTCATGGCATAGCAGGTTAAGTCTCTGCCTGTGATGCCAGCACCCCATTTGGTTGACTGTTCAAGACCCAGTTGCTCCACTTCCAATCCAGCTCCCAGCTAATGCACCTGGGAAAGCAGTGGAGGACAGCCCAAGTGCTTTGTCCCCTGCACCTGTGTAGGATATTTGAAGAAGCTTCTGGTTCCTGGCTTCAGCCTGGTCCAGCCCCTGCCGTTGTGGCCATTTGGGGGAGTAAACCAGTAGATGGAAGATCTCTTTCTGTCTCCTCCACTCTCTGTGACTTTGCCTTTCAAATAAATAAGAAATAAATCTTAATAAAATAAAGCAAGTTTTAAAACTGGAAGCAAATGATTCTAACAGTAAACCAAAGGGACTCCTATTGGCTCCAAAGTACCTCTGGATAATTGTGATTTCTGAATGAAGTGCTTCAGGCTCAGGGTTCAAACTTGTGTCCAGTGGCAGGGAGGTGGGCAGAGAAAGGGGGAAGATTATAGAGTATCATCTGATTTAATAGATACCATAGAGTACTAGTTTTTTATTGATTACATTCTCCATTGAAATCCTATGGTAGAAGGTTGGGCCCATCACTTCATAAATGAGATTCAGAACTGCTGTTAACCCTGCTAAAACTAAAGAAGGCTGTGAATTGCTGTGGGTCTATGCTGTACTAGGAGGGGAGTTTTGTTCATGTGTAAATCTACTCAAACTTCTCTTATTAGTTTATCATATCACTGGAAAGAAGCTTCTTTGGTAGTATAAGTTAATTATTAGAATATAGACTCACCAAGTCATTTAATTTCCTTTAATTCCTTTCTATTTCATTTATATTACAAAACAATGTTTCCTTTAGCTAGCATGAGATTTACAAAAGGAAAGATCAGTATAGTGATTTTAGGGTATTATTTTAAAGCAAAATGTACATTTTATAAAATATTAGAGTTAATCTAGACTCATGGACCTAGAAGAAACCTCTAGAGATCACTTTGGCCTCCCCTGCTAGCGTTATATCTAGTCATTATTTTCAATGGCTGATACTGCCTACACAGCAAACTCAAAGGATTGATTCTGGCCAAAGTTATAAGGTTGCCAAATTTCAAAGAGATCTCTAAGCAAAAAACTCTACTTTTCTCACACTTATTTGTAAATCAGTACATGAGATGTTGAAAGATTCTGAAAGAGACACTTTTTCTTAACCACTTTGCCAGTTTCAATGGCTAATAAAACAACTGATGGCATTCAGGAACATCTCTTGCAGTACTTCACAACACAGAGCAGAGAAGAGTGGATCATTGCCCTCTAAATTCCATTATCTCATATATTTAGATGTGAACCATCAGGCTCTTTCATATTTAGTTAGGTCCATGCTGTAAGTCTATCTCTTACCATTGTCATTTCCTGTAATTCAGCAAGTTTACTGCTTTCCTTAAGCATCTTCCCAAATTAACCAAATATATGGAAAGCAAAGCTGTTGAAAAATCTGTTTTACTATACATTATATCATTTTTCTATCTTTAGACTTAAAGAAGATTCTTAATATAAACCCTTTTAGAGTGACATAAAGAACAGTATTCTGTTGTATCAAATGCACTTTTAAATGTACTTGTTCCCTTTCCCCTTACAATCAACAGTTAGTGTTACTAGGAGGGTCCTGGCAGTACATCTAATGCACATTCTCAGATGCTGACTTTCTGTAACTTCTCTTTGATAAAGACTTAAATGCTTGAAAGCTCTTGCTTCCAGGCGGCATCTGTATATACTTTAAAGCCCTGTTTAACACAAAACGGAGGCGCCTTGATTCTTTTTTATTAAAATGCATGGTAAGAGACTTTATCTTTCAGTTTTTATTTAGGTAAGTTGAATATTTCACTTAATGTTATAAAATATGATCATTTCAAGGAGGCTTGGTATTTTTTAAATTATTTTAAATTCTGGACATTCCTTTTGGAAAAGTGTTGTCTGTTCTTAATCCTCATTTGGTAGCATACACAACTAAAGTGATTGAATACCTAGAAGTTTTAAGAGGTAGAGGGCAAATCAGGATTCTGTATATTTAATGGGCACTACCAATGCATATGCCACATATCTGTTTCAATTCAAACACAGGTCAAGGGGAAAACTTGAGAAAAAAATTCATAACCATGATTTTCTTTCTGAAGATGTTGGAGGCGGCCACAGTGTGTAGAAGTGAGAGGCTGCAGGAATCATTAGATGCTGTGTATGGGGAACAGAAGCATGAGAAAGCACACACAGGACATGGGTGTATGCAAATCAATGGCTTCTGAAAGGATAAAATGCTGCAGTGTGTTGGCACATACACAACAAGGTCAAAGAACATGCAGTTAATTCTCAAAGGTAACTGCGACCTATCGTCACGTTTTGTCCCAGTGAAACCTCTTCGAACCACAGAATGTGCAGAGCCATACCCTATGTGCGTGGCTTCTGTCCTTCCCTCACCAGTGAACACGCATCTTGCTGCCAGGATGTCACCGAAACTAACATCAACTGGGTGTTCCACAGGGTAGAAAGCCTACAGGAAGACAAACACAAGGAGTCACAAAATCAACAGTAAAACCCAGAAGCAAACATAATAATAATGTGATGCCTGGAGCACTCTGGGAGGAGCAGATGAAGACAGACAAACAGAAACACTCAACTTGATCAAAAGAGCTCACTTTTTACTTCTATTTGACTTTTTTTTGGTGGCCCTTATCCAATAACCCTCTCTCCTCCTCAATCCCCTTGCCAGGCTCTGGTAATAACTATTCCAAGTTTATGTCAACTTTTAAAAACTTATGTGTATGATAGACAACATGTGTATGATAGACAACATGTGGTATTTGTCTTTCTACGCCTGGCTTATTTCACTTAACACAGTATCTCAGTTCCATTCATTTTGCTACACATGGCAGGATTTCATCCTTTATGGCTGAATAAGATTCTATAGTGCATATTCAGATACCACATTTTTTTTAAATGTGTTCACCTATTGATGGACATCTAGATTGATTCCACATCCTGGATTTGCAAACCATGCTGTATGAGCATGGGAGTGCAGGTATCTCTTTCATATGCTGATTTCATTTCCTTCAGATATGTAGGTTCTAACATTCCACAGTATAACGCAGTGAACACAGAACCATACAAAGAACTGGAGGAGAAGAGCTGGTGATCTCTAACACTGAGGAAGGTGAGGAAGCAGGGATACAAACTGCCTGATGTGATCAGCTGATGCCATATGCACCTGTTGAAATACTGCACCAAGCCCCATCAAGGTGTACAAGTATTACACATTACCCCAAAATTAAACATAAACAAAATACTACAAAAGAGGTTTACCTTTAATTAATTAATTCTATTTATGACAAGAATACCAAACTTTGAATGAAGAAACAATACTATTAACAAATGCATCCTATAGAGATGAGAATAAAGGTAGTAACACAGGAGCTGTTTGAAACGTTGAGACTGCACAGTAGAAAAGAAAAGTGTCCACAAAAGTGATCAGACTATATGGAGAGAATTAACAAGCAAAGTCCCAAATTGGAAATTGTAAAAAAGAAAAAAAAAAGAGGTTATACAGCTCAGAAACTCAGTAAAGACAGAGGTAGAGATGTTTAGATTCTAGAGAAATTCACAAAGGTTGTATAAAGATTTCTACTTTCTCTGATGGTTTTTTCTCTGAAAATCGAAGAGATTCCACACACCTGTGGCAGCTGCGGACTCTGGCGTCCAATCAGTGTCCATTGTCCATTTCTTAGTCTGTACCCACTTACTACTTTTCCTGTAATAAACACAAATGTAATCACATAATATAATTAGGTACTCAAACACAAAAGGCATATTTACTTTCCTATTTTATAACATAATCTAAATAGTTTCAGAACCCAAAATACTAAGTATCTCAATGAAAACAGTATGATGAGACAGCCTAAGAAATGCTAAGATGCAGTGCAAAATCTCTTTCACTGGAACAGATCAAAGGCCAAATATATGTACATTTTACACTGCAGTAATAGCAATCACAATGGTAAAATCAATAATTTAACACACTGTTTATGTTCTTACCTAAACGGTGAGTGTGTACTCTGTAGGCAAACACATGCATTGGATACTTCTTATAATGGCATGAAATGTCAGAATTTACCACTGTGAAAAACAAAAGCACGGAAAAAGTCACTATTCTTCTAGAAAATGATATTCTTGGTTAAAAATGTGTATAGGGAATTCACAAGATGATAGGCACTGGGCTTTCCTCATGTAGCCAACACACAGTCCATCACATGCTCCGAAGACATTAAACACCTATTCTATGGCAGCCATTTTATGAAGACAAAATAAGAACCACTTGGCTTGCGTTTTCATTGTACTGATAAGCAAAATGACTAGGTTGAAATCAAAATACCCTGTCAGTGAAAACGCAGGCGTAATGTGTTACCTTTATCTTCAACTGCATCCAGTTAAAAACTTATAAACTGATTTTATTTTACTTTTGGAAAAAAAGGATTTTTGAAAAATTTCAAAAGCAAACACCTAGGATCACTAGATTTAACAGTTCCTGTTGAGAAGGGAGCATTTCAGATACTTTTCCTTTTTTATAGTCTAATACATAGATATTCAAAAGTATTTGTTTTATAATAGATGAATGAACAGTAACAAAATGGCCAAACTGGTCGTTGACTTCTAAAAATTCCCAATAAAAAATTTAATATGGTGCTTTCACTAGAGAAAATTCAGATACATTGGTAAACAATATTCCTACTCTCATAGCTTTTTGCCAACTTTGGAAAATCTGCTATCACTTTCACCATTTTACAAGTAGGGAAACAGAACTCAGTTTCCCTAAGTTCAAAGACTGAACAGGTGATGGATTAGCTGGGCTCCTGGTTTTTGAATCTTTCTGTGCAGTAGTTAGTGTGCTGCACACAAAGCACTTTGTCTTTTGCATCTAAAGAATGGATGATTGACTGGTAAAATACTCAAGATTTATTCTTTAATTATATAACCTCCTACCTACCCCTGGGGCTCAATTCTTAGAAGCTCAATAAATAGAGGATGGAAAAGCAATAAACCCTTGGATTAGGGTAACACAAAAATCTATTTTAAATCCAAGGACGATAAACAATTGGTTTATTTTTCAGGGAGTCAAAAATCTTGGTCTTTATAAAATATATTGTAAATCGATTCCTATGAATCAGGTAAGGAGGTGATGGTAAATAATAAATGACGACAACTCACCTTTCTCTCCTGCTGGTATAACAGTGTCAACAGACATCATAAGGTACATGCCAGCAATTAAAGGCTGTCTGTAGAAAAAGTAACACTGTTCTCAATTATCAGAGTCAATGTATAAAATATATTTCTTATAAGAAGTTAAAATGAAATAATATGGACAAACAGGTAGATTATATGTTGTAAGTCTTCAAAAAGTTCATGAAAAATACATGTTATTCAAAAACTACTATGCACAGATTTCAAAAACTTTTGCACCAAAATAAACTTATCGTTTAATTCCATCTCCATGAACTTTTTGAGGTACTTTTATATATAGTTTTTTTTTTTTTCTTAAGAATCACTTCTTTTCTTGTTAAGGCAGACTATAGCTTCCTGTGATGGTAAATTTCATTTATCAACTTGGCTAGGCTACTGTGCCTGGTGCTGTGGTCAAACATGGGCCTGGAGGCCGGCACCGTGGCTCAACAGGCTAATCCTCTGCCTTGTGGTGCCAGCACACCAGGTTCTAGTCCCCGTCGGGGCACCGGATCCTGTCCCAGTTGCGCCTGTTCCAGGCCAGCTCTCTGCTGTGGCCAGGGAGTGAAGTGGAGGATGGCCCAAGTGCTTGGGCCCTGCACCCCATGGGAGACCAGGAGAAGCACCTGGCTCCTCCCATCAGATTAGCGTGGTGCGCTGGCCGCAGCGCGCCAGCCGTGGCGGCCATTGGAGGGTGAACCAACGGCAAAGGAAGACCTTTCTCTCTGTCTCTCTCTCTCTGTCCACTCTGCCTGTCAAAAAAAACAAAACATGGGTCTGGGTACTGCTGGGAAGGTATTGATATTAGTATCAGACTCTGATTAAAGCAGGTTATTCTCCAAACGTGGTTGGACCTCTCCCATCAGCTGAAGGTCTGCCTCATAAGAAAACACTGAGATCCCCTGCGAAGGAGGGACTTGATCTACAAACCACAGTTATACTCAAGAATGTAACATCAAACTTTCCCTCAATTTCTAGCTTCACTTTATGATTTGGGACTTGTCAATCTCTACAAGAATGTGGGCCAGGCCCTTATAATCTCTCCCCAATCCCTGCTTTTCTCTCTCCCTCTCTCTCCCTATGTCTCTCTCTCTCTTACACACACACACACACACACACACACACACAGCCCAGTGAGTCTGGGTCAAAATAACTGAAGTAACTTACTTCTCACAAATAGAAAGTGGCAAAGGGATGCTTTCTCACTTCTAAGATCAGGTGACAAGAAGATTCAGGCTTCCATGGCTTTGCCTTCTCTTAGGTTTTTTGCACATTTACTCTGTGATGGAAGCCTGCTGTCATATTGTGAATGTCCCTGTTTATAACCACCGAGTCATCTTGGAAGTGGCTCCTCCCTAATGGAGCCTCCAGATGGCAGATGTCACCACAGCCAAGGGTCCATGCAGCCTCTGGGTGAGACCACTGGCCAGAGGACCAGCTAAGCAGTGCTCTGACTCCTGACCCACAGGACACTGAGATAGTGCCTATTCAGTGCTTTACCTCAGTCAATTTGGGTGTGTTATCCACAACAGATAAACAATACAGTGACTTTTCTCCTTTCAAATTCTCAAAGATCTTAAAGTCGTTGCTCATCCAGGAAGACTGAGTACTTACGGCTGCCGTGTGAGATGTATGGACACACCAGAACAGTCCTTGTGATTGTCTGTAAACACATACAAACACAGCTTACATACGAAGATGTGGAAAATGAGCTGCAATCTAACAAATCTTAAACGATTACGACTGAATACTCTCAAAAACACCCAACTGTGTTTCGCCTGCACCGTGCTTTACGGTTTATGGAGTAGTTTCCTAATCATTAACTCCTTGAGTCACTGAGGCATCAAAACAGCAACAACAGAACTATTATATCATTCAGGCCATGGTATTTCTTGAGCATCAAATTGACCATCAAATTTACCGGTATTTCTGCAGACACAACAGACACAAGGCATATGGCTACAAAAGAAAGTGCTTGCTATTCTCTGTGCAGTATGGTTCACTAACAAATACTTATTTTGTAACTTACATGGAAGGATATAGGCTAAATACAGTGCTGGAAATAGGAGCTGTTACAGAGAAAATTAAGAAAAAAATTCTCCCTAAGAAGCAAGTAACTCTAATACAAAACAAATTCAAACAAAATGCTTTGAGGTCTCAGAAGACAAAGCAGCCGTAACTAAT
Source organism: Sylvilagus floridanus (assembly GCA_949820135.1). Lineage (NCBI taxonomy): Eukaryota > Metazoa > Chordata > Mammalia > Lagomorpha > Leporidae > Sylvilagus > Sylvilagus floridanus. The sequence continues at coordinate 24,413,627 of OX463246.1, read as the reverse complement.
AGGAGGAACTCTTTCAAATAAATGAGATGGGAAATAAAATGGAATAAAAGCTACATATAACTATATGGTTCAAACATACACAAAGCTGGTGGAATAAGTGGTTTGCTCCATGGGGCCCCAAATAATTGGCTTTTCTACTTTTCAACAACTGAAGAAACCCACAACTGAGGCTATCAAAGTTTCACTATTTTTAGAATCTGTAAGGTCCAAATTTATTTATCGGATTCACTTTGCGTCCTTTCTATGTCATGTTCATTCCCACCCGAGCCTCAATCGTTTCGCATCCAAACTTTGGCTCAGAACTTGTGCACATCTCTTTATCCTAGCCGATAATACTTCACATACTTCTTATAGGCCCTCTTTTTTCCTTTTTTCTCTATCTTCCCCAAGTTCAAATAACATACATGTTCAAAATATTCATCCAAGTTCTTATCTCTGTTGAACTTGCTGACCTCTCGCCGGAAACCAAGAACAGTAACTCACACTCCTTTTATTTCTACATAGGCTAACTTCTGCTACTTCCCATCTTATTCTGAGTGGTTACAAAAGTTCACATCTCAATGTTGAGAGTTGATTTTTATACAAATAAATATTGTGTGTGCATGCAAGATTGACAGATTTATGCTAGAAATGAAGAAATAAAGTGTGCTAATAAATAATAGAAGATGAGGGGTGGGCATTTGGCCCAGCAGTTAAGCTGTCACCTTTGGGATGACTGCATCCCGTATCAGAGTGCCAGCTTCCAGTTCAGCGCCTGCTGATGCACACCTTGGGAGGCTCAAGTACTTGGGACTCTGCCACCCACACGGGAGACCTGGCTTGAGTTCCAGGTTCCTGGCTTCAGCCTGGCCAAGCCTTGGCTGTGGCGAGTATTTGGGGGAATGAACCAGGGGATGAAAGATTCTCTCTCTCTCTCTGTTTCTCTTTCTCTCTCCCCAATTTTCAAATAAAATGAAAAATAGATAAACATTTTAAAAATAGCAGGTGGAATGGATTTTAATAAGACATTTTTCTTTTAGCCTTGATTTTCATTAGAAAATCATGGTAGCGGCCGGCGCCGTGGCTCAACAGGCTAATCCTCCGCCTTGCGGCGCTGGCACACCGGGTTCTAGTCCCGGTCGGGGCACCGGATTCTGTCCCGGTTGCCCTTCTTCCAGGCCAGCCCTCTGCTGTGGCCCGGGAGTGCAGTGGAGGATGGCTCAAGTGCTTGGGCCCTGCACCCCATGGGAGACCAGGAAAAAGCACCTAGCACCTGGCTCCTGCCATCGGATGAGCGTGGTGTGCCGGCCGCAGCGCGCCGTCCGCGGCAGCCATTGGAGGGTGAACCAACGGCAAAGGAAGACCTTTCTCTCTGTCTCTCTCTCTCACTGTCCACTCTGCCTGTCAAAAAAAAAAAAAAAAAGAAGAAAAAAAAAAAAAAGAAAATCATGGTAGCTCCATATAGAAATTTATAGTAACAGGTAATTAATAAGATAAGCACTTTGATACACTCTGATAAAGCTGAGAGAGAAGGTATAGCAAATCATAGATACTACTTTGGGAATCAAATACAAAGGAAATTTCTCAATATAGTATTATGTTTGATCTGAACAAAAATAGTACGGAAATAAATTAAATGATAGGCATTTTATATTTAACCACTTGAGTTTTATTTTTTTGTCATTATTGTTTTATGAAAGGATCTCTATGCAATCTCCTCCATCAATTTCAATGGGGTCCTATTTTCATCATAATTTCACTAAGGTCTTTTTTTCATAATTTAAAGTAAGTTTTAAACAGATGGTAAAATAATAATAATCATAAGTTTATCTCAACTATGATACTTAATACTGGTTTTTATTTTTCAGAAGCCCACTTATTTTGAGAACACTCTTTTCTAGTGGCTTTCAATGATTTTCACTTGACCCAGAAAAAGGCATTCAAAGAATGTGCTCAGCACCACTGTGAATGTCCCTGCATCAATGAAAAAGAATAGACCAGATGTATAGACAGGTCTTTTTAATTTGTGTAATGTTATGTAAATTATAAAAATATGCCCCCCACATAAGAAACATTTTGTAAGAACACACATATAATGAAAGATAATGAATTACACCAGTTGCCTATGGGGAACTGGGGTCTGAATGCCTAGTCTGTCCTACTTTGAAAACGAAAATCATGTGCCTATCTTCAGTGAAGAGAATGGTAGCAAGAACACCATTCATTCCTTACAGGTGAGTTCCAAACTCCAGAGACTTACTAATCAGCTCAGTTGAAACATTTTTCACATGTATAACAAAATCACACCTATCTTGAAAAACAGGAATCGTCCATTCATGTCATTAATAGTTCAGGAACAACCACCACACCCGGCAGTGTTCTGCAACCTGGGCTACAGTGAAAACAACCTTCAGCTTCCCTGCTGTCTGGGTGCTGATGCTTTCTAATGCCAGTGTGGAGTAGGAAAGAGGGAAGCAGATATCAAAATGTAATCAAGGCAGTGCTACACAATGAACTCAACAGGTTAATGGGATGGTGGACTGCTGTTTTAGCTACTACGATCAGAAAAAGATTTCATTTCAGATACATTTCATTTCACCTGGAGGAAAAGGAGATCTGGGGACGAACATCCTAGATAAAAGGAAGGGTCAAGAACTTGGGAGAAAGCAGGCATGATTTTGGGACAGAAGGAGGGATGAAGTGGATGAAGCACAGGAAATCAGGATAAGGGGCTGTGGGCTGGAGAGGAAGAGGCCACACAGGTGCACAGGTGAAGAGTCTGGGTTTTATTCTCTGTACACAGAGGCCATGCAATGGAGTAACAAGATCATATAAGAACTTGGCACCTACGCAATATATACCGATCACTGAATGTTCATTTTTGAAGCTTTTTAATTATACAATGCCAGGGGATAGTCTGCTGTCTGCCCCCCGCCCCCTCCATATAACAAAAGGTTCTAAGTGCACTGAAAACTGTCTCCTGGGTTTTCATTGCATCTTTGCATTGAAAGAACTAAGTGAATTACATTTTGATCTCCACAACTTGACTGATCATTCTTTACTATACTTATAAAAAATGAAACGAAAATATTCATAAGTAAATCAACACATCTGAGGAACTATCAAAGAAATTTGTCATTCAGGCTGAAATTTACCATCAATGTAGGATTATCAGGAATGTTATTAATAAGTATCATGTGAGGTAGCTATTGCCATGTGGTTTTAAAAATGCACCTGCCTACTAGATAGCACTCTTTATTAGAATGGTCTCTATCGAGTAATTTTCTTACTCAAAGAGAAGTACAAAAAATAGTCAGAAACTGTCTACTATTGTTTTTAGGTGTATTTGTTTGCTAGTTTTCCTTCTGTGTATTTTCATTTCTGGAACTTTTTGTACAGCATGCAGAGTTTTAACTGCAAATCTGTGTATATTTGTGAATCAGCTCCCATGAAGATTTGTGTTCTGTCACACTGAACTGACAATCTCAAAATTCAATTGTATTTGCAGGTCATTATGATACAGAAGTTCAGAAGTTCAGGCTCTTTTCTCCAAAATCTCCAGAAATTTCATCATCTCCTATTACTACGTGAACTTTTAGCTGTTTAGTCTTTATTGTGCGATGTTCTTGATTTCTTATAAGATATGATGCATAGTTGAAAAAAATGTAGGATTGAAAGAAAAAATGTAGGATTGAAAGAAAAAATGTAGGATTGAAAGGAAAATCAGGTGCTGTGTCCTTGCAGTATAGTTAATAGTAACACCGTGACTTGTGTTTAAAACTCTGAAGAATGAAGCAAACAGATGACAATGATATAGAAATGGCTATTATTTAATTTGGTGAAAACTCTGATATGAGTGCTTATAAATATCTTCAAATGAAGCCCTTTGAGTGACATAATAACAGAAAACTTCCCTAATTTGGAGAAAGAAAGGGACATCTAAGTACAGGAAGCACACAGAATTCCCAGTAGACATGACCAGAAAAGATCTTCACCACAACACATTGTGGTCAAACTCTCCACACTAAAACATGAAGAAGAGATCCTAAAATGTTTATGAGAGAAATGCCAGATTACTTTCAGAGGATCTCCAATTAGAGTCACAGCTGACTTCTCATCAGAAACCCTACAGGAGAGTAGAGAATGGTGAGATGTATTCCAAGTCTTAAGAGAAAAAAACTGTCAACTCACAATGATGTACACTGCAAAGCTCTCATTTAGGAATGAAGGTGAAATAAAGACTTTCCATAACAAACAGAAATTGAAAGAATTTGTCACCATTCATTCAGCCTTACCATCAACAGTCAGGACAAGGGCTGTTCAAGGTCATTGCTTCTCAAAATATTAATTTCACTTCTACAGATTGCCTTTTAGGTGCTCTATTAGTTATCACAGGTCAGGGAAAACATAAAGTATTTGTCCCTTTGGAACTGGCTTATTTCACTAAGTGTGATATTTTCCAGTTTCATCTATTTTGTTGCAAATGACCAGATTTCTTTTTTTTACTGCTGTATAATATTCCATGGCGTACATATTCCATAATTTCTTTATCCAGTCTTCAGTTAATGAGTGGTCACCACTATGAAAGAAGGTGAAGATTGAAAAAAATCTCCCAGTAAATGTACAAAATAAACAACAGGAATAATTATGGAAAATGGCAAGGCCAAGTTGTTACTTATCAAATAGTAACCTTGAATGTAAATGTCCTCAACTTCCAGTTAAAAGATAGACTGGCTGAATGGAAAAAAAAAATCTCATCTATTTGCTGCATACAAGAAACATCTCACCACAACGACTGAAAGTGAAAAGATGGACAAAGATATTCCATGCTAAAAGAAACCAAAAAAGAGCTGGTATAGCCATCCTAATATCAGACAAAATAGGCTTTAGCATAAACAGTTAAAAGAGACAAAGAAGGGCACTATGTAGTGATTAAGGGATCAGTTCAATAGGACAAAGTGACTATTACAAACATATAAGCACCTAATTACAGGGCACCTGGCTATTTAAAATAAATGTTAATGGGGGCCAACACCATGGCTCACTTGGTTAATCTTCCGCCTGCGGCACCAACATCCCATATGGGTGCTGGGTTCTAGTCCTGGTTGCTCCTCTTCCAGTCCAGCTCTCTGCTGTGGCCCAGGAGGGCAGTGGAGGATGGCCCAAGTGGTTGGGCCCCTGCACCCGCATGGGAGACCAGGAGGAAGCACCTGGTTCCTGGCTTCAGATCGGCGCAGTGCTGGCCACAGTGGCCATCTGGGGGCGGGGGGTGAACCAACAGAAGAAAGACCTTTCTCTCTGTCCTGACTATTGAGAAACAGGTTTTTTTTTTTTTTTTTGGTTGGTTGGTTGTTCTTGTTTTGTTTTTATTTTTCATACTATCTGTTGAACTCTTTACTCAACATACAGATAATCATATTTGTATAAAGTTAATTAAAAATGGATCTTAATAAAAAATAAGAAAGGGAATAAGAGAGGGAGGAGGAGGGGGTGGGAGTGTGGGTGAGAAGGTGGGCAAGGTGGGAAGAATCACCATGTTTCTAAAGTTGTAATTGTGAAGTGTTTGAAGTTTGTAACTGTAAAACTGTATAGTTCTGCACATATTTCTATGGACTTACTTCTAAGGGTACAGTTTAAAATTTGCCATGGTACCCCAAATCCCCTTAAGCTGGGTGGTAGAAACAGCATTTTTAAGTGTTAAAGTTAGCATATGGATAGGATTGTTAAAATGATCATATAGCTAGGATTAAATGTTAAAGTGATAATATAAATAGGATTAAGTGTCTGGTAATAATAGATAGAATTAAAAAGGAGTGAATGCTCCAACATGGGAAGCAGTCCATGCAGCAGCCTCACAGACACAAGCACATTAAGTAGCACTCTGACCTAAGAATCAGCCCTACGGTCTGGCTGGAACAACCATGAGAGCATTTCAGGCATGGAAAGCCAAGACACTGTGGCAAAAAGTGTCCTACATGAAGAACCTCTGTGGGTGAGACCCCAGTGGAAAGAAGTGGTCATCAAAGAAGGATACACTTTTCTCTGAAGGGAGGAGAGAATTTCCACTCTGCTTATGGCCTTGTCTAAATACTGATGGAGTTTGTGGATTCAAAAGGTTCCCATAGCTTAGGCAGCTTATGTCAAGAGCCTCAGGTGGTCACTGACATCATACATAAGAGTTTTAATTGTTAAATTAACCACAGGAATCACTGTGCATTTACTTCCCATACAGGACCTCTGTCCTCAACAAGTTGGATTATGAGAGTTAATAGTAAAACCTGTTCTCAAAGATATACTTCATTTTAGTGCATTATATGAACGATATTCTTATGTCTCATAAGCTATAATTATGTCTTAAGTGCTTGCAAAAGAGGTATCATTCTTTGGTTCTTCTTCAAAGTTAATTCAGTTTATTTCTATCTATCTATCTTTCTATTTCTCTCTCTCTCTGTATATATACATGTATTTATATATACATATATACATATATATGTATTATATATATATATAAATGAAACCTCAGAAAGGTTTACTTTTATTGAATTAAAATTTTTTTCTTTATTGTAAAAATATCCTTCTGTTGTCTATTGCACAGTAGGTAACAATAGTTAACAACAGGTTAACAATAGTTAACGATAACATACTGTAAATAGCTAGAAGAAAGATTTCAAATGTTCAAACTACAAAGAAAACTTGAATATATGAAGCAATGAATGCTAATTATCCTAATTTGACCATTAAAATCTATGCATGTATTGCGATATTACATTATACCCTATAAATATGTATAATTATTGTTTGTCAATAAAACAAATAATCTATTAAAATACAAAAAAATTTTCCATATATAATGAAAAAATGAAGTCAGAATTGAGAAGCTAAGAAATGTACAAAAATGAACTCAAAATATAAAAATAATACACTGTATAAACTAGTCAGTTGGAAAGACTTATTCTGAAACTTGAGTGAAAGAAAATATGAACAAAGAGAGGAAAGGAATAGGTAGAAAAGTTCACCCAGTTTCATGGGAGACCATGAAACCCAGCCCCTGTACAGTGTCTTGAATGCAAATGCTAGAAAGTAACAGCCTAGTCTCCCATGGTCTCCCAGTCTCCTCCCATAAGCTTGTATCCTTACTCTCGCATTTTTGATGGCAAATCAACCTCTTCTTACCAAAAGTAGCTCAATGAACTGAGCGAGTGGTACAGCCAGCCCTACAAGGTTCTAATCAGAGCACTTATGAAATCATTTGTTTCTCCAACAGATAAAATCTTGATGTTGCTCCTGTCTCAAGGGGTTTCTTTTCCAGGAACTCTATGTCAAGAGCAAGAAAGTAGCTACCACCTGCACGTAGCCCCCAGACTGCCTGAAGCCCACTTGACCATCATCAAAATTCCATAAAGGATATAATATCACTGACCAATCAAAGGTCCAAGTTCATTCTCTCTCCAAGGCTTGCTGGTGAAATACTTGACATTAGTTAATGATGTTATTCTGTATACACAGAGAAATGAACCCAATATATTAATTTTCCATGAACTTTTTGAAGTTTGCTCACATGCAGAACTTTTTTTTTTGGTTTAAGATTTGTTTATTTATTTGAGAGACAGAGTTACAGACAGAGAAAGGAAGAGACAGATACAGAGAGATCTTTCATCTGCTGGCTCACTCCCCAAATAGCATCAACAGCTGGAGCGGGGCTGATCAAAGCCAGGAGCATCTTCCAGGTCTGCTACATGCGTGCAGAGGCCCAAGCATTTGGGCCATCTTCCACTGCTTGCTCAGGCTATCAGCAGAGAGCTGGATCAGAAGTGGAGCAGCTGGGACATAAACCACTACCCCTATGGGATGCTGGTGCCACAGGTGGAGGTTTAACCTACTATGCTATAGCGCCAGCCCCATACAGAACTGTTTTTAATGATGAAAACATTTACAGTGAAAAAGTTTAAAGAACAATTTTTTAAAAAGAAAGTATAAAATAGTAAATTCTAGTCAGGCCTGATAAGCACATTACAGCCCTGGGAAGTACTGGAGAGCCAGTGGCTGAGTGGGAAGATGTCTGGAAAGCGGTCTGATCATGAGAGAAATGAGTATTTCCAGACACTTGATGAGACTTGAAAACAGCATTCTATCAGAATCTAATCTTGAGTGAGATGAAAACTGGATGGCTGTTCCACCAGAGTCTCGGCTTGCCTGTTTTGAGAAATTGCTTTCCTCTGCTTAGGCAAAGATGTATAACCACAGCAAGGTATTTCATCAAATCTATATACTCATAGAAGTCAGAACTGAAAGGGACCTTGGAGATGATGGAGTTCAACTCTTGCACTTTATGACTAGGGGGAAAAAGGCTACAGAAATGACGAGTGTTGCCCAAAGTACTTCAACTCACTGAGGACACAGCTGGCTATCAAATCTAATTCTCCAAAGTTAATGTTTAATACATATATTTACCTGAAAAAAAAAAGAGTTCAGTCTCTTAGAGACTTCCAAGACATTTCATCTGTGAAATATCCTGAAGCTAAGATACAGGAATTAAGCAAGAATGGATAAGTAACCAACGGTACTTAAGGACGACCACTTAAGCAGGAAGCTCAATTCTCTTAATGGGAGGTGAATGCATGGGATATGAGGTTATCCATCCCAAACTATTTAGCTTGCTTTTCTAATAATAGCTTGTCCTTCCTGCTTGGATTCATAGCTAAGTAGTAAAGTAAGTATGTGGAATAATGCATGATAATAACCTATTACTCCTAGGTTTTTAGAAGTCTGTTGGTCTTTCCTACTTCTCCTCTCTAGAGATAGCCCTCTAGACTTCATGAGCTCATCTTGTCCTGGTCGTTTCCTGCTTCTATAAAAGGAGAAGTTAACCACTGATCCTGAGGGAACCTCTGTGTTGTTACATACTGTATCCCTCTAATTGGAAAAGTCCTTCAGAAAGACAGTGGTAGAGAGGGTTTCATTCCCTATACTCTCCCAAGAAGAGAAAGCATGAAGCACACATCCCTGTTTTCAACTCTCCCAGGTTACAGTTTTGGAAGACGGATTCATCCCTTAAGAAAGTTCTGGAACCACTGCCAAGTCTTTTGAAAAACAGGAATGGTTATCTTTAATGATAAAAATTTATTCTAGAAAATTTGGAAACCAGTATCCTTCCACCCTCCCTGAGTTAGCTGAACCTAATTTAAAGCTAATTGTCTTTCCCTGCCCTGTACACACAGAGAAAGATGAGTCAGGAACACCAGAGTAATCAGCAATGATTCTGCAATAACATACGTATGCAGTACTGAAATAAGAATCTGAATGCTAAGCTGTCTTGATCTTCACCTTATGGTTCTTTGTTCTAAATTAACAACATTAAATTAATGGCGCAGATGATGTTTTGCTGAGACTAAATCATGGCTCCCAAGGCGATCGAGAGTATGAGATTATTTGGGGATTAATTTCTAAAGTCAGGGAAAAATTTCATATAATTAAAATTTTCTTGAAAACCCCTTAGGAGAACTGAAAATCGAGGTCTCTTAATAGATCCAACACAGTTAGCTTCAACCCAGAATACTTTGCCTGGAGAAGTTCTTTTTCATAAATGAAGGTGAAATAAAGACTTTCCAGGACAAGAAATAATTGAAGAATTAATCACCGCCTGACCAGTCCTTGGCATTGGAACACATTTCTGACAGTTGTGTCAACTGGGCCATGTCTGCTTTTTTTTTTTTTTCAAAGGATATTTCTACACAGTTGTGCTGTATTACATAAAAGAGAGAGAGAGAAAGAGAGAGAGAGAGATTCCTGTACAACTGAAAACTTGCTGCAGAGGGAAGGGCACACACACACATACGAAGTTAATAGGAAATGAACCCAACTGAGGAACCAGCAGACTTGGGTCTGATTTTGTGTTCACTGTTGGCACAGGCAACCCAGGAATCCAGGTTTGAATGCAACTTAATATACACCTTTTTTCTTGATAATACCTGGATTATAAATGCAGGTCCCAAAGTCACTTCAAGTGCTCAGAATAGAGATGACCTTCCAAAGTAACTGGAAAATGCCCATCTTAGGCTTTTTTCTTTCTTTCTTTTTTTTTAATTAGGATTTCTTTAAAACAGAATTTCAGTATTCCCATTTCTCCTAGAGAATTTCTGGATGCCTGGAAGCATTTTTCTCAGAGCATTCAGGACTCTGCAGTTACAGAAACATCAGGGTAAAATAGTCTGTATTCATTAAACACTGGCACCTTAAGCCGTCATGGCAAAAGTGTGTCTCTTAGCAAAACAGAACTGAAAGCAGGGCACTATGAACACAAGACACGAGCTGCACAGAGGTTTTCCTGGAGGCTGCTGAAAGCTGGCTGAGTAGACAGGCTTCCGTGCTAAATAAACCAGCACTGTGAAAAAAAATCTTCAAAAGAGAATTCCTTTTGAAGCTGTCACCATAGCAAGTTAGCCTCTTTTGATTCTGTATTCACAGCTATGGGACTAGAAATTACTAGCTTCCATTTGCCTCGTGGCAAGAAAGAGAAAATGCATTTATCCATCCTGCATGAAGACGACTTTCACAAATGACGGCCTGCACTGTTCCCCAAAGAGATCAAATGGAAGGCAGGCAGGCAGGCGCACTAACCTGCTTCCATAATCCCTCTGCGTGAAGGTGAAGTTACCACACAGCCAATGTTGGAGCACTTTCCCGTTTCCATCTTTTATGAATGCAAGGGGGGAGGGGGGGAGTCTGCAGCTCAGTTAATGATTTACATTATTTCTTCTCCCAGAACCATGAACTTGCTCCAGTTAGAATTCCAAGGAAGTTAAAAAATCCTAGGGAAATACAGTAGTTTTAAAAAAGAAAAAGCAAACAAACCAGGGTACTGGGTTTAAAAATCATTTTTTTTTTTTTTGACAGACAGAGTGGACAGTGAGAGAAAGAGAGAGAAAGGTCTTCCTTTTGCTGTTGGTTCACCCTCCAATGGCCGCCACAGCCGGTGCGCTGTGGCAGTTGCACCGTGCTGATCCGAAGGCAGGAGCCAGGTGCTTCTCCTGGTCTCCCATGTGGGTGCAGGGCCTGGGCCACAGCAGAGAGCTGGCCTGGAAGAGGGGCAGAATCCATCCGGCGCCCTGACCGGGACTAGAACCCGGTGTGCCAGCACCACAGGCGGAGGATTAGCCTAGTGAGCTGTGGCGCCGGCATCATTGGTTTTTGAACTCGTTATTGGACTATCATATACAGAAAAGTACAGGGATCAAAGGTACAGCTCCAGGAATTTCAAAAATCTAAGGCATTCAGGGAATGAGCACTCAGAACCAGAAACATACATCCCTGAATTGTGTCCTCTTCCTGAGGTACTGCTTTAAACCTCTGTGGCTATGTTTATGTCATCTGCAAACTTTTATTTGTCTTTCTGAAAAAATTGTGCTTGGGTTAAAACCAAGCAATTGGGCTTTGGACAGTTTTAAATATTAGTTACTAAGAAATAATTATTTTTTTAAAATTTCCTATTTCTCCCAGCCAAAAATCTTACCAACCACTTTTCATTTCTTTATCTGGCACATCTGTTTTTAAAATGATAATGAGTTTCCTTTTGCATGCTCCCAATTATTGTCTGTTCTTCCCACTGAAGCCAGAATGAACTTGCACATGTCTAGGAACCATGCAGAAAGTCCTAGATAAAATAAATAATGGAATGAATAAGGGCTTCAAGTGTTTTGATCCAAGAAGCCCTTATAAATTGAATTTTTACTAGGAAGCTGAAAATCTATTTCTCATATTAAATGTTCTATTAGGATTTTTTTGAATAGTCTTGATGGTATTTTTATATACAATGGCTCTTTAAAAAGTTCACAGAAAATGTATATAATGAAAACACTTTTTTTGCACCTCAATCAGCTTACCTTTTAATTCCATTCTCCATGAACTTTTTGAAGTACACATGTATAAAATGAAGTTTACATTTACCCGCTTTGGAATTCTCAACCAATTTTCCCAACAGTGTGCTGTCCTTCTTTTGTTTAACTTAAACTTCTACATTCTCATGAAGGATAAACAAAGAAAGAGTAACTTGGCAGCAAAACCATCCAATTTCGTTTTGCAAGCAGGAAGTTTATATTATGCATAAGCTGTCATTTAATTGGAATATATGTTTTTGACACTCAACCTAAAGCCAGTGTCTACACTTTCAACCCAATTATCTTCAACAAATTAATTCACTATACCATTATTCTGTGTTGCATTTTCATTCTTTTGACACAAAATAATTCCAAACATCTAATTATCAAGTAAGGAATACACTCTGAACATCATAGCTCATATATTTGATTTGGCATTACTTTTCAGCCATTCAGTACGTTTATATTGTAATGTGGCATGAAGAGAAGTAAAGAAATACTTACAAAGCACTTCTGGATTGAAACGTAGTATATAAACGCTAACTGTTACTACTACATTAATAGAAAAGGGCTGAAATCCTTGATGACCCAAATTATCCCCTTACTTAAGCAAGTCTTTCAATGACAGATAAAGTATCAGGGCAGAAGGGTCTCTGCTTACTAAACATATCTTACTCAACTTTCAGTTCTTCGCCCAGGCTACAACACCCTTCCATTGAGAAATGATACAAAATGCTTGTAAGGAATTGGGCTGCAAGAGTGTGGGGCAGGAGAAGATGTTCCTGTCGGGGTACAAGGAGCTTGGAAGGTCTCTGCAGGCTGTGTAAGAAGGTTCAATTGTTTGTTTCAACTGAACACTCTGTGGACATTGTGAAATACTGTCTGAGCGGTTTTTTTGAAATACTTTTTTAAGGTTATGTATGTATCCTTTCCGATTTGCAAGTCAGCTAAAACAAAGAGTTAGTAGTAAATGGGAAATAGAATATTCAAATCTTGCACCACTCTCCAGAAACTTCCTCCTTTTTCCAGAATTCCTAGAACACAATAAGCAAGTAGCTTGGGCCAAGAGGAGAGCAGTGAGGGGCAGCATGCAGGGTCCAACACCTGTTAGGATGTGTGTGATCAGGATGATAACACCATGGCAGGTGCTGCCAAAGCCTGAACTAGACCTCACTGCCACTGAATTGTATATCCTAATTTCTGTGTGAGCCAATGTGCAAGTAACTTCATTTTTTCCATTCAATTCACTTTAGTTAAAAGCGAAATGCTAATTGCCGCTAACTCAATGGAATTAATTGCTGATGACTAAGTAGCTCTGACTATGTTGATGAAAGGAGTTAATAATTATGAGTGATTAAAAAACATGAGTTAGAAAGGGTTAAGTGAAGGTAAAGTGTAGATTTTCTCAAAAAGCAACTGTATTACAAATGCAAAATTTGCAAAACTAAATTGTGTGTAGGTAAGTTTTTTTCCAACAAAAAAGACATCACTGAAGTTAAATACTACATTGTTCAATGTAGAGGTACCTTTTAGAATATCCACATTTTTAAGCAATACATTTTTAAAAACAATTGTTAAGCAAAAAATATTCTGAGTATATTATTTAAAAATAAATGATACTGCAGTGATTTGCATATTTTTCAGAACCAAATGATTGAAAATCAAATTCCTGATGCTTAAGGGCTGTACTTGGGTATTAAAATAAACAGGTGTCCTATGGAAGGAATGAGATAACTAGGTACTATTCAGTCTTCCATACTGAAGATGATTAACAAAGTTGAAATCCAGGAAGTCAGAGAATCAGGAAGCAATCGGCAAGAGCAAATACACTCTGGATAATAGGTTTCTTTTGGATCATTTGAGAGGTACTGAATGGTCCCTAAAATCATTCACATGACTCACTGCAAGCTGCTTGTACATAATGAAGAGTACAGAAGAACTTTTCACTATAATTCTCCTGAATTCAGTGGAATTATCAAGCAATCTAATTCAGGAAAAAACCTACATGATTAGGAAAAGGATGACTTGATACATCAGAATGAAAAGGCACAAATGAGATGAGGTAAACCACCGTAATCTTTATTCATACTCATTCCACTCTGCAGGAGTTCATTTTCTTTCTAACTATGGCTCAAAGGACTTTTAAAAACATTGACTCCATTACTTGTTTTATATAGTTAGGGCATGAACTCTGGCACAGACACAAACAAGAAATCCAACACAAATGAAATTCCTTTAGTTTTTAATAGCAATGGACTAGAAAATTTACCACCTTAGGCAAGTCAGGTACCTTTCTGAATATTGCTTTTCACTTCTGTAAAACAGATGGGCTGGGCCAGAAGATCCCTTTCTGTTCCCAATCTCTGATTTTAAAAACAGCCGCTTTAAAAGTGCATTAGTATATAGCACAAAGGTCTACTAGTGTTAGTCCTCCGCATTCAGAAGACAAGACCTGCTTTCCTCTTCTTCAACAAGAACCTCTCAGCCCATCTCAACCCCCCTCCTTTACCTGAAAAGGAACAAGACACTATGGAATTTGGAGCAGGTAGAATCTTCCCTGCCTGTCAATCATTTCTGTCTCGGGGCAGGTCTCACGGCTCTGGCTCTCTCCCTTTCTAGTCTCTTTCACATATATGCAGGTACTATTCAAAAAGTTATTGGGAATGGAATTAAAAGATGAGTTTGTTTTGGGTGCAGAAGCTTGAAATTCAGGTATACAGGAGATAGGAAAAGATTCACGGATAATACATATTCATTTTCCATCCGCCAAAATAAACTTATCTTTAATTCCATTTTCCATGTACTTTTTAAAGTGCCCTCATGTACTCCACTTAAAATTTTTTAAAAAATGTAAAAAATTAAGGGTTATGACTTCAAAAAGGTTTATCTAGATTTAAATGGAAAGAAGGAACATTTATGCACCTGTATATAAGGAGAGGGGTCGCCAGGAAAGTCATCTAATAATTGTAACTGGCTGCTATTTTAGCATTTTAAAAACCCAACTACCACATTTTTGAAAAAGAATAAAAATAAACTCTCCTTAAAATTTCTACATGAAATAAAATGCTAGAATAATCAGACAGTAATTACATGCATTTTATTCTTTCAAAGCTCCCATTTTCTTTAGAGAATTGAGACTTAATTAAACTTATTTTGGTAAATGCAAATTATTCTGCTCATGTCCCATTCCCCAGGAGATTGTAGTACCTGTAGTACAGGAAAAAATGTTGGGTGACTTCAGACCTTACTAGGAAAATAAAATCCCCATTTCCAAAGTTTAGTTTGCATAAAAATCAGCTGGGGAGCTTGTTACAATTTCAGGTAATATACCCACTCTCTGAAAAAAAAAATTCATGTGTTTATGTGAGACTGTGTGGTTTTTAAAATTTTTATACCCACTCTCTGAAAAAAAAAAATTCATGTGTTTATGTGAGACTGTGTGGTTTTTAAAATTTTTCTGACCCAACAGTTTAGCATATAATTTATAAATAATAAAATATAGGGGCCAGCTTTGGGAAGCAGTGGGTTGAAGTTGGAATCCCATATGGGCTAGATGCTCCATTTCTAATCCAACTCCTTGCTAATGAGCCTTGTAAAGCAGAGGAGAATGGCCCAAGTGCTTGGGTCCCTGTTACCCCAGTGGGAGGTCCGTACGGAGTTCTTGGCTCCTGGCTTTGGCCTGGCCTATCCAAGGCCATTGTGGTCATTTGGGAAGCAAAACAGCAGATGGAAGATCTGTCTCTCTGTCTCTTCCCCTCTCTGTAACGTTGCCTTTGAAATAATTAAATAAATCTCTTTAATAATAATAATTAAAATATGCAATACTCTTTACTGTGAATTTCACATTAGCAGTTGGATCTGACAATTCCTTCCTTGATTTTTGCTGAACTTTTACAAAGCACACCTGTGGTTCTAACTGGTGAGTGATTAGCTCAGTCAAGAATGTTTCTTGGGGCCGGTGCTGTGGCTCACTAGGTTAATCCTCCACCTGCGGTGCTGGCATCCCATATGGCCACTGGGTTCTAGTCCCAGTTGCTCCTCTTCCAGTCCAGCTCTCTACCGTGGCCCAGTAGGGCAGTGGAGGATGGCCCAAGTGCTTGGGCCCCTGCACTAGCATGGGAGACCAGGAGGAAGCACCTGGCTCCTGGCTTTGGATCGGTGCAGTGCCAGCCATAGTAGCCACTTGGGGGGTGAACCAACAGAAGGAAGACCTTTCTCTCTGTCTCTCTCTCTCACTGTCTATAACTACCTGTCAAATAAAAAAAAAGATATTAAAAAAAAGTCTCTTTTCTTTTTTTTTCAAGGTTTATTTATTCATTTTTTTTTTTGAAAGAGTTACAGAGAGTGAGCAACGGTCAGAGAGAATCTTCCACACATTGAATTACTGCCCTAATGGCCACAATGGTAAGGGCTGGGTCAGGCCAAAGCAAGCAGCCTGGAGCTTCATCTGGGTCTCCCACATGGGTGCAGGGGCCCAAGCACTCAGGCCATCTTGCCCGCTTTCCCAGGTGCATTAGTAGACAGCTGGATGGCATGTAGAGCAGCTGGGCCTCGAACCAGTGTCCACAGCGGATGCTGGTGTTGCAGGAGGCGGCCTAACCTGCTGTATCACAGTGCTGGCCCCAGGAACGCTTCTTGATAATTTTGTTTATTGAAACAACAAAGACATATGCTGAAACCGTACTTGCTCATTTATGATATCATCAAAGCATGTGTTATAATGGACAATAGTCTGTGAATACTGTTAGAATATTTCCTCATTTTATTTGGTCATTCACAATAGTGTGCATTAATAACATGTTTTCTGTCATTTTCTTGGATTTAGATGATCAACACGATAATAGATCAAACTGATTTGCAGAGTTCGTTAGTTTCCACGGTGTAAGCTTTCGAAGCATGGCTGCATTGCAGCCGCCCACAGGACATCACGACACACTGAGTTAGGAAGACAGGAGAGTGACACGAGGCTGTGTCATATTTCCATCACACAGCTGTTATCAATGGAAACACCCTCAAGAGCACACATAACAGCAAAATGCAGTAAAATAATTAGATGATGACTTTTGAGAATTTATTGCCCATATTTTTATTGGTGACTGTATTTAACAATCAGCTCACAAAACACTTAGAAGTGACCAGTGGGTTTCTGTGAGCCTCTGTGAACTGTGTCTTGCATCTGTGCTTGTGATTCAGCAGGTTTAGTTTCAATCAGGAACTTGCATTTTAGTAAGTGCTTAAATAGCCCTGAGACTAGATTTTGAGAAATTTTAACACCAGATGTGTATTTTAGAAGTAATTCTATTAAAAAAGAGCTTCTAGTTGAAAAGATGTCAATTTCATTCATATACAGTAAATTTTAAAATAATCACAGATTATTAAAACTACAGTAGTATATGTAAATATATTAACCACCACAAATAAGAGAAAAGGTGATTTTCTCATTCTGGGTCTGATGTATTTCACTTAGAATAATGGTCTTCTTTTGTATCTGATTGCCATTTATAGCCCTTACTGATATTCCTCTTAAACAATAGTATTTTTACTTTTTACTTGTTGAACTCTTTATTTAGTGGAATATTAAGCCTTTATAAATTAAAATGTTATCTCAAAAATTGAAAGAAAAAGAGGAAAGAAGGGGAGGGAGGGAGAAAGGAAAGCATGGGGGTTGTGTGGAGAAAGGGAGGTAGGCTCCAAGCAGGTTTACCCATTTTTCTCTGTGCTGGAGGCAATGCAAGTAATTTTTTTATTAACTTTTCTTTTTAATGTTTTTCTATATTTTCTGAAAGATGAAAAAATCTAAAAGGTAAGATTCTTGAGGCTGGCGCTATGGCATAATGAGTAAAGCTGCCACCCTGAAGCTCCTACATCCCATAAAGGTGCTAGTTCGAGTCCCAGCTGCTCCACTTCTGATCCAGCTCCCTACTAATGTCATGGGAAAGCAGAAGAAGATGGCCCAAGTGCTTGGGTCCCTGCACCCACATGAGAGACTTGGAAGAGGCTCCTGGCTCCTGGCTTTGGATCAGCTCAGCTCTGGCTGTTGTGGCCGTTCGGAGAGTGAACCAGCAGATGAAAGATCTTTCTCTGAGTCTCTGTCTCTGTCTCTCTCTCTCTGTAACTCTGCCTTCCTAATAAATAAAACAATTTCAACCCCCTCCCCCCCCAAAAAAAATACACACAAGATTCTTTTCATGGGAAAATATGTAACTATATCCAGAGTCTCCCAATCCTTTTAATATTTTAACTGGTGATTCAAGTATTAAAGAATATATTTCTTTGTTCTACAACTGTAACCTTGCACTATTTTGAAATTTAAAAAACTTGGGAAAATTAGTTTTTTTCATAAAGTTTGGCAGCAAAATCTGGCCTGAATGGATGTGATTGTGTTTTTATACTTTTTAGTGTGAATATCTGAACATTTTGCCATAGAAATGGTAGTGCCTTTGATTAAGGGTGGGGCTCAGATTCATAAAGTGATGAAATGTACCCACTTGAGTACCTCTCCAAAATATTAACTTCTTAGTTCCAAACCACATCCACCCCAAAATGTCTGGATAAATGTCTGTCCCTCTACCAAGGTGTAGGAGAGGAGAGGGAAGTGAGACTTAGGTTGGGAAGAAAGGAGACTTGGCAGGGGCATGAGCAGGACACACCTGCAGTGCATCCTTCCTGGGACCACATTTCTACACGGACTGGGGCAGAGGCTGTGCCTGCAGTGTTACTGTCTCTGGAGCTGAGAACCTGGAAACTCACATACGCTCTGGAATGAGAGTGTGGTGAGAATGAACCTTGCTATCTGGACCAGGGGCCTTGAAAAAGTTCATGGAGCACAACTAGTACGAAAAAACTATGCCTGGACTTCAAGTTTTTTACAACAGAATAAATGGATCTTTGCATTCCATTTTCCATGAACTTGCTGAAGCCCTCTCTTACTTTGGAAGGCGGTTAGGGTTGCATGGGAGGAAGTGCCACGCATCTCCCTTTCAGCGTAGAGCCTCAGTGGTCTTCCAACATCTCAGCTAGGAAAGGGAAAGAATTAACAACACTCCCACCTACACACACACATTTGGGATTTCAAAGGAGATTCTTAAATACAGAAAGCAATCTAAAATGTTTAGATATCCCCGTGCCACTGTATCACTCATGTTATAAAGGAGTGTGCAAAACCGGGCTTGGTTTATCTCACTGGAAAGCTCGCGGGAAGAAGCTACTGGTACAGATTTAGAGAGGACCATAGACAAAGCGATGGAAAGCAATCCAATTTGTTTTGCTCAAAAACACATTAGCAAGGGATTTTTTTTGTCCCTCTGGGCTCACAATTTCAAAGCTTTTTCCAGTAACTTCCTGGGAGGAGTCTGGAAAGAGGCAGAGATGCAGCAGAAGCCAGTGGGGCATTAGAAGCTCTGTGCTGTCCTGACTTTTCCCTCCTGACACTGGAACCCTTCGTACCCATCACTCCATACTCCTCCCGCTGTGGTAAGACAAGGGCCTCCTGTGTGCACAGGTCTATGGTGCCTGTATCCTCCCGGCAGGAACCAAGCTGTAAAAACACACATAATCACATCGAAGGATGTGATCCTGGCCCGCTTTCCAATCCCCTCTCTCACACACCTGCATTGCACTGGCTCCCATCATCACAGTTGTCCTTTGATTATGTTTGCATATCCCTGTCTGGACAGGGAGCTGGATAAAGGGAAACTTTGTTATTTAGACTAACCTTAGCCTCTGTGTAGGTGGACATTGAGAGAGGTAAAGGAAGCTACAGAAAATACAGAAAAGCAGACAGATAGGGAAATAAGCCCCCAAACACAGAGAACCTCAGGGTGAAAGAAATCCAAGCTCAGTAGCTGACATGCAGGATGGCAGCCTGACATTATGAAGCAAAGAGGATAGGGGGAAGAAGAAAGAGATGAACATTTACTGCCAGTAGATCTGTGTTAGGCACAGCTGCAGGCATTTAACATCTACCATGTAATGACTTTCTAACAGAACATAGTCCAGAAAGACTTCTATCCAAAATATTTTAAAGTTTTAGTACTTAAAAGGCTAAAACTTAGCTTTCTGGAAAATGTGGCTGTTGAAAATGATCACCTTCTAAGGGTTCTAACTAGAATTTTATGGTACGATTTTACTACATATAATCACAGGAATCTGGAGACTAAACTTCTTAGAGTTCACATAAAGAAGAGTGGGAAATAGGATTTCCAGGTCTGATGCATTTGATTTAGAATGTAAGTATAAAGTACCCACTCTAAGAAAAATGTATCTTTTGGCTATACTCCCAGGAGCATAGTAAAATGTATAAAATGCAGGTGTTCTTTGAGGGCTGTGATGAAGGTATGGAAGCAAGGCCTGGCTGTGTGTGTGTGTGTGTGTATCACTGACACTATCTGATCATTCTCCTCTATGCACCAAGAATCTAGCAACAGGAAGTGGAACATAGCTTGGAGATTTTGCCAGCTCAAAGAAATCAAGCCTATACCCTGGGGAAGAGAGCCTGACCCTCATTCTAAGAATATCAATTCCAGCTATACTGGTGAGTGCACAGGATTTCCCATTTCAGAAACGAGTTATTGTTGCTGACTAGTGAATCAATGCCAGAAGTTCTAGAAATGAGAGGGCAGTTTCCCTAAGAGCAGCAGTGGACACATTCTGCAAAAATCTCAGGAGACTTTGCTGGAAAAACTTGGCTGAAAAAAAGAGGGCAGAGGGCCAGAGGAAATCCCCAGTCTCCACTACTCCTATGCATTTTGCACAGACATAAATTTATCTTTTAATTCCATTTTCCATAAACATTTTGAAGTGCCCTCATATTCTAACTTCCTGAAGGGCAGGGACTCAGTCTTGAAAGTTTATCTTCACATAGCTCAACCATGATTAGCAAAAAAATTGCTGTGGGGAACAGGAAATAGGGTGCAATTAGGCAACTTCTGGGAAGGAGACAGATGCAAACACAGTTCTGTGTCTAAACAATGAGAAAGTATGACATCTTGAAAAATAAGCATCATCCTCATTATATTATGGGCAACTATGAAAAAAGGTTGTGTTTGGGGCATTTATCTTTTTATAAGGACTGTAAGGATAATAACTCACTTTTATTGGGTTCGCGTCAGGTGCCTTTACATGAACCATTTGATCCCATGTGACAGATGAGAAGGGTAAAGGGAGGGTAACCAAACTGGCATGTGCCATTGCCAAGCTGCCTGGACTTGGGAGTTTGGTCATCAGCCTTCACCGAAAGACTCCTACATGGAAGCCTTCCTAAGCTCCAATGTGGACTCCCTCTGGCCACCTGCAGACCCATCCTGGTAGCTTTTCCCTGCACTCAAGACCAGGTCGAAGGGTATCAGGACACAAACATCCCACCGGCTTACTGCTCTGCCCGAGAGCACGCCAAGTGTTTTCAGAACAAAGCACTGACAAGGATAGATAGGGGCTGGTATCTGCCTTTTGCCTTTCTTGGATTTGACTTCGGTGATGCCAATTTGTGTTATCTGAGGTTGTATCACTCCCGTGTCTCAGCACATACTTCTACCTCCGTTAGAATGTGCTTTCCCCCTGCTCCTGCCTCCCTGGGAGTCCCTGATCATGCTTCAAAAACCTTGCTCTGGTTCCATCTTCTAAGAAGGCTTTCCCACCTCCTGTTCCAGGTAGACCTGACCGTGTCTATGTCTCTGCAACCTCTACGTCCACCCTCATTCCTATGGTTGCCCACGAACCCCTCTTGGCTCATCTCTCCTGCTAGAACACACTAACCTCCTGTGGGTGGGGAGGTCAGGATGGCCAGCACCAGCCCAGATCTGGCACTGTGACAGACACTGCCTTTGATAAAGCTGTCATTGCTAAATGATGCTCTTATAGCTTTACAGCCCATGCAATTTCCAAAACAAACATGTGAAATAAAACAAACATTTTGTGCAATCCCGCGAAGTTCACAGTCAATCTTGCTCTGCTAATAGAGATCATAGGCCAAGACATAGCCAGCTGCTTCAGGATAGGCTCTTGCTGACTCCCGTTCCCCTTCTCATAAGCTGCAGGAGATATTTTACCTTTACTGTGGATGCTCTGTTAAAGAGAAGTCCTCTGCTTCTCACTACTCTAAAACCTTCCCCAGTGGAACTCTTTTTGAGCCCTTAGGCCAAATGTCCTCCCACTTCTCAGTCGAATACAGTGATTCCCTAGCAGTGTCACTCTGATACTGATTACAGTTTATATACTTAAAATTAGTATCAGTAGTTTTGAAAGCACAAATCTTCACTGACAATGGTATCAAAAACAGTGATATAATTATATTTGTATGTTCAGATTTGTGTGTGTGTATACATATGAGGGTACTTCCAAAAGCTTAAAGAAAATGGAATTAAAGGATAAGCTTATTTTAATGAAAGACATTTTGAAATCCACGCAATTACACTTGCATACCCCTCATATGTGTAGTATATACATGTATATAGATATATATTTTATAAATTTTTTTAACAACTACAAGATCTGAGCCAGTGCTGTGGTATAGTGGGCTAAGTCTCCGCCTGCAGCACTGGTATCCGATATCAGCACCAGTTCAAGTCCCAGCCTCTCCTCTTCCAATCCAGCTCCCTACTAATGTACCTGGGAAAGCAGAAGATGGCCCAAGTGCTTGGGCCCCTGCACCCATGTGGGAGACCCAGAAGAAGCTCCTGGCTCCTGGCTCCTGACTTCTGGCTTCGGATTGGCCCAACTGCAGCCATTGTGGCCATTTGGGGAGTAAACCAGTGATGGAAGATTTCTCTGTCTCTCCCTCTTTCTGCCTTTAACTATACCTCTTAAACAAGTAAATAAATACTTTTAAAAAAGAATTACAAGATCTGATGATACACTTATTTTCTACTTCTGGATGCATCTAGAGATAAGGATGAGCTCACAGCATAGAATCTGTTGAAACCTAAATCACCCATGTGGTCAGGCACACAGGGACTCACATTAGCTCCTCACTTAGACCGACGGTTACTGAAGGAGCTAACAGGGCATCTCTGTGTATGGGATTTAAAAGGATAACGGCCAAGACAATATCAGAACATTTTAATAGGGAAAATACCACACAATCATATCTTCCTTGTTCATTGGCCCTTTCCTGTTTTCCTTGTTCCTTACAATGTTTATAAACATACAAGCAAGCATTTTTAAACTTTTTGTATTAATTTTTACTATCTGCTATTTTTGTTTATATGCCATTTATTTACCCAGTCCCCTAATAAGGGACATCTATTAGCCTTCCAGTGTTTTACATTAATACTTAATGATGCACAAATAACTGTGGGTAGGAAGCTCATATTTAGAAAAAAAAAATCTATATAACAGCCTAGGGGCCAGCACTGTGGCATAGAGGGTTTTTTTTTCTAAGATTTTATTTATTTACTTGAGAGGTAGAGACAGAGAGAAAGGTCTTCCTTCTGGTGGTTCACTCCCCAAATGGCTGCAACAGCCTGAGCTGCATTGATCCAAAGCCAGGAGCCAGATGCTTCTCCTCTGTCTCCCATGTGGGTGCAGGGGTCCAAGCACTTGGGTCATCTTCCACTGCTTTCCCAGGCCACAGCCAGAGCTAGATTGGAGAGGAGCAGCTGGGACTAGATCCGGCGCCCATAAGGGATGCTGGCGCTGCAGGCGGAGGATTAACCCACTGCGTCATGGCGTCAGCCCCGGCATAGAAGGTTAAATCTCTGTCTGCAGTGCAGGCATTACATATGGGCTCCAGTTCAAGCCAGGCTACTCCACTTCTGATCCAGCTCCCTGCTAATGCACCTGGGAAAGCAGCAGAAGATGGCCCAAGTACTTGGGCCCCTGCACCCATGTGGGAGACCTGGAAGAAGCTCCTATCTCCTGGCTTCTGCCTGGCCTAGCCTAGCTCCAGCCATTGTGGCCATCTGGGGAGTGAATCAAAAGATCTCTCTCTCTCTGTCTCTCTGTCTCTCCCTCTAGTAACTCTGCCTTTCAAATAAATCTTCTAAAAAAAGCCTTGAGTAATATTGCAGTACTTTATAATAAATGTACATGAAATGATGAAATTTCTTTTCAAAATATCATGGTAATTAATAAAGTGTCTCAAATTGTACCAGATTCACCCAAACCCTGGCAGTCCTGGGTGTTGTGATTCAGGCTCCACTGAGCCACTTAATAAATGTAAAATGCTACTGCTTCACATATCAGTGAGATCTGATATTTTCCCATGTCTTTATTTACTATTCTAAATCATGTAGAGCTTAGGTGACAAGACAGTATCCAATGGTATGGAATGAATTACATGATTAAAAGTTTTTGTTAATATTTTTATTATAGTCTAGTAAGGCCTATGAATTTTGGCACCAGTAGTCTTTCTACCTCATATATACTTCGTTTTAGAAAAACACTCTTAGAGAAAATAAAATATGAACACAAAGTTTCTTATCTGCTTCTAACAGTAAAGAATAATTGCAAGTTTATACCTCAAAGTATCAGGACTTCAAAAACGACTCCTAAATTATAATCACTCTTCAGTAAGAAATTAATTTAATTACTACAGTCATAGATTTCAAACACCTGTATGTATCATCCAATTTCCCCTCAGCATCAATGCAGTAACTGTTAGTACTACAAAGCTAAGAGGAATCTGGTTGAGAGGTGAAAACCCAGTGTTCTACAGAAGGATAGAGATTAAGGTTTTGGGGAGTGCGTGTGTGGGTGTGATAAGCTACTCTAGTCACAGTTCCCAGGGAAGGGCCATTGTGAAAAGTCACGGTCTTGTCCACGACTTGGAAGTCAGCAGTCTTAGAATCTTGCCCGCTCCACTGATACCAACATGGTGAACTTACAGAGCTGATAAGTCCCATTTTTGCTCCTCAAACACGAACATTATTTATTCCTTTGTTTTCAACAAAACCTTATCTCAGCACAACAGAGAGTTAACAATTTAAGATTAGGTTCTGTTCCAAAAATGGAAAGCTATTTGTGTACAACTCAAAGCATATTTTTAATGTAAAAATGAGTTTTATTTAGCAGTTATGTTCCCAGGCTGGTCCACAAATGCTTGTTTCGCTGCAAATGTGGCTGATGCTGGGACTAATGTATAATTATTCTTTCCAACGCTGCTTTCCAGAAGCAGCAGTGCTTACTGTCCCCGTTGTGCGTGCTGAAAATTTATGGGCCCTCCCACCACATGGGGGGCTCTGAGTAGAGGCTCCGCAGGGTACTTCAAAGGCAGATAGACACTGCCTTCCAGCCTTCATTGCCAGATAGAAACAAATGCGTGTGGACAGGCAGGTGTGCTGCATTAGTTCTAGAAATACAGTCTACATGAGAGGGGCAGGCAGTGAAGCTGGTGGGGAAGATGCCTGAGAAGCTCATCAAAAGTCTGGCTTCGAGATCATCCCGGCTCCTGACTGTAGCTTCCTGCCAATGCAGCTTGCGGAAAGCAGCAGTGATAGTTCAAGGAGCAGGGTTTCTGCCACCCTCGCAGGGAGACCTGGATTGAGATCAGGGCTCCTAGCTGTTGCAGGCATGAAGGAAGCGAACCAGAGGATGCAAGCACCCCTCTCCCTCCCTCATCTCTCTCTCTCTCTCCTTCTCAAATAATAATTTAAAAATTTTAATTAAAGAATCTAGGGAATGTAGATAAGTCAGCGTGTGAACCCCGAATCCAGGTAGAATTTGACTCAGTGCAGCAGGAGGAGTAACAAGTGCTGGTCTCGGTTGCCTTGGGAACAGGGCCCATTCTTCATGTCAATGAGTCTATAATAAGCAAAAGGGCATTTAAATGAAGTGCATAGTAATTGCAGTAGAGCCTCAGGTGTCTAGGGGAGCCCTGAGCAGCATTAGGGGTAGGTGGAGTCTGTGCCTAAGTGCTGTGGACAGTGGATGAGCTCGTGAAGGGGCGAGTGTGCGTTGCAGGTGAGCCTGGGTGTCTGAGAACCTGCTTGGTAGGCAGAAGCTGCACACTCTCCCAGTGGGCTGCTCACAGTCATCTTAATAAACCACCAGTTCATTCTACCTTTCTGCAGTACTGCTTGGGAAGACCAGCATCCTAACAGGAGCAGGAGCAGGTGGATAGGATAATGAGATGGAAAGCAAAAGCACCATCTAAGCTAAGCATAGAGAAAACACAGAAGGAAGCATATGTGCATAAAAGAAATAACTTATGATAAAAGTCACCCTCCAACAGTTCCAAAGGAAGGAAACGACGGCTCTTGTTCCTTAGTGGGCAAAGGGTATGAGCAATTCTTCATTTTATTATGCAGTTAAGAGTGCATCTATTTTAAACAATTTAGTATTGAAAACTGTGCTTGGTTCCCGCATTTCAAACTCACCTCTAAAAGCACTGATGTCCCCATAGTGTACTTGCAGGACAAAGTATTTACTTCCAGTCTCTCCTCCAACCCTGAATCCAACACCTAGAGATTTACAGAGGAAAATAAATTAATATTTTAAAATGGAAGTCTCAAGTAGAGCTAATCTTGGGTTGCTGATCTATGAAATCTGAAGGGAAATAAAATAGCACAAATATAATGTCATTTCTTCCCAAGATATGATGGAATTCTATTCATAGATCCCACTTCAGAGCCAAAGCAATCACTTACACTTTAAGAGGACAACTCACTCATTTTGAAAGAAACAGAACAAAAGAAAATAAAATCCTGTTTCTGCTGATTATTTAACGGACATGCAAGTATATAAACCCACTCCACTGTTCTATTTTGTGCATATTCATATTCATTGTATTTTCTGATTAAATATAAGAAATGGATTTCTTGGGTGCATTTCAGAATTGCTTTACTTTCCATGTGAAAACCGTTGTCTACAAAAGTGTTACTGAGGGGCCAGCTTTGTGGTGTAGTGGGTAAAGCTGCTACCTGTGACACCAGCATCCCACATGGGCTCTGGTTCATATCCCGGCTGCTCCATTTCCGATCCAGCTTCCCGTTAATGGCCTGGGAAAAGCAATGGAAGATGGCCCAAGTGCTTGAGCCCCTGCCATCCACACTGGAGGCCCATGAAGTTCTTAGCTCTTGGCTTTAGCCTGGCCCAGCCCTCTGTCTCTCCCTCTCTTTGAAACTCTTTCACGTCTTTCACATCAAATCAATAAATCTTTAAAAAAGCAAACCAAAAAATAAAATAAAAGACCAAAAATATCACTGAGAAAACTAGGTAGTAATGAGATTACAATGCCCAGTATGTCACTGAAGCTTTGAAATTGGAAGTGTTCTTAATGGTCTTACTGTTAATAGAGTTTTCCAGTGACCTTAAAAAAAAAAAAAAAAAAAAGAAGGGAGGGAAACACAGAAAATAACAGGCAGGGAAAACTGTATTTCTACGCTCCATAAATGGATCTTAAAACTATTAACCAACCAGGGCTGGCGCTGTGGTATAGTAGGCTAAGCCTCCACCTGTGGTGCTAGCATCCCCGATGGGCACGAGTTAGTGTCCTGGCTGCTCCTCGTCTAATCCAGCTTCCTGCTAATGGCCTGGAAAAGCAGTGGAAGATGGCCCAAGTGGTTGGGCCGTTGCACCTGCATGGGAGACCCAGAAGAAACTCCTGGCTCCTGGCTTCGGATCAGCTCAGCTCTGGCCATTGCAGCCATTTGGGGAGTGAACCAGTGGATGGAAGACCTTTCTCTCTGTCTCTCCCTCTCTCTGTAACTCTGCCTCTCAAAAAAACAAATAAATCTCTTTTAAAAAATTAACCAACCAATAATGGGCCTCCCTATTAGTTTTCTAACTTGATTGGTAGCAGCTGCCCAGTAAACCAGAGCGGGAACTCTGAGGAAAATCAGAGTTACACTCGCTTAATGGAGTGAGCCCTTGGAGAGATCCTTCCCAAACCGTGGAAGCCCTGCTGTGGAGTGGAACCACACAGTCCCTCTAACAGAAGAAACTAACCGAAAGGCACCAAAAGGGAAGCTGGTAATTCACTCACACATTGGAAGTGAGGACTGGTTTAGAGGTGCAGTAAGAAACCCAGCTGAGGTTTGGCATTACATTAAACACCCAGGTTCCAAGACTCTTAGAAAAACAAAACAGAACAAAAAACCTGTTTGCTGAAACAGCAATTTATTCTGAGCTCTCTGGGCTCCCGCACCACTCCTGCTGTCAAGAGCCAATGTGCCTTAGGCCAAAGGCAGCTTCAGGTGCACTTGGTTATTGTCTAATTCAATCGAAGCTGTTGTGTGGGCAAACTACTCACCAGAAAGAGACGGAGAGAAGGTAACTACCTGAATGAGACCCTTTCAACACAACCTAGGTGATGCAGGCCCTTAGAAGTGTGAAAATGCAACATCATCAGCCACTGCTGGGGAGCACAATGAAGAGCATTTGGGAGACAGAAATCTAGCAGCTTAACTTAAGGCCTTGCAGTCTCTGACATACCTTTGGGGAGCCTGGTAGGGGGCGCGTTTCTTGCCCAGGCATACAGGATGTTGGCTTTATCTGTACAGGTTCCTTCATCACAGAACCTGAAGAGGAAAAAAATAAGTTATCTTGAGGACTCAAGTAGTGAAATGCATACGTTGCTCACATTGGGTGAGGCAGGCATTTGAAAGCCTTGCATAATAAAATATCATTAACGCAGACATAGCAGTTTTAAGATCCTAATAAAAGCCATAGGAAAATAATTTCTATGTGGGAAAAAAAGCACACGGACAAGGAGAGGCATTTTTGTTTATCTGTGGCCTGATGAGACATGATCCCATTCACATCTTGGTATGTCTGTGCGGGATGAAGTCTATGTAATCGGGTAGCCAAGCAAGCATTAGAGAGGCCATACAAACCCTACCTAGTGCAGTGGAGATCTGGGAAGTGGACCTGAAGAATTATCACACATATTTTCCCATTGTGGATAAGTGTTGTCAACCAATTGCTGGCCAGAGCAATAAACAGAGCCTACATTCAGTATAATGAACAATGTGAAGACGTGTCAGAAAGTTCCTGGAGGGACTGGCGCTGTCGTGTAGTGGGTTAAGCCACCACTTGTGTCGCTAAGTATTCCATATGGGAGCACCCATCTGAGTCCTAGCTACTCTGCTTCCGAACCAGCTCCCTGCTAATAACCCGGGGAAAGCACTGGAAATTGGCTCAATTACTTGGGCCCGTGCCACCCACATGGTAGATTCTGATGGACTTCCAGACTGCAGGCTTTAGCCTGGCCCAGACCTGGCTATTGCTGCCATCTGGAGAATGGACCAGAAGATGGAAGATTGATATTTCTCTTCCTCTGTGTGTGTGTGGGTGTCTTTCAAATCAATCATCTTTGGGGGGAAATATTGGAGTTGAAATACAGAACTACCGTTGATACCTGTATACACCAGGCATGTTTATAAGCTCCTGAAGACCCAATTCACACGTGGCAATCTCTGACAGGGTAGCTGTGGTATTGTATGCAAGGCACCCAGTACAATAACTAGGACATCTGGTAAATCCAATCTAATAAATGTTAAGTTGCCTCACTCCAAACCACACTTTCTCTTTACACTAGATTGCTTGGTTTGTTCCATTAGACAAATGGATTGGTTCAATATATTGTTAGATTACCTTTTTGATGTTGCTTTTGCATTTTTGTATTACAGAAAATTGGGGCCAAACAAGGTCAGAGTCGAATTTTGGCAGCTTTGAAAGGCTGAAAGACTACACCAATCACAAGAGCATACAGCTTCCTGGGCAAGAGGTTGGCTCACACAAGGAAAAAAATGTGCACTGCCCAAGTAAGTGGAGGCAGTCGGCAGTGGCGTCCTAACCAGGTTAGACACGGACTCGGGAAACCAGGAAAACATCCAGGTCTTAGATACAAAAAACATGGGTAACAAGTTCCTTGCTACTCAGAGGCAGGGACTCCTACAATGTTTCCTGCTTATAGCCAGAAAAGTGATTGGAGAACACACAGTAAGTGCAGATGACAGTGTTTCTGTTTGAATTAAGGTGAGGACCAGGAGCCAGGAGGCTCCAATGAGGTTATGCTCAGCAAATGTTCTTGTTTCCATAAATCAGGCTGCAGAAAGAGATTGTGTAATGTGTAATGTAAAACACATCAGCCAGTGGTTTTTTACTGTTCACTGTCAAATACAATGTCCTTACGATGAAGGATCATTACCATGTGAGAACTGTGTGTTGGAACAAATGTCTGTGACATCCTTGTGCCAAGTGTGTTAAAAAGCTCACAGTGCTGGACAGGGCCCAAAAGCAAAATTTTTTCTTCTTGGCCTTGTACTATCATCGTTAAAGAAATGAGACTGTCAGATGTGATGAACTTTCTATCTCACTGCTGTGAGCTACTAAAATTTGAAGATCTGGGTGGCAATTTTCATAGCTTTCAACAAAGATCATAAATATCCAAGTGCCTCACATCAACACGATGACAGTCTTAGGTTAAACAAGATAATTTTTTCCTCTGATACGGAGGTTGATTTTTAATGTCTGACTAGATTGGACCCGATTGAAATATAACAGAGAAAACTGGTTTAGTAAATTTTTCTAAGCTACGCAGTTGATTATGTCACTTGCTGGCTCAAAATCTTTCAAATGCTTCCCCAAAATAACATGAAAATAAAACCTAAACATTGCAGTATAACACTTAAGGCCTTTTATGATCTGGGACCCTGTTCTATTTCCAGACAAAACCCCTCAGTCATCCCAAGTTGCTGCCAGTTTCTAATCTCTTTCTTCTCTGTTTTCTTTGCCCAGACTAAGCTTTCCTAGCACTCTGCATGAAACTCTTCCTCACCATTTCCTTTAAGATTCAGGGTAAGTTTTCTCAATCAGGGAGCATTCTCTGATCCCCAGCCAACCACCATCTCTCCTTTAACCCTAGCAGTGACCCCACACAACAGCTTGTGCATCTCTCTCTCCTACCAGACTGCTTGGAGATTTGCAGTCATGTCTGTCACCCTGTACTCCCAGTACCTGCACCCCTCCTGGTAACAATATTCAACAAATGTTCAAACCATTTGTTCACTTCCAAACTGAATTATCTTAAATTGTATTACAGAGTAAAGAGTAAAAATATTTATCAAAAATTTAGATAAAAAAAATTTATGGGGCCAGACTTGTGGTGTAGGTGGTTAAGCTGCCTTTACACTGGCTTCCCATATTAGAGTGTCAGTTCGAGTGCCAGCTGCTCCATTTCCAATCCACCTCCCCGCTAAGGCACCTGAGAATGCAGTGGAGGATGGCCCAACTGCCACTTATGTGGAAGACCTGGATGGGTTCTTGGCTCCTGGTTTTGGCCTGGACCATCCCTAACTGTTGCAGCCATTTAGGGAGTAAATCGATGGATGTCTGTCTGTTTGTCTCTCTCTCTCTCTTCCCTCTTCTCTCTCTGGCATTGTGCCTATCAAATAAATAAATACATCTTTTATAACATTTTAACTAAAGTATAAATAAATATAGATTTATTATTCTTATTATTTCCCCAATATTTTGCACAAACCAACTTATGGTCACTGTCATGAGAACACCATAGGGACAGGCATTGATCTTAATGGTTTCAGATGCTACCTGTGGTGCCCGCATCCCATATCACAGCCCACTTCAGAGTGCCTGGGTTTGAGTCCCAGCTCCACTTTTGATTTCAAGCTTTGCTGATGTGTACCCTGGCTCAAATAGTGGAGTCCTTACCACTCATGTGAGAGACCTGGAGTGACTTCCTGATTCTTGGCTTCAGCCTGGCCCAGACTCAGGTTTTGTGGGCATTTGGGGAGTGAAGCAGCAGATGAGAGATCTATCTCTCTGCCTCTCAAATAAATGTACAGAAAAGGAAAAAAACACTGAAAATAAGTTCAACTTGAAAGCTGAATAAGCCCAGAGAGTTTAGATAACTTCCAAATGTTCCACAACCAAACCACGATTCAAAGCTCTAGCTGTCACACTCCCATCTACCTCAATTCATGAAACTGATTTATGGGCAGAGAATATTATGTGAAGACAAGCTTTGATTACTACTATTATATCTGAACTAGGGGTAATTTGTGCATGCAGTTCTAATATTATCTAGATGAAGTAAGAAGTCCTTCTGACTTATTCACAAAGGGATAATGACTTTATATTTGCTTCTCTTATCAAGTCTGATAAAATAATAGCTGCATAAGAAACTTTGGGTTGTGGGGGTGGGTGTCTGGTGCAGTGGTTAAGAGTCTGCTTGAGATGCCTGCCTCTCACACTGGAGTAGACGGCTTTGAGAACCAGCTCAATTTCCAATTCCAGCTTTCGGCTAAGTGTTCCCTGGGAAGCAGCAGGTAATGGCTCAAGAAATTGGGTCCCTTCCACCTAAATTGGAGACCTGGATTGAATATGAGGCTCCAGGTTTTGGGCTGGGCCAGCCCTGGCTTTTGTGGGCATTTGGGAAGTAAACCAGTAAATGGAAGACCTCTCTCTCTCTCTTTCTTTCTCGTTCACTCTCTCTCTCCATGTCTGTCTGCATTTCAAATAAATAAAAAAAGAAATCCAGCAAAAAATGACACATCAGTCATGGTCTTTGTAAAAAAAAAAAAAAAGAAGAAAAAAAGAAATCAAAGCAAACCTTGGTTTGCTTTTTAAAACTCTTTTATAATTTAAAAAAATGTATTAAATTCAAAATTGAGTAAAATGACTCACTAGAGGATACCAGGATATTATCACTATTCCTCAAACTCAAGAGTGAGAGGACCAAGTAAAGACGAAAAAGAAATGGGTCATACCACTGAGTGGCAAAGAGCATTTGGATAAAGCCCCTTCATGTTTACAGTCCCATGAAAACTGCACCACATTTCCCCATGTAAAATGACCAGCAGGAGAATGATGCTGTTACATATTCTAGCTTTCCAACAGGGTCCTGCGAAAACAGAGGGAGATGTTTTACTCTTCTTACTGGAGAGAAGAGATGTAACGCTAGGGAGTGATGTAACCCTTGACCACTGCTGCCGTAATTTCAGGCTTCATCAACCTGGTTTCTTACTCTTATCATTGCAGCAGCTTCTCTTAAAGGTTTGTCCAGATTAAGCCAATTAAACTGTGAAAAGATTTCACATAGCTCTCTTGTGGTTTCTTAGTGTTCCTAGTAGAAATGGTGAAAATTAACATTTCAAAAATAAGATACTATAGATTCCGGGACCTTTCCTATAGACTGCCTCTCACTCCCAATCCAGAGGGAAACCATTTGGATGGCATGAATATTTTCTGACTGTGCCAAGTGCTGAAAAGTGCTGGCCTGTCGTTTTGAATTATCCAAATGAAGCATGATTGACTGTTAAAAGTACTCTCTAGTTGTATTTGTTAAAGGCTATTTAAAACCCAAGGTTACTCAGGGAAGATCAGAACCAATAACTCATTACTTCTTTGAGCTCACACAATTAAAAGATAAATAAAATTGTCATGCCCTCATGTTAAGTCTGTATGGCTATATGTTCCAATATTAATGCAGTGAAGAATCTTCCAGAACCTTAGCCAGGAAAATTAGAGTGAGAGAGTTTCTTAGAGAAACAAACATAAAATCAATGGCACTGGGTGGAATGTGCTTACCTTTCAAAATTGCATTCAGTATGAGTCAGGTGTTCGATCACCATGAACTGTTCTATAAATTTACAAGATATGTTTCCCAATTCAAAAATCCTATGAGAACTTCAATGCAACGGACATCTACTGACATAATAATAAGAAAGACACCCAGTGGGAAAGCTAAATGCTAACAGTGATTACCAGGCACCAGCCTGATAAACAACACCATAGGTAATGGCCCCCTCTCTTCCTTACTCCAAGGAGATGGGAGAGGTTAGAAAGTCCACAAGAGCACAGGGTGTGTGTTTTGTCCACATGCAATTCATAGTGTTTAGCATACAGTGGATGGATAACAAATACTTAATTAGCAAATGAATAAGAGCTACCAGTTCTTTGTGTCATGTACTATACCAAGCACATTATGACCATCACATCACTTAATCTGCATAATGGGCCAATGAGGGTGGACCAGTAGCCCTACTGGATAATGAGGAAACAGATCAATACTGACCGAATCAGTTGACCAATCTTCACTACAACTAATAAGAAGACAAGAAATTTAAACCAAGATGTTCTGATTTCAAAACCCCGGCTCTAAGCTAAAAACAGTGCTGTGGGGATGCAGGGGCATTGGCCTATTGGTTAAGATGCTCACGTCCCATACTGGAATACCTGGGCTCTATCAATAGGGAATTGTGTTCCTGATTCCAGGTTCCTGCTGACGTGCACCCTAGGAGGCAGCAGGTGATAGTGCAAGTAATTGGGTTCCTGTCACTCATGTGGAAGACCCAGCTTCGGCCTGGTCCAGCCCTGGCCATTGCGGGCTTTTGGGGAGTGAAACAGTGAATTGGAGCTCTCTCTGTTTCTCTGCCTTTCAAAAAAAAAATGTCATGGGACAGATGTATTATGGAGAGAGCGAGAGTTTGCATGGATTTCATTTTTTGAACCAAAGTAAACATCCTTTACTTCCATTTTTCCATAAGACATTTGAAGTTTCTCTCACACTACTGCTCTGTATAAAACAGATACCAGTCTTCTGAGTGGAGAATAACGTCCAACATTATGTAGTGTTTGTTTCTGCTGAAACTGTCAAAACAGTCACAACCATGGCATTCTGTTTTATTACAGTTGACATTAGTCACTACGAATCTGGCCGTTGCTAAGGCACTCCTATCAACACCTCCCTAATCCAGCACCTAAAATTGCTAACCAAGAAACATAATCATTAGTGACTGGAAGTCGGAACCAGATACCAACTGTATTTTTAAAAACTGACCTGTTATATTATCTCAATGTGCAATATAACCCAAATCTATTCCAATAGCAAAGTGCAAAAAGGAAATTGATATGATTTATACAGCAGAAATTTATGTCTGAACTGTGTCAAAGGCACATTTTAGAGTGCTGAGAACAAGGGAAATGTAGATTGTAGAGACAGTACTATTTTTATTTATACTGACAAGTATATTATGTAGCTTAACTTGAGAAATTTCCTATGGCACAAGGTACATGGTGACTTGCTGTGTAGTGAGTAGATGACAAGTAGCTAAGATATGGAGAGGAGGAACAGAAGCAGCATACATGCAAACGCTGTTCTCAACCACGGCCTATATCACCACGAGGGAGGCAACAAGGCTCCAGACCTATCAAAAAAAACCCTACATCACCCTGAAAAAAACTAACCAG
Source organism: Sylvilagus floridanus (assembly GCA_949820135.1). Classification (NCBI taxonomy): domain Eukaryota; kingdom Metazoa; phylum Chordata; class Mammalia; order Lagomorpha; family Leporidae; genus Sylvilagus; species Sylvilagus floridanus. The sequence continues at coordinate 24,378,627 of OX463246.1, read as the reverse complement.
CCATTTAAATGAGCAACCAAGCAGAATGCCTCGCATGGAGGCCTTCCCTCTCCCTTTCCCTGTGTGTGTGTGTGTTTTAGCTACTTTTCTTTGTGTAACTCTGTGGAGATAGTGACATTTAAAAAGACTCAGCAGGTGGTTAATAAATACACACCACCATTGAAAGGGATTTAAGAGAATTTGGCAAAGCACCACAGTCTCAGCTGAGAACAACTCCATGTCCGAACAGCTGGAAAGAGCCTCCTTTGCCAAGCCAGGAATCTGCTTTGCAAAACACATCAGACAATCTCTGATTTGTCAAGATTACTTGGCCGTAAGTGTCATGAAAAATATTTTAAAAATATGATTTAATCACAAAACTTACAACTTTAGCTGTGGTTAAAGCAGTCATGCCATGTAAGAAGACCACCCCAGTCACCTTTCATCATGCAAAAATTTGAACACAAGATCTTGGGGTTTGTGATTCTATACTGTGTCTGTGTTAGTGGTCAGTGTGCCCTGTGTCTGTGGTCAGTGGAATAAAATGCACACAGCCTTCAACTGAACATCTGAAAAAAGAGAGTATTCCAGAATTCTCCCAAATGGTGAAAACAACTTATATAAACAAAAATCATGATTTTAAAATAGTGGAGCTCTCAATAGCTAACCACTCTTCATTTAACAAGAAATTTCAGTGATAAGAAAGAGTAAAGAAGGGTACTCATAGAATAGATACATGCAATATTTTAACTTTAAAGGTCTCCTAAAAATTTACTATATTTTCATGAAGACCAGTAGTAGAATCTTGCATTTAAAAGGTCAAGTTTTCAGCACTTCCATTTATTGACCCCTGAAAAGCCCAAATGAGCATCTGCTCACTGATGGCTCATATTCAGCCACCAAATCTGGGGAATGTAGAACTACCGCACTTTGAATGAAGTCTACAAGTACAACTGAAGTCCCCCAACACACGCCATCGCTATGCTTCTTCCACCTTGGTGCACTCACAGTCCCTTGGGCCCTAGATGTGGTTCACCGTCTCTTCCTTTCAAAGCCTGGGAAAGGAGGGAAGAGGGGTTCTGTCTGACAGGGACTGCTGCATTCTCTACATGGGTCAGTGGAGCTGCAGCTTTTCCATCAGCTGGTCCTTATTTGCATCCTCCAGAGGTATGTTAATGTGGAACTGAGCACTAGGCCTACTCTAACTATAAAGAGACCACCCCACAGTATATTAAAAGGTTCACATCAATGTATGCAATTTAAATGCACATGCATATAATTAACTAGACACATTACCAGTGTGAGCTGCTAATTTGGAATGAGACACAAAAGACTGGAATGTGTGTACAGGAAAAAACCTTCAAAATGAAAATGACTACTTAATGAAAACTGCTTCATGCTGTGTCTACTATTTTCATGTAAACTTAATATAACTGTAAATATATTTTAATGAACAGTAGAAAGAGGCAATTACAAAGAGCAGAGGAGGGCAGCCCAACAGTGAAACATCATCAGAATAGCTCTCTGCCTTCCTATTAAAAGTGCCACCTAAAGACAGAGGATGAATTATAAGTTCATAATTTCAGAAGAAAAATGTTTTCTCTGTTAAAGACATATACCTATTTGCCAACTTTCTGGCAATAAAACCAGAATATTCAAGTGAAAACATGAGGAAAGCCTCACTCACACATTGAAAAGAGGGGAGAATTTGGGTTTGACATTTTGGTGTTAAAATATCTTCATCGTTTCTTCTTCTTGCATTAAAATAGCTTTGTCTTCCCTTGAATATTTCCCTAGAGTGTGAATGAGTGTTTGACATTCTTAAGCATCAAAAACCACAATAGGTATCTTACCTAAAAATATATGTGTAAGAGAGGGAGAGAGACTTCATTCAATTGCTGTCTATACCTTGGAGCAATTGAGGAATAGATTTGCAACTGTAACATGAGTATGATAAATTCCATGACTGAGATTGTAGAAAAAGAATGCAAGACTTTTGACACTGATAGATTTTTGTTATTAGTGTTATAATTCAGGTGGGAGGTAACAAGGCTGAACAGTTGGAAGACTTTGGCTGACTTCCCTCTCCAGGGCTGAGCCTGCCTGTCAGGCACTATGGGTTGTTTTTGTGAAGCAACCCATGAGATAGATGTGAGCTCTAGTTCTTTGAAAGAGGTACAGATTTTGCCAGCTGTGGTGGGATAAGTCTTCTATTCCATCCTTACATGGAAAATCAGGCTGGATTGTGCAAGTCAGAGGCACTAGGACAATTTAACTTTGTACCTGTCTTCTAGTTTGCATACAGAATAGCCCCTATAGCCATCAGTTGTAAAGATGGTTTTGGAAAGGCACCTAGATAGCAGGATAGGAAGGGAGTTTACTGCTCTAGTCTAGGGGAAGACAGTGTAAAAAAATGTGAAGAGAGTGCAATTTCAGGGAAAGGTTAGGTAGAAAATGGCAGAAAAAACTCCGTACAAATTAGAGGGACACTCTGGATCTATGTGGAGGGTGTGGACATGCAAAACTAGGACCCCAGCAGCTGGGAGCCTCAGTGCCAGCTTTGCAGAGTGAGGTGAGACCAGACTGCAGTCGCCCAAGCCACTGGTGATAAAGTTGCAGGAAGAGCCTGGTGTGATTCTGGCTTGGGGCCCCATGGGGGACAGTGTAGCTGCCAACCTAGAGGAAAAGCAAAGGGGGGCACATTTCTCCCCCTTCAACCACCCGACACTGGTGTCCTGCAACTAGCTGAGAGTGGGCAGGTGCCATTTTGGAAGTATGTAACAGCTGTCCCAGCTCATGTCCACAAACCCAGCAACCAGCTGAGAGGAGATGCCTGAGTCTGGCTGGGAGAACTGACAAGGAGTTGGGTGCTCACGACTGTGGAAACTTTATGTGCCTGGACTGTGAAAACACTGGCTGTGTGAGAGAATGCAGGAGTGGCTGGGACTTTGGGCAGTCATTGTGGGAGGCTCCACATGCTCACAGCTCCCTGATTCCCTGGTGAGGTTCACTGTAGAATCTGTGCTCACACCGAGGACTCCATGGATCCTTTGTGTGGTTCTTGTGGCAGTGGGAATGAATACTGTACCCACTGGGGCTAGGACCCAGGCACTGGTCTCCTTGGAGGAACGGAGGTAAGCATGAGACTAAGCCAACAGAGCTGAATAAACTTCCCTTCTGCTAAAAAAAAAAAAAAAAAAAAAAAAGAGATTTACCGTGCCCTCACTCTGAAGCACTGAGCAGAACTCCCTGGCCACACCCAGCACACACCTCTGGGTATTCCCTGAAAGATTGACCTCCACTAATCCACAGAGGCATAGTTCAAAATTAAAGGCCATCACAGGGGAAAAAAAAATAAAGTAGTAAGTATCTCCACAAATGCCTAAAAATAAACTCAGAAATTCAAGAAACAGGAAGGCAACATGCTGCCCCCAAAGGAACAAAACAATACTTCAAAACCAGAATGTGAAAATGAAGAGACTGAAGAAATGCCAGAAATGGAATTCAAAAAATTGATTGTAGAACTACTTAGAAGTAATCAGAAGCAAATCCATGAACTAAAAAAAAAAAATACATGACATGAAAAAAAAATTTTCTCATAAAACTGAGATTTTAAAGAGAAATCAAAACAATATATTAGCCGGCTCCATGGCTCACTTGGCTAATCCTCTGCCTGCGGCGCTGGCACCCCAGGTTCTAGTCCCGGTTGGGGAACTAGGTACTAGTCCCAGTTGCTCCTCTTCCAGTCCGGCTCTCTGCTGTGGCCCGGGAGGGCAGTGGAGGATGGCCCAGGTGCTTGGGTCCCTGCACCCGCATGGGAGACCGGGAGGGCGGCCATTAGGGGAGTGAAAGACTCTGTCTATAACTCTACCTGTCAAAAAATATATATATTGGGAATGAAGAATTCAATAGAACAAATTAAAAATGAAATGGAAAGCCTTAACAGAATTGGTGAAGCAGAATAAAGAATATTCAAGTCAGAAGGCAAACCTTTGGAAATTTTACAGTCAGAATAAATAAATAAATAAATAAATAAATATAAATTAGAAAACTATAAAAAAGTGTTGGAGATTTATGGGATACTATCAAGTGACCCAACATATGGATCTTAGAAGTTCCTGAAGGTATGGAAAGAGAGAATGGATTAGAAGGCCTTTTTAGGGAAATAACTACAGAAAACTTTCCTAACTTGGAGAAAGAAAGAGGGACATCCAAGTACAGGGAGCACATAGAACTCCCAATAGACACGACCAGAAAAAAGCTTCACCATGACACACTGTAGCCAAACTCTCCAAAGTAAAACATGAAGAAAAGATTCAAAGATGTGATGAGAGAGTGCCAGATTATTTCAGAGGATCGCCAATTAGACTCACAGCTGACTTCTCATCAGAAACCCTGCAGGATAGTAGAGAATGGCGAGATATATTCCAAGTGTTAAAAAAAAAAAAAATCTGTGAACTCAGAATACTGTGCCCTGCAAAGCTCTCATTTGTGAATGAAGGTGAAATAAAGACCTTCCATAGCAAACAGAAATTGAAAGAATTTGTCACTACTTATCCAGTCTTACCAAAGATGCTTAAGAATGTGCTACACACAGAAACACAGAAACATGGTTATCAAAGACAAAGAAGGACACTATGCAATGATTAAGGAATCAATTCAACAGGAAGATGTGATTATAATACATGTATATGCACCTAATTAGAGGGCACCTGGCTATTTAAAAGAAATGATAATGGATCTAAAGGGAGACACAGACCACCATACAATACCAAGGAGTGACTTCAGTACCCCACTTTCAGCACTGGACAAATCAACCAGACAGAAAATCAGCAAGGAAACAGCAGTTAATTGACACTACAGGCCAAATGGACCTATCGGATATCTACAGAATACACATTCTTCTCAGCAGTGCATGGAACTTTCTCTAAGATAGACCACAGGCCAGGGCATAAAGCAAGTCTCAGCAAATTAAAAAAAATAAATAAAAATCATAGCATGCATCTTCTCTAACCACAATGGAATGAAGCTGTAAATCAACAATTCAGGAATCTCTAGAACACATGCAAACACATAACAACATGTTCCTGAATGAACAGTGGGTCATAAAAGAAATAAAAAAAAGAAATAAAAAAACTGTTGTGGAACAGTTTTTTTAAATAATATTTGTTGAAATTTTTACTTAGTATAGAGTTAATCTTTTGTGTATAGAATTAATTGAAAATAGATATTAGTAAAAATAAGAAAGGGAACAGGAAGGGGAGGTGGAAGAAGGGTGGGAATAGGGGTGGGAAGCTGGGTACAGTGGGAAGATCACTATCACTACATTCCTGACATTGTATTTATGAAGTGCATGAAGTTTATATACCTTAAATAAAAGGTTTCTAGGAGGTTAAAAAAAAAAGATGGTTTTCTAAATGTTTTATGGGGCAGGCATTTGATGCAGTGGGACACCTGCATCCCGTATCAGTGTGTCAGTGTGCCTGGGATTGGGCCCTGACTTGGCTCCTGATTCCAATTTCCCACTAATGTGTACCCTAGGAAGCAGGAAGTTATAGTTAAAATATCTGGGTCTTTGCCACCCCTGTGGGAGACCTGTGCTGAGTTTCCAGCTCCTGATTTTGGTCTGGTCTAGCTATGACTGTTGTGGGCAGGCATTTGAGGAATGAACCAATGAATGGGAGATCAGTCTCTGTCTCTTTGTCTTTCAAACAAATCAAATAAATAAATAATTCTTTCAAATGTTAGGTGAAAACTTTGAGCTTGGGATGAATAATAGTACCAGTTATTGCTTTTGATTTATGGTTATAAAGTCAATTAAAACAAACCTACAGGTTAAGTGGGAATATGGGCTATAAGGCAAGTATTTAAATACATTTAAAAAGATATGGGTATAATTTTATGAAGAATTCTAATTATTCAATGATGCAACTGACTGGCAAAGCACAATGGCTTGCTTAAAGTGAGTAAACCAGTGCACACAACTCCTAGTGATAACAACTTTCCAATCTGAAAGCATTTGCATGCAATTTATATTCACAGAATTACAGAATTTTAGAGCACAGAGAAGTTTTATGAATGATCTAGTATAAATCTTCAACTGAAAAATGAAAAAAAATAAGTCTAGCACCGATGGGCTAAACAATCAGTCCAAAGACTCCAATCAGTTAGTTCACTTTTCTTTCATTCTACCATATTGCCTTTCAAATAGTAATTTTAGCAAAATAATGTATCTATATATATTTAGTAGTTTACTCAAAATTCTTGTTTTCACTTTAATTTACATTTTTCTTTGAATACTCTTTTTCCCCAACTTGAATTTCTTTTGGTCACTATATTTTATAAACATAATTTCAGAATAGGGTATTTATGAACTCTAGTAAGTATTTTTAAAGGGCCAAAGTAAAGTGTTTGTTTTGCTATTCTCTTAAAATAGCAAGAGTGAATGAGGCTTGGTTGATTTTATATAATTTTTTTAACAATTAGAACCACAATAGCATTTACATGCTATTTTTTCATTCACCTCCTTTAACCAAGGTGAAGCTAAAGCAGATTTTAAAAGCTTACATCCTCTCTAGCTATTTTCAATCATTCTAATCCAAAGGTAAATATTGATAATTTCAGAAGAAATATTTTTAATCACGAAGACCAAAGGAGATGATTTGCTGTATAAGATTCAGAAAAGGCTGTCACAGAATAATCTTTTAATCCCAGAATTTTATTTACAAAAATTTACTGAAGAGCAAAAACTGGAATGTTAATATCAAAGGGTATTAACTGTGACCTGCTGACTCCATTTTTACATGAACCCAGTCGTGGGCATTGGGTTCCTATGTGATACGCCCCTCTCATCAAATAACTTAAGCCTATTAACAAATGCTTTGATGGTATTCAGTCCAGGGAGATTTCCACTAATTGCCCTGTGCTTTTAACAGTTCCAAATACACATTACAATTGTTTATTACAAAAACGACTGGAAAGCAGTTGCTGTGTGCCTCGCATCAGGCTAATGAGCAACAGGGTGCACAGCAAGAGCCCTGTCGGTCTATGTGACAGAGCAGATTCCTTCCCAGTCCCAGGCAAAGCATGCCCATCATCACAGACTGCTAACTATGCAGCAGCGAGTCAGGGTATAGGTGCAAAAAATGAAGCTGCAATGCATGGCTGTCTTCAGAGTTAACTGATCTACAAGCACACCAGAGAACAAAAGGGGAGGGAAGATCTCAGTCCTTAGGTACGCTGGAAACTGCTGGGGGTAGAAGCATTTTTTAATTTCTTCTAGAACCTCCCACAGTGCTCACCTATGACAGAGGCATTTAATAGAGGTTTATTGATTGTTCATGACATGATCTTAAGACTCACCATAGTGACTGAAATAATTTCTAGAACTGCAACTGTTACTGAATAAATAAGAGGCGATGTGGGGAAGTGGAAGTGACTTTGGATTTGGAACCAGACAACCTTAGGTTCATCCCTGGTCTGGCACTAACCAGCTGAGCCACCTTGCACAACTTTCTGGATGTCTCTGGCTTCTTGTCTGTAATGTGGGGATCATAATGTAATACCTGCTTAGCAGGAACATTAGGCTAAAATGAAAGGGTATGTCTGGTCACCTAGCACAGTCTGGGACAAAAGAATACTTAATGAATGACTAGAACTATGGTGCTCTTTGGGCAAGATCATGAGCTTAAAAAAAACTAACACCAGAACCAAAAATTTCAGACTTTAATTACAAGCTTCCCATGCCTGGACACAGCATATATGATAAGAGACATAGATTGATGAAGACTGAGAGATACGTTTCCGAGCAAACTAAGTAACTGTGATAAACTTTGATAAACACAAGAGCCCAACAAACAAGGTTCTTTCTCTGAAAAACATCCCACCTATTTATTAATGAGTTATAGAGTACTTGCACAAATATTCTTTGTACTTGTAAAAAACACACCTTTTCTACATCCTTTTCTAATTGTGAGTCAATTATCCTTACCAGTAACTTCCAGTGGACGAAGGCATATTGCATCCAAAAAGTAACATGTGATGGACAGTATCCATGCTGGCACGAGGTTTGAAGTCAACTGTGATGAGAAAATGATACATGAACATGAATACAAGTTAGACTTCCGGGCACAAATGTCACAACAGACCACACCTCTGAACACCTGAATACCTGTCTAACAAAGATGTGTCAATGCTGTCATGAGAGAATGAACTGGTTGTATAAATTACCCTTTTCCTTAAAATGAGCATGACTTGGTCATTTGATTAACAAAATAGAAAACTAGTGTATCATAAAAAAGGGGAATAATAGGCTGAATAACACACACATACACACACAGATATTTCCCAATGGAAGACCTCTTTTTAAAGTGGCAGGAGTGGGGCTGGCACTGTGGCATAGCGGGTTAAACTGCCACCTGCAGTGCCGGTATCCCATATGGGGCATCCCATATGAGTCCCGGCTGCTCCACTTCCGATCCAGTTCTCTGCTATGGCCTGGGAAAGCAGAAGACAGCCTAAGTCCTAGGGCCCCTGAACCTGCATGGGAGACCTAGAAGAAGCTCCGGGCTTCTGGCTTCAAATAGGTATAGCTCCGGCTGTTGCGGCCAATTGGGGAGTGAACCAGTGAACAGAAGACCTCTCTCTCTCTCTCTCTCTCTCTCTCTCTCTCTCTCTCTCTCTCTGCCTCTCCTTCTCTCTCTGTGTAACTCTGACTTTCAAATAAATAAATCTTAAAAAAATAAAGTGGCAGGAGCATTATGTGGGTATAAAATGAAAAGTCCAGGCTATGTATTCACAATACATTTCCTTCCAGACTTCAGGACATTGCTGAAGGCCATGAAACACTGCCAGCACTGAAGTGATGCAGAAGGCACAGTGACTGCTCAAAACACAAACAAAGGATTCAACATACACATTTATTACCACCTCAGAATAATAATATCAGTTACTGGGAAGTATATGGAGAAAAGATTTACTGGGAAAGAAAAATAAAAGTGAAAAGTTTAGAAAAATACAGGAGATGTAAAATCATGGTCTTGGATGAGCATGGTGCACTTTTAAAAAGGATACTGAAACTGAAGCTATGGCATTTCTCTCTCTCCTAAGACTAGTGGCCAAAAGATATTAAAATCAGCAAAAAACAGTGTAGGAGTAAAACAGAATACTAACTAAAAAACGAATTATGTCATCTATGGACAGTATCATTCTCGATCTCCCATTTGCTGCTGTGGATTTGTTAATTTTTGTTCTCATAGAAAATGCTGTCCGATATGAAGGAGCCATTCATGAGCCTACTTTCTGCATGAAAATGCTGAATAACCTAAAATGTCATCAATTCTCAGGTGAGTGAAAAACTATCTTTTAGTTGTTTGGGTCTGTCTCATAAAACTAGTAAGACATTTATTGCTAGAATGTGTTTATGAGACATGAATATTTATAAAATAAAATGCTGTAAACAAAATCATAGCTGCTCAGCTAGCAAAATTCGATTGATCAAAAAAAAAAAAAAAAAAAAAACCACAGGGCACCTGATGTGTGCCTCTGCACTTAGAAATTAAAGAAGAAATAAAAAGGCTTTCATTCCCTGAACTGAAAAGAAAATTAAAGCCTAAAAATATTCTTTAGAATTTACTTATTTATTTATTTGAAAGGCAGAGAGAAAGACAGAAAGTGATCTCTCATCCACTGGTTCCCTCCCCAAATGCCTAAAACATCCAAGATCAGGCCAGGTTAAAGTTGGTAACCAGGAACTCAATCCAGGTCTCCCAGGTGATGGCCGGGACCCAGGTACTTGAGCCATCGTCTGCTGCTTCCCAGAGTACACATTAGCAGAATGCTAGAATCGGGAGTGGAGCTGAGTCTCGAACTTGAATAAGGGATGTGGCTGTCCCAAGCAGCAGCTTAACTGCTGTGCCAAATACCTGTCCTCGAAAATGAATCCTGAGGTTTTCGTAACACCATTTAAAAAATAAAGAGGCAGGTTGGAAATGGACTTGGTACAGCTTGAGGCTTTATTCTCCATTACCAAAGAACACGGTAAGCCCAGAGATGCAAGAGGCTTTGTTGGAAGGAAAGAATCAAGTGGAAGTTACAAAGTTCACAATTCATGGAAAATCATAGTGTGGCTGAGCCTAGGTTTGTTAGCAAGAGAAAGAGACTTCTGTGAGTCCTCTCTTCATAACTCTTGAGCTGAGTGCTGAGTTTCCTTCCCCCCTTCCTGAATCCCTTCAGCATGTTTTTTGCAGCAAAAGGAAAATTGAAACAGTTCTGAAGTAAGAGAACATGGAGTTTATTCATCTGAAATTTATTTTGGTTCATGACTATTTCAAAAAGTTCACAGAGAAATGAAATGAAAATATAAATTTATTTTGGTGCAAATTTTTTTTGAAGTCCAGGTGGTTTTTCCATAATATGCATTTTCCATCAGGTTCTTGGAGACTCCCTCATATGCATAAATTTTAAAACAAAGTTTTGCATCAAAACTGAACTTCTCTTTTTAATTTCATTTCCTCATGAACTTATTGCAGTCAACTCAGATACATGATACAACCTATAGTCTCCTGTTCATTTCTTATTGAATTACTTATAACCCTTTACATGCATCTCCAGCTTCTTATCTGACTGTATTGCCCTCCTGCCCTTTAAAAAAAATGCCTCTGCCCATTCGTGAGGGGCTGTTCAACAAGAAGCTGACTCTGCAGGTTTGCTAGAACCTACCAAGACACTTCCGTGACTTCCTCTCCTTACATTATCTTACTATGGATGCATGGATCTCCTATGACTGAATTGCTCTTGCAATTTTGATAAGAAGGCAATGCAGTCAAGTGTAGTTTATTCCCAGACAGAAACTGACAGATGCAAAGCAATGTGAGTTTAAGGTATCATCTAAAGATCCACATGGACACACTCAGTAGAGTTGAAGTGGGAAACTCACATTCAAGGAGGAAGTCAGAGAATTACCTATTTTGGAGTCACTCATAAATTGAACCATGAAGCTGTGAGACTGGACAAAAATCGCCCTGGTGAAAGCAGGAACCACAGGGAGGGCTCAGGACAAAGCTTGAGAGCGAGCCCTGAGCTGTAAGGATCTGTTCAGGAGATACCTACAGCATTCCTTTCACATCAGTGCAGTGTAGATGCAAACTGGAGTGTGTAGACTGGATGCCTGGCTCTAGCTCCTGACTCCAGCTTTCTTCTAATGCAGATGCTGGGGGGCAGTGTTGATGGCTCAAGTAATTGGGTTCCTGCTGCCAACATGGAGACCCAGATGGTGATCCCTGCTCCTGTCTTTGTTCCCAGCCCGACCCCAGCGACCACGGGCACTTGGGAGTACACCTGCAAAGGGGAGCTCCTTCTGTCTCTATGTCTCTGCCTCTCAAATAAGTATATATTCTTTAAAAACATGTTCTTGGGAAATGGAATGAAATACAAGTAATTTTATAAAATGAAACATTAATAAGCAAAAGATTCAGTTAAGAACAGGCAGAAGATCTGTTGGAGAGGAAGCGATTAAAAAGCACAACACACAATTGCTGGGTTTTCATTGCAAGGGAAAGAAAGTGGCCAGCCTGGGTCCCTGCTTATGCACAAAGACCTTCTAACTCTTGTAAACAGCAACTCTTAATTACTCTAAATATAAATTCTCTAGCTATTTTCCCATTTTTTCTTGTTCTGACATCCTATTTTAAGTACCACTAATTTGCTCCATATTGAGCTCTTACTAGATATGTGTTTAATTTTCTTTTCCAAAATGAGAAACAAATCTATGCCTTTAAAGTGGTTGTAAAAGGAAATTCTTCAGCATCCCCACACATAAAAACTTATCCTCTTTGACTCTCAGATTCCTTCAGAAATGCAAGATCTAATTTAAATGCTAAGTAAATATTGGGACTGGGTGAAAACAAGCAACCAACCATCTTTTTTCATATCCTAAAGAAAAATGCATATTGAAGTATTTATAGAACAGCTCCACGTACAATCCATTGCAATTTGAAATGAAAAATTACTCCAGCAAAACAAATGTCATGTGGAAATGTAAGTCAAAAACAAACAGTAAATGCCTTAAAATAAGGCAATGCTTGGACAATTTCATTGAAGGATCTGCTGTCAGTGTGGGGGAGGGGCCAGATGGGAAAAGATTAGCCTGACAGGTTCATTTCCTGGGTTTGTTCCACTCCTACTTCTTATTAGAGGAATAATAAGACCCCCAGCCTCTGTGAATAAGAATAAGATCCTATAAGCACAAGATACACGCATGACATTGTGGGAGATTTCATCACAACGCAAAACAAAATACAGAAAAATGCTTTAAGCCACATCTCAAAAGAAATTTCTCCTGTCTTTTCCTCCGACCACATATGCAAGAAACAAAGAGTCCAAGGGGAGTAGAGTTAGAGGATAATAATGAAAATGACTGCATTGAAGTGTGCCATTCTGACAGGCAGAATAAACAAAGGCAGCCTTGGAGCCTTGGGAGGATGAATCGCAGGGCAGCACATAGCCTCGTGAGGATGCAAGGGAATATTCTATCTGGGGAGATCAAAAGTGCACCAGCTCTTCTACCTCAACAATAAGACGACAGCTGCTTAAGTGGAAATGGTACTTCCTGCTAATGGGTGCTAACAGCTCAGATCACCGGATGTAGAAGATGAGGGAAGATTTCATAGGTGAGAAAGTCCTGCGAGCAAAATGCTTTTGAAGGACTAAGAATCCAGAAATAGTGAATCGGGCTCATTAACTAAAAGAAATAGGAGGACCCTGCGAGGGTATAATTTGGAGGATTTCTCAAACGCTGATGCCATTTGACACGGAAGACTTGAAAGGATGTGTGAGGCAACATACATGGCTGAGAGATATCTAGGTCCATTTTCTGGAATTCCAAGCAAAATCTGTTCTAACTGCATGAAGTTGTTTGGGATTTATGGCCTCTTTTAGCTAACATCAGCCCACAATCAGGGCCATAGAATTCTCTAAGAATGTGACCCTAGGAGGGAGTTTCATTTAGTACTTGGCTTTCTTTCCATTTTTTGTTCCAAGAGGATATCCAGGTCTTTAAGTCAAATTTTGATGGATCATCCAGTTCAGGTTGTGGAAAGATTTTGAAGACCATACACAGTCAGGTGGAGGAACCAGGATTCTGGCAACATCCACTGGATGAGGGTTATTTCAAAACTGTCACAGAAAAATGGAACTAAAAGCAAGAGTTTATTTTGGGGCAAAAATTTCTGTCTTTTATTATACATGGAAAATGAGTGTTATGGAAAACGTATTTGGATTTCAAAAAAAATTCTGCACCAAAATAAACTCATACTTTTTAGTCCATTTTCCCCCAATCTTTTGAAGGACTCTCATACTTCAAAATCGTCAATAACTACTGGAAATGGGAGAAACACTCTTTTTGCTAAATGTATGTAGTGAACAATTGCCATAGACCATGGATAATTAACCTACTGAGTGAAAAAGAACTGACTTACAAATTCAAGTTTGGATCTTCAGAACTTTGATGCCTGTATAAATCATTCTAGCATTATTAACTTTGTTTCTTGGTTCTTCCCAGTGGAATCACAGAACACACAATAAGTGGCTTATGTGCAATACTGTGTATATTTTTACAGGTCTGGAACAATTTTCCTCTGCAGTAGTTTCTAGCCCCTGCTGTACATTAGAATTACCTGTGGAGACTGTTAAAAACACAGGTGTCCAGGTCCCCTCCTCCTTCCCCACCGATGCCTCAATCAGATCTCCAGAGGTCACTCCCAGGGAAGTAGTCATTTTAAAAGTTTCAGATTCTGACTACAATCAGCACTTGAGTGGCTGAATATATTCTATGATGTGAATGTATCAGTCTTTGATTGACTAATCTTAGTTAGTAATGGGATTAAAGTGCTCCTTTTAAATATTTTTTACTTTAATTTTTCATTGGTTTTTAACAAATTCAGTGTGATTTTTTACATTCTAAGACCATAAATGATATTCCCACACAGGGCAAACAGTAGAAACAAGCTTTCTTTTAAAATAAGGTTACAAAAAGAGTTTCCGAAGGTAAAAATGAGTTGATATTTTAGAACCGTAGTTTTGAAAGATATCACTGGAATTCTGTGTTACATCATAGATTTTAACTATATTGCCTAAAATCCTGCTAGAATTGGGATCTGAAGCAGCCTTAAGATGAGCCTTTAGTGATGATGTTTATGTCTGTGATAGGATCTTTAGTCCAATGATGCCGGTGCCTTCAATGCATACTCAATATCAATATTGAGAATTGGGAAGCGGCAAAGTTCAAGACACAACTGTGTAAAAGAGATATTGTGACTTAAAAAGAAAAAAAAAAAAAAGAGAAAGATTGCAGGCCCGCAGATCTTAACCCTACTCCCTTCAACAGTTCTTTATTTCCCAAAACTAAAGATTTGACTTCAAAAACAGCTCAAAGGAACTGAAGATAGCAATGATCTAAATTGTAATGTAAGGGTGCGAAATGATCAGCCTTAATGCTCATACTCTTGCAGTTGGGCCAGAAAGGTACAGATAAATGTAAGGCTCACAGCACCACAGCCCATCTGCCAGCGTGTTGAAACCTGCAGCTACAGCACATTACATTATCTCTGCTAGCTTCCCCCATAACCATAAAGCAATTCTACACTAAAATAAAGACCTCTGGCTTGAACATTTTTAATCAGAAAGCTTAATAGGGAAATCGTCATTAACTCTTGCTAGCTAGGGACAATGACGTACAACTCACAAAGATTCCTAACACAGTTTATGAGGACTCTAAGCTGCCATTGCCAAATTAACCAAGAAATAAGACAGTAGAGCTAGCCTATAGACTGAACATGAATTTACAATGAAACAATCCTTACTTCTGAGTGATGGGCTCTCAACACAAAGCCAGATTTCAACTTCTAAATGACATACTCTTTAAAACTAAACTTTACAGTATATACCAGAACCAACTAAAGAATCAATCAATAAATACTTCATCAGCCAAGCTAAGCAAAATAAACCAGCATAAGCATCTTTAACTGCATGTGTAATGCCATTCCCAGAATAGTCCTCTATTAATTTCCTACCAAATCAAATCCAAGTCCCCTTCTAGCCCTTTCAGGCCATGTCTAATGCTGCTGCTGTCTCCCAGCTGACCACATTTCCCACAGGACAAGCCTCTCTGCCACTTTTCACTCTCAACACGAAGCCATCCTCACTTCAGAACCACACCTGTGAGACATGGACTGAGGGTTTACCCAGTGCCAGGCACGAAACTACTTCTCACACTGATGCCATGTGTCTGGTCCTTTACCTCCTAAATAGAATACCTTGAGCACAGAGAGAGGGACAAACTAATCCCTGTTCATGCAGCTAGCAAGTGGTGAGGCTGGGACTTGAATGCTGAGCTGTCCAGCTGAGAGCTCACTCTTGCAACCACCAAATATGCAACACTGTCTCTCATTGTTGTACCCAGTGTGCTCTTTCCTGCTCAGACTATTGGCAACTGGAATATTTCTCTCTGCATCTGGAAATAGGACACATTCCAAGGTTCAAAGGAATACAGGGGTGGAGGGAGGAGGCATTTTACAGTTATTGTATTAAAATAGCTTTGCAATGGCGGGCGGTAGTTGGCACCGTGGCATAGTAGGTTAAGCCACGACCTGCAGTGCTGGCATCCCATATGGGTGCTGGTTTGAGTCCTTGCTGCTCCATTTCCAGTCCAGATCCCTGGCTTAGGGAAAGCAGCAGAAGATGCCCCAAATACTTCAGCCCTGTACCCATGTGGGAAACCCAGAAGAAGCTTCTGGCTCCTGGCTTCAGCCTGGCCCAGTCCTAGCAGTTGTGGACATCTGAAGAGTAAAACAGTGGATGGAAGATCTCCCTCCCTGTCTCTCCTTTTCTCTGTAACTCTGATTTTCAAATAAATAAATCAATCTTAAAAAATATCTATAGGGGCCAGTATTGTGGCACAGCTGGTTGATCCACCATTTGGATCTCTTTCATCCTATATCAGAGAGCCAGTTTGAGTCTCAGCTACTCCACTCGAACCCAGCTCTCTGCCAATGCACCTGGGAAGCAGCAGAGGATGGTTTAAGTACTTAAGCCCTCACCACTCATGTGGGAGACCCAGTTGGGATTCCTGGCTCTTTCCTTTGCCTGGCCCAGCCCATGTTGCAATTATGTGGGGTGTGAATCAGTGAATGGAAGTTATCTCTCTTTCTATCTCTGTCACTTTGCCTTTCACATAAATAAATAAATGCATACATACATCTAATAAAAAACAGCTTTAGGACATTAGGTTTTATCCACTCACCAGGGACCTGTTGTATAGTGTATCTGATTTATTTTACTGATAATAGCTTTTTCAAAGCAGCTTTCACTAAGAAACTCGAAGAGCATCCTAGGGTGCCTGGTGGAAGGTATTCAGTGGTCACCTGGGAGACACAGACTACAATATTCATATGGAAGGAAGTTCCAGTTGAAGACAGAATAAAAAGGATTCATAGCCAACTAATTGGAAACAAAGATGACAGGGTGACCACATGGGGATGGGACACCCCCCCACACACACACACACTTAGTTACTGTCAAAGCCATAAAATGTGTATATGTGAGCAAATGCCCTGTCAGACCTGGGTCTTTACAGTGTCACTATATTGTGACCAATAAATATGATCAAAGTGGAATTGTTCCTGCAGTTTTTGAAGTATCCCAGCATCACCTGCACATGTGCTTTGTTTAAGAAAGGTCACATTTGGGGGCCAGCTCTGTGGCACGGTAGGTTAAGCCACCTTCTGCAGTGCCAGCATCCCATAAGCATTCCAGTTTGGCTCCCAGCTGCTCTACTTCTGATCCAGATCCCTGCTAATGTAGCTGGGAAAGCAGTGGAGGATGGTCTAAGTGCATGGGCCCTTGCACACACGTGGGAGACCCATGGGAGACCCAGAAACAAACTCCTGGCTCCTGGCTTTGACCTGGCCTAGACCTGGCTGTTGGGGCCATTTGGGGAGTGAACTAGCGGGTGGAAGATCTTTGTCTCTCTCTCTCTCTCTCTCTCTTTCACTCTTTCTCTGTACACCACCTTTCCAATAAATAAAGATAATATTTTTTTTAAAGGTCACCTCTGGAAGAATTCTAGAAATCCAACTGTGCAATTCTGCCATAGACTTGTTCTACATTCAAGAGAGCAGTCCATAAACATGAAAAGCAATGAATCATTAGATTAATTTCATCTATTTGTAAATTCAATGGCTTCTATCTCATGTGTACAGTGCAATTTGATAGATAGGGACCTGCCATCATTCACTAAGGAAGAGACACATTTATTTACTGGTCACCCATGTGAGGGAAAGCAAGTGGATGAAGATGACAGTCAAATTTCCTGGCTGAGTGGGCTGCTGTCAGAGCCAATTCCTCTGAGTGTGGGGAAAACACCTTTTAGACAGCACCACAGTTCAATGGTCAAATGCAGATTTTATCATACCTCCACTCATCCAATTCTGTGATTTCTTATTAGAACAATAAACTAAAGCAATGCTCTAGAGAAAACTATGATTTTTTGCTCAAAATATAAAAACCATTCTCATCTTCACTACACTCATAGTACTTCCCCCAAGCATCTATATGAAGTCACATTTCGTATTAAATAGACGTGTAAACATACCACAGATGCTGTATGCTCATTTGTAAACAGGATAGGTATGTACATATTAATTCAGTGATGACTGCGATGGTATCTTCTGAAAATTAAGAAATCTATTTAACTAAAATGTGTTGCATAACTAGTCACACAAACAGCCAAAATTGTGAAAATAATCAAATGCAATTCTGATTCTTAACACTATCAAGAGAGTTTGTCTTAGTCACAATTAGTAATCTGAATTGTAAGCAGTTTCATCAGAAACTTGAAAAGAACAAGGAAAAGGTTATTTTTATATGTTTTAACCCTTGCACTCTTGTCTCTCAGAATTATGCACCATGCTTCACATCTCCATTACCTTGCCCAGTAACTGGCACACCGCAGAATTATCAAAAGTTTGTTAAATTAATGAACAAGTCGCTTTTCTTAAAGAAAAACCAGACGACTATCCCTTATACTAAAACAAGAACATGGGGGCCAGTGTTGCAGCACAGTGGGTGAAGTTAGCTTGCAATGCTGGCATCCCATATCAGAGTGCCAGCTGGAGACCTGGGAAGGCAGCAGATGATGGCCAAAGCTATGGTGGTCTCTGCCACCTGTATCAGGCCAAAGCCAGGCTGTTGTGGCCATGTGGGGAATAAACCAGTGGACAGTGGACAGCTCTCTTTCTCTTTTTCTCTCTGTCATTCTACCTTTAAAATAAATAAATATAAATAAATCTTAAAAAACAAACAAGAACATAATTTAAGGCAAAAATAAGCTGTCTACTATTTGAAATGTCTAGAAAAGCTCTGTGTGATTATCTTCCCAACATATAACCTATAAGGGTACTTCAAAAAATTCAGGGGAAAATGGAACTAGAAGCATGTTTATTTTGGTACTAATTTTGTTTTCATGATATGTGGAAATATTATGGAAAAATTATGCATGAATTAAAACAATTTTTGCATCAAAATAACGTGTGTTTTCATTCCACTAATCCACAAACTTTTTGAGGTACCCTTGCCCCTTTCCTTGTGAAAAGGGGCACTAGGATCTGTTTTACAGGCAATTTTTTGGTTTATTGTACTTTTTGGCAGAACTGACCAGTGTTCCCCATAGGGACCGAAGGTAAGAGAATGAAAGCATAATTGTATTTGATGGGAGAAGACAGAGAGATGGTATGGCTCAGTTTCAGCTGGAGGTATTCAACTGAGAGATTCTTGCATTTCTTCCCCTGTGTCACTATCCCCACATCCTCAGCTCTTAATTTAAATGGAGAACAGGCAGGTCAACAGGCAGCCAGCAGGAAGCCTGGGCAGGTCCTTTAACTCTCTGTCTCCTCTTCTGGACAATGGTTGCAATAGGCTTAGCTTTCACTACTCCAGTGTCTGGCAGGCAGTCTATAACTACGGCTGGCAGCGATGATAATGGTGTATAATTATACAAACAAGAAGTCCAAGGCCGGTGCTGGGCTCACTAGGCTAATCCTCCGCCTGCGGCGCCGGTATTCCGGGTTCTAGTCCCATTTGCTTCTCTTCCAGTCCAGCTCTCTGCTGTGGCCTGGGAAGGCAGTGGAGGATGGCCCAGGTCCTTGGGAGGCCAGGAGGAAGCACCTGGCTCCTGGCTTTGGATTAGCGTGGCACAGCGGCCGTAGAGGCCATTTGCGGGGTGAACCAACAGAAGGAAGACCTTTCTCTCTGTCTCTCTCACTACCTCTGCCTGTCAAAAAAAAAAAAAAAAAAAGTCCATATAACCCACTATCCTAGCAGCTGATTAAGTCACACATACAGGTATTCCCATTTTGTTTCTTGGGCTATAAAATGGGACAATCGACGGGATGTCTGTCCTCAGAACTAAGGAGACAACAAAAGCAGCAGCTCCCTTATTCTGGTACGTAAATGACTCGGGTTGCTCTTTGGTTCTCAGCTCTCCAGCATAATTTGGCTACTCCTAAAATTTCATGGCAAAACATACGTGAGTAGTAGAGTAAAGGATTTAAACTAAAGAGGGAACCACGAGCTCTGAACAGGTAACCCGGTCTTTAGCAGTCATGCAATCTTACCAGCAACAGAGAAAGGAAGATACATTGAAAATAGCTGTTAATCTTAGAAGACTATTTAAGAATCTCAGAACTTGGAAGAGCTTAATCTTAGAAAAGAGTTGACCACGAAAATGAAAAAATGTCTAGCACCCTAATAGAGGCCTTTATGTGTTTCCCATGAGTATTTTACTTGATTGAATATATTCACTTGTACTTTTCAATTGTAAGTTATGCAAAAGTACACAGCTTTATTTTAGGAGAGCGGTCACACATTCCAGGCTATATGTTTATGGTCCTTAGGATTCACCAGCTCTGACATGTCCTACCACCAGCCTCCAGGAACACACCAGGGATATATATACATGAAACTTGAGGTACTGCAGTGACACACGACCCCCTTAGCTGTGCACATGGCCTTCAAGTCAGCTGAGAAGCAGGAGAATTAAGAAAAAAAATCCATTTACAAGTAAGTACTATTTTCTCCCAGGCTACCAAATATGTGGATACGAAATTAAGGAACGCTTTCCTGCGAATATTTTAATGATATATACTTATTCTAAATCATATGCCTTGTTATTTAAGGTATGACAATTAGAAATTAAATTACTTTTTGATCCTTAAATGTATTCAGTTCAGGATCTGGAAGTGAGGTCCTTAACTTTCTCCTTGGTAATGTACAAATACACAAAACAACAGCCAGGCCACAGACAGCTTCCCATGCTCTTGGGTTCATTTTTGGGAACTAACTATTAAGCTAATTTAGTTTACGGTTGTGTTGCTATGGGCTCTATTTTCTGTTGTGATTGCCACCAAAGCATGTGAAAAAATAAATAAATGCACATTTCTCTGGCTGTGCAGGTCTCTAATGTGCATTCCTGTGGGGAATACCTCATGAAAATTCATCCTGCCACTGCCCCAAGGCCACAATCCACGGAATAGCCCTCCAGACAGCCCACTTGAAGATTAGTTTCAAGGGACCGAAGCATGACTCTCATTACCATCACTTTCTATCCAAAACCAACGTCTCAAACCAGAAAATTGAAGTGGAAAAAAACAAATCCATGAATAATTTGCCAATCACACGTCCTACCTAAGCAGTTAAAGGTCTATCATCAGGGATGTTTACATCCCAGTCATCTAGATGGAAACAGATGGTGCTTTGTCACTTTCCCTATCTGACAGAGGCTCAGTTGGGAAAGGACCTGTCATTTAAGAGTCCTCTTACCCTATACCATCAATAGGATGCATTTTCCTTCTTCTTTTCCCACTCTGCCTCCCCGTTTTTCTCCTCCCTGTCTCTTCTTCCTGTCTTCCCTTCCTCCCCATTCATCTACCTGTCTGACAGGTAAAATCTTACATTCCCCAATGTTGATTCTAAGTGCAGTCGATTTATAGCATGAGCCAGCAGGTAAATAAACAGTCTGTTGAGTGGAGTGGAATTAAGCATTCAGCGGCAGACAGAAAGCCAATACCATACAAATGGGAGCCCACGGTATTGGCGGCCATTGACATCTGCATGCAACTCCTTAACTACTATTCCTCACGAATCTCTCCGGGTACAGTTTGTAATCTTGCCTCTCAGTGGCTCTCTCTAGTTTGTTTCTGCATTAGGCATGATAAATGCATTCTAGAAACTGACAGTTCAAGATTAATATGCTCATAACCATCAGAGAGAGCCTCTCACTGGCTTCAAATAGCTGTCCTCCCTTCCAATGCCACCCCACTGCCAGACAGGCACCACCAGACAGGCACAATTCATACTTACTCACGAAGGCTTCCTCATCCACGGGCAAACGCATTGACATGCAGAAGTACGTATCCGACTATTAAAGAAAGAAAGATAACAAAAATCCAAATTAAACTACTGCCAGCAAGAAACGAAATAATAACTATGAAAAGTGTGACCTCTATGTCTGCAAAACAAATACTGGCTCAGTGAGGTTAGGCTGCCTACAGATGGCTGAAGCGATGTCAGGATAGTGGAAGACTGAGTCTGAAACTTCACATTTTTCCATTTCTTAACAACTTTAGGCCCAATTTGTAAAACCAATGATAGTGATATTTCTAGTATTGTCACAGTTAAATGCAATATTTTAGATATGTATAAAAAAGGAGTGGAACAACTGAATGCATTTGATTTTAAATGGTAGGATTTAGTTTTGACCACTTTTACTATTTGTAAAATTAAGTATTTAATTTCTTGAATTAAATATTCAAATATTAATGAGAGAAATATACTGAATAAAAGTTGGTCTTAAAATACAATATTGTATTTGGCTGCTTTCCCTTACTAAAATTTTTATTAAACACTCTGAAGAAATCAACACAAACTCCAATTATTTTTTTTTTTTGTCAGTTACTGGACTCTTACTCATGCTATCATTTTTCCACTATCAAATGTATTAACATTCAGAATTTTTAGTGATAAAATTATAATTTAAGGAGAATGGTGCTATGGGTTGAGGCGTATTGTCTCCCCAAAACTCAGACAGCTCTTTTAACTCTGATGACTTTACAGTTGACAGACTAAGGATGAAGACTTGATATAACGATGGCCCCTGAGAGGCAAGGCCACCGAGAGGTCTTGGGCTTACTGGGGGCATGTCAGCAGAGTGGTTCTTTGAGAGGTTTGATGATCTGAGTTCAAATACTGCTTGGCTGCTCTCTCACTGCCTCCTGTCCCACGTGCCATGGCAGCCTCCACAGATGCCAGACTTAGGGAGGTGCCTGACCATTGAACTCTACTCTCCAAAAATGTAGGCTGAAATAAACCATTTCTTTACCAACGAAGCTCCTCTTGGGTATTTTAATTAAAACAACAAATAAGCCACTAATACAGTGGTCCTGTGTTGATCTGTATACTCCAGATCCATACTGGAAATCCAGCTATATGTTATGGTTGATAATACCAGTGATCTTCAACAAGTTTATAGAAAACATGTTATGAAAAAAATGCAAAGGTTTCCAAAATTTCTGCACCAAAATAAACTTAACTCTTCATTCCATATTCCATGGACTTTTTGAAGCACCCTTGTATGCCCAATACAAAGTCAGGCTGTACTCACGTACTAATACCTACATCTTAGATAATCACTTCATACCACCAACAGAGAGAGATTTTTTGGGTCTCTCTAAACTTACTGGTTACTTAAAAATCATGAATTTTGTACCTGTTTTCTTACTTCTGCTCTGGGAATCAGGGAGATTCAAATATAAAGTCTTAAAATTTGAAAAATTGCAAAAATGAATGGTCTTAGTTATTACTTTTATATATGGTATTTTTCTCACTTAAAAGCAAATTGTCTCATTTCTTAAAAATCTTTAACATTATTTAAATTCAAGTTTACTTTGCTAAGACAGAAAGGAGCTATGAAATGTTGAAGGTTGCACACATCCACGATAAATAAATGAACAGGGCATACAAAATTTTGGAAATACAGAAGCAAAATGGTGCTTGAAGATCTTACAGTCACTCATAAGACTGCTCATAAATATTTTTGCAATCCCTGAACTACTAGTGTTACAAAACATACCCTACTCTGTTCTAATATTGAAAAAAGAATAAGCTCAAGATTCTTTTTTATTTGATTCTCCTACACTGTGAGGAATAATTCAGGACCAGAGGATACTTAACGGCTCCTGTGATGACTATTTGTAGCCAATATGCTTATCATGCGACAAGCATGATTCTCAATGTTTTACCTGTATTATGTCATTTGGGAACTACAATAGTCGTAGACAGTAGATAACCACAACTCCACTTCAAAGATATAATAATAATAACTAATACTTAGAGTTTAACTTTATATTAGCATGATTCTAAACATTTCACCTGTATCAACTTCTTTGATACTCAAAACACATTCCTATGAAGTAGATACTATCATATATTTTACAGAGTAGGAAACTGAGGCAAGCTAGGGTTGACCAACTTTGCAAGGATGCCCTAGCTAATGACAAAAACCCTCTCCTTGATAAACTCTATCCATGTTCCTCTGAGTCCTCTTGATGAGGCATCAAATTTGGCCTATAAGTTCTTCAGACTCTCAGCTCAGATGATTTTGTCTACCTTATACACACACACACACACACACTCACACACTCACACATTATGAGATCTGAACAAATGCTAGTATACTTTTTAACAAGAAGAATTCATCCCTCTATGACTGTACCTCTAAAGGTGACTGCTTGAGGAAACTCAATGGTGGGAGGAGAATTTATTGTTTATCCCAACCAAAATGTCATAATAGACATAGGTTCCTGAACCTCATTATAGAGCAGTTACATTAGAAAGTTTGAGACTGAAATCCTTTCTCTGCCTCTTTGATACGTGTATTGTCTGATGTCCAAAACTGTCTTCTCATGAATTTAAAGAGATAACTCTGCTCAGTTCCCAGTGCAAGAGACACCTTGCTCTAATCTACACTATTGCCTCCTGTCCTAAAGATACTCCTTTGTTGCTACTCCCAGTAACAAACCCAGATGGCCCAGGCGTATGGACCAAGCACCCTTCACATGGACCCATGCCTTTTCCTCTGCACACTCCACCCTTTAAAGATCTCTTCCCTTTTGCTCAGCAATGTTCAGTTCTGTTCACAATGGAGCCCTTGCCTATTATAACAGTCACTGCTTTATAGGCTCTAACTCTACTTCTTTAACTGGCGCCTGGCATGTTGTGTTCAACACAAATTCAGAAGGTAGTAACTGAACACAGGCAGTCTGACTAATGCCTTACAGATCATTCAAAGCAAGTGGACAAATAACGACTTAAAAGCAAATATAAAAACAAAAGTAAATTTCAAGCAGCAAAGCATATATTTAGGACAAGAAAAGATCAAGAGGTTGTGATGAAATGCAAATGAAGTAGAATTTTTTTAATACAATTTGGACTAAACAGATTTGGGTTTTATGCTATCTTTGATTTTATTATAAGGCAGCTCATGTTGCTTTTGAAATAGCCAAATTACAGGCCTAAACAGATATCTCAAATTCATCAAGTTGGTTCTCTTGATTAAAAAAATAATAAGACATAATGAAGATTACATATAATGCACAAAATAAAGGAAACTATTATCACACTCAGCACTGATCATATCCATACTGTAATTCTTGTTCTTACCATCAGTTACCCAATTTAAAATGCAAAGATAACTTGGGAATGTCTTTCTTCTACCAATTTATATTCTTGGCTTGTAACTTCTCTAATAATGGGAATGTGTTTAGGGTTCAATAGTTTCTTTCCTGAGTTATTACAGCCAATTGAGAAAAGATAAAGAAGAGAGAGAAAGAGAAAGAAGAGAGAGAAAGAGAGATGAAGGAGACCCTGCAGAATCTTGAGGGAGAACAAAGTCCATTTTAGATATTGTACCAATGACCTACAATGCATCATATACTCTGATTTAGGATTTTACTTTCCTATTTTCCAAGATAAAGCATAATTCTGTTGGAAGAAAAGAAAGCGAAACATTTTTCTAAAATGAGCATATTTAAAAATGTGCTATGTATCAAATCAATAATGAGTCTTTAGCTGAAAGCCCTGAAGACCACAATTCAATAGAACAGGAAAAATAAAAGATAATTTACTCTTTTCTATGCAAATGTAAGAGGAACTGTTGATTTTGTTCTTAAGTAATTTGGTACCATGGTGTGGTTTCAAGAACCAAGCTCTGATCTACAAAAAGCAGATAAACCTCCAAGGGTCAGTCAGTTGGAGAAGCCAAATCTTAAGGATGACTCATGGCTGAATATGAGTAAGCACTTTATAAAAATGTGACTTCATTCGATTCACAATCTATGACGTGAACAAGACTAATAGAGATTGCACCTTCTTGTTAAAGAAATGGAAACAGATTGGAAGATCACAGATCCAGTGAAGGCCACCCAAGTGGTTAGTGTCAGAATTAGAATTGAAAGTATTCAAGTTTATGCCATCTAAGATGATCAAAAACAATTAGGTACCTTTCTTGCCACCTGAAATGCAGTTTTGATTTAGTTAATTGTAATTCCTGGTAGTCCTTTAAATCATCATGCCTTTGTATTTTTATGAGATTAACTCCCCAAATTTTTTTAAAGATTTATTTATTTATTTGAAAGAGCTACACAGAGAGAGGAGAGGCAGAGAGAGAGAGAGGGAGGTCTTCCATCCAATGATTCACTCCCCAATTGGCTGCAATGGCCAGCGCTGCACCGATCCGAAGCTAGGAGCCAGGAGCCTCTTCCAGGTCTCCCACGCTGGTGCAGGGGCCCCAGGACCTGAACCATCTTCTACTGCTTTCCCAGGCCATAGCAGAGAGCTGGACCAGAAGTGGAGCAGCTGGGTCTTCAACCAGCACCCATAAGGGATGCCAGTACTGCATGTGGCTTTACCCGCTTTACCACTGTCCTGGCCTTTAAATCCAAATTTTAAATAAAACTAAAAGTTCTTCATAAGTAAATTAATAGGTCTTTTTTTTTTTAAGACATATAATTTGTGGAAGAATGGTTTGGAAAATGGACTTTGCCAAACTATTCTGAGTAATTACAACGCAGAGAAAGAAAGACTATGTAGGGTGATGCCACAATATTATCTCATCAACACAGGTTAATTTTTATAGAAGATCATCATGATGGATGAAATTTAAATTCTGTGCTGCAGAAGTTTAAGAATTTATGATGATAATAACATGTAATCATATAGTTAACTACAGCAAACCATGAATCAAGCAATCTTTTTTTTTTAAGTACAGCTTCTGAAGGCAACAATGACAAGAAAACTTGAATGATGTATTTATCCAAGTAATAAAATTACTCCATCACTGATTTTAGCAAGTAATCAGATGTGTTTTCTTTTTTACATGAAGAACACCAAGAACACTATTTGATAATACAGCAAACCTATGACCTCTGTCATTCAACAAGGTGAAAAACAAAATCCAAATAATTTAGATATATAATTAGTACTCTGGACGTGATATCTTCTTAAAAGAAAGAACATTTATTAAACCTCCAGTTGCATTCTGACTAACACTAGCAGATAGGAAATAACAGACTTGTTTTTTTTTTTTTTTTTTTTGACAGGCAGAATGGACAGTGAGAGAGAGAGAGACAGAGAGAAAGGTCTTCCTTTGCTGTTGGCTCACCCTCCAATGGCTGCTGCGGCTGGTGTGCTGCGGCTGGCACACTGCGCTGATCTGAAGGCAGGAGCCAGGTGCTTCTCCTGGTCTCCCATGTGGGTGCAGGGCTCAAGGACTATGGGCCATCCTTCACTGCACTCCCGGGCCACAGCAGAGAGCTGGACTGGAAGAGGAGCAACCAGGACAGAATCCAGTGCCCCGACCGGGACTAGAACCCAGTGTGCAGGCGCCGCAGACGGAAGATTAGCCTACTGAGCCGTGGTGCTGGCCCAGACTTGGTTTTAAAGATTGAAAACTGAGGACAAAGAAGGGAAATCATTTAAGAATTGATAAAATGGGGGCCGGTGCTGTGGCATAGTGGGTAAGGCCACCACCTGCAGAGCCAGCATCCCATATGGGTGCCGGTTCGAGTCCCGGCTGTTGTACTTCCTGTCCAGCTCTCTGCTATGTCTTGGGAAAGCAGTAGAAGATGGCCCAAGCCCTTGGGCCCCTGCACCTGTTTGGGAGACCTGGAGGAAACTCCTGGCTCCTGGCTTCAGATCAGCACAGCTCCAGCTGTTGCAGCCAACTGGGGAGTGAACCAGCAGATGGAAGACCTTTCTCTCTCTGACTCTCCTTCTCTCTCTGTGTAACTCTTTCAAGCAAAATAAATAAATCTTTTTTAAAAAAAAGAATTGATAAAATGAAGTTTGTCCCCAGTTCTTTAAAGCACTTCTCTTTCCACTATTGAAAAACAGATGTAAAAAGTTTTTTTAAAATAATGTGTTATTAATTCGTAGATACAAATTTAGTGTGAGAATTTAATGTGAGAAAAAAGGAAATCAGTGACACATAAAATATGGTAAGAAGTTCTAGTCCAAGTCCTCTAAATTTTCAACAGCACTTGAGAACATTTCATGAAAGCTTGTTAACAAACTGCAGTGAACTAGACTAACGCCATCGCTATTTAATTTTGTCACCATTTTGTTTCTGAAAGTAATGTTCTTAGAAAATATATACATAATTGAAATCAATGCTTCTCTCTAACACATTCTGAAGAGACAAAAACAGCACATTACTGCCCATTAGATAGTTTTTCCATGCGAACACACTGTCCTAGAAAGGACGCATCTATAATTCAACCCAAAGTACCAGTACAACCTTTCACGATTTTCCATACATCATCATCATAAACCCTCTTTTTCCTCTCTGTGGGAAGAACTGTATCTGAGCGTGGTGCCAGGAGACTGTCTGTAAAACACTGCCGATTCAAACTGCTAACATAAGGCTCAGATGAACAAAACCGGAGAGATAATCAGCATCTCTGTAGCGTGTCTCCCAGCGCTATCTGTTTGGGCATATCAGCCAAATCTGAGTCAAGAGGGATATGATATTGCTGATGTCTCTTATGGCTGCTATTGAGAACTATCCAAGAAAAGCACATTTTTCTGACAAAAGAAGACAATGTGTTAAAGGGGAAAAAAGCCCTTATTACTAAAGAAGGCATATGATATTCTATTATTACAAATTTTAACCAAGAGTTTGCATGGAGACAACAATGCTAACTAACACTTTGTTTAACCATTGAAGAAAAAGGGATACTTTATTTTGATTTAGTCCCTTGTGAGACAGAGATGCAGTGGTTTCTATGGGAAAGGAAGTTAATAAAATCAACTGCTTATTTAAATTAATATGGGACAAACAAAACCATCTGTATGCCATTACCCGTGAAAACGGTTCACATAAAACCAGTAATTTTTGTTCTGGGAAACCAAAGGTACCATTCAGATTCGAGTGTTGAGTGCTAGGATCTGATCCTGATTGGATAATATCATTTTATGGTGCAGAGTCAGAGAATCTCCCAGACTACGTTTCTCAAGCAGACTATGCAGTATGGTGACACAAACAGGTGTACAGATAGACAACACGGCCCAGCTCTACCTGGATATGGCTATTTTGATAATTTCCGTGGTATCTGAAAATTGTTTTTTTTCTATAAATAGGACATAAAATCATCACACTGTGTATAGTATGGTCTCTCATATGTTTTCTTGTTCAGCCCTTGTTAGATAAGCAGAACTACTTTAAAAAAAAAGGTAAATATGAAATGTGGTGGACAGATTTACTTGAATGTAATAATAATTTCACTATGTATATGTACATCAAAATAGCATGTTGCACAAAGTCAAACCGAGAACCAGTGTAACATCCAACAGTGGCAATTGTGACTTTATGCCTTGCAGTGGTTGCTAGAAATTAGGTGGCAACCTCTACACTAACCCTAGATCACATAAATTTAAAATAAATCCAGAAAAGCTGTTCAGGATTTATAAAGTGTGCATAGTTTTACCCAGTATTCACTTTGAGTTTAAATTACTTGAGTTCTACAAAGAACTAATGGAAATCTCAGGACTTTACGTGGTTCTACAACTCCAGCTTAGCAAAGTACAGAACGTAATCAGGCAACTTGACACAAATTTTGATTCTAAGGAGAAAAAAGCAACTGGAAAATTATTCTTCAAAGTTTTCTTTTAACTGCTCTAAACAGGTAATGGAATGAAATTGCTGTTTCGCAAAGTGACTTAAACACGTACATGATGAGCTCTCTGACTCAGTAGTGTTTGTGCTCCCACCTCATCCTAGCACATACAGAAGGAATGAACATTTCCTAGAGTGAAAATTCAGATTTAAAAAGATTTAACTCCCAGAAACCTGAATCTAAGACATCTGATTACACATAAAATTTTTTAAGCTATCACCTTTGTATGCAGTTTACTCTCATTTTCCATTCCTTTGTGTCTAGCCCTTAACATGAAGTTTTTAAAAATATACTGACTATTTATGTTTCTTAGACTCTGGAAGAAATAGTTATAATGCAGATTTTATGTTAAAATACCCCCCAAAGTATTCTACTCTTGCCCTTAACATTAACCTATGCTCTATCCTTACCAAATTTTCATGCATTTTCCCAACCTAGAATGCCAATCCTCTTATAATGCTGTTTGTCTGCCATCTTTAGCACTTAGTATAATATCTGGCACATATTGGGAGTTCAATTAATATTTGTCAATAAATACACGGTTTAAGAAAGAAAGGCTAACTAAAACCTGCATTATAGATGCTACCTAATTAGGGTTTTATACAGCATTACTTTCTCACATGAATTTTATCCTTCAGTTGATTCATCCCAGAATCCCATTAGCATTTTAAAACTATAATCACACTACGGCTGATGATGACAAGATTCTCGATGCCAAGTAGCTCAAATGGAAGCAACTTTCCTGGCAAGGGCTCTTCTTTGGGAATTACAAATCTGTAAGTGCAAATGATGAGCGAAGAAATATTTTGGTGAGGGAACAGCTGTCTCAGAGCATTCGCAGACTTTCAGTGATCAGCTCATAAAAAGGAACATACTAATGGTCTATAATGAATTGCCTATGACACACCCCTGTGGTGACAGTGGGAAATCCTCCTGGGCCTTCTGAAGGTCAGGAAGTCACAGGAGGGAGATTGTGCCATTCTGAATAGTGGTTGCTGATGTCTATACCCCTCCCCGTCTTCAACCTTCAGCTAACGGTTCAAGCGTTCCTCCAGTTTCCCTGAATACAGAGGCACTTCATTTCATTAACTTCGTATCGATATCAACTACTCACACTCATGATGCTCTTCTTTAACAAAAATGAAAGGGAACTGACTGCATTTATCAAATTTTTTTGGAGAAGCTTCCAGAGACAGCTCCACAGTCTGTGTTCCAAACATCATATTTTATGTCAAGTGGCTTACATTTGTCACTGGCACAATACAGTCCCATAGAAGGGAAGCTTTAGACTTGAAATGGTTGTTCACTACTTTATTAGTTGAGTTGCATTTTATTCCCATGAAGTTTAAAGTGAACCATAAGAAAACAGTCATCTCAACTTCTGTCCATTCTAGTCTGTTCTATTGGTCTCTGGGTCTGTTTTTATGCCAATCTCTTCTGTTTTTTGTTTTGTTTGTTTGTTTGTTTGTTTTTGACAGGCAGAGTGGACAGTGAGAGAGAGAGAGACAGAGAGAAAGGTCTTCCTCTTTGCCTTTGGTTCATCCTCCAATGGCCGCCACGGCCGGCGCACTGTGGCCGGCGCACCACGCTGATTCGATGGCAGGAGCCAGGTGCTTCTCCTGGTCTCCCATGGGGTGTAGGGCCCAAGCAGGGCCCACTGCACTCCCTGGCCACAGCAGAGAGCTGGCCTGGAAGAGGGGCAACCAGGACAGAATCCAGAGCCCCAACCGGGACTAGAACCCAGTGTGCCGGCGCCACTAGGTGGAGAATTAGCCTGTTGATTCACGGCTCCGGCCTCTCTTCTGTTTTAATTACTGTAACTCTGTACAATATTTGAAAGTCGGGGGATTAGGGCAAGATGGCGGAATAGGAAGGGAGCACACCGATAGTCCGGGGAGAGACAGTTTAATAAAAGTGGAGATACTGCAGGTTCAAGGGAAGAAACAGCAGAGGAAACTCTTCCAGAACTAGTGATTCACAGTGGACCTTTGAGGAGAGCGTGGGAGCCCGCAGTTCGGGACACCAGCGGCAGACTCAACGCACCAGTGCTGGAACGCCACGTGAGCTGATCCTCAATAGCCCGAGACACCAGAAGGGAAGCTGAAAGAGGAGACTAGAGCGAACAAGGCTTGAAACCCTGTGGGGAAAAGTTCACCAGGCTAACTAGAAGAGAGAGAGAAAGAAAAAAGTAACTGATACAGACACGGGTTTCTCTCTCTCCGCCCACCTCTCAAAGGTGAGCAAGACAAAGAGCAGGCGCCATTTTGGACATACGTTATAAGCAGGGCGACCTCAGGTCTGCACCGGCCCTGAGCCTAGCAGAAAAACCTGACTCTGGGCGTGGGGGTGAAATAACAGGAGATTAGAACCTAATGAATGTGTGGTGCTAATGAACTGAGACTGTGAAAAAAGAGACTGTGGGGGAGAGAACTCACAGAATTCACCACGTGAGTACTCTCCAGAGACGCTACAGTTCAGTAGCCTTGGCAGCCCAGTGGGAGACTACAGGAGAATCTGAGCCCACACTAAGGGCCGCAAAGATTCCCTCTCTGGTCCTTGGGAAAGAGCTTCTGATCTCTGGCTCCTGTGGGTATATCATTTGCCTGCTAACCACCCCCAATTCCATTCAGCTGTGTGGAATTACTTCCCTTTTGAACCAAAAAAAAAAAAAAAAAAGTAACAGAGAGAGATTTACCACACCTAACCTGGGAGTGTCTCCTTTAACCCACCCTCAACCCTGAGGAACCAAACAGAGCTCTCAGGCCACACCCATCTCAAGCCTCTAAGGCTCCATCAAAAGCAGACAGTCCACTTAATCTAGAGTCATAGTATAACAAGAAAAAAACACCACAGTGAAGAAACCAATATGCCAAACAACAAACGCAAAAACCGAGGTAATAAGAACAAGCAAGACACTATGGCATCCCCAAATGAAAAAGACACCCCAATTCAAGATTACGAAGATGATGAGATAGAAGAGATGCAAGAAGCAGATCTCAAAAAATTGATAAGAACACTAAGAAGTACTCAAAAACAAATTCTTGAACTACAGAAATCCTTAATGGACAAGGTAGAAAATCTCTCTCGTGAAAATGAAATATTAAGGAGAAATCAAGCTGAAATGAAACAACTAGTAGAACATGAAACTGTGATAGTGATGAGAAATCATAATGAAGTGAAGAATTCAATAGACCAAATGAAAAACACATTAGAGAGCCTTACAAACAGAATGGGTGAGGCAGAAGAGAGAATATCGGACTTAGAAGACAGAGCACAGGAAACTATACAGTCAAACCAAAGAAAAGAAGAGGAAATTAGAAATCTAAAAAATATTGTTGGGAATCTACAGGATACTATTAAAAAACCCAACATTTGAGTTCTAGGAGTTCCTGAAGGCATGGAGAGGGAGAAAGGATTAGAATGCCTTTTTAGTGAGATACTAGCAGAAAATTTCCCAGTTTTGGAGAAGGACAGAGACATCCTAGTACAGGAAGCTCATAGAACCCCTAGGAAACATGACCAAAAGAGATCCTCATCACGACACATTGTAATTAAACTCACCACAGTGAAACAGAAAGAAAAGATCCTAAAATGTGCAAGAGAGAAACGTCAAATTACTCTCAGAGGATCTCCAATTAGACTCATGGCAGACTTCTCATCAGAAACCCTACAAGCTAGAAGGGAATGGCGAGACATAGCCCAGGTACTAAGAGAGAAAAACTGCCAGCCCAGAATATTATATCCTGCAAAGCTCTCATTTATGAATGAAGGTGAAATAAAAACCTTTCACTGCAAAAAGAAATTGAAAGAATTTGTTGCCACTCGTCCAGCCCTGCAAAAGATGCTTAAAGATGTGTTACACACAGAAACACAGAAACACGGACATCAACATGAAAGTAGGTAAATGAAGGGAACCTCACAGCAAAAGATCACAGGGAATTCAAAGCATACATTTGGATATAGAAATTATGGGACATGTACTCTATAGAATACTATACAGCAGTCAAAAACAATGAAATCCGGTCATTTGTAACAAGATGGAGGAATCTGGAAAACATCATTCTGAGTGAATTAAGCCAGTCCCAAAGGGACAAATATCATATGTTCTCCCTGATCAGTGACAACTAATTGAGCACCAAAGGGGAAACCTATTGAAGTGAAATGGACACTATGAGAAACAGTAACTTGATCAGCTCTTGTGCTGACTGTTGTTGTACAATGTAATACTTTATCCATTTTAGTTTTTTTGTATTCTAGTACTATTGGTTGAACTCTGTAATTAACAAACAATTATTCTTAGGTGTTCAAATTTTAACTGAAAAGTGATCCCTGTTAAATATAAGAGTGGGAATAAGAGAGGGAGGAGATGTACAATTTGGGACATGCTCAATCGGAACTGCCCCAAATGATGGAGTTAGAACTGTGCCAGGGGATTCCAATACAATCCCATCAAGGTGGCATGTACCAAGGCCATCTCACTAGTCCAAGTGATCAATTTCAGTTCACAATTGATCACACCGATAGGTCTAAGAGTCAAAGGGATGACACAAACAAGACTAGTGTCTGCTAATACTAACTGATAGAATCAAAAAGCGAGAGAATGATCCAACATGGGAAGCGAGATACACAGCAGACTCATAGAATGGCAGATGTCCTAAATAGCACTCTGGCCTCAGAATCAGCCCTTAAGGCATTCAGATCTGGCTCAAGAGCCCATGAGAATATTTTAGGCATGGAAAGCCAAGACACTGTGGCAAAAAAAAAGAAGACCTAAATGAAAGATCTCTGTGAGTGAGATCCCAGTGGAACGAATGGGGCCATCAAAGAAGGAGGTACCTTTCTCTGAAGGGAGGAGAGAACCTCCACTTTGACTATGACCCTGTCGGAATAAGATTGAAGTCAGCAAACCCTAAAGGCTTCCATAGCCTCGGCAACTCATGACTAGACCCTAGGGAGATTCCTGACGCCATAAACAAGAGTGTCAAATTGTTAAATCAACTTCAGGAGTCACTGTGTACTTACGTCTCATGTGGGATCTGTCCTTAATGTGTTGTCCAATGTGAAGTAATGCTATAACTAGTACTGAAACAGTATTTTTACACTTTGCGTTTCTGTGTGGGTGCAAACTGATGAAATCTTTACTTAGTATATACTGAATCAATCTTCTGTATATAAATATAATTAAAACTGAAAAAAAAAGCTTGGTGTTAAATTGGAAATTGCATAGAAAATTAACCAATTTAAAAAAATATATCATGTAGAATCTCTGTCCTTAATGTGCTATACATTGTGAATTAATACTATAGCTAGTACTTCAACAGTATTTTTCACTTTGTGTTGCTATGTGAGGGCAAACTGTTGAAATCTTTACTTAATATATACTAAACTGATCTTCTGTATATAAAGAGAATTGAAAATGAACCTTGATGTGAATGCAAGGGAAGAGGGAGTGGGAAAGGGGAGGGTTGCGGGTGGGAGGGAAGTTGGGGGGGGAAGCCATTGTAATCTATAAGCTGTATTTTGGAAATTCATATTCTTTAAATAAAAGCATTATAAAAAATTTAAAAAAAAATAAAATAAAAACAGACAGACAGACACACACACACACACAAAAAGAATATTTGAAAGTCAGGTAGTGTAATGGCTCCTGCTTTGTTCTTTTGCTTAATATCACTTTTTGCTCATGTTTTGGGACTTTTGTGGTCCTATACAAAATTATTAGTATTTTTTCTAGCTGTGTGAGAAATGCCAATGAAATTTTGGTAGGGGCTGCATTGAATCTGTAAATGACTTTACGAAGTATTCACATTCTAATGATATTGATGTTTCCAATCCATGAAAAAAGAACTCTTTTCTGCATGTACTTTTCAACTGCTTTCATCACTGATGAATAGCTTTCATTGTAGAGATCCTTCACCTCTGTGCTTAAACTTATTCCCAGGCATTTTGTTTATTTTTGTAGCTACTGGAAATGGAATTTCTTCTTTGATTTCTTTTCCAGACGATGCACAATTGTTGTATAACAACTCTACTGATTTTTAGACACTGACTTAGTATCCTGCAACTTTGCTGAATGTTTTAGTTCCAACAGCTTTTTGGGGAGTTTGTGGTATTTTCTATGTAAAAACATTTCATCTGCAAACAATGACTATTTGACTTCCTCTTTCCAAAAGTAGATGCTCTTTATTTCTTTCTCTTGCCTAATGGCTCTAGCTACGACTTCCAGTACTATGTTGAATAAAAGTGGTAAAAGTAGTCACACTTTTCTTGTTCTAGATCATGGAAAGCCTTGAGCTTTTCCATATTCAATATGATATTAGCTTTGGCTTATTATACATACCTTTATTATGTTGAATAGCTGTTGGCTTATGCATGGCCTTTATTATATTGAAAAATATTCCATCTAATTTGATTAAAATGTTTATCCTGAAGCAATTTAATTTATCACAAATCATATTCATTTTCTTCATCTATTGAGATGATCATATGATTTATTTCCTTCATTCTGTTTATCTGTTGTGTCAAATTTACAGATTTGCTTATACTAAACCAATCTTGCATTCTTGGGGTGAATCTCACTTGGATATGGTGAATGATCTTTTTTACATAATTTTGGATTTGACTTGCTAGAATTTTATTGAGGATTTTAAATTCTAGGTTCATCAAGGTTATTAGCCTCTAGATTTCTTTTTTTGGTTGTGTGTTTGTCTTGTTTTGGTATCAAGGTAATGCTGGTCTCATGTAATGAATTTGGAAGAATTCCCTGCTCTTCTATTTTTTGAAATAATTTAAGAAAGATTGGTGTTACATATTAAAAGGATAATTTTATAATACAGGTGCTGGAAAAACTGGAAATCCAGATGCAGTAAAGGAAATCAGACACTCCCCCCTTATCTCTCATCATTTATAAAAATCCACCTGCGGCGCCGGCACCCTGGGTTCTAGTCCCAGTTGGGGCACAAGATTCTGTCCCGGTTGCTCCTCTTCCAGGACAGCTCTCTGCTGTGGCCTGGGAGTGCAGTGGAGGATGGCCCAGGTGCTTGGGCCCTGCACCTGCATGGGAGACCAGGAGGAAGCACCTGGCTCCTGGCTTCGGATCGGCGCAGCCGGCCGCAGCGCACCGGCTGTAGTGGCCATTTGTGGGGTGAACCAACAGAAAAGGAAGACCTTTCTTTCTCTCTCTCTCTCTCAGTAACTCTGCCTGTCAAAAAAAATTCAACTCAAAATGAATTAAAGATCTAAATTTGAGACCCAAAACTTTGAGACTATTACAGGAAAACTCAGAGGAAACACTTTAGAACATTGGAATGGGCAAGGATTTTCTAGGTCAGACTTCAAAAAGACAGGTAATAAAAGCAAAAATTCTATGGGATATTGTCAAATGGGATTTTGTCAAACTAAACAGCTTTTGCACGGCAAAAGAACAATCAACAGAGTGAAGACACAAACTACAGAATGAGAAGGAATCTTTGCAAACTATACATCTGACAATATATTAATGTCCACAATATGTAAGGAATTCAAATTACTGAACAGCAATCCCCCAAAATAATCCAATTAAAAAATGGGCAGTAGATCTAAACAGATACAGGACCAAATATGGCCAACAGGTACATGAAAAAATGCTCATCATCATAAATAATCAAGGAAATACAAATCAAAATCACAAAGAGATATCATCAAACTCCAGTAAGACTGGCTATTATCAAAAAGACAAAAGATAACAAGTGTTGGCAAGGATAAGGAGAATACGGAACTCTTTCGCATTATTGGTGGGAAAGTAAATTAGTATAGCCATTGGTGCCTCAAAGGACTAAAAATGGAACCACCATCGATCCAGAAACCCCACTGCGTGGTATATAGTCAAGGGAAATGAAACCCATGTGTCAAAGCGACATTTCCATTCCCATTTTTACTGAAGCACTATGTACAATAATCAAGAAGTGGAAGCAATTATCCACTGATGAATGGATAAAAAATGTGGCCCATATAAATGATGGAGTAGTACTCAGCCCTAAAAAAAGATGAAATCTTGTTATTTGCAACAACACCTACGGAATTGGACGTTATTATGTGAAGTGAAATAAACCAACCAAACAGAGAAGGATCGCATGATCTCACTCATTTGTGAAGTCTAGGTTGCCAGAGGCTGAGGAGAGAAGTGGAAAGGGAGAGGTGGGGAAAGATTGATTGATGGGTAATTGGTTATTGCTAGAAGGGAGTAAGACATTTTGGGGTTTGATTCTGCAGTTGGGTGATTATAGATAATGTTAATGTACTGCATATTTCCCTATTTTGAAAAACCTAGAAAATGGGATTCTGAATGGTTTCCCTAGAAAGAAATGTTAGTGTTTGAAAGCATAAATGTACTAACCCTGATTGCATATGTACAACATACATAAGGAGTGAAACATCACTAGTACCCCATATATATGCACATTTTCATTTATGTCTATTACAATTTTAAATAAAAAGTACAGGCCTGTTTAAGATATCCTCTGAATATCAGTATAGAAATCCATTCTTCCATCTATTCATTAATTTAATAGACATGTCTGTTGAGCATCTCCCAGGAAGCTGACACTGTGCTGCATTCATAAACTATGAGCCAACATATATGTGTGGTCATATAAACCAATGTCAAATTTTTACTATTTTAAGTACTACATGGGAGTAGCACAGGTTGCAAAAAGAGTCAGTAATTCAAGGGAAATGATATAGTAAAGGGGCTGGCAATGTTTTAGCATAGAAAACAGAATTTACAAAGGCCCATAACTATAGAGAACGTCATATGATTGGGAAAACAAAAGTCAGTACACGCAGACAGAGGAATTAAAAGCTACATTGGAAAATAAATGCAGCACCTCATATTACATATTATTCCATATTAAGGAATTTGGCTATTTTGTCTTGCTTCCCTTTATAGCAACAGAAAGCCACTGCTTTTTTTTTTTTTTTGCAGATAACTGAAATGGAAGCCAGAACTAATTTATTAGCCTAATGAGTCTGGTCAAAAGTATTTGTTCAGGAAAGTGATTAAGTTATTATCATAGCCTACACCTGACTGATTTGGAATACAGAAGAAGAGGTGAGGACAGATTCTGGAGATATTTAGCAGAAAATGACACAATCTGGGAGTAGAGTTGAGTGGAAGGTACACAGCAGTGTTAAGAATAATTCTTAGATTTCTAGTGTGCACAACTGCATTTATTGATGAGATCATCATTAAGACAAAAAAATCACAAGTAGAAGATTTCAAGAAGATAATACATCTGGCCGTGGGCATGTTGAATTCGAAGACTTCTTGAACATATACATATAAATGTCTAAGAGGCAACTGAAACAAAGTTCTGGGGTGCAGAGATAAAGTTTGGCTTAAAAAAATAAATTGATGCAACATAA
Source organism: Sylvilagus floridanus (assembly GCA_949820135.1). NCBI lineage: Eukaryota > Metazoa > Chordata > Mammalia > Lagomorpha > Leporidae > Sylvilagus > Sylvilagus floridanus. The sequence goes on along the minus strand of OX463246.1, from coordinate 24,339,967 downwards.
AAGTTGGGAGATTCCCTGCAAATGAGTACAGAGGAGGCTGGCTACAGAAAGTAGAGAGAGGAAATGAAAGAGAACTGATAGAGCTGTGAAGTGGTTGGCCAAGGAACACTGGCCTGGAAGTTTAGAGAAAAACCAGGAGTCTTACGTGATGGAATCAAAAAAAAAAAGAGAATTTTCCAAGAAGGAGAGAGTAGTTGACAATGTCAATAGTCCAAAATCCGTAAGCTGACACTGTTCTTATAGTCATGGCCATGATATTAATACAAGGGTACTTAAAAAGTTTGTGGAAAATGGAATTAATGATAATAATAAATAATTTCTTTCTTTTGTGCAAAAAATTTTTGAGACCCTTACATAGTTTTTTCAAAGTAGATGTTTTCCATGGACACTCTGCAGTTCTATATATATGGCGTCTCAATCACACGTAAGAGGTCTAAGAAAATGTTTTCATTAACATGAATGCATTTAGTTGTAAACTACAGAAGATCTTTAATAGAGAAGTGGTCTCCTTTATAACACAAAGTCCAGAGGTAGGACAGCTGCAATAGTGGTTATTTCATCCAACAACTCAACAGTGCCATGAAGGAATTATTTTTCAGCATTGCCTTACTGCACCTAACGCCTTTTGTCTCTAGGATTGTCTCTTCATGATCACAAGATGGTTGTTGCAGCCTCCAGTATTCACATTTTCACAATGTCCACAAAGAGAAAGTCTCCTACTTAACAGACTTCAAGGAAGAGACGTTCCCAGAAGCCTTTGGGCTCCAGCAATCTTTCCACCAAATCTAACTGGCCAGAATCAAAGTGCATGCCAAGGGAAAAGGAGTGAGCACGACTGGCTTGCATTCAAGGCTCACTTTCTATGCTGGAAGAAATGCAGAGTCCTGTTAGACAAGAAGGGAGAGGAAATGTCCATAAAGTAGGAAATTAGGTGGTCTTGATAGCATGTATATGATACCTAACACAAAATTATTATATTCCAAGTTTAAGCGGCAGCAGATAATTTTATTGTAGATAATCCAAGGGTCATCTAAAGATTATCTGAAGATAAAATAGTTTATTATCCTAGGATGATCTACAATAAAAACCTCATTTAGTGTATTGTTCAGAATTCTTGGGATCCTTGTCTTCTAGTCCAGAAAGATAAGTTCATTAAATTTATACTCAATTAGGCATTTTCAGTTGTACTCTAACTAGCTGCCAAAATATACTAAAATATAGAGGGTGAAGAATGGACAAAATGCCAATTACCAGTTCAGCAAACCTGGTGAACTCGGGTGAATTAAGAGAAAGCCAATTCAGTCCTAAAATAATATAAGACAATGATACCTTCTGAAAAAAAAATTTCTTTTTTTTTCTTCAAAAGAAGAGGAACAAAGGTAGGGGTTATTTATGTTTAAGGATGAAGTCATATATTTAAGTGCAGCGATGAAGGGCAAAGTCATTCTGCTTCTCTCTCTCTCCCTCACAGTGATTCTGGGACCTATTCATTTTCCTCAAATTTCCAACTCATAAAGGAAACATTTCAACAGATTTGCATCGTCTGCCTTGAACTTTTAAGAGCAACTATAAAATCAAATATAAAAATATCCTTTGGAATGCTCTTTGATTTTCCATTGCATGTCATAAACATCTCTATTTCAGCATTAGGCAGTTACAACAAAGCTTTTTAACTAGTTTGATTCCTGCTATTGGGATGTTTTATGGGCTAAAACTTTGACTTATTCTTTTTATCCCCAGGATTACCCGGCATAGATAGTGGGTGCATGGCAAATGTTGTTTGAATTAATTCGTTGAATTTTGTTTTGTATATGACAATTAACTATTCACAAAGGGCTTATTCCTATAAAAATAGTTTTTGAATGCTGAGTTATTTTTTTCTTCCTGTGAGGACTTTATGGCTTTTTCCAAAGGCTATCAAACTAAATTTATCTCACTATAATTTTCCAGCTTCCATTCAATGGCAGGATTAATAATTTAAAAAAAGTAATGACTCCACAGAGGTTGTCTTCTAAAATTCCCAGGGGTGGGCACTTGTCATAAAGTTAATGGACTTATTATTATAATGAACCAAATAGCTGTAGAAACTGCAAATGCCCATTTTCCAGATACGCTTTTACTTAACATTAGTTCATTTCTCATTAAAAACATAAATATTGCACTCCAGTACATGATATCCTTCTTTAAGTCGGCCTTGGAAAATTCCTAACACTGAACAAAAAGAGTAAATTCAATGTTTTAAAATCATCTGCATTTTCTTATGTTTTCTAAAGACTTTCAGATACATGCACAACATTGCAAGCACCATGGTGAACAATCCTAAACTGTCTTTATTACATATATTTTTTTTTAAATCTGTGACCCCTAGTAGGTGTTGGAAGAAAACTTGACCATTTATAAATAGCCAGAAGTTACAGAACATAAATGACATAAGCAACAGAAATTGTATTTAAGGGTGATCAAACAGTTCATGGGGTAAGTTTTCTTAGTATAGAACTATTTCCATTGACAAGTTCAGAAGGAATGACAGAACTAGAACACTTATCATATGCGATGTCTCATGAACTTCAGCAATGATTATCACCCATGATTGCTAAAATTCACAGATGAAAAGCTGATAGGAAATCTTATACATATTTATTCTTGCTAAAATGCTAACCTAAACCTCATCAAACTTCTGATGAGACAGAGCAATGTGTTGAATGATACGGGCACTCAGCAAAATCTAGAATGTAAGATACTTGCTGGGACAAATACCCTAGTTTCTTCACACGTATATTACAGAAAATAAAGGAGAAAGATTCTTAAAAGTTTTACAAGAGACACCACCATGACTCACCATGTGGACCACATTTGGATGGCCAACAAACTAACATTTTACAAAACATAATAGAGAAACTTTATAATGACTAGATATTTGACTATACTAATGATAATAGTAGTGATTATGGTTATGTTTAAACATATCTTTTAAAAATGTACTTTTTTTGACAAATAGAGTTAGACAGTGAGAGAGAGAGACATAGAGAAAGGTCTTCCTTCCGTTGGTTCACCCCCCAAATGGCCGCTATGGCTGGCACGCTGCACCAATCTGAAGCCAGGAGCCAGGTGCTTCCTCCTGGTCTCCCATGTGGGTGCAGGGGCCCAAGCACTTGGGCCATCCTCCACTGCCTTCCTGGGCCACAGCAGAGAGCTGGATTGGAAGAGGAGCAACCGGGACTAGAACCTAGTGCCGATATGGGATGCCGGTGCCGCAGGCGGAGAATTAACCAAGTGAGCCATGGCGCTGGCCTCAGAATCAACCCTTAAAGCATTCGGATCCGGCTAAAAAGCCCATGAGAGTATTTCAGGCATGGAAAGCCAAGACACTGTGGCCAAAAAAAAAAAAAATCTCTGTGAATGAGATCCCAGTGGGCTTCCATAGCCTTGGCAGCCCCTGAAAAGAACCTCGATGATTACTGACGTGATAAATAAGAGTGTCAATTGTTAAATCAACAACAGGAGTCACTGTGCACTTACTTCTCATGTAGGATCTCTGTCCTTAATGTGTTGTACTATGTGAATTAACAGTATAACTAGTACTCAAACAGAACTTTATACTTTGTGTTTCTGTGTGGGTACAAACTGTTGAAATATTTACTTAGTATATACTAAATTGATCTTCTGTATATAAAGATCATTGAAAATGAATCTTGATGTGAACAGGGTGGGAGAGGGAGTGGGAGATGAGATGGTTGTGGGTGGGAGGGAGGTTACAGGGGGAAAAAGCCGCTATAATCCAAAAGTTGTACTTTGGAAATTTATATTTATTAAATAAAAGTTAAAAAAATGTACATTGAAGTATACTATAAAATAAAATGACCTTATATTTAGTATGACGCCTCAAAATAATTCAGTGCATTTGTTGGGGGACGACAATGTAGAGATATACAGAGAGGACAAAGTTCACTATCAGGAAACAGTGAAGCATTAAGCCTTTTGTCGAAGAACCAGAAAAGTGGCAGGTGTTCAGGGAAGGGAGACATCAGAGGGCTGACTCCGTCCTAGACAGGACCTCCAAGGTCAGGGAGCAAAGCCATTTGTCTGTGCCCAACATGCACAGAGAGTTTCTTCTCCTGAGAAGATTATGCAGAGAGTCAGAGACATAAGAATGGATCAAAAAAGATGACGTTCATCTTACAGGTTGTGTCCAGACTCCACATTCATGATGCATGTTGATATATTTCACAAATCCTATAATTACCTTGCAAATGGTTCTGTGTATATGGCAATGCACCATTTCTATAATGAAAGAATTAATTTGCTATAGTTAATACACTTAAATGACATCAGTCAAAGGTCCTTTAGAAAACAGAAGGCACAAAGGAAGGGGGCAGTTGAGAGTTCAACCAAGGAACCAGAGATGAAGGTGTAGATTAGGTCAAGGGAAACACTTAAAAGATGTTAAAACACTGCAGGGGTTTATAAACCAAATAGCTGGTATCATCCAAAGACCCAGGAAGCAAGAAGCGAGCAAGTTATAAAAGCTAGAAATTGCTATGGCTATAGGAGAAGTTGACAGCAGCCGTGGCCTAAGGAGAGAAACTCAGTCATTTTTTAAATTTTTATTTATTTATTATTTGAAAGTCTGAAAGAGTTACGAAGAGAGAGAGAGAGAGAGAGAGAGAGAGAGAGAGAGGTCTTCCATCCGCTGGTTCACTCCCCAGATGGCCACAATGGCTGGAGCTGCGCCGATCTGAAGCCAGGAGGCTGGAGCTTCCTCTGGGTCTCCCACACAGGTGCATGGGCCCGAGGATTTGGGCCATCTTGAACTGCCTTCCCAGGACACAGCAAAGAGCTAGATCAGAAGTGGAGCAGCTGGGACTTGAACCAGCGTCCATATGGGGCGCCGGTGCTTCAGGCCAGGACATTAACCCGCTGCGCCACAGTGCCGGCCCCGAAATCCAATCATTTTCAACCTCCTGCCCAGTAGAAAATGAGCCAAGGAAATTAATTCCCTGCCCTTCTTCTCCTGCTCCCCAGTCTTCAGCCAGTTGCTCCTATCCCGTAGACTAATGCAACTGAAAGCCAGAGAAATCTAGTCTGCAGAGGTCAGCCTCCTGGGAAAAGGAAGAGGCTGGGGAAGAAATCGCATCTGCAGAAGCCAACAGAAAATAGCTGCACATTAAACAAATCCCAGCTTTTAGTGTTTTAAAAATTATAAAATGAGAGCCTCAAAAACAAAAGGAACTGATTTGGGCTCATTTCAGCATCTGAGAAGCCCTGAAAAGAAGAGCTGAGGAGGAAAGGAGGGAAGACTTCAGGCACTCAAAGATAAGGGGAAGCTGCCCTGTGCTGAAAGGTTTGAAAAGCTCTTGAGATGCGGATAGGTGCACGGTAGAGGCAGAGACAGTAACTGGACTCACACAAGTGACACAGGTGGCCTTTTAGGGAGTTCTCAGAAAGGAAGGTGGACAGACTGAACAGAGACAGACAATGCAAGACCTCGGGAGATGAAGCTAGATATGATTTAGGAATTTCCTCTAATTTATAGATTTTGATTTTACCTAAATTAGAATTCAGGTTTGTTTAGTTGTGCTGTTAGTCGCAGTGAGTGAAAGAGATGTGGGAAGACCACTTCAATGGAACTGGGGACTTAAAGGCAAGGGGAGAGATGAGGGGTCCTGACACAGACTGGGAGGTATTGCTATCAATCTTGGTTATGTCTATAATAGGGGAGTAGCAGTAGAAACACATCCACTCATTCAGCCATATGTCCCACATGTCTATCTGTCCCACAAATACATGCTAAGTCCACTGTTGCCATACGCTGGACTAGACAGAGAGGTTACAACCATGAGTAGGGTTGTGCCTTCACTCATGCTGCACTCTGGTGAGGAAATAAACACAGAACCTGAATAGTGACTCCATCAGTCACTTTTTCACTACTACAACGAAATACGTGAGGCACGCTAGGTTTGTGACCAAGATCGGGCAACCCCACTGGTAGAGGCAGTGATGAGATGACAGTAGCAGAGGATAATGATGGAGTGCATGCAGTCACATGGTTTGAGAGCAGACCCCCAAAGTGAGCCAAGGACCTCCCACTGGGCCCACCTTCTAAACACCACAATTGTGTTGTTTCCATCCTCTTGGTTCATTAACTTACGGCTCTGAAGTTTAAACGTCTACATGGGTCTGGGGGAACAGTCATACTCAAACCATAGCAATGACACCAACAAGTATACAATGGCAGTTGTAGAGAGCCTGACGTGCTATGGGGCCAGCCGGCTCTCTGAAGGATGAGGACTGGGACTAGGAAGGAAAAGCTACTCTGAGAAAGTGATGCTTGGGCTGAAAGCTGAAAGATGGGAGAGTGTTAATCAGGCAAACTAGGGTGGAGGAATCACAGTAAAAACAAAACATGGGCAAAGAATCCCGAGAGAGAACGTAGCAGGTAGGAAGGAACTAAAGAGATGTTATGTGAAGCAGGAGCAGAGCAGCAAAGGGACAAATCTGAAAGACATTTCAACAAAAGGCTTAAACACAACTGCAGACACCTAAAATGCAGACCATTAAGAAGATAAACAGTGTAATGTGGTTCTAAAAATTTTAGCAAAGGAGATGAGATATTTACCAGAATAGAAATCTCTTTGAAGGTGGACTGCCTAATCAATCCATATTTGCTAATGTGTTCTGAGCCTTAACCAAAAAACCCAATACATATCTATTCTTAACAAATATTTATTAATGCTTTCTGAGTATCATGCACTCTGCAAGGAACTGGGACTACAGCCCTCAGTAGACAATCTTTATTGCATCAGTGGGCCAACAGCCAACTTTCATAACCCAACAGCAGAAGAAACACATAGATATATATTTAAGGAACATCTACTAATCCACAGATGTTTCCTGATAACCTCCCATGTGCGAGGCACAATACAGAATACTGCAAACAATATCCCTCTTCTGGATAGGTGTGACTGGCTTCTTTTACATACGGATTGTGATGTTTGTTTGCTCGGTATGAACACACATGGCTTAAAAATATGCATGAGGATGACAAAGATGTTCTCAATGCTTTCAAAGACACTCTACAGTGCAAGACTGAAAAAGAAATTCAATACTACGGGTTGTCACCTACAATAGGTCTTATAACCATAGGACAAATTATTACGGCATTCAGATCAGTTAGTTTGAGGGAATGAGGTTCATCGTGAAAGGGACACAGTCTAACTTTAAGAGTGGAGTAGGATTTCAATAGTAAAGATTTAGGGCAAAAAAAATAATATTACAGCAGGCAGAAAGAATAGCAGCAGGAGGTCCAAAGACACCTGCTTGAAGGAGTAACAAATGGGCTAACTGTGAGAGAAAACAGGGAACCTTAGAAGGTAAAGCAGGTGCACAGAGGAGGCTTTATGGTGGAAAACTGGTAAGGTCAGACCATGGGACAGGAAATGTATTTGGTCAGAGGCATCACTAAAGATTTTTGAGGATGATAATAGCACTATCAACTTAAATTAAGGAAAATATATTGACTAAAATTATATTGACTGAATTATATTGACTAAAAAATACAATAACACAATAACTCCACAACCACTACTGGGAATACAAGGGAACACACTACTGATAAACTCTGCATCATGGATGAATCTCAAAAGCATTACACCCAGTGCAAGCAGCCAGACACAAAGACACCATGTGCCATGGTGATTACATTCATATAAAATCTAGAAAAGGCCAAACTACAGGGACAGAAAAGATCAGTGGTTGCCAGGGGCCAGGGATGAGGTGAAAGAATGAGTGCACGGCAAAATGGCACCAGCACCCTTCGTAGGCTGATGGAAATGTTTATCCTGTCGCTGTGGCAGATACAAAGCTGCAAATATTTGTCAACATTCATCAAATTTTACACATAACATTTATGAATCTTTGGCTTCAAGTAAAGTATACCTCAAACATGCTGATAAAAATGGGGACAAAAATCAAGCATGTGTAAAGTGATAGCAGTTGAAATAAACACTAAACTTAAAAATATTTCTCACATATAAAAAGCATGGCAGAAGAGACTCAACTTCAGTCAATGTGGATACATAACAATACTACAGACACCGGGGTGTGTATGTGTGTGTGTGCTTGTGTGTTTGGGGGACAGGCAGGGAACATTCTTGGTTTGAAGAGAAATATCATCCCTTTTCTGGGAAAATAAAAAACTATTTAATTTACTGAAAGGCAGAATAATGAGACAGAAACAGAGAAAGAGATCTCCCAACTGCTGGTTCACTCTCCGAATGTCCACAACAGGTGTGGCTGCGCCAGGCTGAAGCCAAGAGGCCAGAACTCTAACTACATCTCCCATGTGGGGGATGGTCACCCAAGCACTTGATGCATCACCTGCTGCCTCTTAGGATTCACTCTGGCAGCTGAATCAGAAGCTAACGGAAACTTGAACCAGTTACTTCGTTATGGATTGTAGGTGTCCCAAGCAACGGCTTAACCAGCTGCACCACAGTACCCACCCCAACCCAACTACTAGAGTCATCATCTGCTGCCCCCTAAGAATAAGAATGTGCATTAGCAGGAAGCTTGATCTGAAGTGGAGTAACCAGAAGTCAATTCTGGCACTCCAACATGGGATGTAGTTATCCCAAGAGGCAGTTTAACTTGGCCTAAGTGCTTGGACCTCTGCCACCCACATGGGACATCTGGGTGAAACTCCTGGTTCCTGAATTCAGCACGGCTCAACCCTGGCCTCTATGGCCACTTGGGGAGTGAACCAATGGATCAAAGATTCTATCTCTCCTTTTTCCCTCTCCCCTGTTCCCTCTCCCCTCTCCCTCTCTGTTACACAACATGCTGTCTTGAAGTTCACACATATTTTTGGAATGGTTAAGTCTAATTAACTAGCTAATGAACCAATTAATTACCACCATGGTTACCATGTTTGTGGTGGCAACTCTTATAAGGAACCTGTAATATTCTTACCAGCACATCTCAAGAAAGACAGAGGAGTATCCTGAAATGAAGACACGTGGAATGGAAATTTGTTCCCAGAATGGTGACTACTCCGACTTCAAGAGCTCTCCCCTGTCCACCCACAGAAGGACTGCTGTAAATAAAGACTCGTTACCCAGGTTACTGCATTCATTGTAATGCACAGTAGTTTAGGTACATTGTCATGACTGACATTTAGTATTGAAAATTGAATGGAAAGAACAGTGATATAAAATTATTTGATAAAAGTCTGGGGTTGTGGGGAGAGTCTGGCAGACTGATATTTAGAAAGAACTAGAAAAATTATTTTCAATCTTACATTTCAATATCAGAAAAATCACTTTCAAAATTTTCTATATGCCTGAACTTTATTAATATGAATACAAATGCCATGTCCCTGAATTTCACTAGATCTGAAGTGATCCTGCGGAATAAGCTTTCTCTCAATGACTTCCTGATTTCTACAATGAACAGACAAGATCATTCTTTAATTAATGTTCTCCTTTCTAACAAAGGTAAACGGGACAGTGAATCACAGGTTTTCAAATCTGTATTCTCAAAATTTCTAACTATAATAAATATGTTTGGGAGAGTTTATTTTTAAAAGCAAGGAAACTGTCTAGGATTCACATATTTATAATCGTTTCTTTTTGACAACCGACACTTTTGGATCCAGGGGAATACATGTTAAGGAAAGAGAGAAGTGGGGAAATAGACTGTCTTCCAATAAACTTGGAAGTCTCCAAACAGCTGCAGACGTGAAAGCATTGCACAGAGTTAGATTTGGCTTTTATTTGCTTCAGTGGTGCTTCAAATCTCTTTGGCTATTGTAGAAGGTTTTCAGGTCATCACAAACCAAAGTGGAAAGGGAATACCGCGGGCAGTACATAACTGCACAAAATGCCTTATTTATTTCAACCGACTCCTGCCATAATTGATTGAAGGACAGGAAGTCTCCTTACACCCAACAGCCATGGGCTTCTAGACCTAACCTGCCTGTGCTGATTCACTAATGATAGGTAGAAGACAGATCAGTACGTACCTCTGGCAGAGTCAAAGAATCCACGTGGAATAAGATAGATTTTTTGCCCTAGACTCTAACTATTTAGGGAAGGAACTTAATTTCCTCACCCCTGAGCACAATTTCTTCCATTTTGTATTATAGAGCGGTTATAACAGTGGAGAAATAATATGGTTACTGTTTGTTAACTTTTTTAAAAAAATTATTCATTTATTTGAAAGTCAGAGTTACACACAGAGAGAGAAGGAGAGGCAGAGAGATAGAGAGAGAGAGAGAGAGAGAGAGAGAAAGAGTCTCCCATCCACTGGTCCACTCCCCAGTTGGCTGCATTGGCCACAGCTGTGCCGATGCAAAGCCAGGAGCCAGGAGCTTCTTCCAGGTCTCTCATGGCGGTGCAGGGGCCCCAGGACTTGGGTCATCTTCTACTGCTTTCCCAGGCCATAGCAGAGAGCTGGATCGGAAGTGGAGCAGCCAGGACTCAAACCAGTGCCCATATGGGATCCAGCTCTGCAGGCAGCAGCTTTACTTGCTACACCACAGCGCTGGCCCTTGTTTGCTAACATTTGAAATTGTTTGACCCCAGAATAGCCACCTCTTTAACATTTGCAGTCACTCAGGCTACCAGTCTATCTTCTACACTTACTGTGTTGTTCTTCACAGTCTGAGTCAAGTAAAATCTCTGTGAGAACTGCTCCAGCATTTATGAAAAATACATTAAGGAGATTAGAATGAATATTTTAACATGTCCAAAATGAAAACGCTAAATATTATAAAGGGTAACGTCAACTTTAAAAATAGTGAGGTAAACAGGGAATTTTCTGTTTGTATTTAATTTGATGTCAGTTTTTGGTTAAGAGTTGGTTGACTTCCAGATTCTATTTGCAAATTAACAATAGTCAAATTACAACTAACCAAGTGAAGCCTTTTGTGTTACATATAAAATTATTAAGTAAGGTTGTTCAAGTGTTAAATGTGAATGCATCTGAAATCCATGAAAGGAAATACTCCAAATCTCTCAGAAACATCATTTGCCCTTTGTAAATCGATGTTGCCATGGCAAATGTTTTCATTGAATACTGGATTAGCTAAGAGTGGGAGTATGACACATTGCACAACAGAAATGAACTTGCTATTTTTATATACCTTCCTTTTTATGGTATGAGGATTGAGGGATGGAGAGACTTTTGTCTGCTTAGACAGACAGAACTATTTCTCTAATGTGTACATCACATTTGTGCCTTTGTACATGATTAAGTGGAGTACATTATCTGTGAAAAGCGATCTGTGCCTTGAAAGAGTGTGTTCTGCACTTTTGCCTAAAGAATGCAACATTCATGTGGCATGGTTCCAAATGCTTTTCTTGAATAGGGTTATTGAAATATTAATTCAGACTACATAAATCTGAAAATAAGTGAAACAAAGAGGATTTTTCTGGTGGTTAATAAGTGCAAAGAGAATCACTTTCCCGCTAATGTGGAAAGATATGCATGGTTGCCTTCCACAAATATCTTTAGACCAACTATAATAGAAGGATGACCCCCTACAAATCTGGTTCTATTTGTTTCTAAACGTGCACCAAATTTCTAAATTCTTTAACTAATCAGGCTTTCTTAACAGCACACAAGCAAAGGAATAGGAATTAAAAATTCATCAATTAGAGATATTGTATGGAAAATCCCTCTAGAGAGCTCTAAAACACGAGAGCTTTACATTAAAAAAGCAGAAGATGCAGCTGTATTATTTATGCTTGTGACAATGTTTATTTCTTAATTTTTAACAATTACACAATATTAGATGATAGTTTTCTATGTAAAACAACTTTGATATATACCAAAGAATCCTGCCGTCATATCCCTCCACTGCTACCTCTCCACGGGGTGTACCTTGATGTGCCTCTTCCCCAGTTCTTCCATGCCCACACACAAACACATAACCAAACACACATATATGGGGCTTTGGGGGTTATTTACACTAAGACAGGATCACACTTCACCCACAATTCTGCAACTTGCTTCCTCACTGAATAGACAAAGGCCATGATTCTGGTGCAAGGCATGAAGTCCCAACTCAACCCTAACTTAGTGCACAGTATTTTATACAATGTCCCTTCAGGATATGAGTATTTTTACTTCGAAAGAGAATTCCTGATAACTTTCATGGAAAGCTAGTGGCAGGGCATCCCCTACCACCAGTGTGTGAGACTGCTTGTGTCTTCTCACCCTCAGAGGCTCTGTGTACCACAGCTTATGAATTTCTGCCCACTTAATGGATCAAGAGATGTGGTGCCTTGGCTGCTTTAATTTTAACCTTTCTGGTAATTAACAGGGTTGAATTTTTTTCATAATGTTAATTGTTTTTTTGACAGGCAGAGTTAGACAGTGAGAGAGAGAGACAGAAAGGTCTTCCTTTTCAATTGGTTCAACCCCCAAATGGTCGCTACGGCCGGCATGCTGCGCCAATCCAAAGCCAGGAGCCAGGTGCTTCCTCCTGGTCTCCCATGAGGGTGCAGGGCCCAAGCACCTGGGCCATCCTCCACTGCCTTCCTGGGCCACAGCAGAGAGCTGGACTGGAAGAGGAGCAACCAGGACAGAATCCTGTGCCCCAGCTGGGACTAGAACCCGGGGTGCTGGCGCCACAGGAGGAAGATTAGCCAAATGAGCCCTGGCGCTGTACTTCACAATGTTAATTTAACATTGATATTCTTAATTTCTGAGCTGCTTGTCTTCCTAGTACTCTGTAGGGCCTCTTTGTATATTTGGTATATTAACCCTTCTCTCACATGCACTTTTAGCCATTCTCAACCTGCTCTTGGTTAAATAATTCTCATCTTTAAAAGTGTATATGTGTGTGTGTGTGTGTGTGTGTGTGTGTAAAACCTTTCCAGTCTCTCAGTCTTGTCCACAGTTACTGATCTTGATATGTATATTTATATTCATTCTTAGATAAATTTAGATATTAAATGGCTTCCGAAAGTCACTGATTTCATCAAGCTCATAAAATTCCCAATGAGAGTTACAAATAACAGCGTCAAAACATTCTTCTTCATCCTCCCTCATTCTTAATAATATATAATTGTTGGCATTTTTCTAATCCTTAGATTTGTCATGAGTTTATCCATTGTAAAGGGCATTTCGAAGAAACAGTTTCTTATTACATGTTTTCTATTTTTCAGCCTTTTATTATTTTCAGCTGTTATTTTTATCAATTCTTGCTTTTCATTTATTCTATTGCCTTTTTGAAAGATGGATCTATTTATTCTCTTATTTAAGTGAAAAGGATAGTTGCAGAGGGGGAAAGGGTGAGTGAGAGGGAGATCTTCTATCCATTTGATCATTTCCCCAAATGCCTGCAACAGCCATGACTGGGTCAGGCCATTCCATCCAGGTATCACACATGGGTGGCAGGGACCCAAGGACTTGGAGTAGCTGGGACCAGAGTGCTTAAGCCATCATCTGCTTCCTGCCAGGTACTAGCAAGAAACTAGATGAGAAGTGGAGGAGGGACTAGGTCCCAGCACTCTGATATGAGAAGCAGGCAACCTAAACAGTGACCTAACCGAATTGGCTGCCCCAATTTTATTTCTTTTTCTCCATTTCTGAAATAGAATATTTACATAATTTTACTTCATTTTACTTTTTCATTACAGAAGAACTTAAGGCTGTCAATTCTTCTCAGCATACTACATTAGCTGGGTCTGTGGATGACAAAGTATTTTCTTTGTCATTACTCTTCAGACAACTTATAATTTCAATTTTCTCATTGTTTCAGGGGTCACATAGAAAAATCATCCTTAATTTCTAAGTAGCTAAATTGTCCATGACATCTTTTTATGATATATTTCCAGTTTCACTGGACTATTATCAGAGGCTGAGTATAAAAACTCTAATTATAACAGTCAACTAAAGCTTCTTAATGTCCAGCTATGGGCTTTTTTTGTGTGTGAATTTTCAGAGACATTCTAAAAAATTGCATATTTTCTTTCAAATCTATAAATTTTACCTATATACAGACATATTAAATTATATTCACTATATGTTGTACATATCTGTGATAGAAATATTAAAATACTGGCCAGCGCTGCGGCTCACTTGGTTAATCCTACACCTGCGGTGCCGGCACCCCAGGTTCTAGTCCCGGTCGGGGTGCCGAATTTTGTCCCGGTTGCTCCTCTTCCAGTCCAGCTCTCTGCTGTGGCCCAGGAAGGCAGTGGAGGATGGCCCAAGTGCTTGGGCCCTACACCCTCATGGGAGACCAGGAGGAGGCACCTGGCTCCTGGCTTTGGATCGGTGTGCGCCAGCCACAGCACGCTGGCCGTAGCGGCCATTTGGGGGGTGAACCAACGGAAAGGAAGACTTTCTCTCTGTCTCTCTCTCACTGTCTAACTCTGCCTGTCAAAAAAAAAAAAGAGAAATATTAAAATATTTTATAAACTTGCCTTTGGGGTTATATACATATGAAATATTCCCCATTAAGTGCAGTTTAACTCACTTCACTTGAACAGTTTTCATCTTTGACAGTGAGGAGTTTTGCTACCTAAGGTATATAACTGTTCTCTTAGTAAACTGTACTCTTAAACCTTACTAGATTTTTTAAAGACAAACTCATAAAAGTTGAAGTTCCGATTACTACATCTATTTACATCACTATTTCTAGAATGGCGCCTTTATAGGGACTCTAAATGTTTACTTCCAAATCTCTCTCCCTACCCCTTGAACAACACTCTAAATCCTACTGCCTCCACAATATCTCCCCAATGAAGCAAGGGTAGGCTGTAGATTCTTGTCTGCTTCTACGATGTGCTCTAGAAGACGAATGCAGTCCTGACTAAAGTCTCTTCCTGTTCAAGTTCATCTTTCCTAATTATTTCAACTATTTTAAGATGTTTGTCATGTGGGGTCTCTCCTTAGCTACGTAACAACAAGAATTAACTCATCCACTGCAACAGACTTCAGGGCAGAAATAACAAAATTTACTGAGCTTTACGCACATTAATTCACTTAACCACAATCATCAGAATTTTGGTTGCCCCAATTTTGCAGAAAAGAAAACTGAAACACAGGAAGTACCTGCCCAAGATCTTGCAGCCACCAGCTAGATCTAGAGTTCTGCTTTGTATTATACATCTAATGACTGAGACTCCTCCCTGAGCAAATCCCAGCTTGGGCTGCTTGCAGCCTGTTTCCCAACTAGGCCTCCACCTTGGTCTAGAAGGACTCGAGTGAACACTAACAGTTTCTAACAGCTCAACACCACATCCTTAAGTCGGCCTAGGCCCCCATAAAAGTGCTAGTTTGAGAAAACTCATGGTTGCAAAACAAAACAAAACAAAACAAAACTACTGTCCCTCCCAACCAACACCTGAAAAAATAATCCTCTGTTTCCCAGTCTCTATGGTAGAAGAGAATCTAGACTTCAGTCATAGTCAGCTAGCAGACACAGCTGGCCTAATCACATTTACACTGACTCACTCAGTAATTTTTTACTTCTCTGGTTCCATGAGTCCCCACTCGCCTCCCCATGTCTTCCTAAATCTCCCTTATTATTGTTTAAAATATTTGGAAGGCAGAGCCTACAGGATTTTCTAGCCTATTGTTATATGGACCATGAGAGAGAAAGATACTTCAAGAGAAACTCCAGGGTATTTGGCCTCAGGCACCATAACACAAGAATTAGCATTTGCTGAGATGGAGTTATCTGAAATACAATATTCCAGATGAAAGGACTCTTGTTTATGATCCTTCACTCATGAAAATGGAACAGGTAAGTAAGGAACAGGGATCAAGCTGTTGTTAACCTTGCATTGGTATTTCTATTCCTCATGTTCTGTAAGTCAAAAGACACAATGCATGAGATGCCAAAGGTTAAATCCATTTATTAATCTAAATGTTATATGCAATTGTTTTGATCAGGGATCGGAAAATGATAGCCCATGAGGTGACTCCTTTAATAAACAGAGTTTATTATTTTCTTAAAGCAGAAGGCAGCCAAGCCATTTGTTTGCATATTATCTGTAACTGCTTTCTAACTGCACTTAAAACAGAGACTATATGACTAATAAGCCAGAAATATTTACTACCTGACACTTTAAGAAATAATTTGCTAATCTCTGGTTTAGATTTTAGACAGGAATAATAAAAAATTGTGTTAAACTAACCTAAGCTGTTTCCAAGGTGTCTTTTAATAGCCACATGATTAGGAACATTTCACAGAATTCAGAATCAGTATATTAATTTCTGCATGGCCATGAGAATATAAGAAAAAGTTACTAAAAGATTTAAGATGGAGCCAATAACATATAATTTGTTCAATAAAAGCTTATGTTTCTTGCAATATATGTGTAATTTAATATATATGTGCATATTATATACAAATTCATATATACACAGTAATCTTCTCTGGATGACACCCAGATCATGAACAGATCGGTTGTACAGAATTATAAAGTGAGCAGGGGTTTCAGGTTCAAGTATTAAACCTATGTTCTTCCATTGACTGACTGCCTATGAACAGGTTACCGAATTTTCCTTGGGTTTTGGATATAAAAATTGAGAATAATAATACCTTGAACACAGAGTTTTTATGAAAAATAATGAGACGACGCAAAGCGCCCAATATATAAGTGCTATATGATTAAGATTCAATAAATATGTTTTCTCTACTGAAAACATTAGAAAAAACCCAAACAACAAAAAATCCTATATCTTATTGAGAAAACAGGAGATCTCACAGGAGTCTCTTATACTATAGATACTTTTCCTATACTCATTTAAAAATCATGTTAATTAAAAAATACTAAAATTATGTCTTTCATTTCTCATTTTTAATAAAGGAAAAGTGGTCATTGTACACTCATATTTGCAGTTCTGCATCAGATATCTAACATATTTAATTATATATTCTCACTGAAGAAAATTATGTTAATAGCTCAATCATATCTTCCTGAAGTAAATGTGAATAGGTTTAATGTAAAAATAAACAGGAAATACCATCACTCAAATTTAAACAACTAGCAACAAACTACATGTGACTTTAATTCATCATTTACAAGAGCCACTTCATATTTTTACATTTTATTTAATTCATATTGATGAAGCAGAGGAGTAAATCACAAATAAATATAATTTGAGAATTTGACATGTAGCCTCTTAATTGACACCAATCCTGAGCTTTCAAAACAGAAAGTGAAAAAAATTAACATGAGGCAGCAAAGTAAACAAAATAAGGCTTAGTCTCTAGCCCTTCTGAGAATCACTGAACTTTCCTGGTATGACATGCTTCTTCTTTGATGTAAGATAAGATCACTTCCTAGATTTGTGGGGAGGAGATACTATACTTTAATCTCATTTGTCTCCTTTTCCTCCAAATATTAGAATTTTACACGTTTCCTGTGTCTTTCTAAATACAAAGCTAATATTGAAAAACAGTACAGATTTCTGCATACACATTCTTTACCAAGACTGAATGATGAAGAAATAGAATATCTAAACAGACCAATATTGAGTAATGGAATTGAAGGAATAATAAGAAGTCTCCCATAAAAGAGAAGCCCACGACTAGATGGCTTCACTGCTAAATTCAGCCACACATGAGTATTTTTTAAACACTTATTTATTTAAAAGGCAGATGAGAGAGAAACGTTGGCTCACACCCCAAATGATCACAAGGGCTGGAGTTACCCTGGCCAGAGCCCAGGAACTCTGTCAGGGTCTCCCATGTGGGTGGCAGGGGGCACATTAACAGGGTTCTGAACTGGAAGTAGAACAGCCAGGACTTGAACCTGTGCTCTGATAAGGGATGTTGGCATCACAAGCAACAGCTTAACCCACTGCACCACACCACCAGCCCCTAGTCAAACATTTAAAGAACAACTGCCAATTCTAAAATTATTCCAAAAATAAGGAAGAATTCTTCCAAACTCATTCTATGTACCCTGATACAAAAAACAGACAAGGATACAGCAAAAAAGAAAGTTACAGGCCCTTATCCTTGATGAAATGATGCAAAAATCCTCAAAAAATACTAGCAAACTGAGTCCAACAGCACACATTAAAAAAGATTATTTACTATAATGAAGTGGAATTCATTCCAGGGATGTAAGAATGGTTCAGCATACCCAAGTCAATAAATGTGATACTTCACAACAGAATGAAGGGCAAAAATCATATGATCATCTCAAAAGATGCGGAAAAAGCATCTAATAAAATCCAATATTCCATCACGATAAAAACTCTGACCAAAGTTAAATATAAAAAGAACACACCTCAACAAAATAAAGGCCATCTATAATAAGCCAAAAGCTGGCACCATACTGAATGGGGAAAGCTGAAGGTTTTCTCTTTAAGATCTGGAACAAGACACAGATTCTTCACTTTCACTACTTTTATGCAACATAGTACTGGAGGTCCTAACCAGAGTGAATAGAAAAAAAATAAAGACATCTATATTGGAAAGGAGGAAGTCAAACTGCCACTGTTTGCAGATGCTATGATCTTAGAAAACTCCAGTGACTCCATCAAAATTATTAGAATAAATGAATTCAGTTAAGTTTCAGGGTACAAGGTGAACACACAAAAATCAAGAGTGTTGTTATAATCCAACAGTGAAAAAAAATATATACACAATCCTATTTCTAATAGCTAAAAAACCTTAAAATACCTAGGAATAAATGTAACCAAAGAGGTGAAAGATCTCTACAATGAAAACTATAACATCTTGATGAAAGAAACTGAAGAGGATTCTAAGAAATGGAAAGATATCCTATGCTCATGGACTGAAAGAATCAACATCATTAATGTATCTATAGTAACCAAAGCAATTCACAGATTCAACATAATCCCTACCAAAATACCAATGACATTTTTTTTTTTTTTTTTTTTTTTGGACAGGCAGAGTGGACAGTGAGAGAGAGAGAGAGAGAGAGAGAGAAAGGTCTTCCTTTTTGCCGTTGGTTCACCCCCCAAATGGCCACCATGGCCAGCACTGTGTCGATCTGAAGCCAAGAGCCAGGTGTTTCCTCCTGGTCTCCCATGCGAGTGCAGGGGCCCAAGCGCTTGGGCTATCCTCCACTGCCTTCCTGGGCCACAGTAGAGAGCTGGACTGGAAGAGGAGCAACCAGGACTAGAACCCGGCACCCATATGGGATGCTGGCGCCGCAGGCAGAGGATTAACCAAGTGAGCCACGGCGCCGGCTCAACTGATCTTTGACAAATGTGCTAATCCTTTAGCACAGTCTTTTCTATAAATGATGCTGGAAAAACTGTATATAACCACAAAATGGCATTAGACCCTATTCTTCACTATGTACAAGACTCAACTCAAAATGGATTGAAGACCTCTACATAATACCTGAAGCTATGAATCTCCTAGAAGGAAACACATGGTAAATGCTTCAGGACACAAATGGGCAATATCTTTGGTTAGATTCCCCCTCCTCCCCACAAAAGTAAAAATAGAAAATTGGGATTTAAGCAAACTAAAGAACTTCACACCATAGAAACAGTCAATAGGGAAATGCAAAGCAAAACCATAATGAGGTAACCAATTCCACTTAGATTGACTATTATCAAAAAGACAAAAGATTAAGTGTTGGCAAGAGTGTGAAAAAAAGGGAAGCCTTGCACACGCATTGTGGGAAAGCAAATTAGTGCGACCATTGTGGAACACAGTATGAAGTCCCTTGAAAAATCTAAAGAGAAAACTACCACATGGTCCAGCAATCCTGCTCCTGGGTATATATCCAAGGGAAACGAAAGCACTCTGTGGAAGAGGCATCTGCCCTCAGCCGCCCAGGTGGAACTGGAGGGGTCACGATGTTGAATGAAAAAAGCCAAGAACAGAAAGACAAATATCACACGGCTTCCCTCAGATATAGAGTGGGAAAAACAGATGATCATGTAAGAGGTAAAATACACTGGTGGTTACCAGGGACGGGGCAGAGCAGAGGGGAGGGAGGAATGGGAGAAGGCTGATTAATGGCTACCAAGTCACATTTAGAGAGAAGCAACGAGCTCAGGAGGTCTCTTGCACAGCGAGGTGACCATACACAATGCGCACAATGACAACTCTGTATTTCTCTCTAAATAACAAAGAACAGAAAAGGCTCAAAGAAAGGATTTTGAATGTTTTTACCAAGAAGAAATGCTAAATGTCTGGGGAGGCTGATGCTGTACTCTGGTTAGATTTTGTGCATCTGTTAAAATACTTTAAATTAATTTTTTTAAGAAATAAAAGTTAGGGGCCAGCGCTGCCAGCATCCCATATGGGAACTGGTTCGAGTCCCAGCTGCTCCACTTCCGATCTAGCTCTCTGCTACGGCCTGGGAAAGCAATAGAAGATGGCCCAAGTGCTTGGGCCCCTGCACCTGCATGGGAGACTGAGAAGAAGCTCCTGGCTCCTGGTTTCGGATCAGCCTAGCTCTGGCCTTTGAGGCCATTTGGGGAGTGAACCAGTGGATGGAAGACTCTCTCTCTCTCTGCCTTTGCCTGTCAAATAAATAAATCATTAAAACAGAACAAAACAAAAAAACTGTAAAAGCTAATCCAGAATTAGGATATTTGTTACTTCATTAGCAAGATTATCGTGCTCATTTTATTTATTTATTTATTTATGCATTTTTAAAAATTTTTTGTAAAGAGAAAAAAGTAAGAATGGAAGAAAAACAGTAAAAGTTGCAAATCATGTTCATTTTAGGACAAAATAAGTCACTCAATAATTTCCACCCAGGGTCTCTTTGTTTTTGTTTTTCTTTTTGTTTGTTTATAAGAAATTCACAAGGGAGATGAGGACAATGGGACAGTGTGCCCTTCAGAACTCTCAGTCTCAGTATCCCATTTCTTTTTTTTTTTTTTTTTTTTTTGACAGGCAGAATTAGACAGTGAGAGAGAAAGACAGAAAGAGAAAGGTCTTCCTTCAGTTGGTTCACCCCCGAAATGGCCGCCACGGCCGGCACTGTGTCGATCCAAAGCCATGAGCCAGGTGCTTCCTCCTGGTCTCCCATGTGGGTGCAGGTGCCCAAGCACTTGGGCCATCCTCCACTGCCTTCCTGGGCCACAGCAGACAGCTGGATTGGAAGAGGAGCAGCCAGGACTAGAACCCAGCGCCCATGCGGGATGCCAGCGCCGCAGGCGGAGGATTAACCAAGTGAGCCACGGCGCCGGTCCCTGTTTGTTTGTTTTAACATTTATATATTTTTCTAAAAGGTGGAAGAACAGAGAGCAATATTGTCCATCCTCTGGTTCATGCCTCCAATGGCTAGGGAAGCAAGTGGCTAAGCTGAAGCCAGGAGCCAGGAACTCCATCTCCCGTGTGTGCAGGGCCCCGGGCACTTGGGTCTTAGCAGGAAGCTGGATTGGAACCAGTGCTCTGATATGGGATGCTAGCATTACATATGGCGATTTAACCCATGACACTACGTCAGCCCCCTCGGATCTGTTCTTGCTGGTGACACCTGCACCAGGACATGTAGGAGGGCAGATGTCAGCTGCTGCAGCTACCACTTGTCTTTCACACAGCACACACACATAGACACATGGCAGACATGGTACAGGTCCCACTGCACACTTCCCTGCCCAGCCCAGGTGTGGCCACACACTGCTTATCTCCTCCTAGGCAGCTCCTCCTGATCAAATGGATTTGGCTCAGAAAGCAACCCCATCATCTTGACTGTTTTAGTGTACAGTTCCATTAAAACAGGTGGGCGGTGTGATGGTGGCCAGGTCACATAACTACAAAAGGTAGGAGAGGATGCAGCCACTGGCCACCGACAAGGTCAGAAAACCCACAGAGCT
Source organism: Sylvilagus floridanus (assembly GCA_949820135.1). NCBI lineage: Eukaryota > Metazoa > Chordata > Mammalia > Lagomorpha > Leporidae > Sylvilagus > Sylvilagus floridanus. Next base: position 24,318,184 of record OX463246.1, on the reverse strand, counting down.
CCCGGGTGTGGGTGAGGCTCTTCCTTTGGTGTTGCCGAGCAACCACAGCTGCTTTGGGAAGAACGTAGATCCATTCTTCCACAGTGAGGGTGACAGATAACCTCTCAGAGGGGGCCCAAAGGCTGCTGGCGCCTTCTGCAGTGCAGCATAATCGAACATCAAGCTAGCCTTCCTTCTTTTTTTTTTCCTCATGCTCCAGAGCAAACTCCAAATTTTAATTTCAGAGGTGGTAGAGCAGCGACGTCACCACCTGGGACGCCTGCATCTCATATTACAGTACCTCATTCCAATTCCAGGTCCACTTCCAATCCAGCCTGCTGCTAATGCACAACCTGGAAGGCAGCCGTGATGGCTCAAGGACTTGGGTCCCTGCCACCCCTGTGGGAGACCCAGATTGAGTTCCAGGCTCCTGGCTTTGATCTGATCCAGCCCTGGTCATTGGGGGCATTTTGGAGATCAAACCGGTGGATGCAGAATCTCTCTCTCCCTCTGCCTGTCAAATAAATATAAATTTTAAAAAGAATTTTAATCTCAAAAGAATGTGAATGTTATTAATACTAACAATGAGAGGAGATAAGGAAATCACAATTCCTAGAGAACTAAAAACCAGTCTGTTAAGCCCTCATTTGTCTGGGGTCCTTGCTAACTTTGCCCTGATTTAAAATATATGGATTTCACATATTATAATGGCCTCAAAACTAGTGAAAAGTCACTTCAATACGTCTCTCTCTGTTTCTCTCTGTCTCTCTCTCTCAGATTTATTTATTTATTTGAAAGGCAGAGTTATCAAAGACAAAGGGAGAGAGAGAAAAGGATATTCCATCTGCTGGTTCACTCTTCAAATGGCCACAATTTCCAGAGTTGGGCCAGGCTAAAGCCAGGAACCAGAAGTTTCATCTGGGTCTCTCACATGGATACAGAGGCCCTGGGTCATCTTCCTCTGTTTTCCCAGGTACATTAGCAGGGAGCTGGATCAGAACTGGAGCAGCTGGATTTGAACCAGTGCTCATATAGGATGCTGGCATCACAGGCCAGGCTGTGGTCAACCTGCTGTGCCACAACACCTTCCCATAACTGTCTTGCCATGAAAGAGTACAATTAGCATTTTGAATGCAACAAACATAATTGTGCATTCAACTTGCTATCATCTGCGATATAACAGATATTCCAGGGCAGGCATAAGGCTTAGCAGTTTAGCCTACCTAGTTAAAATGCCGGTATCCCGCATCAGAGTGCCTGGGTTTGATTCTGGGTTCCAGCTCCTGATTCCAGTTTCTTGCTTATGCAGACCCTGGGAGACAGCAGTGATGGTTCTCAAGTAATTGAGCTCCTACTTCCTATGTGAGAGACTTTGACTGAGTTCCTGGATTCATCTCTGGCCCCTTCCTAGCTTTTGTGGGCATTTCAGAAGTGTACAGGTAAATGGAAGTGCATTCTCTCTCTCTCTCTCTCTCTCTCTCTTTCTCTGACCCCCTGCCTCCTTCCCTCCCTCCATCCATCTGAGCAATATTCACTTATAAGGGATATTATTGTTATGGCTTAACTTTCTTTTATTTATTTGACAGGTAGAGTTATAGACAGTGAGAGAGAGAGAGAGGGAGAAAGGTCTTCCTTCCATTGGTTCACTCCCCAAATGGCCATCACAGTCGGCACTGCGCCGATCTGAAGCCAGGAGCCAGGTGCCTCCTCCTGATCTCCCATTTGGGTGAGGGGCCCAAGCACTTGGGCCATCCTCCACTGCCCTCCCGGGCCACAGCAGAGAGCTGGACTGGAAGAGAGCAACCGGGACTAAAACCCGGCGCCCATACGGGATGCCAGTGCCACAGGGGGAGGATTAACCAAGTGAGCCACAGTGCCGGCCGGCCCCATGGCTTAACATTTTAAAGTTGATTCCTGAAGGGAGAAAAGCCAATGAAAACTGGGTTCTAATTATGTGCCTATGTGTGCATGGTACGAACAAAGGGAGCTTCTTCCTTCTGCTGGAAAATGAAAAAGTTAAAATCTATTAGTGAACATTTTCTAGTGACTATTCATTCTGGAAAAAAAAAGGGACAATTGGTGGGGAGCTTTTGAGAAAATTTCATACAAGTATTTTATTCATTCTGGTTTATTTCAATGACTACAGTCTTCCACTATTATTTTAAAATAAGTCAGAACTTAAGTTTCTAACTTCAGGATTTTCAACCTATTTGTCTGGGGTATCTGATGTGATCTTTAAGAATCGTTCTGTTTCCTGGGGATAGAACAGGGACTCAGGAACACAGGAAGGCTGCTTTCTGATTTCAAAGCATGATCTGTAACTCTTCAGAAGATAAATAGTGAATGAGTCAAGAATTTGCAAGAGGCTCAAAAATGGAAAAGTATATTTTACCATAGCTCTCAAACTGCTCTCAAAGTAAGGAGAATGACTACACTAATGACAGCGTAACACATCTGAATTAAAACAAATTCAATTAATATAGTTTCAAGATACTAAATTTAAAAAATATTTTAATTTGCATTTGTTAGTCCTTAAGCTAAGTATGCAGAGGACCTAAGCAGAAGAAATAGAAAATATAAGTAAAATGCTACATAAACCTAGGATTTTCAAGAAGAAATTATATTAGATAACAGTGATTAATGTTGAGAAAGAGAGAGAGAGAGAGAGAGATTGATTGAGACAGAGCTCCCATCTGCTAGTTCACTCCCCAAATGCCTCTGATGGCCTAGTCTGGCTGAGTCTGGGAGCATTCAGGTCTCCCACATGGATGAGAGAATCCAATTCCTTGAGCCATCACTACTGACTCCCAAGACATGCACTGGCAGGAATGGAGTCAGGAGTCGGAGACGGGAATCAAACCCAGTACTCTGATATGGGAAGCAGGCACCTTAACCACCAGGATAAACCCCTGCTCCTGTAATTTTCATTTCTTATGAGGTCAACATACTAAGTCCTCATGAGATCAGACACAAACAGAATCCAAGCTGATTTCCAACATATATCCTGCTGCATACAGATAAAACTTCTTTGGATAACCTCTTTTCCAAGCAGCATAAAAGTTGTATAAGAATTTGGAAAAAAACGTATCAACTCTCAGTGTGCCTTCACACTCACCACGGGGCCACTTTAATGGAAACAAGGGCTTTAAGGCTTTGAAGGATTTACTTTCTTACGTTTTCATATGGGTTTGTATTTTCTATTTTTCTTCCTATGGCTACCTTTCCTCTCTTTCAAAATTACTGCAATGTCTTACCTTCTCCATGAGGTCATTACCCAAAGCATAAGGGTTAGCAATTTCTTTTTCATCTGAAGGCGTGTTTGCATGACCCTCAATACACATAACAATAATAAACACTAGGGCACATTTTCTGAGAACTTATCACATAGAGGGCAACTGAACGTGTGGCTGTTATGATCTCACTCCACCTTCAGAACACCCCTGGGTAGATAACTATTATTACCCTTTCTGCCAATGAAGGAACAAGACTAGCTAGTTAAGAGTCATACCTGGGATGACATTGCAAGAACGGGGACAAGAATGGTGTCAGCCTGGCTCTAAAGCCTACATTTAAACCCCTGGATCTGACTGAGTTTTAAGCAGTCAACTTCATGTAAAATCATTACAATCATGCCTTCATTGACTTTACTTTAAAAATCAAATACCATGGGACAGTTAGCCCATCAAACTGACGATAGCATTTTATCATGACCATGAAGGAACAGGCAGGTTGTCAAACTGGTTTGTTTGTTGATGTGAGAGTTGGTGACAGCAAAAGTCCATAGGGGGCCACATGAGATAGAGAATCAAATGAAAAAGAAAAAGTGCTAAAACAAGGAATCTGAAGACATCAGCAGGGGAGGAGGATGTGTTCAGCCTAGCAATTAAGATGCTGGTTAAGGCATCCACGGTTCCTTGCTTGGGTGAGACTCCAGTTTCTGGCTCCTCATTCCAGTGGAAGGCAACAGGTGAAGGCTTATGTAATTGAGTTCCTGCGGCCTACCCACGTGGGAGACCTGGAATGAACTCCCAGGTCCTGGCTTTGGCCTGGCCCAGCCTAAGCCACTGCAGGCGTTTGAAGAGTAAACCAGCAAATAGTAGTTTCGATCTCTCTCTCTCTCTCTCTCTGACCCTCTCCCCCCGCCTTGGCACTCTGCCTCTCAAGTAAATTAAAAAGAAAAGAAAAAATATTTGCAAAAGAGATTTTATGCCTCGCTAAATTTAACGCAAGGGCTATTGGATATCAGAACCTTATATTACGTCTACCCTAGGTTTTTTCTCTCCAATCTTCTAAATCCTAAAAAAAATGTAATTAACAGAAAATTGATAAAATAGCATGGAAATTATTTAACAATTCTTCAAGTTGGAGAAAAGAAAGTATGAGCCTACAGTGATTACAAAACTAATATTGCTATAGGCAATAAACTACTTTCTCTGAGTTCACTGGATTGGCCTAATGGGAGTCATCTTTAGCAGTCGCTATCTTTGGTGTGGCCAAACAGACCACAACTCCCAGGTCTGGCCTAGCAGAATATCTTTGGTAAGACACTCATCTAGGCCTGTATTCGATGTGCCCAGCAGTTCATTGTTCCATCTGTATTAGGTCTAAGGTTGCCTCTCTGGCTATTCTGCGTCTGCATGTTTCTCTGTCCAAGCCCCTTACCAATCACAAGTTTCCACAGGAAAGGATTTAAATCAGATTCATTGATGCCCATTATTGCCCACATTTGTGGTGTTCATAGCTATTGAATGAATAAATTCTTTCTTTTTTATTTTTTGAATGAATATATTTCTTCTTCTTTTCTTTTCTTTTCTTTCTTTTTTTTTTTTTTGACAGGCAGAGTAGACAGTGAGAAAGAGACAGAGAGAAAGGTCTTCCTTTTGCCATTGGGTCACCCTCCAATGGCCGCCTCGGCTGGGTGCGCTGCAGCCGGCGCACTGCGCTGATCTGATGGGATCTGATGGCAGGAGCCAGGTGCTTCTCCTGGTCTCCCATGGGGTGCAGAGCCCAAGCACTTGGGCCATCCTCCACTGCACTCCCTGGCCACAGCAGAGAGCTGGCCTGGAAGAGGGGCAACCGGGACAGAATCCGGTGCCCCGACCGGGACAAGAACCCAGGGTGCCAGCGCCGCAAGGCCGAGGATTAGCCTAGTGACCCGCGGTGCCGGCCGAATGAATATATTTCTTTAACCAATCAGACCTACCTCCATTGCCAACTCAAGTTGTTGCTCTTTAAATTTTGTTGTTCTTCCTGATCTTCTGCCATTAAAAAAATAAATACATTTTAGGGGTAGGCATTTATCACAAGAGCTGAGACACCACTCGGGACACCCACATCCCATGTCAGAGTACCTGATTCCTGTCCTCCCCTTCTCATCCAGCTTCCTGCTAATGTACCCTACCAAGGAAGCAAGTTCTTGGGCCCCTGCCACCCACATGGGAGACCTAGATGTATTGCTGGTCTATTGTCTTTGGCTTGGCCTGGGCCTGGTTGTTACAGGCATTTAGGGAGTGAACAAACTGAAAAATATCTCTCTCTCTCTCTCTCAAATAAAACTTTAAAACAGAAAGTTTAAAAATTTTTAAATAAAAATTATATATTTTTAAAAATACATTTTAATTACTCAATGTCTTTCCTAGATTTCTCATTTTTATTCCTTTTTTAATGTGACCTTTTAAATGTTTGCTCTTCAATTATAGTTATTCCTGAAAATTTCCCCTTTATTTTTGTTCTTAATCATTCCATTGTGTCAAATTTTAATTTTGGGAGAGTCAACACATCTTATTTCCCTTGCGCCTTCTCTTTGTTTCTTCAATACTTTTTCCATTTTTTATTTCTCATCTTTTTAGCTCCTTTCCTATTAAGGACATGTGTTACACTTATTTTATCTGCATTTAAGAAAAGAACACTTTCTGTACCAAAAATACTCACGGTGTCATAGCTCTAAGTCTTCCTTACCAAGAACAGCAAATTCGGAGGGAGAAAGGCTTCTGGGGTTCTGTACCTGTCCCTTTCCAGCTATGTTCAATAGGAAGCCTATCATTTCTCATGGAAATTTGCAAGGTGAATGACCTGTTCTTCAGACAGACCCAATCAAGTTCTCATGGCACGTGAACAATCAAGACTATTAGGGGAAAAGTGGAAAAAATATTCAACAACCAGTTCAGGGCTGATCAGGCCTAGAAACTCAATCATTTACTCAGAGTTTTCAGCTGCAGCTAAGACAAATCTCAACCTAACCTGGTGGACATAAGAAAGGCACAGTGGATTAAATTCATGGCCTGAAGTGCTGGCATCCCATATGGGTGTCGGTTCCAGTCCCAGCTGCACCTCTTTCGATCCAGCTCTTTGCTGTGGCCTGGGATAGCAGTGGAAGATGGTCCAAGTCCTTGGGCCCCTGCACCCACGTGGGAGACCCAGAAGAAGCTCCTGGCTTCGGATCAGCACAGCTCTGGCCGTTTCGGCCATTTGGAAAGTGAACCAGTGGATGGAAGACCTCTCTCTCTCTCTCTACCTCTGTCTCTGTCTCTGTCTTTACCTCTATAACTTTGTCTTTCAAATAAAATAAATCTTTTTTTTTTTTAAAGGCTACCCTAACAGAGAACTCAGTTACTAGTGCTGTCAGCAAGAACTTGCCATCTTCCTGTTCTCTGTATTGCTTTCTGTGATATCAGTTTTATTCTAGAAATGGCTCTTCATGAACTTAGCAGACCCTAGGCGTGGCATGCCTATTGCTCATGTGCAATAAAATGAAGCATTCCCAACCAGAGCCCTAAGATTTGATTGGACAGGTCTAAGTCATCCATTTTCTTCTGAACCAATCATTGTGGAAGGGGGGTGGGGGTGTGGGATGCAGCCATTTGCTAATCCCAGTTCGTGTGCTCCACCTCTGGAGCCTGGATGGACAGCTCCTGGGAACCCAGTGGTCTCAGAGAAGGCTCATGGAGGCAACCTATTTTGCTGGGAAGACAACCAGCAAATGTTCGCCACCTGAGCCAGGTTGAATACACATCATCCAAAATTGAAACAATCATTTCAGTCATGTATGTTCTTCTTCCTTGGAGTTGTTTTGATAATTATCAGATTTTTTTAAAATGAACAATCTTTTTTATGAAAATGGAACTCCTCTACGTTCTTTTATTAGTCTCAATTCCTCCAGTAACTTTTTCTGAGCTTACTGATCTTAATACAGTTCCAGGATTATTGTTCAATAATATAAATGTCACTACTCTTAAATAATGAAAAGAAAAAGATTAGGGGCCAGTGCTGTGGTGCAGCGGGTTAACACCCTGGCCTGAAGCGCCAGAATCCCACATGGGCACTAGTTTGAGACCTGGCTACTCTACTTCCCATCCAGCTCTCTGCTATGGCCTGGGAAACCAGCAGAAGATGGTCCAAGTTCCTGGGCCTCTGCACCCATGTGGAAGACCCAGAAGAAGCTCCTGGCTCCTGGCTTTGGATCAGCGCAGCTCCAGCCATTGCTGCCAATTGGGGAGTGAACCATCGGATGGAAGACCTCTCTCTCTGCCTCTCTTTCTCTCTCTAACTCTGACTTTCAAATAAATAAATAAATCTGTAAAAAAGAAAAAGAAAAAGATAATAATGGGCCACAGCAAATAAGGAAATAATGATATTCTTGTGGGAAAAGGGTACCAAAAGAGCAATTAAGTGGACATTTTCAAAGAGGTAATAGAAACACAGTTTAAGCAAATACAAAGAAACACTCACTTCCAACAGTGAGAAGAGACAAGAGGAGGCACACTGCACAGACAGCAACCATTGTTCTTCACTCCCAGCATCAATCTCAGAGCACTTATTTTTATTATTTTTTGCCTAAATACTAAATAAAGAGCTTATGCAATTAAAGGCCAGGATGATAACAATGGAATGCACAGAAAAGACATCTGCATGGTCACTGGAGAAAGGGAGGAGGTAGGGTCATTTTACAGTGGTAAAGTAGTTATTCATGGTTAATTAGGTAACACACAGGTCTTCAAATAAATGAATGTCAGCCCTTAGTCCCCAAGTAAAAGGCCTATGTGTATTTTCTAGAGGTACTGGATGTCAATTTCAAAGGGAATTTTCCCCAATAAGTAAAATCCTTTTATTTTCCTGGTACCAAAAAAAAAAAAAAAAGAAAAAGAAAAACACAGAGAGAAAAATAGAATGTTATCTGCAACAGTGAGTCATCAGCCAGGCAGCTGTACAACACCCAGGTCTCTCCCTGTGTCTGCAGCCCTTCAAAAGCAGGGACTATCTTTCAATGACATGTATAAATCCCTGCACTGCCTGGCTGCAAAGCATAATTAATTCTGGCCTTTTTCTGCTTAATGAAACACCTCGCACACACGATGGCAGTGTATTTGAGCCTGTTTTTCCTAAAACAGGAAAAGTCCCAGCAACCACCTTGTTCTGCTCAAAATGCTCCCGAAGTCACATTTGTATGAGCTGTGCCAGTAGTCCTTCAAACACATCTCTTGTAACAAGCAAGTCTGATTAAAGAAAACTCACCACCAGCCACCTGTACGCATAGTTCTCTTAACTTTGGAAAGAGTGGAATGTTCTGTTTTTCAAATTCTTGGCAGTAAACACATGTTTTTATTTCTCAACTGGTGGCTGCGATAGAAGGGTATTTAAACAAAGTAATCTCTTGGATGCAGCTGCTCAGTATCATTTCCCTTTATTAGAATAATTCTTCAGATTTTAATGCACACTTGCACACAGCATTCCAGAGGCTATCACTCCGCAGTAAGTCTCAAAGTGCAAATCTTCCAGGTTGCATTTCAAACCACTAATAACAACAGGACTAAAACTTTAGAAAGGAAATTTACCTGAAAGATGTGCCTCAAAAGATTCGATCCCTTTCACAGTACTCAATGACTCCAGCCCTACCCCAGGAGTCCGGAAAGCAAATGCCTACTTTTAAAGAAGTTATTGCAGCGTAGGGTGCAGTTTCCTTACTTTATCACAGACAACAGAGCTCCTCACCTGTTTAGGGGTAACCCCGGGCATGCGAATATCCAATGCAAAATCTGATGAGTCAATGGGGATCACTGGTCTGGTGGTGCCAAGACATTCATTGGAAAATGACCTGGTAGGTTCTTTAAACCTTAAAAAAAGAAGATAATTTCAATATTCTTAAACATGATGGAATATAAACTTGAGAAGGGTAATTAAAAAAATAAGAAATTCTACGACCTTAAGGTTAAATGTTATTTATTTTGACCCAGTGAGAACACTAAAGAAGTGAAAATTATATGAGTTTCCTAAAGATACTCAGAATTGCATTTTATATTCCAAGAGCTACATGTACCCAATTTGTAAACAAAATACATATGATGAAAGCAATCAAGCATTCTACATACAAAAGTTGTCTCAATAGTCACCTGTCAAAACAGACACAGGTTTCTAGTTAATGAAGGTACAGTATTAATATACTGGAAATTAATATCATGGGCATGCCAATTTTCTAATGGTACATTCACCAGTACCCAGCAAAAAAAAAAAATGTATAACTATTTTGTGAGTGTCCAGAATTATTAGTCACAAATACACAAACAAACAAACAAGCAAAAAAGCCCACAAGCACAATGTTGCCAGGAGGGAGGCAGAGTTGCATGAGGGGGAAAAAATAAAAGACTGCAATGTGAATTACAAATGTACAAGTGCATAAATATTTAATGCGGTAATTAGGAGGCGTGTGTAGGGCTCTGTTTCCTTGTGAGCCACTGCAGCCCGTGATTTGCTTCCCACCGCTGATCTATCTTGATCTTTTACTCTTTGAGCTGTTATAAGCGGCTGCATTGTAGTTTCTGAAATATCTCCCCAAGAGGGAGTGATTAGTATTGGAAATCACAACTTCTAAATGGGAGTTTTCAAAGCCAGAGTAGCTTGGCTACAATACAGTGGGCCTTTTTTTATCTTTCCTTTTTTTTTTTTTTTTAACCCCTTCTGTTTTGCAAGGGTGACTTTTACAAGAAGTTGCTGGACTAAAAGCCCAAGTCGTTCAAGCTCAGCCCCTCAGCCTTGCGGATTCGCTCGCATTCTGGTTCCTAAAAGTGATGACATGTGCAAACACCCTGCACCCCATGCACACTGCGTCTCTCTCTCACCCACACAGATACACACACACACACACCCACCTCTTGAAGACAGAGAGCGGGCTTCGGAAGCCCAGGCAGCTGCCGTGGGCAACCAGGACGAGCAGCAGCAGCAGGCTGCGAGCGCGGCCGGCCATGGCCACGCCGCTCGGGCCCCGCGCGGAGACGACCGGGCAGCGGCGCGGCCGGCGGGGCCGCTACTTCATGCCGGACGCGGCGGGCGTCCTGCGGCGGCCACACGCCGGCTGCCGGCGAGAGCGGCGAGGCGACGACGGGGCGCGGGCCGCAGGCGGACGCCCCGGGCGGGCGGGCGGCGCTGCTGTCCGGTGCGCGAGAGGGAGGCCGCCTGGCTCCAGAGCTGCCCGCCTCTCTGTCCTGGCGCTCAGGGGCTAGACGCGCGGGTGCCTGCAGGCGGGGGAGTGACAGGGACCGCGCCGGAGCTCACACCAACCCGCGTCAGTCATCATTCAGAACCTGCAAAAATAGAAGCAGATAATGGATGACTAACACATTACAGCGACTGTCCTCAGCAAATCCCCGCGGAGGCTCTTTGAACCATTAGTAGTTTCACAAGCTCGCGCCCCAGCCTGGGCGCTGTGCACCTCCCACCCGAGGATGTCGCCACCCGCAGGGCACACGCGGCCCCTGCTTGGCCTTTTGCGAGCTCTTGTTCCCTCACACCCACTTCTGTTTGCTTTTCTCGACTTCTAACCACACACACACACACACCCATCCCCCTTTCCCCTGACCCTCTCCACTCCCCCGGTTTCTTCTCCTTACTCCCTTCTCTCACCAGAAATGCTCTCAGTACTGCTGCTAAGTGTAAACAAAGTTATTCGCGCAGATGACAGGCTGAGGCACAAAACACGCAGCTCAGAGAGGCAACGACAAAGCACGCGGGTGCCACAGCAACCAGATAAAGACTTGGAGAACAAAGGCGGATTCGGGGATGTGCATCCAGTCCCAGAGACCTGAACATGAAGGTGCCCCCTGCCTCGGATCATCACTGAAGTGATTGCCCAAGTCCTCAGCATCGTTTGAGAACCAAACTCCACAGCTAACATGGAATGTGAAATGCAAATGTCTATTTAAAAGTGCTGCATTTCACACACAGAGTAATCACTTCTCACTTATAAAGTACCCCTCCCAAAAGGCATTCTTTTAAATATTTATTTGAAAGGCAGATTGGGGGGGAGGGTGGGCAAGAGAGAATCTGCCATTCACGAGTTCAATCCCCAGAGACTGCAAGAAGCCAGGAGCCTGGAACTCCATCCCAGTCTCCCATGTGGGAGGCAGGGGCTCAAGTCGTTGCCTTTCCAGGTGCATCAGCTGAGAGCTGGATTGGAAGTGGAGCAGCCAGGATTCCAACCAGTGCTCTTATATGGGATGCTGGCTTCACATGTAGTGGCCTAACCCACTGTGCCACAATGAGGGTCCCCCCTAAAATATTCTTGGCTAAATAAAGTTTGGAGACGTAGCAACACAATTAGAAACAATAGGGAGAACCTCAGCAAGCCCCCCAAAAAAGGCTGCCACTCATATAAATGAGAGGGGTTGGGGCTTTGAAAATGACAGCCCAACAGATGGCACTTTGGGGATGCTGAGCATGTGGATCTAAAGAAAATTCAAAGGCTTCAAAAGCTGGCTCAGAATCAAGGTCCCTCTGACCTTTCTTGGTCTTCTCCCTCAAGTGAAGGGAGAAGGTCACCCTTGAGTTTCCTTAACCTGCTTTAAGAGAACCTTAACCTGTGTAAGAGAACACAACTGCTGTCCTTTCTCACCCTGAAATCCTGTTAACTATTTCAGAAGAGTGGGGGCTGCAGCCACACCTGGATGGACCTATTGCAAGGCCCTGTCCCCTGGGCTCACTCACATGGCAGAGACTGTGTCCAGGACCACTCCTTCTCCTAAGAGTAATTCAGGAGTCTCCCAAGTTGTCTCCCATCCTGCCCTTCCCCTGTAAGAAGCAGGCTGCAGAAGTGTTAGTCACTGGGGGCTCCGTGGGTCTCCTATGCCCCTGCTGGGATTTTCCCCTGGGGTATGTTCTCAAACCTGGGCTTTTTCTCCTACTTATTTTATTCCAGCAATCCTTCAGAGGGCACAGCAGAAATTTCTCTTCTCCCCTGCAGAGTACTGTGACATCCCAAGTTAGGCTGAATTTTTAAATATTACAGTTTGTATTGTTTTCTGAACATATTTTAGATTAGGAATCAAGAGTGCAAATTTTTGTCAGAAGGCATTAACTAAAAGTGCAAAAGTAACTCCAAAGAAAGAGATTCCTTAAAGTATGATTTTAATCAAAACTTATAAACATGATTCAGAGAAGCTCAAATGCAAAGGCTGTGGGCAAGAATTTACCATGAACAAAAGTGAGAAGTGTTGGGGCTCAGAGGGTGATACCCCAAAATATGGCACCTGGGGGCATGCTGAGATGCCAGATGAGTAACAGCAGAACACAGAAATCAGTAATGTCCTAGAGAAGTGCTCCACAACAAAATACAGTGGCCTCTAAATTATCCTGGGAAGCACACAATTGTGAAACCAAACTCAAGAAAATAAACAAACCAAAAAATCCAGAGCCAGACAAACGGAAAACAAGCACTAACTAACCTTAAATTCAATGACCTTCTTCCTAGACAGTGTTTTCTTGATGGAAGAAACATCCCACCCACCAGAAATAAAGAAAGCAAGATTTAATATCCAACCAATTCAAGGAAGCCCGAGGCCCACCAGCATTTACATAAGCAACGACATTTTTAAAAAACTGATACTATTTCTTTGAACTTTCTCTGCACTTGCTGTCTGAGCTTTCAGCAACAAAACCCTCCAGCCCTGTTCATGTCCTGTGGGTAAAGAACTCTTTGCGGGGGAAGAGAAACAATTGGCCAAGGCTATGCTTTTAGCAACAAAGCTCAATCATGTCAAATGACAATCCCTAACACTCCCCCAAGTTCTTTTTTTAAATATATGTGTGAAGAAGAGATTATATTTTATTATCGTATTCAGAACAGGATTCAAGGACAGCCCTTCTTGCAGCTGGCAAGGAGATTTGGTATCACACAAACGCTTGAAAACAAATCTAGTAGTAAAAAGTCTCTTAACGGGAACACACCCTTAAGGACTAGGCTTTGAACAAAAATTCCACTTATCTCTGATTGATTTGTATTACTTGTGATGTCCCAAAGCCACCCACTTAAAGAAAAAAGACTGAAACTGTGGGTGGAAAAGCAAAGTTGAGAGTTGTAGCCATGAAAAGAACAAAAGGTCATACAGGAACGAAAGCTGATTATACTTCTTGTTTCTTAATATGTTGTAAACTAAAGACAAAATACAAACCATCAAATAAAAAAAAACACATCTAACCATTTCATTTGCTCTAATTCCTAAACATGTGGAACAAATCTTGATATTCTTCTTATGATTTAAAAAAAAAGTCAAAATATATTTCCCTGAGACAATTCATGCACTCTTTCAACAAACTTCCATCCTCTAAACAACATATTATAATAGATACTGGATAGCAATTTATAAGAGGAACAAAACTAAGAGAATACAGGCTATTATTTTAAGTTTTTCTGTTTTTTTTTTTTATTTGACAGGTAGAGTTAGAGAGAGAGAGAGAGAGAGAGAGAGAGAGGGAGAGAGAGAGAGAGAGAGAGAGAGAGAGAGAGAGAGAGAGAGAAAGAAAGGTCTTCCTTCTGTCGGTTCACTCCCCAAATGGCCGCTACGGCCAGCGCTGCGTCAATCCAAAGCCAGGAGCCAAGTGTTTATTCCTGGTCTCCCATGTGGGTGCACTTGGGCCATCCTCCACTGCCCTCCTGGGCCACAGCAGAGAGCTGGACTGGAAGAGGAACAATGGGGACTAGAACCCGGTGCCCATATGGGATGCCAGTGCTGCAGGCGGAGGATTAACCAAGTGAGCCATGGCGCCGGCCCCAGAGAATATAGGCTATTAAGAGAGCTGAGAACTTTACACAATCAACACAAGGTATGTTTAGAATGCTCTCTTCCTATAACAGCATGAAAGGGATTTGGGGAATTTTGAGAAAGGATGGAACCTTCATTAAGAGGATAAGAAAAAAATGCAGCAATCCTCAGTGGGAGAGGTGGCCATCAGGCAGGACTTTGGGGAATGGTTCTTAGAGTTCCTCCTGTGGGAGGTAGACAGTGAACACTGCAGGTGCAGAGAATGGCAGGTGCAAAGGGAGGCAGGTGGAGAGCAGAGTATGTGTTGCAAAGCAAGTAGTAAGTCCTCTGCCCCTGGATTCAAACTGCATGCCCAGACTTACCATTTTATTTGTTATATCAAGCAAATACTCCGTCTTTTCAAATATTCTATTCATAAAATTTTATGGTAAGAACTACTTATACTTGATATCTGAATGGAGATTCATTCCAGAAGAGTACTACTAGGTAGAACGTATGAAGGCACCTCAACAAGTTCACAGGAAAATGTAATAAAATGAAATGTGCACTTGGTGTCAAAATTGTTAAAATCCATACACATGAGGGGTCTTCAACAAGGTCACAGAAAACACAGATCATGAAAAAAAAATGCATGGACTTCAAACTTTTTTGCATCCACATAAACTTCTATCTTCACTCCATTTTCCACATACTTTTTGAAAAGTACCCTTGGACATCGAGTCCAGAGGCCCACAAAACTAATTTGATTCTTATAAAGCAGGCACGCCACTCCCTCTAATTCCCATTTAAAGAAAAAAACAGAAACTGAAAGATGGCAGATATCTGAAATGTGGGAAAGAATCAAGTACACTGGCCAGTCATTCATTGATTCACTTATTCAGTGAAAGAACCCACGTGGCATAGTGGCCACTAGTCAACCACAGTGGATCCATCTTTAAAGAGCAGTGTGTAACGGGGCAAAATCCTAGCCTTTTGGTGCCTCAGTTTCTTCACCTGCACAGTAGCAATAACCATATTACCAACCTCAGAGGGCTGTGGCCAGTAACAACAGAAGGAATATCCTCAGGTCAATGTCAAGCACATTATAAATGTCCACTATTACTGCTGTGGCAAATAACAAATGCATTGCCCAAATGCTGGGAATGGACACAGTTCCCACTCCCATAGAAATCACTTTCTGGTGAGAAAAAAACAAGTTGAATGAACTAGCAAATTAGGAACATCATCTCCTTTGAAAGCTATTTTGTGTAGTCTACCAGAATGACTGATGACACAACTGATGAAAGGATGCATATCCATTCACAAAGCAATTTAACTTCTAGGGATTTATTCCTGGGCAAAAACTGAACAAGGACACAAATATACTTTGAAAGTTATTTAGCTGCATTGTTCAAAATAATAACGAAGAATCAAATGTTTATAACAGCAAAGAATTGGAAGCAATTTAAATGTTCATCAATAGGAAATTGGTTAAAAAATACATATACATCCATTTTTACATAAACCAGAATAAAATTCATGCCCTTTAAATAAAAAAGGACAAATGAGACTATTATTATAGCCAAGGGCAGATTCTATAATATTATCTTTTCTTTCTGTATAACCTGATAAATGTTTATGCAACTTCAAACTTTCAAAAATGTTGCAATACAGTAGAAATAACTTTTTCCCATAATCACTTAAGAGGAAGTTACTAATCCCTTGCTTTGGCATCCGTGAATACAGTCCACTACATAACCTCAGTGCACCCATCAAAATTAGAAGAATCTCACTGATCCATCACTATCACTCAATCCTCAATCTGCTGACTTTGTCAACTGCCCCCAAAGACATCCTTCCTAAGGAAGCAACTCCAGTTCAGAATCAGGCACTGCCTGGAACACTGTCATGTCTCCAGTGCCCTTCACTCAGAAACTAATTTTTATGACCCTGACTTTACTGGAGATCACAAGTCAGCCATTTTGCAGAATACTTTGCCATTAGTGCTTGCTTTAGGTTTGATTAGGACCAAATTCAGGTTAATGCATCTCTGACAGGAACATCATGGAAGTGACCCCATGTTCTTCTCTCACTGCATCTGTGTTCATTGCCTGTTGCTGCACATCAAATTGCCCTAATCTGAACACAGTAAGTATTATCTTGCATAGTTGCTGTGCCACAGGAAAAACTTAGCTGAACAGTCATTCCTGAGGCCGCAGCCAAGATGTTGGACAGAACTAAAGTCATCGAAGGCTTGACAGGCTCTCAAGGTGACTGGCACACAGGACTGGCAAGGTAGTGCTGGCTGTCAGGACAAACATGCCCTCGCTCTATGGTCCTCTGCCTAGGGTCAGTTGAGTGTCTACCCAACATGGCAGCTGGCTCCCCTAGAGTGAGCAATGTCTTTTATGACATAGCATCAGAAGGCACCCATCATGACATCTACAGTATTCTGTCAGCTACACAGTTTCACCCCATTTGGATATGGAGATATCTACCCGAGGGCATGGACACCAGGAGTTGAGGGCCATCTGCTTGGGAGCTGCCCGCCACAATATTTGATTATTATTTTATTATCACATCGCCAATGACTAGGGACTTCTACCATTGGCATAAGATGGTATCTCCCAGGCTCTTCCATTATGCATCAAAATTAGATTATGATTTTTCCCTTTGGGATTAATATTTGCTGGTGGAGAGTTTAATTTTAAGTTTATAAACATTCCATTCCTCATCAGACTTCCAATGTATTCATTTATGTATTTTATCATAAGACACATGGTTTCCTATTTTATTCAATAAGCTTTGATAGTTATTAGCTTTATTTATTTATTTACATTACTTCCTTTATGCTCAAATCGGCTCTGTTGCGGCCCCTGCAAGCTAGCTTTCGTGTCCTCTGACACCTGCCTGCCCATCATCCCTGGAGCACTCCCTTGGCTCTTGGCTCCCTCTCCCTGGACCAGGCCTTGCTTGTGTTCTTCATCCTGCATGGCCTTTGTTAACACCCATCAGGAGCTGTATACCCACGGATGTCCTCCTCACACTGTCTGGGCTAGGACACCCCATACCAGGTCACCAAGCCCAACACATCCGTGTCTCCCTCCCCCTGGGGGCTCCATCAGCCCACACTGGGCCAGCCTTCCTGGTGTCTGCCTCACTCTGCCCACATAATGTGTTTAGAACCTAATTGCTCAGGAAGGAAAACGAAGGACATCGATTTTAATGATGCAAACTACCTAACAGTGTACACATGTATTTAAAAATACAAAGTAATGTCACTGAAACCGTTTCATTTCCAATGATTCTCTATGGGACTGCGAGGGGAGAAAAAAAAGCAAACTTTCACTTTCTATAGATATGCTTTTTAGTCTTAATTTTCCCCTTTATTACTTTGGTAACTAAAAGAAAATAAGTAAATAGGCATTTTAGAGTATTTTACTGAATGTGGTTTTACAGATTTTAACTTCTATCTGAAAATTAGGGAGGTAAATGTTTTGAAAAAACAAAAAACTCCCCTTTCTTTGCTTAGCAAGGACAGCAGAAAATCAAGGTCATGGCTGTACTGCAGGGCTTCTCTGTAGTAGCAACTCTGTGGGCTGAACAGTTATGGTGGGGAGGGTGGTAGGCTGTCCTGTGCATAAAGGATGTTTAGCAATGCCCTTGGCCTTCACCCATTAGATGCCAGTAGCACTCCCTTCAGTTGTGTCTACCAACAAAGTTCCCAGCACCGCTAAACCTCTTCTGAAGGGTGGGACCACCCTGACTGAGAACCACTGGTGTAATGTGGCACATGAAGATGAAGTTCATTTGAAAAGCAATGCCATTTCCCTTAAATATGAGCGTACTTCCAAAAGTTCATGGAAAATAGAATGAAAAGTTGATTTTGGTGCAAAAAAATTTCAAATTTATGAGCCGTCTTTCTTTCCATATTACACATTTTTTTCATGAACTTTTTGAAGTGTCCTCAAATAGTGGGTCAAAAGTGGTTAGGGGCGGGCATTGTGGTGTAGTGGTTAAGCCACTGCCTGCAACACTGGCATCCCATGTGGGCACCCATGTGAGTCCCAGCTGCTCCACTTCCGAATCAGCTCCCTGATAATAAGCACCTGGGAAAGCAGTGGAAGACGGCTCAAGTGTTTGGGCCTCTGCCACACACGGGAGAACCAGATGGAGTTTCATGCTCCTGGCTTCGGCCTGACTCAGCCCTGGCCATTGAGGCCAACTAGGGGAGTGAACCAGCAGATGGGAGATAGCTCCATGTCTGTCTTAGCCTCTCTTTCTGTAACTCTACAAACAAATAAATAAATATTAAATCTTGAAAAAGTGGCTAAAATGCACTTGAAAATATGAAATTTCTACAGAATGGGAAAGTAATAATAAACATTTTCTCTCTCACACACACATACACACACACACACACATATGGATGCTAGGCATTGACTTTATGTGTCGTCTCTCACCATATTATATCACTGAATTTTTATTATTTCTGTATTAAAGATGAATAATCTTAGGCTTAGAAAAATTAACTAACTTCCTCTGGTTATGCAGTAGTACAGCAAAGATTCAAATCCTGTCATGCTGACCCCAGGAACTTTACCTTTAACTCATATTCAACACAAAATAGACCCTCCACAGTCACAGGGGATGTTTTCCTCAAAAACAAAAAAGAGGCACATCACTGGAGTACCAATTTATTGTAATAATTATAATAGCCAATATTTATTTAGCAAATATAATGTGTCAGGTGCTGTGCTAAACCCTTTCTATAGATTAGCTCATGGAAGCCCTCCCAGCAACTCTGAAATTTCAATTGTTATCATTCCAGTTTCACTGACATGGAAACTGGGATACGGGGAGAACTGGTACCTTGCCCAGGGTGCACAGCCAGGATGTAACACCAGCAATCTGATGTGAAGGATCAAGCCCTTAAGGACCTAACTATTCAACGTAACCTCACCTGCCTTCCAGGAACATACTGGAAAGCACCAGCATTTCCCCTGCCACCTTACCAACGTCACTACTTTAATTAACTCAGAAGGCTACAAAACGCAAGTTTCTAGTTTGGGTTCAAATTTGGCCCCCAAATAGATTTTGTTTGGTTTGCAAGGGCTTTTCCCAACCCCTCCCCCTAACCTCAGTTTTGAATAAACATTTCAAAAAATAAAAGATTTCACGCAAAACCCAAATTTTCAGTGTCTCTTTCAGAGCTGTAAAATCTGGCATCACTGGAATTATACTTCCACGTGGCAACAATCAGTGGAGCCCAATGATGGCTCCCTATCCTGATGAAATCAGCAATCTGCATATCACCACAAGCCCCACCTCTCCCTGTCGGCTCCCAGACCCTGAGGTCCTGAGTCCTGGTTCTAAGGACCATTCAGCTACTGTGCATTCATTCGTTTGGGGTTTTGCTTTGTGGCCAGTTTTCCTCATCAACACTACTAGCTGATACCTTAAAATCATTTGTGTGGGGGTCACTGAGATACACTCTGTCCTTATGTGGTAAGGAAACTTCACAGAGGTTTTAAAGTAAGGCAGTAAGGCAGACCAAATTGAATGATCTTTTCCACACGTGGGTTGATTTGGGACTCATCTCTTGTAAGACACAGGCATTTTGAAGTAGTATCCTATCCCTGCAAGTCGCAATTGACTGGATACCTGTTAGAATTTATATGCTAAAAAACCTCAGGGGCGCCATTCAGCATATGATATTACTTCACTAAGAGGCTGCCAACAGGAGCAAATATTAATACTTTTTTCTTGGTTTCCATGATCAGCACCAGACGCCCTTTAAATATGTCCATTACTCATCAAGTTGCTCAGTCCTTATAAACACTTCCACGGGGAAAATAACAAGAGACATAATTCTTAATTAAATTTCTCAGCTTTGACTAATACAAATGCTATTTCCTCACACATGCATCTAAATTCAGTGCAAGCATATTTTACTGCAAGATAAAACAGATCCCTGTGCTCCAAACAGCATGTGTGTTTCAGCTCTAAGGACTGCCCTGGCAAGTCTCAGGAGATAAGTGAACCACACAGGAAAGCATGGACCGTTACTGATGATGTCACCGAAGCAGAACAGCTCCTTTGTATGCTCATTGCCCAGAGGGTATCTTATTTATTTATAAGCTCAGATCATCACATGGAATTTAGGTTCACAAGAAGAGCACAAAACACACCTGCAGCTACCTCTTTGTTTCTCCTTTAAACAACTTTGTTGAGTCAGGGGAACTGGTCTTTGGCCTTGTTTCACAGTCTTTCAGCTGGGTGGGGAGCCCTCCACGACTTCTACCCCAACTCAGGGCACAAGACCTGCACCACAAGTCAAGGACCAGACTTGGAGGCTAGCTTCATATGATGCCACTTCAGAATTTCATCAACTCACTTCTCCCTCTTCGGTGAGGTATTTGAGGAGCTAATTTAAAACTAATACCAAACACCTCTCTAAATTTCAAACGTCAGATTTTTTTCCAATAAAGTCTCAATCATTGAATGACCCACTGATTTAGGTAAAGAAAGATCTTTTGCACTAAAGCTTTGTGATGCTTCCTTTGAGGGTCTTTGTGTTAGCATATTTCATTCTACTTTTAAGAGGGAGCAGAATGTGGCAGTTAGGGGCAAATATTGAGTGTAGTGGGCTTGAGTGGGCGTGGTCTGAAGGTGGGAGGGGATCTGCCTTTCATTCCATTTCCTTGCAATCAATCAACATATTTTTTTTTGAGATGTCTATGATGTTCTTCCTATTTATGATTCTACATTTTTAGGCAGAGTTATTCCTGAAGTCATATCATAGATGAAAAGACTTCAAAAAGTTCATAGAAAAATGACTCAAAAGATGCACTTATTTTCATGCAAAGAATTTGAAATTCATACATAGATTTTTGTACTTTCTACAACCTTTTTGAAGACTCCTCATAACATAGATTTCAATATTTTTGCAACAAAATATACCTATTTTTAGATCCCATTTTCTACACATTTTTGAAGTACCTTTATATATTCTGTTAAATACCTTCCAATGACATCAGAGGCAGAAGCTACTACCTAGCCAGGAAAATCAGCTCACACTCAAAATGTACGGCTACAAAATAAGTATTCTTTCTCTTTAAAGAAAAACCTACACCACAAGAAATGTCTAATTTTTCACTCAAAACCAACACTGAACTTCATCTTTTGCTTTGCTTTTTGTGCCACTCACACAGAAGCATTTTATCCCATAGCAGAATCCTACTTTCAAATAATTCATGTTCTCCATTTCAAATGTTCAAATCAATGCAATAAAATGCTCATAAACAAACCCTTTCCTATCATTAATGTTTTGCTCCTCTGCTGTATAATTACATTACTGAAAGTAAAATCCACAATCATGTAATGCTGTTATATAACTGAAAACTTGTGGGGACTTTTCTTAAGGATCATCAGAGAATGTCAAAGCATCCTCGTTTTTATAATTCTCCTCAAATGGGTTTGCAGTAACCTAGAGGGAGTCTACAAAACACACACTACACACTGCCCACTCAATCCATCTCAACTGTGCAATTTTTTTTTTTTTTTGACAGGCAGAGTGGACAGTGAGAGAGAGAGACAGAGAGAAAGGTCTTCCTTTTGCCGTTGGTTCACCCTCCAATGGCCGCCACGGACCGCGCCTTGTGGCCGGCGCACTGCGCTCATCCGATGGCAGGAGCCAGGTGCCAGGTGCTTCTCCTGGTCTCCCATGGGGTGCAGGGCCCAAGCACGTGGGCCATCCTCCACTGCACTCCCGGGCCACAGCAGAGAGCTGGCCTGGAAGAGGGGCAACCGGGACAGAATCCGGCGCCCCGACCGGGACTAGAACCTGGTGTGCCGGCGCCGCAAGGCGGAGGATTAGCCTGTTGAGCCACAGCGCCGGCCTCAACTGTATAATTTTAAAGTCTCAACAAAAGAACACAGATGCTTAAAAACATGTTAATGTCTTATTTTAGGGTACAGAAGCGTCAATAATATTTAGCTTAATAATAAGATGAACATTTGAATTTTTATATGCAATTCACCATGGAAAGAAGTATGGTGTACCGGAGAAGCTTATATGCAGATATTTTAATTTCCAGTCTATAGTCATGAAAGTTTTCTTTGATCAGTGTCCCCAAACTCCCCATGAACTATCAATGAAGAGCTTCATAATTTTCTTCTGGCTGAAAATGATCAAAGCGTTCTTATGTTTGTCAGAAGTCTTTGATGCTGCTGCACAAACAGGTGGTGAGTTTATTTCATTGCTGTTAAACTGTTTCTTGCTGTCCTGGGCTTAGGAAGAAGTGGTTTATTTTATCAAGGAGCTTAAAGAGTGGCTTGCTCTTTCCCCATTTTTAATCTCCTTTACAAGGCTTCCCATAGTGATTTGCAAGACCATCTGGAACTGAAAACCAGAGCTGAAGAAAGATAAGGTCCAGGATCCCCAGGCCTGGAGTCACCCTGGGTGCAGTCCCACAGGGACACGACAGAGAAGCAAGGCCTGGGCATGCCCTGTTGATCCATAAGTCTTCCCTCTCTGAAACTACATACCTTCACCTTGAATTATACTGCAACTAAAAGTTGAAGTTCTGAGTCACAGAAACATGTGAACTAGCCTGTCTTTGCTAATTTTAACCAAAAATAAAGAGATCCACTGGACAGTATGGTACAAGGGGAATGGGTCCTGTCTTTGAAATATGCAAATCCCTTTTCAAAAATTAGGACATTTAATGTGTCTATACATTAAAATAATGTATAGATTATGATAATAATTATTATATATATAATCAAAATAATATTTAACAGTCACTGAGCGTTTGCTCTGGTCCAGGCATTTTGAAGTACTTTCCACGCATTATTTAATTCTTACAGCATCCTATGGACTGTGTGCTAGCTTCACTGCCATTCTCCAAATGGGGCAATGGAACACACAGAAGGTTAAGGAGCTTTCCTGAAACTGGTTGTAGGCAAGGAGCTGGCCAGTGAGGAGGAGCAGAGGTCGGCAGCCCCTCCCTGCAGCCCTACCTACTTCACTCAACCTCCCCCCAATTTCATGCAGTGGAATACTATGGCTTCCAGGAAATGTCACTCTGAGTTGGTACTGACAACAAAGAACAAACACGGCTGCCCGGTGCATCCTGTGATGACTTTTAGCTAATTGCATTATTCCAATAAAACTGCCATGGCTGACACTTCTACTCCCATCACACCCCTGATGTCATGACACATCTGAGACTTCCCAAAATGGAAATGGATGATACTCAGACCTCAAACTCTGTCCCCTGTGAATATGCACCTGGCCCCAGACACAACCACAGAAGCCTCCAGATTATATAAAGGGATGAGTCTGAACCTCATTGAGTGCAGCAATTGAGTGTGCCAGCACTACCTCCCACAGTGTGTTCTTTTGCTTTGCAGGCAAATAAATCTTATTCCTCTGTTGACCTTTACCTGTGTCTTGTCCTCAAATTCTTTCTTGTGTCAGTGACAAGAACCTGGACCCTGCCATCTGATGCCATCTTGACCTAACCACTCGACAACAAAACCATCTTGCCAGAAGTTGTGGAGCAGAAGGCTGACTCCCAAGGCAGGAGCTACTAACCACCAGGAGATGCTTGACAGAGCTTCTTCTTCTGGTACCTATGAGGAAAATACCTAACAGCTAACCAAACTGATACTGGTTCAGCATATACTTTTTTTAAATAAAGTTTTATTTATTTATTTGAGAGGTAGAGTTACAGACAGTGAGAGGGAGATAGAGAGAAAGGTCTTCCATCCACTGGTTCACTCCCCAAATGGCTGCAATGGCTGCAGCTGGTCCAATTGGAAGCCAGGAGCCAGGAGTCCCCTCTGCGTCCCCCACAGGGGTACAGGGGCCCAAGCACTAGGGCCATCTTCCACTGCTTTCCCAGGCCATAGCAGAGAGCTAGATTGGAAGAGGAGCACCCAGGACTAGAACCGGCACCTATATGGGAGGCTGGCGTCTCAGGCAAAGGATTAACTCCTGTGCCACAGTGCCGGCCCCCAGCATATGCTTTTAAAAGAATTGCCCTTGATAGCGTGCATAACTAAAACCAGTAGCACATACGAGAGTGAACATGTTTGTTTCATATCCTACAATGTCTGTTTCCCAGTGACTGGGATTTTTCCAAATCACCCTCTTCCCATGGATTCCAAGCAACAGATGAAAGCCAGTAGGATAAGGAAGATGCAGGCTCGAATGTGAAGTCAGAAATCCTGGTTCTAAGTCCTATTTTAGGAATTAACTCCACATTTCTAAACTTTGGTGCCTCTATTTAAAGATGGGTTATTAAATAATGCTCTACCAAAGGGTTGTAGGGAGACACAAACTAATCAGAGCAGAATCTGAAGAGTAAAACATCAGAGGGTCACAAGTTGTTATGGTTGGTTCTCCCAAAGTGGTCCCGCAAAGACGGAAGCTGTGATGTGCAGGGAGACCTTAGAAGCCATGTGGGATACAAGGCTCTAACTTTCCCATCTGTCTGGGAAAGTTAGGCACCTTCATCTGCCTCAAATTCATGTCCCTGAAGGAAGAAACAATGCCTCTGGTCCCTGTCCCAACTTGCACAAACCAAGGTGCTACCACAGGGATTCTGAAGTCTGCCAACCCTCCGGGACTGACTTGTCACACACCAGTTTCTTCTATTTTGTCCCCGTTCAATGTTCCAAAGATAATCATTTACAACCCAGTGTCCATCCTGTGGGCCAAACAGACTTTGTGGCACCCAGGCCTTTAAATGTTCTCTAAGCCCATTAAGTTTCCCTGAAATTCACTGTTCTGTCCCTCTCCTATGGAAAAAGTGGAATATCAGTTTCTGAGCGATGTGGGGCTAGTGGACAATCACACTCCTGTGACTGTCCCCCAGGCTCTGACTTCTCCTATTCTGCATATTAATGAATCCGTGCCTTCTCTCCTATTTGATCTTTGTCAGATGCTTCTGGAGAACCTTCGCAGGGCAGAGGGAGTTGTCATTATTAGTGGTCAAGTTCAGCTTTACCAACGCACAAAATACAAAAACTTTATTTTTCCCTTCTAATTTTTCACTACTTATATCCCATCTTCAAGTTAACGTTTCAAAGTGCTAGAACATTTTTAGATGGCCAATCCTTCACAATTATTCTTGAAGAGTCAGGAAAAAAAACAGGGCTAAAACGTCTCAAACTCAAGCACCTTTCCTAACACTAAACATAAGAGCAAAAATAGTAATTCTATCATTTAGCAAAAAAATAACTACATCACATCCTACATAATTTGAAATGCACTCCACTAATCAGGCAGAACAATTTGTATTCCAAGGGAATTAACAGTGTTATGGCAAGATTATTGGGAACATTTATGGGGCCTGGGCACTGATATGTCCCCCATGTCTCAGCCTCAAGGCTAAGGAAACTACAGAGGCACGTTCCCAGAACCAACCACCCAAAGACATCAGCACTAGAGGTAGATAACTTCCATTTATATTCCAAAAGCAATTAGATATGTCTTGAACAAATAAAATATAAAATATAAGGTGACAGACCACAAGGTGCTTGGGATTTAAATGAGACAGATTCTTATTAGCAATACTGTCCTATCTCCTTAAAGATAACAGTATTGCGAGGTGTGTGACTTACTGTTGCTGAAGCACTTAAAAAGATAAAATACGCTATATGACTATGAAGTGTTTAGGCCCACTAAATGCTATGTGACTAACAAGTTCACAATTTACTTGAATCTATTGCATTTAATAATTATTCATAAATGGGGAGAATATGCAAATTTCCTTGGTGGGAGATGGTTCTTATGAAGCAGAATTCTATAAACCAATATATGGACACACACAACTTTTTAAAAATTGCTTTCCAGTATAGTTCATCTGAATTCCTATCATTACAAGGTTACATTTTTCTTTCAAATAGTGCACAAATCATACAGATAAAATATACTTTAAATACTTTGACTCAAAAACTGTAATCATGTGTTTAGAAGTGGAAACCAAATTTTTAAAAAAGGACCTTTTACCTTTAAATACACCCTTAATAAAGACACACAATGTATACATTTAGTAGAGATTATATTTATTGTTACTTAAAAATATACCAAGGTCACTATGAAAACTTTTAAAACCTCACTGATAAGAGAAAACCCTAAATACCAGTAGTCCCTATAGTCATCCCTGGGTTACTCTAGAAGTTGACCACTTTATCCTTTAATATGATTTTCAGGGAAACGCACATCTGTATCAATTCATTCAAAATTAATGACCTACGGCTGACCAGCCAGTCGTTTCCATCATCACAGTGATTGATGACTGGTGCGGATGATGGTATCACTGACTCAAGGAAGGGTACCAGTAAAGAAGGCAGCTTCTAGACTGGTTATGCTTGGTGTACATCTGGGAAAACACGAATATGTTTGGCTAAGGCCCTGAACAGTTTAAAATCTTTACTGTGACTCATTTCTAGCTCCAGATCCTACAAGCACCAATATTCAGGTTTTGAGTCACAAAACCAGGGAGTGATGTAAGCATCAACCACCTTGGACTGCTCCAGACTCTACTGCCATGCAATGCCTGTGCATATGGATCAAAAAGAATTCAAAGGTCATCCTCTGCTTCACTTGACACTGCCCAGGAGGAGGGTTAAGCCTTGTTATCATAACACACAACCTATTTGATCCATGTTTCTGAAGTGCACCTGCATGGACTTGTACCCACCCTACATGCAACAACAGGAATGCTTCCTCTCACATATTCAGTTCCCCCAAACTAAAAGACACCCTTTTCCCCTTCTCGTGGAGTCACAACTTTGGAAATGATCCCTAGTGGTCTCCTCACTTTTTGCAAATAAATTACTTCTCAAGACAGCTCTTTGCAGTGCTTTTTTATGAACTAGCCAGAAAACGGCAGCACAATGTTGAATGGTCAGCACTGATTACTGCTTTTGGCTTGGTAGCATTCATATTTTATTTCATGATTATCTTCAATGTGATTGAAGAGCTGAATGACAGAGATCAAAGAATGATGCCAAATTAATTCATATGTCATAGAAAAATACAGTGTAAATTACTTGACCAGTTAAATCAAGGTTAAAAAATACAAAAAGGTGAAATCCCTTCACTTATAAATAATAATATAGCACTAAAATGTGCTTGAACCAAAGGCCATGGATTTAAGATATTAAAACAATGCTACTAACTGTTCCATGGTGATTTAGTTACATCAATGTGCTTATTTTAAGATGACCTGATTTACTTCCTATTTGGAAACTTTATAATCCTCTGTCTTTTCACAAAATATCAAAAATTTGCTTGCTATCAAAGAGATCAACATGTTTTATCAGCAGTTTTGTCTTAACCAAATGGTAATTTTAAAATCAGAAAATCAATGAATTAAGCAGTATTAATCACTTGCCTAAAAGAGAATAAAACTTATGATGAATTTTCCTTTCATTTTGATGCTTAAATCACTATTGGTATTACATTGTAATGAGATAAAGGTTCATTAGGGCTGCCTTTGTTATGTAAAAACAAAACACACTAGAGGGGAAATTCTTTATTGAGTTACAATTATCCTCCAAGGATATAGCAAATGAGATATCATTAAAATATTTAGGCTTAATTATGCCACATGTTTCAATACATAATCCAAATACATATGCACACAACCTAACCATTTTTCTCACACTCTGGAAACCGGCTGGATTTGAATTTTTCTCCTCAGGAGAAAGACCACATTAATAAAATTGGGGAAAAATTGGAAGGGGACACCACTACACTTGGAGGCACGTTAAACAGTACCTTCTACACTCTCTGGAGAGAGCTCTGATGACCGAGCAGTGAATTCTGCCCACAGTGAATCCAGGTTCTCCCTTGTGCCTATTGCTCCAGCAGACACAGGCAGTGTATTCTGCTTTTACTTTCCCAAAATGGAATCTGCTAATGTGAGTTTCCTGTCTCCTCCTATTCACCCCAAGAATTAATTTATTTGAACCTAAGACCTAATGATGGTCAGTGGCTACCACTGCTCATCTTTGGACCCTTACATTCTTCTTCTTGCAATTCCTCCTATCAAAATTTCCTGAAAGCCTGATTTTTTTTTTTTTTTTTGGTAGGGCAATGTATGTGCTGCAAAGCAGAAATTGCTCAGTTCCCTGTACCTGTGTACCTGGAGGCCCAGGTGGGTAGGGACATCAGGGTCCTGGCAACCACGGGAGTGGACATGTGACTGTGCCCAATGAGAGTGGAACAGAAGTGGAATGATTCCACGCTGACATTTGAAAAGCTGCTGTGTAGCTGACCACTCTCTTCACTCTGCAGGGGGCTGCACAGAAGGGAATGATGCTCCCTTGGCCTCAAATCAGACACTCTTATAGGAAGGCACAGAGCAAGGAAGGAAACTCCCAGGGATCTGAGTTTAGAAATGACTGGGGAATTTACAAGAAAAAAAGATGCTAAAGCAGAGACGTCTGATAACTCTAATGGGCAAATTGAATTATTTTCCAACCATCCAGCAGGACAGAGGCAGAGAAAGGAGGGTGTGAATGGCAGAACATCGCTCATGCACACTTCTACCTTCTGTTTATAGGTCTTATAAACAGCTCCAGCTCAGGAAGAAGGAAAAAAAAATTGTTTTAACCCAGGGAGCTTGAGGCATTTTCCTGACCATTCCAATGTTTATATCCCTGCATTAACACACAACAGCTCAATGACATACTCAGTAAAAGAAAAGTGAATGAATAGGAACGGGAATACAAAGAAATGCATCACACAATCCTTCAGTCTTGTAGGATCTTTAAAAAAGATCCACACAAATTCATATGTGCATGTGTGCGTATGTGTATACATATACATATAGTTTTAGAAACAGGAAATAAATATTTTTAAATAACCGTAAGTTAGAGTAGTAAATACAGAGTTAAACATCTACTAGCACTAAAAACCCACAACAGAAGCTGCCCTCCTCGGCCCAACTGCCCCAAATCCTGCTTCTCACAGGAAAGTCTTCTGCTATTATTTGAGCCGACTCTTCTGGTATTTACCTTCACTTTCCCAAATGTGTTGATAGTGAGACTCAACGATGCACAGTTCTATCCATTATTTATTGACTTCTTACTCTAAAAAATGATAACTGAAATCTTCCCCTCTTTCCCATGCCACCAGCTCTGACAATAGACTCATATCACAGTCTTTTCTTAAGCCAATATTGAAATTGCTAAAGCTATATAAATATTTTTTCTCCCAAACCTAGTGGTGTCCTGTCCTGTGACTGCTACCTTGTTTGTGAATCCTTCTCATTTGATTAGAGTTTAGGAGCTAGGGCTTGATTCCTGCAACATGTTTGAAATAGCTTGATTTTAGCTTCATCCTTGACTATGTTTGTCTAGAAAGAAAATTAACAGACAATAACAACTTCCTTTAAGAATTTTACTGAAATCTTTACTTAGTACAGAGTTGATCTTCTGTATATAAAGTCAACTAAAAGCAAACCTTAATAAATATGGGATGGGAGAGGGAGTAGGAGGTGGGATGGGAGTGGGGGTGAGAGGGCGGGAATGGGGGGAAGAACCACTATATTCCTAAAAGCTGCACATATGAAA
This sequence comes from Sylvilagus floridanus, assembly GCA_949820135.1. NCBI lineage: Eukaryota > Metazoa > Chordata > Mammalia > Lagomorpha > Leporidae > Sylvilagus > Sylvilagus floridanus. The sequence continues at coordinate 24,288,602 of OX463246.1, read as the reverse complement.
TTTTTATTAATTAAATAAAAGCCTTCTAAAAAGGAATTTTAAGAGTATTCCTATTCTGTCTCTTCATATTTATGATCCTGTTATTGAGAACTGAAGTGCCATTGTCATTTTGTAATAATTCTCAATCTCTCTCTCTCTCTCTCTCTCTCTCTCTCTCTTTGTTTCCCCTTTCTCTGGAAGATTTTCTTTTTGGTGCTTCCTGTTCTTAACTTTTATTGATGTGCCCCAATATGGATCTTTTCTCATTCACTGTCCAGAGCAATTCTCATTCACTTGTCTGGGCCATTTTAATCTTAACACCTCTGACACTGATATTAGTATTCTTATATATTCTTTGGTAAGTTCTCTGTTATATTCTCTATTAACTTCTATATTTGGATGTTGGACCTGCTGAAATGATCCTAATTTCCTTCCATTTCCTTTCCATTGTCACTTTCTGTCCTTCTTCCTTCCCGTATCGACCTACTTTCTTGTTTCAGCTTTTCCTATTTTCTATCTCCATCCCTACATTGTCAACAGCTGAGTTTCTCTCCCTCTCTCTCAAGTCAGACAACTCCATAAAATGTCTAGGAATGCCTGGTGTGGCTTTGCATTTAAGAGACAATAACAAGCTGTGTTGTACTGGGGAACGACAGCATCCAGTTGGTCAGTATAGGGAGGGGATCCCCCTTTCCACCCTTGGGCTTTTCAATTCTCCAGAGAAGAACCTGCTCATCCCTTCCAGGAGTGACATATGGTGCCAGTGTTGTGGGCACAGGCAGAGAGGAGGTAAGAGCAGACTCTCAAGTTAATCCCCCTGTTTTCAGCCCCACATGGCATCCCTAGTGCTAAATTCAATAAACAGGAGGCTACCGGTCAGAGGCTGTCTCCATACTCGTGGTTTCTGCATACCACCTAACTTAGGCAATTAACAAACTGAAACCTAATTTAGGAGTATAAGAAACAGCTGCATCTCCACCAATCAGAAGCAGCTGAATTTCAGTCAATCACAAGCAGCCAACTCATCACACTGGAGTGGCCAAAGGCCCAACTGCAGCCCATCAGGTGACTTTGCCACGTTGCTTCTGGTTGTCCTAAAAAAACTCACTTCATGGGTTCTGTGAACTTCTGAGCTGTTCTGAGTGCTGCCTGATTCATGAATCATTCTTTGCTTGAGCTGCTAAATTTAAAATCTGAAGTTTTTCTTCTCACACTACTCTCTACAGGACTGGTACCACCGAGGCTCGGCTCTTCACGCAGTCCTTAGGGAAGAACAGTTTGCTTCCCGTCGGTCCTGCCTCTTGCTGGCACTTAGTTGCAACAGCTCTGCTGTATTACTGGGTAGCCAGTCCTCTTTCTGCTTCGAAATGTGTACCATTCTTTTATTGGCTTTGTTTGGAATCTCTACTGTTATCTTTATCATTGCAACTCTGTACCTTTTCCTATTCTTTCACCATCCTTTTTAGAAAGATTTGGGGAGGTAGATATGATAAAAATCATGTACTCCATCTGACACTTTGAACCTAAACTCACAGATATACAAATTTTAAGCTAAATTATCTGAAGATTATCTGGATCAGTTCCCTTATTTAATACATGGAGAAAGGAACAAAGTGCTCTACTCCAAGTTCTATCTTCAAGTTCAGAGCAGAAGGAGGGATAAAATGCCACCTGTGTTCTTAGTCCAGTGTCAAAACACCCAATGTAATTACTAAGAAAAGCACTTCATTGGCCTTCTGTGCAAGAGATAAGAAACATACCAGGCCGGCGCTGCGGCTCACTAGGCTAATCCTCTGCCTTTCAGCGCCGGCACACCCGGTTCTAGTCCCGGTCAGGGCACCAGATTCTGTCCTGGTTGCCCCTCTTCCATCCAGCTCTCTGCTGTGGCCCGGGAGTGCAGTGGAGGATGGCCCAAGTGCTTGGGCCCTGCACCCCATGGGAGACCAGGAGAAGCACCTGGCTCCTGCCTTCGGATCAGCGCAGCAGTGCGCCGGCCACAGCGCGCCGGCCGCGGCGACCATTGGAGGTTGAACCAACAGCAAAGGAGGACCTTTCTGTTTCTCTCTCTCTCACTGTCCACTCTGCCTGTCAAAAAAAAAAAAAAAAAAAAAGAAGAAGAAAGAAATACACCACCGAACCATGCATTACCAATTAATTAAAAAGAAAACTAACAACTCAGGGGAGCATACGCTGAATGCTATGTGTCAAAAATAATTAGTACTAAGGCACCAAGAGAAGGGGAGAGGCCTGGGGGTTTTAAAAGGTTCTTTGGAGAGGCTGAGCTTCATTAGATCTTGCAGCAGTAGTTCAGGCAAGGGGAAAACAAGGGCAGTGTGTTGGCAAAAGACCTACGCCAGGAGCAGTGAGATCGGCACTTCACTGGCTTTCACCAAGGCCCCCTTCATCAAAGGTAGAAACCAGCCCTGCAGCTCAGCCCGAGACCACCTGTCCATTATTTGGACATTTTCTCAAGCCACGCACACACCACAGAATCAATGCTTGCTTTTCAGAACACTGTCCATCTGGGCAAGCTCAAAAGATCACGTTTGTATTATGGAAACATTGACAGTTTTTCATTGTCTATTATATTTACATCTATGGTAGCCATTTTCAAACTCTGCACCCTAAAATTTATAGCAACAACTTCAGTATTTCTAGGAAGGCTCAATACAGTATTAAGGGAAAAATGACTTGATCCATTGAATTTTAAAAATTCAGTGAGGGGCTGGTGTTACAGTACAGTGGGTTAGGCCACTGCCTGAGACACCAGCGTCTCTTTGAGCGCTGACTCAAGCCCCAGCGGCTCTGCTTCTGATCAGTTTCTAGAAAAGCAGCAAAGATGGCCCCACTACTGCCACCCACATGGGGGACCAGGATGGAGTACCAGTTTCCTGGATTCAGCCTGGCCAGTCCTAGCCAGTGTTGCCTTTTGCAGAGTAAACCAGTGAGTGGTTGGAGGATCTCTTCCTTTCTCTGTATCTCCCTTTTTCTCTGTAGCTTTCAAATAAATGAATAAATCTTTTTTAAAAAATCGACAGAATGGCAACCCAAACATTCAAAATGTTGTCATGTTTCCTTTCTCTAATCGCATGTGAAAATAAATCAGAAAGCTTAAGGAAACACCTCGCAATAATTAGTAAAAGCTTAAACTAATGTATTCAATACTTCTCAGGGAAACAACTAAATGCGTACCTATAAATAACACCAACGTGGTAAATGCAGTGGAAGTGATGTTTTTGTTGTGTTTGTTTTTTGTTTTCAAGGCAGCTTTTAAGCTGCAACCTTGACCACTCAATGGCCTTGGTATACACACTGCCTCTTTCAATAGAACACTAATTCTATTTAATTTTGTCAACCTAACTATAAATGTATAACTGGATATTTCAAAATAAAACAGATGCTTTTAATCAATGAGACATAAACAAACTCAAAGCATTTAATCTATGACAAAAAAGTTACTGTATACTTCCTCCTAATTTTATTTTTTATTGAATTCCTTTGAAATAAAAGAATTACTTAAGATTTAAAATATATGTGTTCAGGATTACGTTGGGAGTTATTGCTACCCAAATACAATTACATTGTATTTTGCTGAAACTATAACTTAATTGAGGGTAGGTGTAAAGGAAAATTACTCAAATTCCTTAAGCTTTAATAATAACAATGGATCTGAATATTGTTTAAGCATGGATTCAGAATGGTCAGAAAATACTTCCTGAGTTTGCACCTGAAACAAGCTAGCTCAAGTCCATATGTCCTGCCCAAGCTTGCTCTGACACTGAATTTTCCAGCACTCACTTTTAAAAGTATTTGAGGGAGAACAGCCAAACCTATTCTTTTTTACCCTGGGGATTCTGGGAGGACAAAGGAAGACAAAAACCACCAAAGGGCACTTCATGTTTAACTTCAAAAACTCCCTCCCATGAGAACCAAGTAGGAAGAGAGGAACTGCTCCCAAAAGTCTATAAATTCCTCTGTCAATCCTGCAGTATCAAAGTCTGGTTTATGTCCACCTGCTGAGCTACTCGTAAGTATTTATGAAAGGTCAAAAAGGAAACTAAGAGCATGGGAGTTTCTTTAAGTCCTAAATTTGCTTGGTCCAAGAACGTTCTGACTATAGATTCTGTGAAGCTTAAAAAATAAATCAATGCTTAGACCAAGCCTGATGCAGTCTGAACCCTGGGGGTGGGATGAGGCATATAACATTTATTTTTAAGTTCTCCAGGTTGTAAACCTTTGTTCTCAGGTCAATGATGTTCCCACTGTGGTCTCTCTGCTTAGGTACAGATGGGCCTACGGCAGATGAGATAGAGGCAGAACCAGGAAGATGTTTCCTACAGAAAGTCTGTCTGCTTCAGGACACCTTTGAGTCTTTCTAAATTTGAGTTTGATTCCTACGACTGCAAAATATAACTCTGTCTGAATTCTAGAATAAACCTGGAAGCTTAACATTCAGCTTCCAGGGTCCACATTTACTGATCCAGATTTAGTGGCTTTGGGTAAGGGTCTGGAATATCCATTTTCCGATGCAGGTAGGTGAGGATCAGTTTTGAAAACTTGGCCTGGGGGATTTTATCACTCTGCAAAAAGCAAGGCATTCCTGGTCTTAGAAGAGTCTAACCCTCACCTTAAATTTGATGCAAATTAATTTGTCCTACTGGTAAGGGCCCCAAACCGACAATTCACCTCGGGACCATTTACCAGAGTCTGACTATTGTTCCCCAGAGCCTCTCCTCCCTGCCCTTCACTCCACTGGGTTAACCAAATATGGATGACTACTCTCCAACAAGTGGAGTGAAGAGCCACTCCACTCGCAGTATTCTGTACCTTATTTGGAAATGCAGTATCTAGATTGAAAATAAGATCTCAGAGCCTACCATGAGAACACAGCGGGGTGTTCTGATATATGAGGGACACTACTCATAGCCAGATAGTCTCTCAGGTCTCCACTGGCCCCCATTTCCCACCCTTTTCCAGTACTGCTACACGGAAGTTCCTCTTCAGTAAGCAACTGCCACTGAAATGGCCAGAGAAGACAAGGGAAGGCCTCATGAGCACATGGGACAGGCAGTTCAGATCACAGTATGTCCAAGGGTAATCGCAGCCTTATCAGTTATTCCCTGGCCATTGGCAAGGGCAGAGCCACCACCGGGACCAAAAGGGACCAAGGTGTCAGGAAGAACTGCAACTTTCAAAACTGCGGAAAACCCAAGATTTGCTTTTCATACCTTTATCTATTTTCCAGGTAATATTTTTATTCCAAGAAGGCACGGAGCTATTCTATTTGCTCAACAATGAAGAGGCAAACTTGGATATTTTTCCAATCATTTACAATGTTAAAAACAAACCATAAATCCAAATATGTATGTCTACTATGAAGGCAGTAGGTTGCTTATGGAGAATATTGTGTAGATTAATGGCTTTTGATACAAGTGTTCAAATTTCTATGCAAAACAGAACCTACTTTAAGGTGAAGAAAATTGTTTCTAAACTGGGGTCAGCACTGTGGCACAGCAGGTTAGAGCCCTGGCCTGAAGCGCCAGCATCCCATGTGGGCACCGGTTTTAGTCCCAGCTGCTCCACCTCTCATCCAGATCTCTGCTATGGCCTGGGAAAGCAGTAGAGGATGTCCCAAGTCCTTGGGCCCCTGCACCCGCGTGGTGCTGGAGGAAGCTCCTGGCTTCGGGTCGGCACAGCTCCAGCCATTGCATCCATCTGGGGAGTGAACCAGAGGAAGGAAGACCTCTCTCTGTCTCTACCTCTCTGGAACTCTGTATTTCAAATAAATAAAATAAATCTTTAAGAAATTTGTTTCTAAACTAAATTACAAAAAATACAACTATTAACAGAAATCTCATTGATAAAAGTGTTAAATGTTTTTAGTGCAGCATCTAAACCCTTGCTAAACTGCATAAATAGCAGTGATTTTCACAGATGTTTACAGTGTTAATTCTGAGCATTGGAGATTTGTGAAGGCATTGTGCATGTACTTCAAGAATAATGTTTGGGGTGGGTATTTGGCAAGGCAGTTAAGACTCTGTGATGCCTGCATCCCACATTGAGTCTCTGGGTTCAAATACCAGCTCCAATCCCTAATAATTACACCCTAGGAGGGAGATGGTGATGGCTCCAGTACTTAGGTCCCTGCCACCCACCAGGGAAATCTAGACTTAGCTCCCAGCTCTTGGCTTCAGCCTGCCTCAGTCCCAAGTTGCTGCAGACATGTGGGAAGCAAATCAGCATATGGGAGATTTCTATGTCTGCCTGAGTCTCTCTGTCTCTATTTGTGCCTGAGTCTCTCTGTCTCTATTTGTCTCTGTCTTTCAAATAAAAGAAAGAAAATATCTCTAAAATGTAATAATGATTTCCCTCTTCCTACTATCTTAAAAATTTCCTGTTGCTATCTATGGCCTTACCAGCCCGAGTTTTCTTGACCATTTCTGTTATTCAAACACTTTGACAAGGAGTAACTAACTTTTTGATACTTTGCCAAAAATGCTTATAACATACTTTTGATGCACCATCATTTCCAAGGAGATAAAGAGTGTCTTCAGCAAAATAAACATGCAATAAACTAGGAAGGAAGTGGTCATTATAATCATCTACTCAACAGTCCTCAAGGTTGTTGGCCAACTATGGTAGACCTATTCCATTATGGCCTGATGACATATAAGTTAAGGTAAATCATTATTCCTATCCTCTCCTCTCCTTTCTTTGTCAATTCTTTGCCTTCAAAACATAGGCATACACAGTATATGAGCTTGTTCAATTTATTCTACTCCATGGTCAATGACCACAAGTCTAACCATGACCAAGTGCTTCAAAATGTGAGCCCAATCTCACAAGAGGAATTAATTAGGAGCATGTGCCTGGATCAGACACTGATCCATCAGTCATCACTTCTGAAAAGGTAAACTCTAGGTCACACTTGCTGACTGCATCAATAGCTACCAGCTATGTATACAACATCAACAACATTGCATAGGAGCTCTGAGATTCCTCACACCCACACACCACTCTCAGTTGAGTCCTGATTTTGATTCTGTAGTTGCAGCTAGTGAGTTAAATCTCTACTAAATTATATCTCTGTCATAGTAGTAACATAAATCAGGCAACACAGCCAGCTGAGTTTTTATTACCATATTAATAACGGCTCTCATTTCTTTAGCACTGATGATGGGTGCTGTTCAGATTCATCTTTGTTCACTGCTACATCCTTCACACCCAGAACTATGCTTGACCCATGTCAGGTGCCCAAAAACATTTGTTAAATAAATGAGTGAACAAATGAATGTTTTACTACTTCACAACAATCCTATTTTGTTTATTTATTTTCATTTTATCTGAAAGGCAGAGTTGAGGAGAGAGAGACAGAGATGGAGACAGACAGAGATTGATTTTTCCATCAGCTGGTTCACTCCCCAAAGGCCTGCAACTGCCAGGGCTGGGCCAGGCCAAAGCCCACAGCCTGGGGTCTCCCATGTGTGTGGCAGGGACCTTAGGACTCGAGCCATCATCTGCTGCCTCTGCTGGGTACACACTAGCAGGAAACTGGATTGGGAGCAGTATAGCTAAAACATAAACCACGCATTCTGATCTGAAATGCAAGCATCCTAAGTGCTGACTTGACCCACTGCACCACAAACCCACCCCAACAATCTTATTATTATCAGAAAACTGAGACACATGAGGTTATGTATCTGACATGTCCCATGCTTCTCAGTTGTTACTATGGAAAAGACAGGATTTGAAGCCAAATTTTGTAGGTCCGAGTACTAGAGGATGCCAGGGCCTTCCCACTAAGGCTTCTGCACACATTGCCTCTCACAGGGAGCCAGCAGGGGAGCTTTTTCTCCTTCCATGCAGAAGGGAGCCCTCCTCCTCTTGCCTGCCCTGCGTTTCTTTATGCTTTCCACAGGGCTCTGATCAACGCTGTCTTCATTTTATTGAAAGGAGGGGAAACTACCATTGACTGAGTACGATCATTTTCCGAGCACCATGTGGGCACTTTGAGGAGTGTTATCTTTTTCACACTTTGCATTTCGCCTTCTGCTCCATTTCATGAATGAAGAAAATGAGAGTGAAATTTTCCATCAGTATTTCCCAAACTGGCCCAATGATAAGTATAATCTGAAGGGCTGGTTAAAATAGTACTAGGCTCTCCTCCAAATCTTTTGACTCCAAATGTTCAGGCAAGGAGCCTAGAATTGACTGCCTTGCAAGCTAAGTGTTAACCCTTTAGGGCAGGAGCCAAATGTTAGTCGTTTGTTTCCTTTGCTGCATATAGAAGGCCCCAACAGGGCCTCAGTTTCATAAGGAGAAAGCAGAAGAGGTAACATATTTTCTTCTTAGAGATGGAAACATTTAAGTACAATCAAGTCCTGTGACTTCTCTCTCTGTGTCTGCCTCTCTGTAACTGCCTTCCAAATAAATAAATACATCTTTCAAAAAGGCCAGCATGGTGGTGTAGGGCACCAGTTCAAGTTCCAGCTGCTCCACTTCCTATCCAGCTCTCTGCTTGGCCTGAGAAAGCAGTAGAAGATGGTCCAAGTGCTTGGGCCCCTGTACCCATGTGGGAGACCCAGAAGAAGCTCCTAGCTCCTGGCTTTGGATCAACCCAGCTCTGGCCAATGTAGCCATCTGGGGAATGAACAAGTAGGCAGAAGATCTCTCTCCTTCTCTCTGCCTCTCCCCCTCTGTAACTCTGCCTTTCAAATAAATTAATCTTCAAAAAAAGACATATGACTTCTGATTAATACAGGGATAAAGTTATTAAAGGTGGTAGTACAGAGAACATATTTGATAATTCTAAAACATTTTACATAATTCTTGTATTTTAAAAACACTTTAGAATGAATTCATTTATTTCCACTTTATTTGGCTCCTGCCCTAAAGGGTTAACACGTAGCTTGCAAGGCAGTCAATTCTACATCAACACAAGTCCGATGTTCTTCTATTTGTTGGTTCATTCCCCAAATAACCCCCAACAGCCAGGGTTAGGCTAGGTTGAAGTCAGGAGCCTGGAACACAATCCATATCTTCCAGGTGGATGATAGGGATCCAAGTACTTCAGCCATCAGCTGCTGTCCCCAGGGAAGTTGGATCAGAAGAGAAGGAGCTAGGACTCGAACCAGACATTCTGCTGATGGTTGTGTGCACCCCAAGCAACATCTTAACTGCTGCACCAAACGCCCACCTCAATCCTTCTTGTCTTCAGGCCTATCCTCCCTCTGACACCCAAAGAAGGAAAGCTATCTATCTTTCCTGCGAATCTCATTATGAAGAAAGAGGTTTATCAAGAGCATTACACAGGCTATATGGAATAGATCATTGAAAAAAACCCAGTATTTTTCATTAGCAATAATGAAAATTTTTTCAGCATGCTCTTATTTTCCTGAATATAGAACTAGTGCTTTATAAGATGAATTCTCAAAATAGGGCATAATGGAAATTTTTGTAGGTTGTGGTATGTATTTAAGGAGACAACTTCATAATTCTCTGACCAATTTCAACTTTAATTGAGTTTCTTTAGGAAATTTCTACCTAAATAAGCTTTCCTATAAAAAAAATTTCCCCTTATCATCTAAAGCATTCTCACTGGAATAGTCTTGGGAAGTAGTTTGGAGAACTGAATGATATTAACCTAAATGCAATTTTACTATCTTTAGCTCACTTAAGCAGATAAATTTTCACAGCACAAGAGATTAAGGAAATCCAGCATTATTTTAAGTTTTATCACAATTTTTTTCTTCCCAAATAAACAAAGAGTTCAGTCCACCATATCAACCAAAACAAAGATTTTATAATGGTGCTCATGAGATCTTATGATACTCATGCCAATTCAAAAAATTGAAGTTGCTCTTCTTACTTGGCACCAAAACCTCGAGAAAGACTACAATGCCCTGGAACAGTGGGTGCATTTGGAGAAGAGTTTCTTGACATGAGGCAAGATGTTACATTCAGAAATCTAAGTACTTTGGACCGTTTGAGTAAATGAGTGCTTAGGAGCTCAGTAAATTGGGACTTGGGTAAAAGAGAAAGATTGATCTACTTTTGAGTAATGGATTCAGAGCAGCAACACCAACCATAACCTCTCCACTATGGATGGTGTAACCCACGTAAGAGATGACCCCATCCCCAAGCCACAGCAGAATGGCCTCCTGAGCTAACTACACATCCCAAACCTCTCCATGCTATTTTGAACCTGGGGAAGGGGGATATGAGTAAAGTGAAAAATTCATATAGAATCAGTGCCAGGGCCAGGTCAGGGTAGGCCAGAGAAAGGTCAGAATCAACCGGAAGTGATATTAGAGGACAAAAGTCAGAGCATCATTTTGCAAATCCTAAGAAGGCAGCATGTACAAGAGACAGGAGCTAGAGGCCATGCAACACCATGACATGTTTCTGATTGTTGCATCTTTCAAGCCCCAGCTACAATTTTTGCCCTATCCTGAGGTGGTCATGAAACGTCCTATCCTTTCACTTAGGTAATCACTTTTATTTGTGAGTTTCTACTCATTGAAATCTAAAAGCTTGACTGAAGCAGCTTTGAGGAAGAAATAGTGTTTGTGCTAAGTAACAGCTGTTCACCAGGTAGTTGTGGAGGGAAAGCATTTTTTTAGGATTTATTTATTTTTAAAATTTATTTGAAAGGCAGAGTTAGAGAGAGAGGAGGACCCACACACAGAGATAGCGTGAGAGAAACAGAGAGAATATCTTCCATCTGCTGGTTCACTGGTTCACTTCCCAAATGGACACCAACAGTAGTAGCTGGGCCAGACTGAAGCCAGGAGCTTCCTCTGGTCTCCCAAACGTGTGCAGGCACCTAAACACTGTCATCTGCTGCTGCCTTCCCAGGCACACCAGCAGGGAGCATGATTGGAAGTGGAGCAGGTAGGGCTCGAACTGGCATCCATATGGGATGCTGGTGTTTCAGGCATAGACATAACCACTGTGCTACAATACCAGCCTGAAAAAGCATTTTCTAAACAGAGCAAACAACGTACAGTTCGATCTTGGAGCAGGAGAGAGCAAGTTGAGTTCTGAAATTACATGAAGTACTTATAGCCAGAGCACAAGGAATGCAGGAAGTAAGGACATAACTAGGAAATAAAGCTGGAAAGAAGGGAAGAGCCAATTCTAAAAAGACTTCACGATCCATGCCCACATGTTTGTTTTCATCTTGATCCTGTAGGGAACAGGATCAGGCATGGGATTGACAAGGTCATTCAGGCAGTGATGTGGAGGTTGGGGGCAAGATTGGAGGCAGGAGATTAGTGAGAAAGTATACTTCTCAGGGGCAGCTGTATGTCAGTATTAATTCCACCACCTGGGACTATCTTAAGAGCGCATGAAAAGGAGAGAAGCCTGAACTTGGTTCTAAGAAAGAAGTCAGCACACACCCCAAGAAACATAAACCTTATAGCTTGCGTAGTGGCATAGTTCTACAATGTTGCACCCTTCAGGTTTGATGGTTCAAAGAAGCTACTATAGCTAAGGTTTTGTTGACCCATGAGTATCACCAAATGTGAGCTCGTCCATGATAAAATATAGATCACAATGGAAGCTTACACTTTGAAATGCCACACAATTTCACACTTCATTTACTCAGTTCTCATCCTCGTTTATTAATTTCCCATCAGAACATAAAGCTGCATTCAGTTTTACTTACTTTAGAAAACACAGCACCTTTCATTATGCCTGATAAAGGCATCCATAATTAAAGAACGACTTTGAAAACAGGGCACCTAAACTCCTTGGCACAATGTTTTCATGCTTCTCAGTAATACGAAAGGAAAACATGCACAGCCCTGAATAAATGGAAGCAATGCATGTTCTGATCTTAATTAGTTTAGATTACAGGACAAATCAAATCCCCCAATACTGAAGCAGGCGTAAATACGATCATCAGATTTGATACATCCAACTAGGCTGAAGACACAGTGCAACTGCCTACCTTATCGGTAACTTCCCTGACACAGGAATGTAGACCATAGATGTTACATTTACAACAAGCAGCTGTTGTTCTAGCCACTGACCACTGAGCATCACATTAACATTATGCTTCTACTCTGATCTCAGAATCAACCCCTAAGGCACTTGGATCTGACTGAAAATACCATGAGAGCATTTCAGGCATGGAAAACCAAGACATAGTGGCAAAAACAGTTCTGTATGAAAGATCTCTGTGAGACCCCAGTGGAAAGAAGGGGCCATCAAAGAAGGATGTATTTTTCTTTGAAGGGAAGAGAGAACCTCCACTTTGCATATGGCCCTGTCTAAAAACCGATGGAGTCTATGGACTCAAAAGGCTTCCATAGCCTTAGCAGCTCATGACAAGAGCCCCAGGGATCACTGATGTCATAAATAAGAGTGTCAGTTGGGGGCCAGCACCGTGGCTCACTTGGTTAATCCTCCACCTACAGCGCCACCATCCCATATGGGTGCCGGGTTCTAGTCCCAGTTGCCCCTCTTCCAGTCCAGTCCTCTGCTGTGGCCCGGGAGGGCAGGGCAGTGGAGGGTGGCCCAAGTGTTTGGGCTCCTGTACTCACATAGGAGACCAGAAAGAAGCACCTGACTCCTAGCTTTGGATCGGTGCAGCGCCGGCCATAGTGGCCATTTGGGAGTGAACCAACGGAAGGAAGACCTTTCTCTCTGTCTCTTTCTCTCTCACTGTCTATAACTCTACCTGTCAAATTAAAAAAAAAAAAGAGTGTCAGTTATTAAATCAACAACAGGAGTCATTGTGCACTTGTTCCTCATGTTGGACTTCTTTCCTTAATGAGTTGTAGTATGAGAATTAATGGTAAAACTTGTCTTCAAATTGTAGTTTATACTTTGTGTGTCTGTGTGGGTACAAATAGGTAAAATCTCTTCTTAGTTTAGAGTTGGTCTTCTGTATATAAAGTCAATTACAAATTAATCTTAATGGGAAATGGAATGGGAGAGGGAATGGACAGATGGGATGGGGGGGCAGGAATGGGAGGAAGAAACACTATATCCCTAAAGCTGTACATATGAAATTTGTTTTCAATAAATAAAAACCTTCAAAAAACATTATGCTTCCACTCTTGACTTTTTCTGTTTCCTCACTCAAAATGCCTATCAGCCATCTTCACTCCAGGTATATAAAAGTACGTATGTCAAGCTTATCCATTTTTGCCCCATGGATAGGTACTCAGGTTCAAACTACACCTGACAATGGTTTCCTTCTCTCCCATTGCATGTGCCACTGGAGTGCAACATCCTCGTCTCTTCTGAAACACTGATATAAGCCATCTTCAATGTCATTTTAGCTATAAACTGTGGCCCCAGGTGTGGTCCATGGACTACAACTTCAGTATTCCCTGTGAGATTATCAGAAATACAGGTCTCTAGTGTAGGCAACCCATAAACAAGTCATAGAAAAGTCAAGGTCAATCTTGGCTTGTGAAATTCCTGGGATGAGAAAGTCCCATACTCCCATGCTGAAGGATAATGATCAAACAAGAACACTCCACTAAAATTAACTATGTTATGACTGTGTTGCAGAAAGCCTGATAAGTTGCTTGCCTGTGTTGTTAACTTCCGTGTTGCCTCGAGCTGCAGCTGGTAATGTATAAAATATTGCTGAGACGCTGGAATAAACGAGCCTCGATCAGACTTTCGTCTTGGCTCCATTCTCTACGCCCTTGTCCCTCTTTTCATTCCCACTCCCCCCTTCAGGTTCCATTTGACAGGTGCAGCTGGCCCACATCACTCTAGGCCCCAGCCAAGGCTAACTGAATGAGGCTCAGCATTTTATTAAGATTCCTAGATAACCCTGGCATGGATGACACTCATTGCCAGGCATTTTGGGTAGCACAAGTTGAGAAGTGTTTGACTACAACTTTGTATCTGATCTCAGTCTTCCTTGCTTCCATACTCTGCAGGTAAAAACCACTGCCATTTACTGTATAAATGGGGCCTTGCTGGAAGGTGGTGTGTGCTGTGGAGACACCAATTTTAAAGTACTGAGTTCAGATATAACATCTGTTGCTCCTATTTTGTGGGACTCTGAGGAAGTTACCTGGTCATGAGTCTTTGGTTCCTTTTCTCTTAAGTCTAAGAGAACATTCATTTTGTTTTCTTTTGTTTTAGATTATTATGGACTCATAAACGACTGAATAAATAATAGAGGCTCTACCTATACTTCACCCCAGTTTCCCCCTGTGGTAATATCTTACATGACTATAGTACAGTAGGACAAAGACAAAATCTGTTCCCTACCCTGTATGTTCATCATTTCAAGAATGTTAGTTATATAAACAGAATCATACAGTAGGTCATCTGGGATTGCCTCAGCTTCATGCTGTGACATCCATTCAAGGTGCTGTCTTTACTGCTGAGTCTTATTCCATGGTACACAGGTACAAGAGTTGAGTGGTGTACCTTCAGAAGGACAGCTGATTGTTTTCCTAGTTTGGGTTTCTAGGAATGAGGTTGCTGTGAACATGCTGGTACAGATTTTTGTGTGAACATAAATTTCCATTTCTCTGGGATAAACTCTTGATGGTATAATTCCTAGGTCTTATAGTTATTTTGTGAGAACTGTCATGCTCATCTAGAGCGGCTGTACCATTTTAGTTCTCTACCAGCAGTGCGTGAGAGATCCATTTACATGGTGTCTTTGTTAGCATTGACAGTACCCCTAGTTCTTTTCAAATTTTAGCCACTGTGACAGGTATACAGCAATAGATCATTGTACTTTTAATTTGCATTTCTTTCATGGATAACGATGTTGTTTTCTTACATACCTATTTGTCATCTATGGATATCCTTTTCATTGCAATGTCTATTCATGTCTTTTGTCCATTTTATAATTGGATTGCTTGTTTTTTTTATCACCGAATTCTGATAACTTGTTATATATCCTAGATACAAGGCCTTTGTCTGATCCATGATTTGCAATACTTTCTACCCATCTGTAGCTGGTCTTGATCCTTTTGGTAATATCTCTTGCAAAGCAATCAATTTTAGTTCTGATGAGGTCCATTTTTCCTCTTATGGATTGTATGTTGAGTGTCAAGTCTAAGGACTTTTCATATAGCCTTAGGTCCTGAAGATTTTCTCATGTTTTTTTCTTCTGAGTTTTATTTGCACATTTTATATTTTACTCTATATTCCATTCGGGGTTAGTTTTGTATGAATGGGGATGTTATATGGACTTTTTGTCTTTTGCCTATTTTTCCTATTCTTTCTTGTTCCACCAGTTTTCCTGATGGAGTCAGTTTTACTGCCATAACCTGGATCTTAACATCCATAAACCTCTGGTCACAACATGGACCTTCTAACTTCAAACGGACTGCATTGGTTTCAAGAAACAATCTAATAGTATAGGAAAAATAAAATGGAGTCATTACCCTAAAATACAGATTGAACATAAGATATCAGGATTCTAGAAACATTGAAAAGTCTTATGTGCTAGGTTATATTTGGGAGTGCATAGGTCATGGGTAATGGATCAATAAGCCCTTGGGTTGGAACACGCAACAGTCCCACTGCTCACAGACTCTTCCTCCTCACCTGGCGTTGTGCTGACTTCTTTCTTAGGTTCACATTGAAACTTTTTCCCCATCTTTTCCTCCTCTCTTAGAATAGCAACATTTCTAGATTTTGGCAAATGGTGTCACTATGCACATCAAATGGAGAAGTCACACCTCCCTAAAAGTCTTCTTTACAAAAGTCATTCAAAACTGCTGGTGTACCCATACCATTTTCTCACACTGCTAACTGTTCTGATTCAATAAATAATGCTCAATTCTTTACAATGTTTAGACAAGCAATCATGGTAGTAGTTGGGGTAAACTATTAAAAAACCAAGTCATACAATACCCTCTATCAATCTTTAAATGATGACAACTCTCTTTTAAAATTCTGTATGTAGGCCGGTGCAGTGGCTCAACAGGCTAATCCTCCGCCTTGCGGCGCCGGCACACCGGGTTCTAGTCCCAGTCGGGGTGCCGGATTCTGTCCCGGTTGCCCCTCTTCCAGGCCAGCCCTCTGCTGTGGCCCAGGAGTGCAGTAGAGGATGGCCCAAGTGCTTGGGCCCTGCACCCCATGGGAGACCAGGAAAAAGCACCTAGCACCTGGCTCCTGCCATTGGATCAGCGTGGTGCGCCGGCTGCAGCGCGCGGTCTGGGGCAGCCATTGGAGGGTGAACCAACGGCAAAGGAAGACCTTTCTCTCTCTCTGTCTCTCTCTCTCACTGTCCACTCTGCCTGTCAAAAAAAAAAATTCTGTATGTAATCCTTAGTCTCTTTTCTAAGCATTTACATGTATGTGGAGAAATGAGAGTACTTCAAAAGTTCATGGAAAATGGACTAGAAGATAAATTTATTCTGACGGAAAAACTTAAGTCCATTGCATAAAGGGACCTTCAAAAAGTTCATGGACGATGTGTATTATGGGAAACACTGAATGATTTTAAAAATTTTTATCTTTTAATTCCACTTGCTATCACCTTTTTGAAGTGCCCTCCAACATATACATAAGTTCTGGGTGTACTTTTGTGAAGTTAAAGTTATATCATTTCCCCCTTCTACTTTTCTCCCATTTTGAAAACTTTAGCTATATATTTGTTTCTTTGAAGGGCAGAAAGAGGAAAGAGAGAGAGAAACTCCAGTCAGCTGGTTTACTCCCCAAATGCCTGCAAGGACCAGGCTAAACCAGGAGTCTGCAACTTAATCTAGGCCTCTCACTTGGATGGAAGGAACCTAAGAACTTGACCCATCACCTGTTGCCTAACAGGGTGCACCATTAGCAGAAAGTTGGGATGGAGAGTGGATCTGGGACTTAAACTCAGGCATTCGATATCAGATGCAGGCATCTCCTATGCTCTCTTAACCACTGTGCCAAACATCGGCCCCTTTACTCCCATTTTTGCAACCTTTCCCCATCCTGAGATTAACTGAATCATGATTCTGATTCATTTTTTTCAGTAAATTTTGAATCTATCTGAAATACATTTCCATGTATGGCATTGAACAGGAAATAACTTTTATTTTTCACAGTTATCCAATGTTATGTATGAAAATCTTAAACCCTATCTAGACAATCCTCACACATGTTCTATACCTATAAAAATTCATGTATACTTTCAGATGTCTATCCTGTTTCATTGGTCTATCATTCTATTATCAGATTTTAATTTTATATTGAGTACCTTTTGACATCTGACAATTTAAATTCTCGTGGACTGATTTGTTAGTATTTTGTTGGTTACTAAAAACTGTCCTAAGATTGTTTTATGAATTTATATTTTCAAATAAAAAGAGTCCTAGAGGGTCTGGTGCTGTGGCATAGTGTGTAGAGCCGCTGCCTGCAGTGCCGACATCCCATGTGGGCATTGGTTTGAGTCCCGGTGTTTTGCTTCCAATTCAGCTCTCTGCTGTGATCTGGGAAGGCAATGGAGGATGGTCCAAGTCCTTGGGCTCCTGCACCCATGTGGGAGACCCACAAGAAGCTCCTGACTCCTGGCTTCGGATTGGCGCAGCTCTGGTCATTGCAGCCATTTGGAGAATGAACCAGCAGATGAAAGATCTCTCTCTCCCTCTCTCTCTCTCTCTCTCTCTCTCTCTCTCTCTCTGCCTCTGTAACTCTGCCTTTCAAATAAATAAATAAATGTTTTTTTAAAAAATCTAATAAAAGCCCTAGTGAGATTTTTTTTATTATGGCCAAATCTATAAATACTTTTTGGCAGTGCTCTATTTTTATAACTCTTTTTTTATGTCTCTCAGTAAAGGTATAAAATCTATACTGAGATAAATGGTGGAAAATACTCCCTAAACTTGCTTGAAACACTAAAATTCATGCCTTTCTTTTTAACCTTTAAACATCTTTATGTACAAGCCAAAGCTGCCATGATCTTCAAAGCTCAGAAAAACCACAGACTGAGCAAGTTCTGCTAATGGCTTAGTTTTTGAAAATAATAAGGAAATAATGATCTTTATAATACAAAATAGAAAAACAACTGTGTAGATGCATGTGTGTATTGGTAGGCATTTGAGAGTAAGCAAGTAGAAATGGAAGAAAAACCAAGGCTTAATTCTGGACCCCATAATATATAAATAAACAGTGTGCTATTACTCCAAGTGCAGAAGACAACTGTCATAATAAAGGCAAATCAAAAATATTTAGTCCGGGAAAGAGACAGTATTAACATTGCAATTATAGTAAGTACAACTTGTTAGCATGAGTTGCCTGAAAGAACTGGGCAATTCCATTCTAAATAAGTGAATTTTAATGAAGGTTATTGTGTGGGTTCTTATTTCTATGCTAGTTTGTGTACTAATAATGACAAGATTGTATTTAAAAATACAATGACACACCATTCCTGCAATGAAAGACACAAAGTAAAAATTAAGTAAAGCGTATACTTCTATCCTCCCAACAATTAACCAGTGTAATTATTGTATGAAAAGACCCACCTGTAACAGAGACAACAGCCTTACAAACACTCTTTCTCCCTTTCATCTTCACCACAAGAACCCTACGTTCTAGCTGATCATACTGCTGCTCAGTGAAAAGAGGACAGATCTCCAACCTCATCTGCAGAGAGGGACAACCATGTGGCGAAGTTTTGTTTATATTCTCTTTTCTGCCCTTTTTTCCATCCTGCTGGCTAAAGGCGGCAGGTGAAAAGTGGAGGTCAATAGCTGCACTGGGCCATGATGTTGGGGTTACATCCTTAAAGATGGAAGAGTGGTGAGCAGATGGAGGCTGGCTCCCTGATGAATAACATAGAAAAGTCATACCACCTTATCCCCAAAATACTTTAATTTGTGATTGAAATTAAGGTCTACCTTCTTGAAGACACTTTAATTTGTTTTGTTTGATGCATCCAAATTCAACCAAAAAATTAAATTTATATCATTATTATATGATCTTATATGCCAATAAGTTAAAAGGCTGTGGAATCCAATGTATTTGCACAGAAATTCTTTTTTAAGTTGTCACTTCTATAAGAATAAACTATGTCCAAATGAATGCCTATACTTGAATAATACTTGTGTTAAAAAGTTTCTAAAGCAAAAGACAGTCGTTATTTTTTTTCTAGCTTCACTTTTTTTGGTCTATTCTTGGAGAATCAATATGAATAGAAACATAGGCCATATTTCTAAAATCATAAGCAACTAAAATAAGACAACCTAATTTTCCCTCCATTTATCAACACTGAAAAATAGTTTGGACCAATGTTGTTTTAAAGAAAGATTATATTAATTTTGATGATTATGAATCAGAAATATAAAATGATATATATTAATTTTAATTTATGTATGTATATAATATTTGAACTTTTGTTTTTCTTGTTTTACTGCTCTGGCTAGAAATTTCTACAATGATTAACAGAAGCACTGAGAGTAGACACGTGTGTTATTTCTGATGGAAAAGGGAATATACATCCAGTGCTTCAGCATCAAGTATGATGTTTGCTGTGCCTCTTGGTAGATAATCTACAACTGATTAAGAAAACTCCATTTGGCTAAGTGTTTTTTTTTTTTTTTTAATGACAGAGCACTGAAGTTTGTCAAATTATTTTTGTGAGAATATTAGATAAATAATGGTTTCTTTTCTTCCTTAGTGTATTCATGTGAAGAATCACCTTAATAGATTTCTCTTATTGAACAACTCTTCAACACATTGGGTAACATGTCTTTGGTCATACATGTTCTAAACATATGGCTGGATTTCATATTCATTATTTTATTTTACTACATCAAATTTTATAAGTGAGATTTTTTCTTTCATTTTCCTTCACCATAGTCCCTTCTCTGGTTTTGACGTGCAGGCTACACAAGCCTGATAAAATGACTCAGAAGTAAGCATTTTTCTAGTCTCTGCATCACTTTATGTAAGACTGGAATTGTTATTTTGAATGTTTCATAGAAATTTCCTGTAAAAACAAAAAACCTCTTCGGGGATTTTTGGTAAATAGGTTTTAAGGACTGAATCTGTTTAATGGTTACAGACTTTGATTTTCTATTTCTTCTTGAGTTAGTTCTGTTGAAATATTTCAGCAGACTATGTCATTTTGACAGCTTATTGATTTCCATACAGTAAAAAGAGTTGTGAATTTAAACAGCCTTTATAAAACTCCCAGTTCCAACATTCCAGGTATTTTATTCTAGGCAAGCCACAGATATCCTGAATTTGCTTCCTTCTTTAAAAACTGGATATTATGTCTAGCTCACAGAGGTTTTAGGGGAATATTTCATTGTTTGATAGTATGTTGAAAGCACTGTAGCCTGCATGACACTATAGTCTTCATATGTATTACTGTCGGGTAGGCATTTGGTGCAGTGGTTATAACATCCACTTCCATCTATACTGGCGTGTGTAGTTTGAGTCCTGGCTCCACTCCTGAGCCCAGCTTCCTGCTAATGTCACCACTGGAGGCAGTACTTAGAGGATCAAGTGATTCCATGTAGTAGATATGGATTGAGTTCCTAGCTCCTGACTGCAGCAATATGGGCATTTGGGAAGTGAACAGAAAATCGAAAAATTCCTGCCTGTTGGTTTCTCTCTGTCTCTCCACACTCCCCTACATCATCCCTCCTCTATCTCATATTTCTTAAAAAATACAATAAAATAATACAAATTTTTAAACGTATCACTCTGAAACACAAAAAAATAAAATAACAGAGGCAGTGTTACCACCGTAGCTTTGGGTAATGATACGGGGGACAGGGGGGTTCTAATTCAATTGCAGACTCTGCAGAACACAAGGACAAATACTTTAAGAAGTCATCACATAGAGTCCTCCAGACTCTAAGAAGGACAGGGATGCCACTGCATCCTGAGGCAGCCCTCCTCTATGTGCAGAGAACAGAGCAGCTAATAGTCCTTTATGCTGAGTCTTAAAATCCCACTTCCAAAAAAAAAAAAAAAAAAAATCCCACTTCCAATAGTCTCCACCAATGTGACCTAGTTTTCTTTCTTCTTTTTCTTTTTGCTTGTTTGTTTCTTGGAAAAATTCAAGCTTCACCTTCTTTTGATATGACAACCATAAAATATTTAAAGTCAACTACAGAAGTTCTTTGAATCTTCTTGCAGATAATAAGAAAAAATATGGATCTGGGATCAAGACAGACCTGTTTGAATTGTGGTTTTGCTGTGTGACAGCTGTGAGACTTTGAAGAAATTAATTCCTGTCACCACACTTGATTTGAGCAACACTAAATTATCTATATGGTAGAGATAATGATCACCTTCCAAAGGTGAGAGGATTATCTGAGATACAATGGGGTACTCACACTGCTTCCTTCTTCTTTCATTTCCTATCCTGTTCAACGTTCTTGCCATTTCTTTTCATCCAGATCCTCCTTAAATTGTAGTTTCTGAAAGTGAAGCAAAAAAAAAAAAAAAAAAAAATCCCACGAAAGATCCAGGTACCCTAAGTGTTTGTTAAAATATTCACATTCACATCAGGCTTTCTTTTTTGGAGTAGATATTAGAAGTTGAATGATGCTTCTAATTGTAGGATGGTACTTCAAAAAGTTCACAGGAAAAAAACGAATATAAAGGGCCAGCGCTGTAGTGCAGCAGCTTAAACCCCTAGCCTGCAGCATCGGCATCCTATAAGTGCACTGGTTCAAGTCCTGGCTGCTCCACTTTTAATGCTCCTGGGAAACCAATGGAGGATGGCCCAAGTCCTTGGGCCACTGGGAGACCCAGAAAACGCTCCTGGCTCCTGGCTTTGGATCAGCTCAGCCCCGGCTGTTGCGACCATTTGGAGAGTGAACCAGTGGGTGGAAGACCTCTCTTTCTCTTTCAAATAAAATAAATCTTTAAAAAAATTAATTTAAAATATTTTGATGCAAAAAACTTTCCAAATCCATGCATAGTTTTTTCATAACATGCATTTTTTCCAATAACTTTCTGAAGCGCCCTCGTACCATAACTTTAATTATGCACTTGCTTTATTGAGCTAACTACAGAAGTCTACACTACTGCATAAAATTGCATTAGTTTTGCTCCAGCCCGTCACAAATGCTTGAGACCTTAATTCCCAAATCAATGCATTTGCTGTCCCTTCCAGCTTTTTAGCATATGACAGTGATTAGCTTGATGAATAAAACTGAATTAAGAGTCCTTCCTTCCTTGATCAGCAACCTTTTCTGCCAGTTATTAATCTGCTCAACCTTTTCTGGCACCTATCCAAACTTCCACTACATTTCCTGCTGCACTTTTTCATCAATTCATGTAAGAACTTTATCTGCATTTTCATCAGCTTCAAATGTTATCATGTAAGTTCACTTAAAACCTTCTAATATACTGGCCAATATAGTAACACATTTTAAAAGGGCCAAGATAGATGGAATTGTTTTTTAAATGCTGCCATAAACTATTTTTTCACATTTTGTGGCTATTACTTAATGCCAAACTTGCTCTAAAGACCTTCCTCCTTTAATCCTATTTCATTGCTAAATCAGGAAAAGAGGCGATTATGATCTATTTTTTTAGCTGGCACTATCCCGCATTTCTTTATTCTGAGATTCTCATACCTCACTCACATCTGTAAGTTAATGGAGAACTGTATTATCCTAAGAATCACACAGAAATCAACAAGGATATTAAATGTAGATGGAACTGTCACCTTTGATTTAGCAACTTCTTTTTGGAACCAAAAGAGATCATGAAGAGTTCGTGGATACTTTTGACAGAGATGAAAATAAGGGTGTTATGGTCATTTAAAAATATCTGTATGTGGGATCCAGTTTCCTTTTTACATTTCAGTTTTGGTGTTTGGCTTAGGATGCTATATCTAAGAGCTGATGCCACCCTCATTCATTTGTCTGGTTATAGATAAGGGTGGCTGTGAGACCCTGGAAGAAAGAAAGAAACAAGAAAAACTGCAGGGCAGGTCACTAATCATTTATATTTTTAAACATGCATTCATTTATTCAATAAATAGCTTTTAAGTGCTTAAAAGATATCAATGAACAAAACAAAGATCCCAGTCCTCTGGGAGCTCAAATTCTAGCATAAAAATGGACTATAAATAAATATAATAAATAAGTTAATAATATGAGGTACTTTATAAAGTTCATGAAAAAATAGAACTAAGAGTATGAATTTATTTTGGTGGAAAAATTTGAGATCAATTAATTTTTTTAAGATTTATGTTTTATTTTATTTGAAAGACAGAGTTACAGAGAGAGATAGAGACACAGAGAGAGAGGTCTTCCATCCACTGGTTCACTCCCCAAATAGCTGCAATGTCCGGAACTGAGCCGATCTGAAACCAGGATCCAAGAGCTTCTTGTGGGTCTCCCACATGGGTGTAAGTGCCCAAGCACTTGCACCATCTTGCACTGCTTTCCCGGGAGCATTAGCAGGGAGCGCGATCAGAAGTCAAGCAGCTGGGACTCAAACTGGCCACCCATATGGGATTCTGGCGCTGCAGGCCAGAGCTTTAACTTGCTGTGCTACAGCGCTGGCTCCTCATTATTTTCAAAATACACATTTTTCATGAACTTTTGACATACCATTGAATCATCCTGCTGATGATTACCATGGAGAAAAGATAATGCGAGTCAGGGCATCAGTGCTGGGGTAAGGTGTGTGGGTACCTTGCAGGGCTGTAAAGATGGCACTTGGCCAGCACACACAGATGGTCAAGAAGGGAGCATAAGGGAGACAACAGGTGTCTTCAAAGAGATGGAAAATATGAGGCTAAGGAACCACAAGGAGGCCAAAGTGCCTGAACAGCAGCTGGGGGTATAGGTGAGGCAGGAGATGGAGAACGAATCTGTTGTGCTCTTGGGAGTAAATGAAGAGATGCAGATGCGATTGGATTCCAAGTGGAGCAGCCAGATACGAAATGGTGCCCATATGGGATGCCGGTGTCACAGGCAGTGGGTTTCACCACTACACTACAGTGCCAACTTCAAAACATTCTTTTTTTTTACCTGCAGAATCCAGTACCCATATACTGCTTCATCACCAGCATCATTTTAATGTTTATTATTCATTTTACAGTAATAAATATCTTCTTAGTGATTAATAATTCATAATGCAGTAAAACAAAACCAAACAAATGACCCCAGTGTAAGAAGGCAGCGTAAGAAATAAGTTTGGATGGAATGTGGTATCTGTTCAAATGAAGAAAAGCAACACATGTTTTACGAGCAGAGCACTGGGGTGTGTATTTAAAGATCTAGTGTCTAGTCAGGAAAGGCAGTAGACATTTTTCCCCTGAAAAACCTAATTATATGACTATTAAATCATTTGTCTGATGTCTTGCTGAGGACTGCATTCTAGTAGCCGCCTTCCATGCTGCTATTTCTACAATGGAGTGTAGTTCTATTGAATTTGTTATATCATCAGGAAAGATGGATTTAATCTGCGAGAAGCCAACAATCCCTTCCCACCTCCTCACACCCAAACCTCTAAAACTTCATCTGAAGCCTCTGCAATTTAAAGACAGGATGAAAGACGCTCTCCACACCTTATTCCCCACATACAACTGGCACAATTCTCTATGATACACTTCCACATTCAGCCTCTACATGAATTTCACAAGTACCAGGAATAGAAATAACTAGAGCCCAAGAGTGCTTCCATAGAATTTAACTCTCCTTCAACATCTACCCCTAAAAATTTGGGGAAAAGAAGCAACAGTTGTACATGGAGTTTCTGAATATAAACTGAAGGTAACTGGAACTGGTTGATAGAAAGTCAATGAAATTTTACCTGGAGACGCTTCTAGAATGCTAGTAGCACTCTATTTCTTGACTTGGGTATTGGCTCCATAGGTGTTCGTATCATTAAACTATGGAAGCTCTACAGATGCATCTATATGTATATCTCACAATCTGGCCTGTGGTTAAGAAGCTTAAGATGCTCACGTGCCATACTGGAGAGCCTAAGTTCAATGCCTGGTACCTGCTCCTAACTCCAGCTTCCTTCTACTGTGCTCCCTGGGAGGCAGCAATGATAGTTCAGGTGAATGAACACCTGCCACCAACACAGAAGACCTGGATTGAATTCCTCACTCCCAGCTTCCACCACAGCTGGGGGCCAATTACAGGCATTTGAGGAATCAACCAGTGGATAGCAATGCTCGCTCGCTCTCTCATTAATAAATTTTTCTTAATTTAAAAAAAGAAGACCTAAATGAAAGATCTCTGGGAGTGAGATCCCAGTGGAACGAATGGGGCCATCAAAGAAGGAGGTACCTTTCTCTGAAGGGAGGAGAGAACCTCCACTTTGATTATGACCCTGTCGGAATAAGATTGAAGTCAGCAAACCCTAAAGGCTTCCATAGCCTTGGCAACTCATGACTAGAGCCTAGGGAGATTACTGACACCATAAACAAGAGTATCAAATTGTTAAATCAACAACAGGAGTCACTGTGTACTTACATCTCATGTAGGATCTGTCCTTAATGTGTTGTCCAATGTGAAGTAATGCTATAACTAGTACTGAAACAGTATTTTTACACTTTGTGTTTCTGTGTGGATGCAAACTGATGAAATCTTTACTTAGTATATACTGAATTGATCTGTATATAAAGATAATTGAAAATGAAAAAATAAACTTGGTGTTAAATTGGAAATTGCATAGAAAATTAATCATTTTTTTAAAAAAAATCATGTACGATCTCTGTCCTTAATGTGCTGTACATTGTGATTTAATGCTATAACTAGTACTCCAACAGTATTTTTCACTTTGTGTCTCTATGTGAGGGAAAACTGTTGAATCTTTACTTAATATATACTAAACTGATATTCTGTATATAAAGAGAATTGAAAATGAATCTTGATGTGAATGGAAGGGGAGAGGGAGCCGGAAAAGGGAGGGTTGCGGGTCAGAGGGAAGCTATGGGGGGAGAGCCATTGTAAACCATAAGCTGTACTTTGGAAATTTATATTCATTAAATAATAGTTTAAAAAAATTAATGAAACTTTTAGAGGTTTTTAGCAACACAAACGTCTAAGATTTAAGGAACAGGAAGAGACATTTCAATGATCCTTTCCAGATCTGGGTTTTGTATTTATTACATATAGTCAATCCATCACTGTCCGTTCTCCATATTAAAGAATCTTTAAAGGTGAAGAACCAGAACCTCTTCCATCTTAATCAAGATTTTTAATCAAGAATTAAGGAAGCTCATGATGTATGCGCATCACTAATGGATTAGAATAAGAAGCAGAAGCTGCCACTTTGCCCTCTCCTGGCTGCTTCCTGCTTATTTTTATTTACTGATCATGGACAGAAACTCATTGTGCAACAACTACTCCAACTGAACTAACAGAAAATTAAAAACAAAGTGAAAATGGGCATCTACCTTGATAATACAGTCACAACAATGCTACATTTTCCTTCCAAATAATAATTATTATGGGACTAAAACTTTAGTTAAGTTCCTCTACCAACATAAAGAAAACAAGTTAAGAAACTATTAAATAAGGATTGTATCATATCTTTTCTTCCCTTCTCTCCATCATATTCAGTTGAATTTTCTTTTTATAGTCTAGTAGCTGACATTTTAGAAGAAATAATTTTTTAAAAAAACAGCCTTTAAGGTAGCATATTTAGTTCACTGGTTGAGATTTTGGTTAAGACACCCAGATTCCACGTTTGAATGTCTCTATTTGATGCCAAGCTGGCTCCTGACTCCAGGGAGTCAGGCTCAAGTAATTGGGTTCCTGCCACACATGTAGGGGACTTGGGTTGAGTTCCTAGGTCCTGACTGAAGGCATCTGGTGAGTGAACTAGCAAGTAGGAGCTAGTTCTCCTGTCTCTCTCTTTTTCCCTTTCTCTGCCTTTTAAATTAGAAAACAAAACAAAAGCATATTGTTAAGAATGGTCTTTAAATATCATTAAGTTTTAAAATAATAAAAACACTTGAGTGGTTTATATTCTTCCTCTTATTTGCAATAATCCACATCCAAAGAACATAATGGCCATTCTTTAACATTATTATTAACAAAAATAGTGAACCGTATGTGCACCAAAAATATTCTTCCAGAAACTGCGGGAAATACCATCCTGTTTGGAAGTGTTGACTACAAGTCCACAAATCAATGATATGTACTTTTTTTAATTAACAAATGGAAAAGATGGCTAACAGTTTCAAAACCCTAAGAATAAACCGATTGTGCCAATTCTTTTCCATCTTAGAGTTGAGAAAACAAAGGCATGTACAACTAAATATTTAAAATAACTTTGAAAAATGTCTTAACCATTAAATATTTAAAATGTAATTTTCTTTTTAAATGTTACTCTCAAATGATGCTTAAAAGTTTTCCAAGAAAAATTATAAGTATGTATACTGATTTCTGTAAATGTATAAGGCCATCATCTGCATGAAATATTTTATGGCCATGTTATTTTTCTGTGTTACATTATAATTTAAGATGATCCACATAATCGATCACATTATAATAAATCATACAGAGCTTCAAATGACTTATCTAATTCCACTTTGCATTCTAAAAGTGCACATATAATTATGTAGCTTTTCTATGTGTTTCTAATGTCTCTCCTGATTAAGTCTAAACATGGTTCAGCATCCTGCTCTTTTGGGTTGGGAAAAACACATCAGTGAAAGAGGGGAAAATAGTTATTAACATACTTTTCAAATTTAATTTGACAAGAAGAAATTAAGTTCCTTAAATTAACTCCTTCTACTACATTTTAGTGTTTTCACTTAATCACTCCGGTATCAGAAAGAGGAGGGATATATGTGTGTTTAAATTATCAGAAGAACAAGCACTGCAAGACTAAGCAACTGATTAATTTAGTTAGAATATATAACACAGGGGCCAACGCTGTGGCATAGTGGGTTAAAGCCCTGGCCCGAAGTGTCGGCATCCCATATGGGTGGCTGCTCCTCTTCCAATCCAGCTCTCTGCTATGGCCTGGGAAGTCCTTGGGCCCCTGCACCTGCGTGGGAGACAGGGAAGAGGCTCCTGGCTCTTGGCTTCGGATCAGTGCAGCACCAGCTGTTATGGCCACCTGGGGAATGAACCAGTGGATGGAAGACCTCTCTCTCTGTCTCTACTTCTCTCTGTAACTCTTTCAAATAAATAAAATAAATCCTAAAAAAAAAAGAATATATGGCACCATTCTTGAAATGAACTGGCCTCAGATACTGTGTTAGCCTCTGGAAAACAATGGCAATCAGAAATGATGCTTCTGTGGCTTCCCTCGGGGCAGATGGGGTGTGCACTCCAGAAGGGGATGGAAGCAAGCCCTGGAAGGCCAGGTGAGAAGGCTATGTGGTGGAGGAGAAGCGGGTGCTCAGTGGAAGGGGCAGGAAAACCTTCCAAAATACATAACAATTAGTGCATTCTTAACAGGTAGTAGAAAGCTCATTAGGAAATGACCTCTCATGATCTCTGGCACATCCCTGAGGGAGGGTGCAGAGGTGAGGTGTGCCCTTGGCTTCAGCTCCAGGGACAGGGAACTCTGTGAATGCACACAGGCTGTGGGCTACCTAAGGGAGGACAGGCAGGGAAAGGAAGAAACAGCTTGCTCTTTCTTATCATTCAGGTTTCAGCTTCACCCCTAACTCGCAGAATATTTCCTCTCTCTCTCTCTCTCTCTCCCTCTCTCTTTTTTTTTCTCTCTCTCTGATTACTTTCTTTCTTGGTCTATACATAGGGAATAGTCTCACTTCTTTAAACTGTTTACTGTCCCTCTTTCTCACAAGATGGTAAGTTTCCAGAGAGCAGCAAGCTGTACTTCTAACCATTCCAGTAGTACCTGGCATATAGTAGGCACTCAGTAACTATCAAATCCATGAAGTAAATAACTCAGATCTGAGCAGGGAAAGGGAAGGATGTAAAAAGTGGTCCATGCAGAAAGGACAAGGACAGGGAACAAGAAGCCACTGTTTCAAACGTCACCCATGGCACCAATCCATCAGCTGCCCTCAAACAATTCCACACCAGAAAGCTGAGAAGGAACTTATTAAAACGGCTACACCTGCCATTTTTTGCCCACCGCAAAAGCTTGTCAGGTTCCTATCCGGAACATCAACTGCATTTTACGTGAAAAAATTAACTTTAATGGGGAATGTTCTAATTGAAACCTATTCACATAAGTAGGCCTTTCAACATAAAATATTAATCTTTTCAATGATCATATTTGTAGGAAAGAAAAGGATTAGTATTTTGTGAACCATAAGCTGAAATTCCTATCTTGAGCACTTAAATTTTTTCACAAACCTGACCATACTAATCTGCCCTTTTTGCATTTTATTGCTTTTACATTCAAAAATTCAATCTCCTAGACAAACGGCAATTCAAGAATGCAATTCAAGTGATATATTATTCACTTTGACTATAAAGCTATATATACCCATTCAGGTTTTATTAATTCAAATTTTGCAACAGCTATTATATGTTTCTGAATACAAAATACCATGCTTTCTCAACTACTATAACACATAGCAATTTCTACAATCTCTCATCCTTTCTCTGAAACACTGAAAATGTATTTTAAATTTAAATTAAATCATACAGAAAAGTTATTTATGCTATTTTCTTTGACCCAACTTGAATATTTTAATCATATTCAATGTAACTTATAGGTTTAAAAATAAAATGTTATGAGCCTCATTATTTAAATTTCACATATGAAACCACCTTTGCCTGAAATGTTTTGACACAGATTCATTAAGGCAACTCCACACCTAGTATTACTGCTCTACAAAAAATTAAATATCATTTGTGTTATAATTTCTTCCACATTTAGAGAGTTCTTTCAGTATTTGCATGCTTTCTTCTATGTCATCTTTAGATATGTGAATTCTACAAAAGGAAAATATGAACTTAAAAGGAGAAAATTCTGAAACTTGTTTTTTTCGAACAATCTGCACAGGCTCCACTTCAATAACAATTCATGTTTTCATTGACACCCAGCCACTACCACAGACAGACGTATATTTTAAGGAGTCAGCAGCTAAGTAAATTTCTTTAAGTGCAACCAAATCCCATCCTCCAGAACTGGATGGTAACTGGTTATTGGTTAGCTTATATACATTCATCAAAACCAATATACAGACTTCCAAAAGGAGGAGGAACTCACTATGAGACTCTGGGTCCATTTTCTAAACCTCGGACCTATTGTCCATTCATCATAGGCTACTGTGAAGCTCAGTTGTGGCAATACATTTTTAAGAATGCCTTGAAGGGGGCCAGCATCATGGCTCACTTGATTAATCCTCCGCCTGTGGCGCCGGCATCCCATATGGCTACCAGGTTCTAGTCCCGGTTGCTCCTCTTCCAGTCCAGCTCTCTGCTGTGGCCCCAGAAGGCAGTGGAAGATGGCCCAAGTGCTTGGGCCCTGCGCCCGAATGGGAGACCAGGAGGAAGCACCTGGCTCCTGGCTTCAGATTGGCACAGCGCGCCGGCCATGGTGGCCATTTGTGGGGTGAGCCAACGGAAGGAAGACCTTTCTCTCTGTCTCTCCCTCTCACTGTCTAACTCTTTCAAATAAAAAAAAAATTAAAAAAGAATGCCCTGAAAATAACAAAAGGCAATATTTATATTATTAATAGCACTAATGACTAAAGATGGGAAATGTATAACTGACTTTTCCTTTTCCCTTCCAAAGCAGAAAATAATAAAGGATTGAAAAATAAACATAAGCAGCCTCTTTGCACTTGGTTTCTATATATACGACAATGCAGTGTGCAAGGCACTGTTGGTTGACAGACACCATCTTTGCACACCCAAGTGACAGTGTCTGCATCCTCATCCATCCACCTGATTCGGCCTTGCCACCTTCCAGGCTGCTCCCAACACACAGCACTTCGAACAGGGAAAGCTGTTCCTAATCACCCAGGTTACTGCTTCTCAGTGGCTTCCCCTGTCTGTCAGAGTGAAAATGAGGGTCCCCACACTGATGCACAAGGCTCTGAGGAGCCTGCCTCTCTACCCCTGCCCCACCTCGGGGGCCTCTCCAGCCCTCTACTCCACCCCTTTCTCCAGATACAATGGCCTCCCTGCTCTTATTACTGCTTCCTCTGTCTCACTTCCCTTCGGGTCTTTGCTCAATCACAGTCTTCCTCAACCTCCTTATATAAAAGTGCAACCCTCAGAGTGGTAATTTAGCTCAGCAGTGGACGCCCATATCCCATATCAGAGTGCCTGGAGCTGGATACTAGGCTCTGGCTCCTGACACCACTTCCTGCTAATGTAGACCCTGGGGAGCAGCAGCAATGGTTCAAGTGATGGGGGCTCCTGCCATTCACGTGGGAGACCTGAGTCGAGTTCCTGCTCCCGGCTTTAGCTATGGGCCTTCGTGGGTGTCTGAAAAGAGAACCAGCAGATGAGAGTGCCTCTCTAAGTAAGTAAATAGTGTGTACCCCCTCCCAATATCCTGGAATTCTCAACCCCTTTCTGTTACTCCAAAACATTCAGCTCCATTACAATACGAATGTCCTTCAAAAAGTTAATGGAGATTGTATATTATGGAAAAACTATGTATGGATTTCAAAAATTTTTCCAATAAAATCACTTTAAATTTCACTTCCTTTTTTTTTTTTTTAAACTACCTCATTGGACCAGTTTATGACCTTGTTCAATTTCTGACTGCAAACACAATGAGAGCAAGGATTTCATGTTTTATGCACTACCATACCTTCCACATCCCACACCTAGAATAGTGCCTGCACAGAGAAAAGCATCAATAAATATTTGTTAACAGATAATATGGTTTTCATATAATATGAATGAGCTACCTTCAAACTGCACTGTGACAAACTCTCGAATTCAGTACTTGGATCAAAGATAAATTTTCTAAACAAAGAGAAACAGGTTATACAAATAATGAGAAGCAAAAGTGAACTTTTTCTTTCTTTTAAATCATATCCAAACAAAATAAATTAAATCACACCTAGTATATCAATAAGTTGGCATGAAAGAAACTAAGCAAGATTCCAACATACTAATAAAACCTTTCATTTGACCAAAAAGATCAATGCAGGATTAAAGAACTCATTTCAAATCTATCTTTGATTAACACTGAAGAAACAAACAAACAAAAAACACATCACAAGATACGCCTTTGATACATCCATCCAAAATGACCGGATGCATCCAGCCTGCATTTCAGCAGATCTGGGACCCACTCTTGGAATGGGAAGAAACCCAGTCTCTAGCTGCCTTCAAGTACTTGTGCAAATGAACCAAATGCTTTTAGAAATGTTAATCTCTCCTAGGAAATAAAACACATGAATACACGGTCTGCCAAATTACAATTTTTACTGTAGCTGCAAGAGTACGCTTACTTTTATGCCACGGTATCTCAAAGGCCATATGGGAAACAGACACAGAGTTGTAGTGCATGTGGAGTTTGATCCCCACAATGCAGTCCTTTCCTTCCTTACATCCTGCAGCACTGAGGAGCTCCGTGGAGCAAGTTTCGTGCTTCCCCTGTTTCATGTACACCCCTACAGTTTCTACAAGACGGCTCCTTGAGGGCAGAAATCTTGAATTACAAAAACAGTCAATTTAATGAGGATGAATCCCTGTTTATAACACCAATAAAGAAAAACAAACAAAAACACTTATAAATAATGCAAAGCAGAGCTGCAGGGACTGATACAATGTTATCAGCCATGGCCGTTAAATTTCCCCAATCAACTGAAGGTAAACAGGAAGAATTCTTGGCAAAGACATGATGCCCACAAAATCTGCACTTAGAGCCCTCACCTCCCCATCCCTTCACTTTTCCTCTCTCTGCAGCTGTCCAATGGATTACAAATTTTGTTATAATATTAATTGGCATTTTCAGGCCTTAACTGAACACCAAGAAAATGGTTCCATTTTTAATACATTTTTCTTTTAATCTTTCTAATGATGGCCAATGAAACATTATTACTTCTATTTTACAGGTGAGAGAACACTACGCGAAGTCTGCAGGTCCTAGTTTTAACTTTTCAGTGGAAAAGAATGCCCCTCATGCCCACCCACCCCAGGCCCTCCCGGTTCGGTTCCGAGTTGTTCTGCCCTCCCGTCTTGTCTGCTGTGGGTCACGTGCACAGGCAGCGTTGCTCACAACACTCCTGTAAATGAGGTTCCTGGGACTTATTCCTCCTGCCAGTTCCTGCAGGGAAGGTACTTATTCAACTACAGAATAAAGGACAGCAAACAAGACTCAAAGCAAACGGGGATGTTATTTGGGGGGAAGAGGGAACCTTCCTGGTTGTGGGTATTGTCCATGTGGTATCTATCTGCCTTAAGGGGATGCTAGCTCCAACTACATTCTATTTTCGTTTTACATTTATGGTTCTTTTCAGTTCATGGCATGAAGGGATTACTCTAGTCCCCCAAATGGTTACATTATACAAGCTGTGAAGTTCTGGAGTTCAGGTCAAGGAACAGAAGTAAAATTCAACTCATGGCAAGAAAATCCTCACTTAAGCTTCACTGAGCCACAGCACTTAAACCCCAGAGCTTTCAGCTGACCAAGGGCTGCCGTCTGTTTCTGCACTGGCCACCCTGCAGCTGAATGACTTCGCCATACTCTAGAAGTGCAATTACCGTACCACTGCAGGCGAATTCCTTCTTCAGTGCCTTCCCTAGTTTCTTTCTAATCACAACCGGCAGGGGTCCCCTGGACAGTAAAAAGGATCTTCCTGCTGTTTCTCTGTTGAAATCTTATGTGAACATATTCCTCAGTGCCAGCAGGAAAAAATCATCACCCTTACTTGCATCAGCAAAGGGGTCGAGTGTGAAAACTCTGGATAGCAAAGGGACAGAGGACCTAAAAGCAAGGAGGCCCAAGGAGTGGCCCTTGTTAGTATTCTCCCTGTTGCATGGGGAATTACTCTGTATTCCCAAATAATCCATACTGCTAGACACAAAGTATGTCAGGAATACCAAGACATTTAGAACAGTTCTACATCCTTTAAAAATTATACCACATTAGCATAGCAATAATTTTTAAAGATTTATTTATTTTTTTTATTTGAAAGGCAGAGTGACACAGAGAAAAAGAGAAGGAGAAAAGGAGAGAGAGATCTTCCATCCACTGCTTCTCTTCCCAAATGGCCACAACAGCCAGGCCTGCGCCAGGCTGAAGCCAGGAGCCGGGAACTCCATCCATGTGTCCCAAAAGGGTGGAAGGAGTCCAAGCACTCCAGCCATCCACTGCTGTTTTCCCAGGAGCATTAGCAGGAAGTTAGATCAGAAGTGGAGCAGCCAGGACTCAAACCAGCGGTGTGATATGGAATGTTGGTGTCACAAGTGGCAGTTAATCTGCTGCACCACAATAGTGTTCCTTCCAACAATAAATATTATTCTAGCCAAAGTGCATGCTGTATGGGAAAAGAGTCATCATTGTTAGATGATGATGCCAACAAAATCAGCCTGGGACATACATAAACCATGCCCAATGGGGTTAAAATGGATGTGAAATATATTATTCCTAGCATTATAACATAATCAATTAATCTCAGCTATTAATAAACATATTTGGATTCCATACAGGGATATATGCATGTTTTGGCAACTACCTATAAAAGCATCAAGTTAATTCCCCCAAGATTTCACTCATGTTGAAATGTAACCTTAACAAAGGTCACATTGTAAAAAGGAGCCCCATAAGGAAAGGAAGGCTTACGCTTAAATGATGCTCAGGTGAAGCTACATTTCTCTTTCCCACATCTCTTACTGAATAATAAGCATGGTATTTTAAACAAGATAATGTTCACTTTCTTTGCATAAAATAAAAATGTCAAAGTCTTAATTTTTCATGCCCACATAATGGATTATAAGGTTATAAAAATGTATTCAACACAAAGGTTTCCATGAGGATTATAATGAAATGACTAGGACAAATGAAGATGAGATTAGAAATCAAAAGAACTAGTTTCTAGTCTGTGCTCTGGCACAAACTATATGACCCTGACCTAACTGGAGAATATCCAGTCTATGGCCTCCAAGTGGACATGGAAGTTGAGACTGCATATCCATCCTTCAGTAACTTAACTACAAGACCTTCATATGGCAAACTATAAGTTAACAGCGTTGGCTTCTCACTTACTTTGCAACACTATAGCTCTCAAATATAATAATAACAAATCAGAATTTATTGTCTGCTAGAAGTATTACTCCGTAACATTTGCAAGACTTCTATAGGCTTTTCATTTCTTTAAAGCAAAAATGCTTAATTTGCTATGTACAGAATTTGCCTTTAACAGAAGACAGGCAGAGGCAGCACACCTGGGAAATGGGCATGGTTCACATTCCTGGCAATTTGGGCATTTGATAAGTCTAATCAGATGTTAGGGTGTTAATTGGCTAAGATTATGTAAATACTCCTTATCAAAATGAACCTGATTTCTCATTTTATCAACTCTCCTACAATGACCTCCAGCAGTGCAGCTTAATAATCAGACTTTCTAGGATGTCTTCTCACCAAAGGAATGTCAGGGATGGAGGGTGTGGTAAAAGGAGAGTCTTGGAGAAGCAGTTATGCATTCTACCTTTAGAAAGCCCTGAAAAGGTCAATAAACAATGATGAAAGTAGCCAACCGCACACTTCAGTGATGAGATGCCATGTCCTTTACAATGCATCAAGGTTTAGCACATTGACAAAATAAGTCACAACCCAGTAGATAGAGCACTTCTACAGAAAAGTCTAGCCAACTTGTAGAAACCATTTCACTCTGATGATCTCAGTCTTTCTATAGTAAAAGATGAAGATATGTAAAAGCTTACCTTACTCTTAAATGAGAAAACAGAGGTGCAGATACATATCTAAATAGTTCTAGATATATTTAAAGTATTTAACATCTGGTACTACATTGGTACTGATCAATCAGAATGACTGTAAGCCGCACAACAGTCTGATCACTCCAGTGTGTGTCAGCTGGACATGAGCCCCAGATAAGAATATTTACTGACAGCAGGTAGACTGAAGGCAATCTCTATCTAACTAGATAATACAATATTATAATACAATACAATATCTAACTAGATCAATACAATATTAACCCACCTACTTGATATGATACAAGGCTCCAGACTAAGTACTCTTTATAGGTTCTAAGATTTCTCAAGGTTATATATACAATCTGTATAAACTTGATAAAAGGTGGGGCCGGCGCTGTGGCATAGCAGGTAAGGCCACTGCCTGTAGTGCCAGCATCCCATATGGGCACCAGTTCAAGTCTCAGCTGCTCCACTTCTGATCCATCTCTTTCCTATGGCCTGGGAAAGCAGTAGAAAATGGCCCATCCTTGGGCCCCTGCACCTGCATGTGAGACCTGAAACAATCTCCTGGCTCCTGGCTTTGGATTGGCACAGCTCCAGCCTTGTGGTCAACTGGGGAGTGAACCAGCGGATGGAAGACCTCTCTCTCTCTCTCTCTCTCTCTCTGCCTTTCCTTCTCTCTCTGTGTAACCCTTTCAAATAAATAAATCTTTTTAAAAAAACTTCATAAAAGGTATACTTAGAATTGTATCTCACAAGTACAATTTTCTAAAAACACACAGCTCTGATTTGCTCATTTTGTTCCTTTTAAAGATTATATATGAAAGACAGAAAGAGGCAGTTGTTTATATGAATATATTTTCAACATTTAACAACTTCAACAGTTAACTATACTCATTTACAGCTGGAGTATCCAGAAGGTGTTTTGTACATATGACTTCCAGCCAAAATTCAGAGCAGTCAACCTCTATTACACTAGTGATCTCTTGTTTTCACTGAGCACTCAGCACACTCGTCAAACCATCGTCTATCTTTGAGTCTTTAATGCAACCCTATGGGAGCTTCTTATCTTTAAATGCAGTTGATTAAGTTATATATTTTCAGGCTTGGCTGGGAGTTGGATCATGCTACCTTGGAGATTACATAGCTTCATTGTTTTGTAAAATAAGAAGCAAACAGGCAAGCAACCATTTACAAGTATTATTAAGGCCATAGTTACAGTCAGCATGATTTCAGGTCCAAAGCCAAATCTCCTTCATCTGCATTTCCATTTCTATCGACTATGAACTATGGAACCAGACTTTACTGAGTACCTTCTTATGCGTGATGCTAGACTCATCTCTACTGTATTCTGGGCTCAGTGCAATCTCACCTAACCTTCACTATGTTTTAGGTGGGTATTACTAACCCCACTTTACAGATGAGAAAATAGGATAGTAACACTGTAGGCCAGAGAGCTGACAGCAGATAAGCACTATGTGTAGAGACTTCATGGTCTCTACAGCACAAATATAACCAACATTCATGGTTATGAGCAGAAGGTATCAAGAGGATTAAAGACCAGGAGCAGCGAATTTTACCTTTCTTGACAGTCTGGGAACTCCTAACCTAACCGACAGAGGTCTGAGGTCTGCCTTTCTCATTCCATCAGTAGCAGCTACACTGTAACACCTGTCAGGAACAATGTTGTATCCTTAAGGACTGCAGGTTCAACAGGGTGCTAATCCCATTACCCAGGGAGAGGTTGGAGGCTGGCTCTGTAAATGATTGCAAGAGGCAGGCAATCTCGGGCGCATCTCAAAGAACCTCTCCTAGAGGTTCTCTCTCCTAGAGAGGGCACCAGCAGTTCGTGGGGTCCTCAAAGATTTTTCTCTCACAAAAATTTTAAAATTCTACCCTTGAGGCACAGAATTATACCAGCTCCTCTTATACTATTTCAAATCCACTGACAAAAAAATTTAATAATTAATTACATAAACCATACGGGAGTATTTCAAGCATTTGTGGGGAAATATGGAATTAAAATGGGAGTTATTTTTGTGAAAATTTTTTAATTCATGCATAGTTTTTTTCATCATATGCATTTTCCCTGCATGATGAAACAAAGATTTCATCTGTACCACAAACAATTTTGTGTCAAAACAAACTCACAGTTGTAAACCTGTCATTCAGGAACTGTTTGCAGGACCACTTAGACAATGAAACCACTCAATTTCTTCCTCCCTAATTCCCTCAAAATATGACATCTCCAAAGGACATTATCTGTTTAGGGAAAAATACCCATCCTATGTAAATATCTAGTTTAAAAGTTATTATAAGAAAATGGGTAGGGGTAACAAGTTCTTAAGCAGAAACAAATACATACTGGAATAAGCATTAAATGACAAAACACAGAACTTTATTATTAATAATTAAACAAAACACAGAACTTTATTATATACTTTTAGCTCCCCAGATAACCCCAGGAAATTTGTAGGGTTTAGTAAAAATAAGTAAGAGTGACTACATTTACTAAGCGCTTTTTCATTTACAGTCAGTTAGCAAATATTGTATTCTTATACTCATTTTATAGTTGTGGAAAATGAGTTTCTATTGGATTAAGGAATTCATCCAAAATTACAGTCAGAAACTGGTTGTAGTCAGAATAAAACCTGATTTTCCAAAGCATGAAACAATGCCAATACACAATCTATGTCTAATACCCCAGCTCTAGAAAGCAGCAATATTTTCAGATCTACTTTTATCACACATGGTAATAGTGAGGATCAAGGACAGTCCATGACTTGGCCAAGGTCAACACAGTCTGTGCTCCTGGTGTTTAACTCTGGGCCAGCGCCTCATGACTCCACACTAAATACTCCGTGTAGCATAGCATGCCAAAAAGAACACCTGGTGCTCCATGGTGAATCTCCTAACAGGTCAACCAACAGCCAGGTTCCCATTAAGATTATTTTTGAGACTCTCCAAGTTTATTCTCTTAAACTACTAAGAATATATTTGATTTGGATAACATTTGATTTCTTATCCAAATAAACTAA
Organism: Sylvilagus floridanus; assembly: GCA_949820135.1. NCBI lineage: Eukaryota > Metazoa > Chordata > Mammalia > Lagomorpha > Leporidae > Sylvilagus > Sylvilagus floridanus. Next base: position 24,249,889 of record OX463246.1, on the reverse strand, counting down.
ATGTTTTTAGATCTAATACTAGCAATGATGAACTGAAGGTAACAGTATCCTAGAATCTAAAACCATCAGTATCTAGGGAGTTCCACTATCAAAGGTTTCTCCCTGGAAATTCTTTTGAGGAACATTTGATTTTTAAAAATGAAACTATTAGCCATTTCATGCATGTATTTGAAAATGGCTTAAACTAGATGGTTTCTTCTTCTGTTGAGACACACATGAGAGGCGCAAATGCTGTATGTCAGGAGCCTGCAGGAGACCTTCAAGCACTAAGGGTCAGGTAGGAAGATGCTTCCTCTTCAGCTGTTGAGTCGCTTGGATCTCAGCAAGCGACACAGGTCTATCATTGACAGCTGCAATTTCCCGATTCCTGACAATTCCACATCTTGAATGGGCTCCTGAAGCCCAATTTAGCATCTAGGCACCGGCTTTTCAATCTAGCACAAAAAGGATTATAAAAGGCATTATTTAAAGGGAGTCTGCATTAGTCCTTGTGCAGTTGCTACAACAAAACACCTGAGGCCGGGGAATCTCTATGGAAAGGGGTACATTTAACTCATAGTTTTGGAGGCTGGAAGACTCCGGTCAGGCAGTCCCATGGATTGGGCCTCTAGTGAGGACCTTCTGGCTACATCACAATATAGTGATGGTGTCACGGAGGGAGCAGGTGCAGAAGCGAGAGAGCAGTCAGGTGGAGGTACAGGGAGCAAAAGGGACTCAGGGATCAGGCTTGCTTGATTGATAAAGTAAACAGGTACCCTGAAGACTACATTAACCACTTCAAGGATGGTACATGCTCCCTATGACCTAACCGTCTTCCACCATGCCCAACCCCCAAAGGTTGCACTACCCCAACATCATCACGCTGGGAACCAAATTTCCAGCACTGCAGCCTTGAGGGCCAAACTACATCCATAGCAGAGTCCTTGTTGGAGAAACATTTCATTTCTTGAGAGAGAGAGAAAAGAAGAAGAAGAGAAGAAGAAGAAGAAGAGGAGGAGGAGGAGGAGGAGGAGGAGGAGGAAACTGCAGAGATTAAAGGAGTACATAAATTGTAAGTGACTTTTCTACTCCCATAAAACTAATTAGGAAACGGTGTCACCTATATTTAACATTGCTTGGAAACCTTTTTCTCACAAGGTGGGTGGAGTATAGCATGTATTAAGCAGGAATCATAAAAACTTTCACAAATACTGTGGTTATAGCAAAACAGTAATTTTAAGTAACAGCAAAAATAACCAGATGCCAGCTATCACAGTTATATACATGGTACCAATTAATTATACTCAGCTTTTTAATCATTATCAGATATATTCTAAGTGTTGGGAAAATATTTAAAGACAAAAAACTTGGAGATTCTATATTTGGAATGAGGGAGTTTAAATACAAAATGATTATTCATCCCAGTGACTATTATAAACGACAACTTCCATTTGTATGGAGAATGACTAAGATAAAGCCATGTGGCTAAATCCTCAAGTTACTACAAAATTCTGTTCTCCATAAGTTTGTTAAAATGTTATGTGACTAAATGCTGCTGACTTAGAAATGTTTTAAGAACTTTCCTTCCTCCCATGGAATATATACATATATATGGTCTCCTATACTATGCTCATGAACACTTGTCTTCCTAAATGTGTATGAATAATGCAGTCTTTAACTCAATAGCATTTTTCTTGGCATACTTCTTCTTCCAGATGCAGCATGAAGTATGATCCTGAATTAAGGATCAAGAGCATTTTTAATGCTACTTCTCTATACCATCTGTTGTTTTGTAGGGTTTTTAATGACCCAAATGTCATCTTAAATGTTTCCACTTCTAATGCTCCTAACCACAATGAAAAACAAGCTACACTAAATTAATATTTAATGAACTAGAGACACAAAGAGAAGATGAAATAATTAAAGTTTAAGTATTTTTCTGAAGGGAAAATGGAGCAGAACTGCAATGTTTTTCAGGGTCATGGTTTATTTGAGAGAGCCGGTTCTCCTTCAGCAACTTGATTATCCCAAGTTCAGACTTCTATCTACCAAGCACACATGAGAATGGGTCTATTAAAATTTAACAAATGAGCACAGATTATAAAGGTTTGTAACCAACTTAGAACCACTGGGGTGTAGGGCTTGACTCTGGGTGACATTCCAGCTTCTGTCCTCTTGCTCACCCTTAGAAGAAAATGTCTTTGCATGCTCTAATACCCAGTTAAGGGTGCACAGATTCCTTGGTTTTAGAGACCCTCACCCTGACATCTGTTCCACTGATCTTTGCAAGAATCAAGGCACACATGCAGGGAAGCCCAAGTTCCCCAGGTGTTCAGCATTTCACATCTAATTATTTCCCACATCAAAGTTCCACATGATGGTCACATATGTAAAATGAAACATTTCAAGGAAAAAATTTTAGCTTTGATTTTCCAAAAGTAGGGGTATAATGTACCATTAGTTTGTACCTATGTCTCAAAAGCCATTTTGTTAATTATGATTCTCTTCCTTGAAGTTTAGTAAGATTTTCATGGCAACTGATGACTACATTTCAACAAATTGTGATAAATAAACATTTTGATTTCATTCTGTCACAACTTCTGACAGTCTTAAAACTCTGCTGTGGTGGCAAAACTTATAAAGAAGACAGATCTAATTCTGAAGTAGTTAAAGCTTTTTTCTCCTGACCTATCTGCCCTATGAATCTATGCTCTTTATCCATCCACCCTTCTCCACCACCACAATTTTCCATTTCAGGTAAGTTTTGAGTATTGCGTTGTTTTGTAAAAATGCTCCTCTTCCAGTCCAGCTCTCTGCTGTGACCCAGAAAGGCAATGGAGGATGGCCCAAGTGTTGGGCCCTGCACCCGCATGGGAGACCAGGAGGAAGCACCTGGCTCCTGGTTTTGAATAGGCACAGCGCCAGCCGTAGTGGCCATTTGGGGGGTGAACCAATGGAAAAAGGAAGGCCTTTTTCTCTGTCTCTTTCTCTCACTGTCTAACTCTATCTGTCAAATAAATTAAAAAGAAAAAAGAAAAACGAGCTCAAATTAAACCTCCTGGGCAACATGGAGTCAGACAGCTCTCCTGGGAGCTAGGCTAGCATCCTACAGGTTACGAAGCCCTACTCCTCCTCCTTCCCTGCTGGTCTAGTAGTCAAGGGGGTCAACAACAGGTGGCCTGGATAAGACCTTGGTCATGCTCTTGAGGGATGTCTTGCCCTCCTTAGGTTTCTCTCTCACATCCCACTTACTGCTGCCCATGCTGTCTTCTACTGTCTGTGCCTACCCTCCCTGTCTGGAGTCAAGGAGTGCCTTTTGGAAACTGGAAACAAGGAAAACTGAGCATGGACTGTGAGACCTTACAGTAATGTCAGGGAAAAAACACCAAACCTGAACACCACTTGATCAGCATGGCCCAGAATGAACACAAGCCAGCAAAATTCTAGATAGGCTAACTTTGCTGATGACAGGGCAGGTCAAACACTGCTACTGTCATTTACTGTGCACTCTATTCACTCCAGCTGGTAAGTTGAGCATCGTCTCAACCTCTTTCATCAACTGCCTCTCCTTCAATTGTTCCATCTTGTTGAATGCAAGAAATTTTAGCAAAATGCACTTGCAGTTACATTATTTTCTGCAACTCAGAGCATTTAGCACAATCCTTTTTCTCTTTTAGACTGGACATAAAATCATCCATTTCAATCAATGCCGTTCTTCATGAGCCTTTTGCTCATATGGGTAAGGTAGTTCACCAGCGGGGTATAAGGGGGCAGTGAAGCCATCACTTAAGAGTTTAACTAGTGATAAAAGCTTTAAATAGGAAAGGAAGACAGAGAAGAAATTTCAAAGTATCTAGTCTAAAGTATACAAACACTTCAATCCTACAGATAAAAAAGCTTAAAAGTCAGTGAATATGAAATTGGTTAAGGAGTAAACCATGCAGCATGCAAAAGTATCTGAGAGAAGGGTGGGACACTAACTCTTCATACTCAAAGCAGTTCTAGCAGTCGGATCTAAAGTACAATAATGTGGAGCCAACCTGGCCTTGTAATTCTAATCCACTAGATCAACTAAATCATTCTAGGCTGCTTCATTTGCAAAATAAGATAATAATAATCCTTAAAAATAACAGCGTTGTACATTTGGCATAGTGGTTAAGATGCCACTTGGGATGTCTGCATCCCATATCAGAGCCAAGATTTGAGTCCCAGCTCTGCTTCCTGTCGAGCTTTCTGATAATGTTCAGCCTGGGAAGCAGCAGGTGATGGTTAAACAACTTGAGTCCCTGCAACCCACATGGCAAGATCAAGACTGAGTTCCAGGCTACTAGCTTTGGCCTGGTGCAACCCCGGCAGTCAGTGTTTGGGGAATGAACCAGCAGACAGGATTCTGTCTGTCTCTCTTCCTCATTCCACTACCTTTCAAATAAAATGAATATTAATGAATTTTTTAAAAATACCAGTACTTTCCTACTAGGGATTCAATGAGAGGAAAATCAGAAAGTACTTAGAAAAGTGTTTGACACACAGATAATATTCGATAAATATTGATTGTTATTAAAAAAAATACGTAGGCTGGTGCCATGGCTCACTTGGTTAATCCTCCGCCTGTGGCGCCAGCACCCCAGGTTCTAGTCCCAGTTGGGGCACCAGATTCTGTCCCAGTTGCCCCTCTTCCAGTCCAGCTCTCTGCTGTGGCCTGGGAAGGCAGTGGAGGATGGTCCAAGTTCTTGGGCCCTGCACCCACATGGGAGACCAAGAGGAAGCACCTGGCTCCTGGCTTCCGATTGGTGCAGCACGCTGGCCACAGCTCGCCAGCTGTAGCAGCCATTTGGAGGGTGAAGCAATGGAAAAAGGAAGACCTTTCTCTCAGTCTCTCTCTCACACTGTCTAACTCTACCTGTCAAAAAACAAATAAAAATAAAAATAAATCATATCTAACAAAGGTGTCTGGAGCTTCATATCACGTACAAGGGTTCTTCAAAAAGTTCACAACAAATAGAATTATAAGAGTTTTTGGGGGATGCAGAAAAATTTTGAAATCCATGCACATTGAGGGGTCTTTTAAAAGTTCATGAAAAGGGCTGTGGCAGTGGCACAGTAGGTTAATCCTCCGCCTGTGGTGCCAGCATCCCATATGGGTGCTAGTTCTAATCCTGGCTGCTCCTCTTCCAATCCAGCTCTCTGCTGTGGCCTGGGAAAGCAGTAGAAGATAGCCCAAGTCCTTTGGCCCCTGCACCCATGTGGGAGACTGGGAGGAAGCTTCTGGCTCCTGGCTTCGGATTGGTGCATCTCTGGCCGTTGCAGCCATTTGGAGAGTGAACCAGCAGACAGGAGACCTTTCTCTCTGTCTCTCCCTCTCACTATCTGTAACTCTACCTCTCAAATAAATAAATAAATAAAATCTTTAAAAAATAAAAGTTCATGAAAAATGTATATTAAGAGAAAGCTATGTATCAATTACATTTTTTGCACCAAATTTATCTTTAATTCAATTTTTAAGTGAACTTTCTGAAATACTCTCATATATAATCATAATTAGATGATGTGTGTAATGTACACATGGAAAATGTCAACACAAAATAAAACTGGCACAGAAAGAATTAACAAGAAAAGAAGCAGCACCAGTTAGAGCAGGAGAACTCAAGTGAAGGAATAGAATTAGGTGTTCTCAGATTTTTTTTTGTTTTGTTTTATTTCATTGATTTGAGAAGCAGTGAGACAGAGAGAACCCCCATCAACTGGTTCACTTTCCAAATGCCAGGAACTGTTTAAGTCAATCCAGGTCTTCCATGTGGGAGGCAGAGATCCAAATACTTAAGCCCTCACCCTCTGTCTCCTATGGTCTGCATTAGCAGGATTCGGAGTAGACACAAGACTCGAACCCAAAAACTCCAATAAGGATGCAGATGACTCAACCTTGGAAATCTTTTCTTTTTTTAAGATTAATTTAAGAGGCAGAATGACACAGCTAGGGGTGGAGGGTAGATCTTCCATCTGCTGATTTGCCTGATTCACTCCCCAAACCAAAGCCAAGAGCCAAGATCTCCATTCAGATCCCCCATGTGGGTGGCACAGGACCAGTACTTGGGTAATCATTTGCTGTTTTCTCAGGTGCATCCGCAGGAAGCTGGTCCAGAAGCAGAGCAGCCAGGACTCCAACTAGTGATCAGTATGAAATGCTGGCCTTACAGGGAACAACTCAACCCACTGTGCACAACACTGGCCCCTAACATGGGCATCTTAACCACTGTGCCAACACCTGCCTCCTGTGACACCTCTTAATTTAAGAACTCTCTCTCTCCTCTGAACGCCACCCCACCCTTGTTTATAATAGTCACCCCGTGGGACTGGCGCTGTGGCATAGCAGGTAAGGCTGCCACCTTCAGTGCCAGCATCCCATATGGGTGTTGGTTCGAGTTCCAGCTGCTCCACTTCCAATCCAGCTCTCTGCTATGACCTGGGAAAGCACTGGAAGATGGCCCAAGATCTTTGGCCCCTGTGCCCACATGGGAGACCTGGAGGAGGCTCCTGGCTCCTGGCTTTGGATCAGCACAGCTTCAGCCCTTGCAGACAATTGGGGAGTGAACCAGCAGATGGAAGACCCCCCCCCCACACACACTCTGCCTCTCCTTCTCTCTCTGTGTAACTCTGACTTTCAAATAAATAAAGAAATCTTTAAAAAAATATACTTACCCTGTTCTTTAACATCAAAATTACTCACATCCTTCCCTTTAGGAGAATGTAGGCTTCTAAGGTTAAATGTTTACAGAAACTAAATATTTTAAATAGCTAAAGTTAAACTCTGTCTCCCTCCCCACTTCTGATCCTTGACAAATTCCAAGCTTAAATAGAGGTGATTCTATATGCAAACAAAATGAGAAATTAATTCAAAGTTTATCTTTAAAGGTGTCTGGTAATAGAAGGTGACACATTACTATACATTCAGAGTGATTTTCCTTCTTTTCTGCTGGTTCACCTACAAAACTCCTCTTATTTTCCCTCCATCTGTGATGTGATTAACTTTACAACTCTGACCTCCAAATTCTTGCCAAAATCCAAGTCATTCTTGACCTTGTCTTTAAAGAGGTTCTACAGGAACCATCAGTGATGAGCGCTTTCCAGGCCCCTCAGAAAGTCTTGGTCAATCTAATTCCTTTCTTCTTTGTTCTAACATTTTGTGGCAAAAGTCTAATTCATTCAGTTTCCTCCATAAGTATTATATAGCCTGGCTTTCATCCTATAAATCCATTATTTATCCATTCTATTGGGGGAGGGGTTACAGAAGCCAGTTTTCCATTATTTAATTATATATAGAATTCATGATATTACACATAGACATTGCCTACAAATCTAGATTGTGGTTTTTTTGCACAAGAATTATATATCACAAAATATGTCTCTAAGGTAAATAATTACATTTTCTCTTTAAAAGTATCATTGTTTCTGTGTTCCTAATATCTTAACCGTATCTTTTGCTACATCAACCCACATTCACTTATCTACATCGTAAGTGGATGAACATACATCTCTATTCATTTCTTATTCTGATATCAATATAAAGTACCATTTGCCATAACATATTTCTAAGACTCATAAAAAGTTATAAAGTAGCACATTCTTTGAAACTGTCTTGATGTTGGGTTTGAGAGACAGCATTGAAAGTATTTCCACTTGTAACTTGTACTTGTATGAAATGGTTCAAAACACAGGACAATGATTTGAGGTCAGCTCTAACAATTTCACTAAAAATAAAATGCTCCGTCAGCTAAATTTATTTAGAAACATTTGACTTTTCAAAACGTCGTGACCTTATGTTATGCTCCAAATATTTTAATCAGAGAAAGAGAGTGATGGGGTTTCTAACACATTCATTAATGAATATTTCATTAAGTTGCAACCCAACTGTCACGACAATCTACATATCACATGTAATTTGTCATAAAGCATTTATGGTTGCAGAAAGAGGAACACATTCTATTCAACCTGGTCCATGGGATGCTAAGGAAATTCTGCTGTGGCCCCCCTCCATGCAGACTGAAGGCAGATGGTACTGCTGCCTTCAGCAGAGGAGTGTTGATCACAGAGTGTCTGCCAATCAAACACTTGGGAAAGAAATGAGCTCCATCTGTGTTTTAATTACGATAGTAAAACCATCCAGTGCAACTGCCAGAGCTGCACATTTTCATCGAGTACCAGTGATGTAACAAGAACTTTTGTTCATAAATGCAAGTATAAATTCCCATAGACAAGGGTACTTCAAAAAAGTTCATGAAAAAGAGAGATTTAAAAATCAGTTTACTTTGGTGCAAAAAAATTCTGAGTCCATGAAAAACTTTACCATAGGACACATTTTTTCATGAACTTACTGAACATCCCTTGTAAGCATGAATTTCAAAACATGTTTGCCCCAAAATAAACACCCACACTTCCTTAAATTGTGGGAATGGTGATCTACAGGGTCGGATGCTACCGAAGGTCCCTGTAGCATGAGGTCCAGAAAGAGTGTACTACATTCAGCCATTTGATGGTTATTAGTGACTTTTTACAGAACAGTTTTACATTAAGTAGGTTTCGAAGGAATGGGAAGTGAAGAAGTTGGTAGCATTGAGCACTAAGTGGACACACACACACACACACGGAGATAGACACAGAGGCAATGGTTTGGAGTGAAAGGTGTAAAGAGGGCTGCAAGAAGGTTTAAGATTTGAGCATGCAGGTGCCGACGCCGTGGCGTAGTGGGTAAAGCCGCTGCCTGTGACGCCTGCATCCCACATGGGCTGTGGTTCATGTCCTGGCTGCTCCTCTTCCTATACAGCTCCCTGCTAATGTGCCTGGGAAAGCAGCAGAGGATGGCCCAAGTTCTTGGGCCCCTGTCACCTATATGGAAGACACAGAAGAAGCTCCTGGCTCCAGGCTTTGGCCTGGCCCAGACTGTTGCAGCTATTTAGGGGAGTGAACCAGCGATGGAAGACTCTCTCTCTCTCTCTCTCTCTCTCTCTCTCTCTCTCTCTGTAACTCTGAGTTTCAAATAAATAAATCTTTAAAGAAAAAATATTTGAGCATGTTGGAAATGGCAGAAACAGCTGCTCTGAATGCCACTGTATAGAAGATGTTTTTTAATTAATTGAAAGTTACATTTCCTCATAACTATTTGTTAAATTATTTTTAACTCAGGCCGGCGCCAAGGCTCAATAGGCTAATCCTCTGCCTTGCGGCACTGGCACACCGGTTCTAGTCCCAGTCGGGGCGCCAGATTCTGTCCCGGTTGCTCCTCTTCCAGGCCAGCTCTCTGCTGTGGCCAGGGAGTGCAGTGGAGGATGGCCCAAGTACTTGGGCCCTGCACCCCATGGGAGACCAGGAGAAGCACCTGGCTCCTGCTATCGGATCAGCGCGGTGCACTGGCTGCAGTGCGCCAGCCGCGGCGGCCATTGGAGGATAAACCAATGGCAAAGGAAGACCTTTCTCTCTGTCTCTCTATCACTGTCCACTCTGCCTGTCAAAAAAAAATTATTTTTAACTCGTAATTTTTCATAAAGAATTGTTTTTATTTTGAATACCAAAAAAGCTTGTATAATATAGAGAATTCTTATCTTTACCTAATATAATCTGCTTTTTTCCCCTTCACAAATAATTCCCCAGTTTTAACACCATCTTCTCATAATTTTATTTCTCATTTGTATCTTCAAAATAAATAGCGACAAGACAGAAACTGTATGCTGCCTTGTCATAGCATTGACAAAGACTGGGTCTTACTTTCATTTTCAGATTTATCCTGGAATTTGGAATTAATTCACTATCAACCCCCCCCATAAGCATGGATATAATTTCGAATTGAGTGTAAAAAGGGTTAGAAGGACACTAAATTACGAGTGACAGTAAACTCTTTGACTTTCATAACCCTTCAAATGCAAAAATCAGCAAAAGCACACTATTTTATAATCCACTGAAAACAATCAGGAAATCTCACCCTTGGATTTACAATCTGCTGTCTAGTTTTTCTCTCCTGCCAACTGTCCAGGCCACAGTACTTTAGTCATGCTTTGTCCTCTGTTACACATCCCACATCCAATCTTTCAGCAAATTCTCTCCAATCTCCCTTTAAAATATGTTCAGAATCTGACCATTATTCTCCACCACCTCTCCTAGTCCTATGACCTTTTGCTAGATGAGTAATTCCTCCCAACTCATGTCCAGCTTCCATTCTCAGCCCCTAGTCTCTTGTCTCAAAGGTGCAGGCAAGGGGAGCCTTGTGAAAGGTAAGTCACACCCTGTTGTTCCCACGGACAAACCTCCCACTGGCTTCTTCTCTGGTTAGGAACTTCAGGGCCCTCTATCCTCTGATCCCCACTACCCGTCTGGCCTCATCTCCAGCCTCTCTCACCTCAGTCACCTCCCCCAGCCCCCAGCACACCGACACACACCTGGCACACACCGCCCTGGGGCTTGTGTCTTGCTCTTCCCTCTTCCTGCAGTGGTCTGCCTGGCTTCTTGGTTCATCTGTCATTTCTTCCCGGTTGTTATTCAGCTGTAATCCTCTCAGTGAGTCATTCTCTGAGCACTCAAACTAAGACTGCAAACTCAACCACGAACACCCCATCACGCCCTATTCCCCACTGCACTAAGCAGTAACCATTCTCTAACAGTCAATGTAATTTGCTTATTGTCAGTCTACCCTACTGGAATATAAACATAATGAAGGCAAGCCTTTTTTCTCACAGACAAAATGCACTTGACATAGTTAATCAATAATAATTATTTGTTGATTGAATCAAATCAAAAAATTCAGGGAGCAGATGGTTGGTAATAATTGATAAAGCTCTTTATTTCCTGCACAGTGGTTAAAAGGTTAGCCTGGAATAATTTTTAATGAGTTTTCTATAATGCTTTAGGTGAAAAAAAAAAAACCTGTAACAATTTACCCCTGAGATACACTCAATTTTAAAGGAAGCTCGACGGTAATAGTAAAAAAGAGATAAAGTCAGTAGTCATGTCAATAATGTGGGCCTATCCTTTAATCAGAAGAAATTGATAATATTCTCTCTGATGCCCATCTATAACTGCCATGAACTCAAAGCAGCTTTATTTAAAGCTCCTTCAAGTCAATACAGAAAGCTTTGGAATAGGCAAAAGCATTGTAGAGTTCAGCTTTTTAAAGACTGTATGAAGTCAAAGAATACAATTTCACAGCCAAAATAGTTTGTAATGCATTCTCTGACACTTCTTTTGCAAGCATGACAAAAATAATTCAGTATGAGTTTCACTGACTGCTCCAAACATGAGAATCCCAATGTTTCTAATTAGCAGCAAGCATACACTCTACACCAGAAATTCTCTTTCACTGATACCTCAGATTACTGATAGGTCCAGATTTATTGGAAGGTAATTAATGTCTCTGCAATACACAAATTTAGAGTTGAGTTCATTAGACTCCCACTGGCAAACATTAGGAAAAATAGTATCCTCTTTGTATTATCTTTCCCAGAACACCTACATTGCATGAATTCAGAGACAGCAAGCTTCAAAATTTGGTCAAATATGCTTATTACTGAAGATACCTGAAAGACCCATGAAACACTTCAGGAATTCACAGGACATCTCTATTCAATCTAACAACTTTCCAATACTGAAATCACCAACTTCCCTCAAAATTGGCCACCTCCAGCTGCCTAACTTTTCCCCTGTATCTTCCCATCAGCTGTCACTGAAGATAAGAGCTGAACCATGTATCACTATGTGACCCACCTGCAGTCAGATATCAGATCCTGTAGCATCCACAGGGGATGGTTTCACACACCTTCTTCTTTCACTTTCACAGCTAGTAAGCTGTAAGTTCTTGACTGCGTCACATCCTCCATTGCAATCACCTTGTTTCTCATCTCGCCTGGATCTGTTCCATTATGCTTTTATGCTCTGCCATCAGCTATCTGTCTGCACGTCCATCTTCTCAGTTATCACGTTAAAGTAAAGCCTAACCTGTTCTGATGCTGCTCAAAGAATTCCCAAGGTCCATATTTTCTACTAAATTCAATGTAAATCTCTCAGCTTTGGATTTAAGACACTGGGACCCAACCTGACCATTCTGTCCTTTTTCTCTTCTAATTAATTTCAAGACAGGAAGTAGCAGTCATCTGAATTCCTGAAATACCCACTGTCCTTTCCTTCAATTACCTAGAGCACTTAGGTATTAATAAACTTATTCATCAATTCAACAACAAGTTTTTGCCATCATACACACTAAACATTGTTCTCAGATCTGGGGATATGGCAGTGGATAAAAGAGAAAAAAGATTCCTGCCCTCATGCAATGTGTGTTCTGGGGGGGAAAAACAGAAAATTCAGTTGATAAGAAAACAACATGTTATGTTAGAGATTGATACGTGCGAAGCTGAAAACAAAAGCTAGAAAGGAAGTTAAGGATTATAGGGGCAATCAGGAGGGGAAGCCGAACATTTTAAACAGTGTGCTCATCGAAGGTCGAACAAAGCAGCAAAGCTTGGAAGAGGTGACCACAGGGCTCCCAGGTGCTGCAGGCAGGGAAGAGAGGTTGGAAAGGCTTACAGTGAGGCACCTGACAGGCCTATGAGCAGGGGAGAAAGTAGAAATAAAGTCACAGGTGCAGGCAGGTGCCAGCTTCTTAGGGCTTGGCTCTTGAATACTTGATTCATCATGATTTACGAGGGCCTTGAGGAAAGGAGCAACTGAGGCCCTGTACAGAGATGAGACTATCGAAGTTGAGGACATCAACAATGAAGGGCTGTTGCCAAAACCTAAGCAAGAGGATGGCTCAGACCCAAGTGACGGCAACGGAGGTAGTGATGTGTGGTCAGATTCTGCCTGTAATGTGCAGGTGGCACCAACAGAACAAGAGCTAGGCAGGAAAAACAGACGACTCTAAGGTTTCTGACTTGTGCACTAAAACAGTGCTGCCCAATGAAAATACAATGTGGGCCACCTACACAAGCTTTAACATCCAGATAGTCATACGGAAAAAAGCAAAAGGACACAGACACAATCAGCTTTTAAAATAAATCTGATGCCTAAAATGCCTAAATATAATCAAAATATTGCTTCAACAAGTAATGAATATAAGTTATTAATAAGCTATTTTACATTCATTTTGGCTCTAAGGACTTGAGACCTGGTGTATATTTTACATTTGGAACGCTTTTATTTTAAGATTTATTTATTCATTTATTTGAAGGAGAGATTCTCATAGAGAGAGCTACATAATCTTCCATCCACAGGATTGCCCCCAGATGGCTGTTACAATAGGGGATGGTCCAGGACAAGGAGCCTGGAACTGCAGATGGGTCTCCAGCATGGGTGACAGGGACCCCAGTACTTTAGGCCATCCTTGGCTGCTTTTCCAGGAATATCAGCAGGGAGCTGGATGGAAAAACAAAGCAACTGGGACTGGAACCAGTGCTCAAATGTTGGATGCCAGCGTTTCAAGTACCGGCCCAATCACCAGTCGCACATCTTAACTTGGACTGGCCACAATAATATGCTCAAGAGCCACATGTGGCAAGTGGCTACCTTACTAAGATGGTGCTGAACTAGAATAATAAGGTAGTTTTTCTTTTCAACTTTTAATTATAATAGCAAGTCATGGGGAAGCAAACCAATGCTCATCAATAAGAGATTAGTTAATAAACTACGGGATGATCAAATAGCTACAAAAAAAGAGATTTCCGAAGAATGTTTAGGATTGCAAAATATGTTCACACACTGAGGAAAGAAAGAAAACAACACATCCAATATGATTTTATGAGTGAGAATCAGATGTAAATATGCATACCCTTAGCAGCCAGATAGGATTTATACCCATGTTAATTATTTCTGGGACAGGTGGAAAGGAAAGAAAACTGAGCCCACTACAGGTAGATGAGCAAGAATTTTGGACAGAGTATGTCTAGGATGCTTCTTAGATACCATGGGCAGAAATTTGTTGTCTAGAGTTCACAAGAGGAATCATACAAAAAATATGAATTTGGAAACTGTAAGCAGTGAGCTGTGAGACTGAATGAGAACAGTGAGGGGGTGGGTCCAGCAGAGGAGGAACCCAGGATGTGTAGGATAGTTCAACTTCGCAGTCACGGAGACGGTAGGGGAAGCTGGGAATAACAGCAAGTGAGGAGGACCGGAAACCAGGAAAAGGCGTGGTTTGCACAGTTTTCAAACGTGGCCACGTCAAGTCAGTGGAGGTCTGGGAAGCGTCCATTGCTGTGGTTTGGAGCCGCTTGTGGTCCTGACACGAGCAGAGCAGGTGGAGACACGGGTTCTGAAAAGTGGGTCCAAGAACAATCTGGAGGTAATACTGTTTGGACTACACTGTCTTGCTGTGAAGGGGCCCAATAAAATAGGAGCGTTTGTTTCCGTGTGTATTATATTCCTTGTATTCCCTATTTATCTCCTACTGTAATCTCAGCTCCTTGAAATAGGGAATGGCTTCCTGCTCTGAATTCAATGTTACATTGTGGCAGAGAACTGAAAACATGTGCCTAGTAATTTTACAGACTGGCAGACTACTGAGCTAAACTACTGGATTAACATGAGAGCTAACTCATGGTTCAGACCACGGATAAAGCATCATCAAGGTGAACACCTCTGAAAAATGACTTCAATCCGATAATTATTGGCTGTCAGCAAACCTAAGTACAAATTTCTGCATGACTCATTGAAACCTCTCATCCAGAATGACCTTTTTCTTTTTGCAAACCCCAAATTTAAAAACTGTTAAGACTACCTTTTTTTTTTTTTTTTGACAATACTATAAAGATGAAGAAATCCCAAATACTGAAACTTTAAAGCAGATAATCACTGAGATAGCTGTCAGGACACAAAAATAAAGGAGATTGTTACAATGAAAAATGCACTGGCTAGAAAATCAATTATTCTTTCAACTTTTAACATTTTACTAAGTCTGCACAAATTTCAAGTGACTATTTCTTCACAATGACTCTGTCAGCAGGGGTTAGTCTAGTTGGAAAATATTCATACAGATAATATGTTAAGAGGTAATTACAGGGCCGGTGCCATGCCTCAACAGGCTAATCCTCCACCTTGCAGCACCGGCACACCGGGTTCTAGTCCTGGTTGGGGCGCCGGATTCTGTCCCGGTTGCCCCTCTTCCAGGCCAGCTCTCTGCTGTGGCCCGGGATGGCCCAGGTTCTTGGGCCCTGCACCCTATGGGAGACCAGGAAAAGCACCTGGCACCTGGCTCCTGCCATCGGATCACCGCGGTGCGCCGGCCGCAGCGTGCCGGCCGCAGCGCGCCAGCCGTGGTGGCCATTGGAGGGTGAACCAATGGCAAAGGAAGACTTTTCTCTCTGTCTCTGTCTCTCACTGTCTACTCTTCCTGTCAAAAATAAAAAAAAAGAGGTAATTACAGGTTATGCTCATATCTGATATTCAAGAGTATTTCCAAAAGTTCATGGAAAATAGAATTACAATGTTTAATTTTTGTGCAAATAAATGGAATCTCTTCATGGATTTCAAATTTTTTTTGCGCCAAAATAAATTTATCTTTTTTAAAGAATTATTTTAAGGGCACACAAACATACCAGCTACTAGTACATTCCTCAAATGAGTGCAACAGCTAAGGTTGGGCTAGGGCCAAAGCCAGGTGTCAGGAACTCAATCCAGGTCTCCTACGTGGAAGGCAGCATCCTAATTACTTAAGCCATCACCTACTGTCTCGCAGGGTGTGCATTAGCAGAAAGGCAGAACTGGGAGCAGAGCTAAACTATGTTCCACCCATGCACTCCGATATGGGTTACAGGCATTCCAATGGGGCATTAACCACAATACCAAATGCTCACCCTAAACCTAATTTGATTTTCCCATGATCTTTTTGAAGTACCTTCATATGTTAGTTCTTGGCATTAAAACATACTACTCTTTAAATCCATGATAAAACACAAATTACTTTGAAATGAAGTGAACGTAAGGACTTTGTTGAAAAGCTGAGCCTGGGAGTGACGGCCAGAGGCTGGGCAGAACTGGGGAACAGTTGCAGTGATGTCAAGGAAATGTAAGGACTTGAGGGTTTTAAACTTAGGTTTCCGCTGGTTGAAGTGGATACACTGGTAATTTACTGTAGAAGGTCCAGTGTGTAAATACAGTAATTCATTTTGCTCACTGTAAGATACCAGATAAAACCCTCAAAAACAGTTTGCAGCTGCTACTTCTCTCTCCTCTGCGGCTGTCACAAGACTCCAATCTCCCTTCTCCTGGGTTACAAATTCCATCTTCAACTTCTGTTTGTCCACTCTCTCTTTCACTTTTACCTTCCTTCTCCTTCATTAGAAGAAAATATGAGGATGCTTCAAAGAGTTCATGAAAAACAGAATTAAAAGTTTATCAGGATGTAAACTTTTTTTTGAAATCCATGCCTCCTTTTTTCAGAATAGGCACGTTCCATGAGCTTTTTTGAAGACCCCTGGCATTGGTCACTATGCCAGCAGGAATCTGCCATGGGGGAAAATGACAGGCAGTGGCCTCAGTGTGTTTCCTTAGAAAGAGTTCAATATACAGAAGCTGGGCATTACTCAAAATAAACGTCAAAGGGAGCCCCAAGGGAGACTGAAATAAAAGTAAAGAGGACTATAATTGGAGTAGTCCAGTGGAGAGTAAGTCCACGTGTGAGTGTGCTGCGCAAGTGGACATGTATGAGAGAGAAAGAAAAATGCATTCTGCGATGGCAAGAGTACAAGAGACAATTATGTGAATCTTACAGTCAGCCAAATGGGACTGAGAGGGGAATAAAAAACTTAACATGACAACAACAGATCTGCCATCAAGTAAATATCTCAATTCGTCTAGATTTAAAAAAAAAATAGTAAATAAAATGAACTTATTAATGCCCACTGGAGTCTGGTGCTGGCACACATTACTATGAAAAGAAAGCAATACGAGGTACCACAACATTAAAAAGTTACTCTCCCGACACAGCATGCTCTTGGCTGAAACCCCTCGAAAGGTGAGGTCACGTTGTCCTTTGATTAATTCTGCATTGTGCTCACTGCACCACTACGCACGTGAGGGCATTCAATAGTAATTACTGAGATTGCATTTTGATGGAAGAGGACAGCACTGACCTTTGCCAATAAGGAGAACACCACCACCTGACTCTTGTCGTATTCTACTAATACAACTGCTAAATCATACTCCTCTGTCACTGTGCCTCCTGAGACTCTTGGGAAATTCTAGAGCTTCCATTGTGGCATGCATTTCTTATTGGGAGGTTTGAATTGATGAAAATCTTTTGAGTTGGTGAGCTCACTCCCTTATGGGTGAACGCTGAAGGCTGACTTGACGTCTTCCATCTGCTTCCCGTTTGCTGTACCCTTGGCACAGAGGAATAACAAAGGAGCAGCTCCACTTCACCCAGCAAGGCGGGAGCTACATCCAGAAACCAGCCAGGCTCCTTCCTGTTCTAAAGTCATACAAGACAGACAGCAAGTGACAGGCACAGGACACAGTCCTCTTGAAGCATCCCATTCACCTGGTCCACAATGCACTGGCCACGGTGCACATAGCACCAACAATTCCTAAGCCTCCATGCCCATTAAGGAATTGCTGATCAACCTCTTTTCTCCATGTTTGTCCCAGACCACAAAATTTTGATTCCAGAAAAGAATGCCCTTTAATTAGCTAATTTAATTAATGGTTACTCTGAAGAAGTCTGTATTAGAGCAGTTAGTTAAAAAAAAAAATTGTTGTTGTTGCTCCAGTTGCTGTATCTCATTTCTGTAGCATAAATTGTCACAAACAGGGACATTTCACAAATTAAAAGAATCTTCTTTGAAAACATTTCAAAAAATGCTATTTTCAGGCATTGTGGTATAGCAGGCAAAGAAGCTGCCTGCGATGCCTGCATCCCTTATGGGCACCGGTTTAAGTCTTGGCTGCTCCATTTCCTATCCAGCTCCCTGCTAATGTGCCTGAGAAAGCAGCAGAAAAAAGTGCGTGTGCTTGGGCCTCTGCCACCCACGTGGGAGATGCATAAGAAACTCTGTAACTATGCCTTTCAAACAAATTAATCTCTTTTTAAAGATTTTATTTTTTTATTTGAGAGGTAGAGTTACAGAGAGAGGTAGAGACAGGGAGAAAGGTCTTCCGTCCGTTGGTTCACTCCCCAGATGGCTGCAGAGGCTGGAGCTGCGCCAGTCTGAAGCCAGGAGCCAGGTGCTTCTTCCTGGTCTCCTATGCCGGTGCAGTGGCCCAAGGACTTGGGCCATCTTCTACTGCTTTCCCAGGCCATAGCAGAGAGCTGGATCAGAAGAGGAGCAGCCAGGACTAAAATCGGCACCCATAGGGGATGCCGGTGCCAGAGGCGGAAGATTAACCTACTGCGCCATGGCACCGGCCCCATAAATTAATCTTTTAAAAAACTGCTTTTCTTTCCTTTCTGCAAGTTTCACCCATTTTTAAAGATATAAGTAAACTTAAAGCAACAATCGAGGAAAACTGAAAGCCGAATTAGTGAGCCAAGCGGGTAGAGTTTCCGGGGGTCTTCTATCTGCAGACTCTGAAGCAGTTAGGGCTCAGGATAACTTCCGAGTTTCTTTACTTCCCTGCTGCAAGACTTTATTTCCATTACCAGGAAAACGTCCCCCTAGAATAAAACTCTGAACCCGTTTTCAAAACAGGCAGTGAGAAATCACAACAATCTTTGAAGATTTTATTCTGAAGTCTCCTTCCATCTTATCTACCACCCACTGACCAAGGAAGATGCAAAACCTCAAAACTCTTATTTCCATTAGTCCCTTCATCTCTGATTTCTCTCAAAGATAAACTTTCAAGATAATTTTTAACAAAGTAAAAGGATTAGTAAAGCAACTGAGCCAGTTCAAAATGATCTAAAGATTAAACAGTCTCTTCTATCACAGAGAGGCAGCTGCTCTGTGAAGTTTCTTTTTTTTTTTTCTTAAAGCAAAATAGATATAATCTCCACTTGCTCTCATTTACTGAAGCCAGGAAAAATCAGTATTAAATTAAGCATTGTGTCCACATTTTTTAAATGATCAAGTGTTTAAAGGTGTGTGAATTTTTGTTTTGTTGGCACATGGGGTGGTACATGCTACAGATAGACAAAAGAAACCAAACAATGAAGTGAGCTTAATGTGTGCATAAAGAAAATCAAGTGAATATATATTTTTATTTGTAGAGTTTTTAGTAGAGACACTGCTATTTTGTTGTTTATAACATATAAACTGTTGATTTTAACATCATTGCCAAACAACAGCTCTCCTTTAATAATATGTTGATTGACAAATAAATCCTATGATGGCATAAAATCAGATTTTGCTTTTATATAAGTTCTAAAATTATTATCACTAGGGTACTAAAAAGAATCAGTGTCAAAATAATTACTTCTTGTAAAGAAATAGGCTTCCAATAGTCCTTGTCTTCCAATAGAGATTCTCAAGTACTACTTGGTATTCTCTAGAAAATTATCCCAAAAGTAAAAAGGAATACAAGCAGGAAGACAGTTTTCTTTCCATCTCCTTTTCTTCAGAGAACCACAGCAAAACATGATTTTTTGGCTTTCTGTACAAATTAACCCACTACAGTAGTTTCTTTCCTGCATCTTCTCCTATTAGTGTTTAGCAAAGGTTAGAAAAAAGTACTACTAGAGACATATTAAATTTGTGCAAAAATGGAACTAAAGCATTTATTTTGGTGCAAAAAAAAAAAAACCCACTGAAAGCTATGCATAATTTTTTCCTGAAACAAAACTTCCATGAACTTTTCTGAGAATCTATTTTTCTTATGCCTGGTATAGATAGATTCGTGTGCCCCCAAATCAGCTCAAATTTATGATGAACGCAGGATGTGAACAATAACAGAAACTGTTTTTGCAGCTGTTGGATTCAGTCTAGAGTTATTGATTATGGTAATATACTGTGCATTTCCTAGGAAACTACACAGGGCACACCTGCCACATTCATCTGCAGGATCTTATGACGCACATGGCTTCAAGCCAGATCAATGTTATTCAAACCCTGGGGCTACCGTCTCACATTTGGGTCTCTGGTGGCCCAGCCAATACCCCTCAGTTCCTAAAAGAAATGGCTCATTCACATAGGAGTTAACTAATGGAATTTTCCCAGTCTCAAATCAGCTTTGTTTAATTAACTTCATCTGACGTGAGTCTCGCAATGAAAATATTAAACTGAGAATAGTGTCACTTTATGAGGCTCACATCTGGACCTCAGAGTTTTGAACATTTGAGTTGGTGAAACATTTCTTTCTAATCTGATTTCTCTCTCATTAATTATCTTGAGATATTTTAATATCCTTGGGGATGATTGCATCTACTGAATTAGGTCAAAATTTCAGTTTCTATTGGCAGCCACTGGCTTAATTTATGGTTTACACTGCAAATATAGGATGTGTGAATCAGTTATGTATTTTGTAACCTTTCTGTGCTAGGTAGAATAAATGCACCCAATGATGTTCATGTCCTAATCCCCAGAACCAGTGAATATGCTACATCACAGAAAGAACTTTGCAGATGTGATCAAGGTTAAGGACCTTAAAATGGGGAAAACTAACCTGGACTATCCAGGTAAGCCCAATGCAGTGAGAACCTCTCCTGACTCAGGAGAACCAGAGAGATGGTCTGTATCTGCCGGCTGTGAAGTTGGAGGGAGGTGGCTACAAGCCAAGGAATGCAAGTGGCCCTTAGAAGCTGGAAATGGATTCTCTCCTGGACCCCTCAGAAAGGAAATGTAGCCCTGCTGACTCCCTGAAGATTTCATCCATTGAGATCTCTGTCGGACTCATAACCAACAGAACTGTGAGGCAGTACAGTAGTATTCTGTAAGCACCAGGCTTGTGGCAATTTGCTGCAGCCAGTAACAGAACATGGATAGGCCCTCCTAATTACTATGCTATTTTAATCACACCTTTTGTGGGAGAAAAGTTAAGTTTAAAGGTTGAATAAGAAAAAGTGCTAGAGACTGACCCTGTGGCATAGCTGAGAAAGCTGCCACCTGCAGTGCTGTCATCCCATATGAGCACTGATTTGGGTCCCAGCTGCTCCACTTCCCATCCAGCTCTCTGCTATGGCCTGGGAAAGCAGTAGAAGATAGCCCAAGGCCTTGAGCCCTGCACTCGCATGAGAGACCCAGAAGAAGCTCCTGGCTCCTCAGTTCAGATTGGCACTGCTCCAGTCATTGTGGTCAATTGGGGAGTGAACCATCTGATGGAATACCTCTCTCTCTCTCTGTCTCTGTCTCTGTCTCTGTCTCTCTCTCTCTGGAACTCTGCCTTTCAAATAAATAAATGAATCTAGGAAGAAAAAGTGCTGAAGTCCCATTATGTCCCATTATGGTGTCATGAAAATGAAAACCGGCTGGTCCAATTATGGGTGCCCGTGTCATCGAATGATCACAGAGAAATGGGTAAAGCAATTCATCAGTCCCTCCCAACTTGAGCTTCTCTCCTATCTCTGGACAAGTTCATGGCCACGGCCATGTTTTCCATACAGCTTCCTCTATTTCTTTTGGATACTGGTTCCATGCAACTTGTCTTTCTAGGGAGATCCAAGGTGATCTTTGTTCTGTCATTTCCATTCATCTCATGCTGTGAAGTCTACAGACCTGTATTTCTATTTTTCAACAAGAACAAGTTTAAGTCTCTGTAAAACTTAACACATTCTTATTAAGGCATAAAAGAAAATGAAAACTTTCCTAACCAGTTTTTAAAATCACTCTGCCCTCACTGCTTGGAAGCTCTTCCTGACTCAAGCATGAAGGAAACTGTAATCTTTATAGCACACTCTGTAGTAAGTGCTTCTTGCATCGGTCAAGGCAGCAGAAGGATATTTTCAGGGATATTTCAGGGGATCAAAACTGCAAAAGCATTTTTTATTACAAAGTGATAGCAACTCAATGGATTAAATTATGTCCCACAAAAATTTTCACACATCAAAAAGCAAAAACATTATAGAATTTAACCTAAATTTAGATTAGCTTTCTTTCCAACACAAACATTATGAAAATACTTCATTAAAAAGATTTTTAAAAGTATAGAAACCATTCAGATTAACTCAATTGCTTTAATATTTAACCCAGTATAATCCAAATTGGGCAATACCATAATTTCTTTCTTTTTTGCAGTAACTTTCTCTGATAGCAATTAACTAGCAAATTTTCAAGCACAAATAGGATTAAGTATTCAAGAGAATGAAGACATTAAGCCAAAACATTTTAGCAAATTTTCAGGGCAGAAGGAATTTTTTTAAGATAATCATTTGTGATATTTAAAATAAAATATATCCTTTCTACTTCTCACTGATTGTTCACAGGTAAATGACGAGTATCATCAGATCATTCCCATCACATCAAGCAGAAACAAAGCAAAGTTACATATCAAGGTATATTCCATAAGACTCCAAAAAATGCAAGAAACAAACAGAAATGTTTGACATCTCTCTAGAAATGGGTAGTCTAAGCTTTCCCCTACCTCTCCACAAAGCCATCTGCCCACCTGCTATGCAGAATAAAGATTCAGTTAAATGAAGAACTGGGAGTGTTCCCCAGACCATCCACTCCACTCTCACTCTTTTATGTTGTGCAAAGATATGTTAGTTCATTAGAAACTGCCTTTGCTGACCAACTCTACTGAAATCCAGTATAGCATTCTCCGTGGAAAATACTAACACAGTCCCTCGGACTCAAGAGCAGGAAATCACTGCGTGACGAACCTGGTCATATGGGCAGACTCTTAGAATGGAGACTCAGAGAAGTAGGTTGAGAGAAGGAAACTGCTCTACTTGCCTCCTGTTTTGTGCTTGTGCATGATCTACACTGTAGCAGGAATACTGAAAGACTTCTCAAAGAAAACATTCACTCATGGCTCTTCTCTCAGCACATTGTAAATGATTCTACGGTAATCTTTTCCTAAAGCTGAGCACAGATGGCATATTTATCTTTTAGGACAATGGATATGCATTCAAGGAAAACTTTCATGAAGCACTCATTTCACCCATCAAAGTAACAAGAACGTTACATTTTCTATCAAACTATGCGCTACTGAAAAGCAATAAAAGCAAGACATGATGGTTATCAATAAACTTTGAATTTCATAACATCTCCACATAATTAAATCTCTGTCCTACCACATCTTAATTTCTATAAAATTAAATGAAAATTCTCAAGCTAACTTTGCCCTTCTATCTCCCCATATAATCCGAGATATTCCAAAGGTTAATACTACTTAAACTGGGTAAAGTATTAAAATGTGAACAAAAATATACAGTTTGCACACTTTAAAAAAAGAGCCCCATTTGCCCTGTGACACCTGTCAAAATATTCTAAAGAATTCATATATTTCAAATAGTTTGAAATAGAAAGGTCTACCATGTGTGCCACTGACCAAGGAGAATGGCAGGCGCTACACTGTGTATTCACTTATTTTATATGCCTACCCCCATGTGTGAATGCACCCTTGCACACACACACACACACTCACACTCACACTGTAAGTACAAACTGTAAATCTGTCCTACGTAACTGGCTGAAATGCTCCCATACGCTGGGTTTTCAGTCGTATATCTTAGAAAGCAAGAAACCCGAAACAGAAGAATAGAGGCATTTAGTCATTCTTGCAATTCTATGCAAAACAAGGCACTTACCTTCCATTGCGAGGGACGTCTGAAATCGCACTGGAAAGCGAGCAACGGGAGAGGGACTGTACTGCGGGGTGAATCATGCCCACGTAGATGCTCTGAACAACCCCTGTATGCTTACTGACATCATCAGGAGAGACTTGGAGGCAGAGGATACTATGGTAACGGAGCAATGTGCTGGGAGACAGAAGCCTTTAATTGCTTTAACAACTTCCTGGGGCTCCAGCTACCAGGCTTGGATTTGCTAAGTAGGAAATGAAGGCTGTCACAGAGGCAGCCAGCGAGTGTGTCACAGAGCAAAAGGACTCAATGAATTCTGAATTTATTAATGGTGATGCGACTTTTTAATGACAAATGTCATTACACGATCCCATCAGCAACATTCCTCTCACATCGGAAGCTCTGACGAAGGCAGAGGTCAATAAGTGATGCTCCCAACTAGCAAATGTCTAAGTAATCATGTGTGGTTTCCTCGTTTAGCAAGCCTTAATATTATCGCGCGACAAATACTGTCTTCCTTGAGGGTGAGCACTTGATTCCCTTTGAAAAGACAGCCCACATCTGTGCCTTGGGAAGTCAGCATGCTGATAACAATGAAAACGGATTCTCTATTTACTTCTCCAGGAGGTGGCGGCTGCCGGGACCATTTATCTCTCAGCTCCAGCAAACCCTTGCCCATGCATCACTTTTCCAGAAAACACCTCCAGCCAAATGCCTAATTATGACACCCAGATAAAATCAGAACTCTGCTGAGTGACTGTCTCAGTTCGGGCACAGTTACTTCTACTCCTAACAACTCCCAAAACTGCACACAATTTAAATCTTGCCTTTGAACTACTTGTCTTTCTCTGCATCTGTCACCCAGGTTCAGAGGACTAGAACTCCTCTTCGAAAAGCCAGGTTTCAAGTCATTACTGGAAATAACAAGGTTTCAACATCAAACTGAGTCTATAATGATATACCATGCTTATTTGATCAGATGCGACACTTTAATAAGTATATAATTTATCATCTGTACCATGAAAACTATTGTTTTCTTCTCCGTGAATATTGGATTGACATGTTTTTAAACAACACTGCGGTCTAATTTTTCTCTTGTAAATACTGTAATTGCAAAGATAAGCAAGTAACTTGGCAGATCTTCTCTAAGATATTCATAACACAATAAGAAATGAAGGTTGTCACTCTGTACTGTATACTTACATCTCAGCTATTTCAAAGAAACTATTATTATCTCTATTTCAGTTTAGATGAAGCTGAGCCTGTCTTGTTAATGTTTCCCTTGTGAGTAAACAGCGTGCAAATGTCTCACAATAATACTGCTTACAAAAAGAGTCCAATGGAGTCCAACAGCACCAATTTACAATCTAGAAAGATATAGAGAATTTTACTCTAACTGACAAGTTGGGCTTTTCACACCTGTAAAGATTAGGGAAAATTCTAAAGTCAGAATAATAAACCCAGCCTTCACAACAAAACATAATATTTCCGTTTTCCTAAATAAAAGTAACAGGAGAAAGTTATCCAACAAAATGGAATTGCTCCTGTCCTTTCATTTGTTCTTCCTGAATTCCTGAGTTTGAGAAGCAAAATACGCAGTTTAGTATAAGTGAAAAGTTAAACACACACACACACACACACACGTATATGGTAGGAGAGAAACTGATGCATTTAAAAATAAATACATGCATTTATCTGAACACAACTGGAAAATGCACAGAAAGCAAACACCCTTTCCTCTGGCAGGTTCATCTGCAGACTGGGTTTGAAGAAGAATCCTCTAGTCTTTATATACTTTTAGACTATTGGAAGGATTTAGTTTAAAACTGTAGATATGAATCCCTGTTGTAATTTTAAAAATGGGAACTCATCTAAATGTGTTCTGAACTTGCGGTCTTGGCTACCTGCTCTCAGAGAAAGCCAATGACAACTGGTGGACTAGGAACAGACTAACCAGGCTATTTCAAACAGCTTGTGGGAGGAGGAGATCCACTTGCCTCAACAGAAAGCAAATAAAGGCTAGCTAGGCAACACACACAAGGCAGCAGGTGTATCGACTTTTCCAGGGATGTGTTAGTCACAAGGAATAGTCCAACACTAAACCTAGTGCATTAGATTAAAACACACACACACACACACACACACACACACACACACACACACAGGAATAGCTTCAAAAGAAGGTTTTTCAAAACTGGGGCCAATCCAAGAGATCTCTGACACTACGAAAGGGAGACCAGCAGTGGGTACAGAAATCAAGTGTCAGGGAGACAAACGGCCCCAGGTGGACAGATTACATGGCCTGTTAAAATGCCTGCTTTTGAGAAAAGAGGCCTAATTTCCCGACCTCCATTCTCTAATTCAAGGCCTCCTTCAGTTCTGATTCTACTCTTCATCTACAACAACAGCTAAAAGTGACACAACCTAGTCAGCATTCTATTTTCTCTCGCCACTCCACTGACTGTTTTTCTCAGTGCAATTTCACTGCCTCCTTGGAGAAGAACACAACATCCTTGAGTTGATACCTTGGTACAACTGCCACCTCCTTCCTGGTGATGGATGTATACATGTGCATTAGGCCACCCACAGGTGCGGCCAGAGGTTACAGACACAGAGCTGGGAGCAGGAACACCCTTGCCGGGTACCTTTCCACCTCCGTCCTAAACTTCAGAACGCCTAAGGCTTCAGAGACACCCAAACAATATTACAAATTCTCAGAATGAAAGAAAACACAAACCAGAAGATGAAATACAAAAATACACTTTCCCAGTGAATAAGAAAGAAAGTCTACCCACCAAAGAAATCACCCCGCTGACTGCCCAAGTATTACAGACCTCATCCAACTCCCAGGTAAACACCTTCATCCTTATATTGAGGTCCAGAGATCACTAAAGCCCTGGGCCTAACTTATTTCTCAGATTAAAGCAAATTCACCTTGGAAAGTGCCCAATTCAGAGGCCAGTGGGGGTTATGGTCTCACTTCAGAGGGGATTTTTGGCTGGGTTTTGCAAGTCTGGACTAGTTGGCTATGGTGGCCAGTCGGCTGTCTCCCTCACATCACACTGGTGAGGGTGAAGCGAACACCTTAAGTTCCCAACTGGCTGCACCACCCAGAGAAGCAATATTCCTGGCTCCCCTGCTCTTGATACAAACCCTTTTCTTCATCCCCACTTAGATGGATTGCACATACTGACAAATGACAGTGGCACACAGGACTTCATTATTAGGATTTGGGTTTCAAAGACATTCATGCTGATTGAATGCAAAGGTATCACAAGAAATTCCAAGGATAAAAGGGTCATGACTGTCCATCACCCTTCTGTCTAGTCCTGGGAAGAATCTCCCTGATGCCTCCTCTTTGCTCCAGTCCCACAGCTGCTCCCCTAGCTTGCATCTTCTCTACCAGGCATCCCATAATACTCTGGTTTCCCATGACTTCAGCATCTCACACTAAAACCATTCCACTCCTTACTTTGCCCTTGATGGATCTTCATAAAATCTTGCCCTCACTAAGTTACCATCAATCTCCAAAGTCCTGAAAGACTGTCTTGTGTGGATTTCACAGTTTCAAAAGAAGCCATCCTTGCCAGATGTACCTCCAATCTGATGCATGCCTATGTCCCAGGATTTTCCCTCCTGCAGGCCTCTGCTCTCTCTGTCTCTCTTCCTGGAATTCCACAGCTACCTCCTCATCCCTCTCTACCCCCTCACTTCTCTTGGCTCTCCTCCCTCCCTATCCAAGCCCTACCAGTCCTTCAAGATCTATCTCTTCCATCTGAACCAAACTTCCTGTGCTCTACCTGGCCACCTGCACTTACAACATTCTACTGCTACAGTTATCATCATTTATCTTATTTCCCTACTTCATTAATCTTCTGACAGGTAGCAACAAAGCATATATTTACTTTGTATTCTCCAGATAGCACCAAGCCATGCATTTGGCATTCTCTCAACAAATACTCATTCAATAAATAAACACATTTTGTCTCATTTTCTGAAATGCTTAAGGTTCAATTATTTAACTTAATCTTTTAAACAGCCCAATGTGACAGGATAAGACAGACACTAGAATTTCATTTTTAGAAATGGAAACAAAATCCAAAACAAAAAAACAAAGGCTCAGAAGGACGCTGAGATTTCTCTTGCTCCACATGGCTTCTAGGTCTCCGGATTGAATACACTCCTCATCTGAACACCTGCTGCTTCTAATAAATGCCCACTGTCTTCTGCAACCAAACCCAGCAGCGTCCAATGTCTGGGTTCTTTTTTCAGTCCTTGTAATAAACGGAAGTGACTCAGTTTTATCCTCAAGGAATTGCAATTTTGCTTTCATTTAATGGCCTAGAATTACATCTTTATACCACCTCTGAACTCATCCAAGAGTCAATTAACTTTAATGTTTTCCCAAACTAAACACGGATTATAAAGCTGGTCAATGTTTTGAATTTAAAAGTCAAGAGGAATTATAGATGATGGCTTACCCTAATACCCAAAATTTATTTCAACATTTCTTGATTCTAATTTTGATTCTAATTCCCAACAGAAATGCTGGCTTAAGTTCTAATATACTTTAAAAAAAAAAAAAAAAGACGACGTTGGTTTCAGATAAGTTCCCATTTTAGGCTCTCAATTAGCAGAATTTAAAATACCTTTTCCCTGGGTCACAAATAAAGAACTCTGAGAGGAATGTGGAGCATGTGTGTGAATCTAAGCAGAGACTCTGTTTTATGAAAAGAAAGGAAGCACCGGTGGGGTTCAGGACGCCGCCCGCAGCCCAAGAAGGGCCAGTGGAGCTGAAAGGGACTGACAGCAGGCTGTGGGCTACAATGCCTCTGAATGAAACCCTCTGGTGCTGGGGTCTCGAAAAGGGCATTCAGGCAGGACCCTGCGCCTTCGGATTGAAATTAATCAACCGGTCAGTTCTACAATGCTAAGATTCCTTCTGTTCTGCGGATTTAGGCAGGTTTGCTGGCAGTTCCCAAGTGCTGTCAATAGCTGCTACAAGGTCAAAGGCAGCTGCATACACCAAGTATCCTGGAGTACAAAGCACCGACAACCACCCCCCTATCATCTGCGGAGTGTGGCTCACTAGGTAGTGGATTAGCCCATTTTAATCAACTGCCCTGGTTGTCTTCTTTTTCTTTATTTCTCTTTTCCTGAAAAGCTGAGACATCACTTATAAATGTTAATGATATAAATTACAAGACAACCTGTTTTATTCTATACTGGTGAGGATAGAAGTAGCTCAGCTGTAACACCACATTGTGGGGAGGGGGCATGGGTGAAATACTGCAATCCAGAGGAGCCAAGTACAACACAAGCAAGTTGAAACCAAAGCAGTATCTGTGTTATTAATGCAAACTCAGAAAACAAAAGGCTATCAAACAAAAGGCACAGAAAACAGTGAGAATATCAAAAGGAAGAACCCAAGCCAGGTGGAAAATCCCATCTGAGCTCAAAAGCATGGATCCTGAGCCTTTGGGATTTCTTTAAAATCCAGTGTTTCGTTGTTTTTCCCTAGCAGGAAGGGGATTGAATGCGGTCTTGTAAAATATTAATCATGCATGTCTTGGGCACTGAGTCTAAAAGGAAAAGAGCAGGGAGGGAGGGTAAGCTAAGGATACGGGAGTTTGACGTGATCAGGACAAATCTTGCCTGAAGATGTCCTGCAAACAGTAACTGCCAGCCCCTCCCTCCATTACTGTCCCTGACCTTCATGGTGAAACAGGAGGCGCCGTTGCAGGGTTTTCTGGAACACAGCACTGGGTCTAAATCCCAGCTCTGCCACTTCCAATCTCTGTGATCCTGGGTAGGCTGCTGAACCTCCATGGGCCCCACCTCTATCACCTACGAAGGCACTCCAAAAAATTCAGAGAAAAATGGAATTCAAAGGTAAGTTTAGTTTGGTGCAAAACACTTGAAATCCATGCATACAGGGGTCTTCAAAGAATTCATGGAAATTTTATATGATGAAACATAAATGCAAAGATTTCAAAATGTTTTGTACAAGAATAAACTTGTCTTTTACTTCTGTTTTCCTACAAAGTTTTGAAGGACCTTCAAAAAAAAATGGAGTGAACAACAAAAGTTGCGGAGAGCACTTCTAGGAGCCAGGCACTGTCTGTGGTTCTGGGAATACAGCATTCAACAAGACAGACAAAGCCATTGCTCCTGGGAACTTGGATTTTGGTGCAGGAGATAAAACGGTGACCTAAAGAAATAATTCACAATTTTAAGTATGTGACAAAGGGCTGAGAAGAACCCTATCAGTGGACAGTGAGGAAATACCACCCAGAGAGGGTCATGATTTAGCTACAGAGGGAAACTTCAGTCTCAGAAGAAATGATGTTGGAATAAGGAGAAGTAAGAAGCATAAAATAAAGACAGAGGTTTCAGGCATGGAGCTTAGTAAGAGCAAAGTTTCGAAGACAGAAATGAACTTAGAATGCTCAAAGAACATAAAAAAGGCCAGCATGGCTGGAGTCAGCTGAGCGCAAGCACAATAAATGTAGATGACACCTATTAGATAATTAAGAGAAGGGCCCTAGTAATAGTGTGTAGATGAGTGTGTAGATGCAGCCTGCAGCAGAGGATGAGACTAGAAATATAAATTTGGGAGTCACCTGCTGAATACAAATCTCTGTAAAGCACCCCAAAGAATTCTTGAATGTTATGATTATGAATAATGAAATGTCTCCATTCCCACCTTCCCAAGCAGCTCAACGGATATTTGCACTAGGTAGGCCATCAGCAAAACAGAATGAAGAGAGGAGATGGGCAGGGCTGGGTTAGCTCAGAGAAAGCAAACACATTTCACAGTCAGTGCCAACTTCTATGAAATGACAGGGACTTTGGGGCATTCAGTGATGAGAAGGATTCTGAAGCCAGGTATGAGCCAGTGTAACACAGTGTCCATTACATGGAATATTCATAATTATTAAGATGTCCAAGGCACTGGAACTGGCAATTTCCACTCATTATCAGCTGCATTTCAGTATTTCTCGCAGAATAAATTAGGTTTCATTACCATCCAGAGTTTATAGTTAAGAAATATGAGGCTCCGAGAGAGTAATTTATTTGCCCAAACTGACCAGACTAAGAACCAAATCTGGGTGTAGCTAACTCTGAAGACCACACTTCCTCCTGCTATGATACACAGGAAATCTGCAAAATAAGCCCCTTCTTTGTATTCCCTAGCTGCATTTCAAGGTTCTTTCCAGCTGAGCCTAGTACATCTGGCTCGAATATAGAATGCCTTCTACAATCATCACCTAGTTCTGGCATGTTCTCTGGTTTCTAAATTCACACATTGCATTTGAAGCAAGCATCCAGGCACAATTCTTGTCTGCATTGACATTAGTGGAAAACATCTTATTTGTTAACATGCCAAATCTTATTTGAGTTAGTGATTAGGTAATTTGGTAAGCAAGCTAACTTAATTCAGCACTATCAGAATTCCCAGTTTCTTTAACAATGGTTGCAGTACAGGCATATATTTTATTGATAGCTTCTCATCCCCAGCTGTTTTGAAACACACACACATACACACACACTCAAAATAAGGTGCTGTCACTGTTGTTATTGTCATTTCACTCACACATTAGACTCATACACTTTAACAAATAGGAAATCTTTATGAACGTAATCCTAAAAAAACAGAATTTTAAGAATTCTAGAGCATTCAGAAATAAAACTCAACACAGATTACAGACCAAACCCAACATAGGCAGAAAAGCTAAAATATACTTGACCCTGAATTACCTTCTCCCCTACCTGCACCCCCCATGCTTCCCTTCCTACTTATTTTCTGTGAGATGGCTTTAGAACAGGAACACATGTATGATTTATACCATATAGATTTGATTCTAGCAAACGAACCGGAATTGGAATTTTTATTATCAAGAGCCATAGGCAAGAGCAAGAGCAATACTACAGTGCACCTATCAGAGTGGTTAGTTTTATTCATGAGCCCATGCTGGGTTAAAGGAAAAGAGAAGAAAAAAGCTAACTTCAAAGCATTATTGAAAGATGATTAACTCTCTAGCCACAAATGAGAATCACAAGCTCCTTTGATGTAAGAGAATTTTTAGTGCCTGAATTTAAAGAAAAGACATTGACTATATAAGTTTAACCATTAGAAACAAATCCAATAATAAACTTCCTTTGCATGCTGAAAGCCAGTAATTACCTAAGGGAATAAACAAAATTAGAACTCAGCCTCAGAAATTATGCCTTAAATGCAAAGCCCACAAACAGTATTCCTCCCTCATTATATAGTACAGTGGCAAAATGCCAGCTCTACTAGGTACAGGACAAGAAATGTAACTCTTTCCATTGTCATCTCCTCATATCATACACACCACAGGGTACTCAGGGTGTTACTCAAGCTGTATGAATATCTGCATCTCAAAAACTCAGGCAGGTTTAAATTAAGTGTTATTCAATGTATAAACTACGTGGTACGTGACTGCAAAGATTATGGTTGTATAGAATCTTGTGCTAATAATTGGTTTGAAACTAACGTTGACAGTGCTCTAAAACTGCTTATCTTGGAGCCCTGAGCAATCTCTACCATTCTATAGTATATGCTATGGTTCATTTTCAAGCAAATATTGAGAATAATTCTCTAGGATATATAATTCTTAAGTGTGTGTGTGTGTGTATGTGAGTGTGTGTGTATGTGTATGTGTGAAAATGGGCCATGGAAAATACTGGATAAATTTCAAGAGAAAATGGAAATTACTAAAAAGAAAAGTGAGTAGGTTAAACTGTGCCATTTTTCATAACAATGGCCCAAAGGTATGGAAAAGGTAGAAGGCTGATATCACATACTTCAAAGGCTTTTAACATGTAAATATATCAGACTTGATATTGCTTATTAAAATATTTATATTTAGCAATCTGAGTATATCTAAATATTCTAAAAACCTAAACACTGGAACACCACAATTTTCTCTTCCCTCTCCTACCAAATTGACACATCTCTATCAATAACTACTTGGAAAAAATGTAAGGCAATCTCAAAAAAAAAATACCACGTTTCATAATGCAAGATGAAAATGTAGCTTTTAAAAAATATTCTGACATTCAGTTCTGTATGCTGCTACAGTAGGTCAAAAGCCATTAGCCACCTGCTGAAAATACATACTAGGAAATAAAATGTCCTTCAAAATTATTTTGCATAGAGTTTTCTCAAAGTAAAATGGGTGAGATTATATTCTAAATGTTTAAAAATGTGATGTCTCAAGAAAGAAATGTACTCTACCAGATCAGAAATTTTAAAATACTATTTAATAACCTTCATATCATTTAGAACATTTATATTATATTTTAAAACTACTATAAAAAAAGGAAAGTGACAGAAGCTATAAAATAATCAACCAGATCAACACTAGATGGCTATTGTTGTTTCCTTTCTCAGTAAAAATAAGAGACTCACTATTGCTTCTTGAGAGCTTGGAACGTTCCCTCTACTCCTCTGGACTGATCCAGCAGCCGTCTCCTTTCTTCAAGGCACTATCAAGTCTACAGACACAGAAGCAGAAAAACACCAGCCTATGTGCCGTTAGGTATTCAAAAGGATTCACAACTCGTTCTTGCTAAACGTCTTGAAACTTGCCAAGAAAGTGTCTATGATTATTCTTTTCATGTGTTCTATTAGCAGTGTTAGGCAAGTGGTCACTCCATGTCTGTACAACCAGGTGCTAAGCCAAGTGCCTGATAATGCTTCCACACACTTAACCCTCTCAACAACTTGAGGATACCTGTAAGATCTGTCATTTTACAAAGAAGCAAATCAAAGCACAAAGAGATGAAGTTAACTCACTCATAGTTGACATAGGAGGTGGCTGGTTTTCAAGAAGGGAAGTGAAAACGAGAGAATGTGAAATCCTGAGTGTGACGGGAAACCGAGGGAAAGAAAACGCAGGAGATAAGAGTGCTGGAAGAGTCAAATGAAAGGGGAGCATCGAAACAAATGCTCTCTCCTCCACGAATATCTCTAATCTTATTCTGCGGACTGTGGTGTGTAATAAACACAAATAAAGAGGTGACAGAATTGGAACAAAGTAAGAACCAAGATGACTCCTACCTGACAACACTAGGAAGCTCAATTTTTCTCGCCTTACTTAAAAGATAGATTTCTGCCATGTAGAACTGCAAATACCCAGTCTCACTGCCCAATCTCTGGACCTGCCCAGATGGGTCTGAAGGAATCCTAGACTATTCACCTGTATGCCTGCTTCCTAACATGGGCTTACGGCAACCCTAAGACTGACCTTGCAAAGGGTCAGTGGAGTTCACAGACTGTCAGGTCCAGAAGGTTCCAGCTCTACTGGCATCACCTCATAGCCTTGAACCAGTCTAAACTTGATTGTGAGAAATCTCAGCGTGGCTCCTAATATAAACACACAGTGGCCCTTCCAAAGGCTAGCTCATGATCAGATCATGGGAACTGTCGTTGATGCCTGCATTAGTGTATGCAGCAACAAAGAAATACCGAGGCAGGCCAACTTTATAAATAAAACAGGTTTCTTTGGGCTCAGAGTTCTGAACGTAAAAGGCGTAGGGGTTGCATCTGTAGATGCTGCTCCTGCTGGCACAGTCCTGAGGTAGCACAAAGCATCACATGGCGTGGGACGGGGAGCCTGTGTTTTCTGTGTGTCTGTCCAGTCTGTCCTGAGAAAGTCACCAAGATTCAATCATGGAGACACCACCCCAGTGATCTTACCTGACCCTCATCATTTTCCAGAGGTTCTACTTCTTAACACCACAGTTGGACTAAACGCCTTCACCCTCAAAATACCTCACAATGGGATCAATTTTCAAGACCAGGAGCCTCGGGCACACTCACACCATACCCAAATCACACCATTGCCAATGGGTATTTAGATGTGCTTGATTGTTGAATGAAAAGGAAGTTCTCTTTTAAACACAATACTGCAGGCCTTTAAATCTTCAAGCATAAGTTAAAAATATCTCACGGTTAAGAAACCAGGAACTCAAACAAAATGCTTCTATCAACATAGAGGGTCTAAAACATTTCAGGGAGAGTCCACTGAACCATCTAATAATAAGGTTGGAAAATAGTCCCTTTTCCATACCTAAAACAAAGGAAATCGAGTCCCCGTTCTAATTGGAGACAGCTGCTATGTATTTTATGGATAAAGGCTAAATCTTCCCTATTTTTGTGACTTCCCATCAAGTATCAAGGTCGGTCATCACACTGGTTCCTGTGCCAGCACCACGGCAGTGGCATGAATACAATGAATACGGATACCCCTCATTCTTTTCATTAGGTGTACTGAAATTTGGTTTTTTTCTCTCAGAGCGATTAAGACTTCTTCATTTGTCAAAAGAGTAACCATTGAAGAAAATCATTTAGCTAATAAACAAGGAAGTTAGCTAGGAAGCCTGATACAAAACACATAGGGATGCCACGAACAGCCATCTGTGCACAAATTAAAGCAGTAAAAACTGTTGTGATCGCCACTTTTAAACTGTTAGTGATGCTCAGACACTGAGGATCATTAGCATTGGGGGGTACACAGCAGCTCAGACTTCGCTTCTTGTCTCCACTGGTTCCCACCAACTTCTCAAGACAAATTTCTGAGCCTTCTCTAAGAATGTGCAAAGACAGCAGCAGAAAGACAGAGAAAGCGCATCGAAGCAAAGTCACTCACCTCCCTTTCCAACCACTTTTCTGCATCTTCTTTCATTTGTCACTTTTTGGGGCAACCTGCTAGGATTTTGAGAAAAGCCACATGAACCATGGAAATAGGACTTGTCTCATAAAAGATGATGCCTGAATTTTAAGTGCATACTTGTCAGACAAAAACAGATATCAGAATTCTCATAATCACAATATGAAGCTCAACTAATATACCAAATAATTGATAGACACAGTAATGTTTTAGAGGGGGAACTGGCTTTATGTAAATATCAAAAATTACCTATTTAATCAACATAACTTCAGTTATCTACAAAAAGTAGACCTTTCTTAAAAATCTACATGGAAAATTATATAGACAAGGAAGAGTGTGCTAATTCAATAATGCTAACATTTTCTCTGATTTTAAAGTAGGGCAGAAAAATCTCCTAGATCTATCTGGTCACATCTTAAAAATTGCTTGAAATGCTTTGTTAACCATTGAGTTTAGTACTTCCTCTTTAAAATGGATGGAAAATGCATCTAAATCAGTAAGAACCTACTTCTGCCAATCCATTCCAGGAAAACAGTCCTCTGTTCCGGGGCTATGGCTGTGTCTGCCCTCCCTGAGATGAACATCCTACCTCCTCCTCCCAACCTCGAACAGCCCTGGCTATTCTGGTCAGGGCTGCATTGTGCTAACCTCGATTACAAAGGAAATAGAAAATCACCAGTATCAGTAATTCATGTTTAAAAGATCATTTGGGGGTAGTGCTACAGCGCAGCAGGTTAACGCCCTGGCCTGAAGTGCTGGCATCCATATGGGCACCGGTTTGAGACCCAGCTGCTCCACTTCCAATCATGCTCTCTGCTATGGCCTGGGAAAGCAGTAGAAGATGGTCCAAGTCCTTGGGCCCCTGCACCCACGTGGGAGACCCAGGAGAGGCTCCTGGCTCTTGGCTTTGGATCAGCACAGCTCCAGCCGTTGCAGCCATCTGGGGAGTGAACCAGCGGATGGAAGACCCCTCTCTCTCTCTGCCTCTCCTCTTTCTGTGTAACTCTTTCAAATAAATAAATAAATCTTTAAAAAAAAAAGATAATTTAAATCGGCTTTATAAAATA
The DNA here is from genome assembly GCA_949820135.1 of Sylvilagus floridanus. Lineage (NCBI taxonomy): Eukaryota > Metazoa > Chordata > Mammalia > Lagomorpha > Leporidae > Sylvilagus > Sylvilagus floridanus. The sequence goes on along the minus strand of OX463246.1, from coordinate 24,213,497 downwards.
GGATGTTAGGGTCTCAAGGAGTAGCTGCCCAAAGATAAATAATCCACTTTAAGCATATTATAAATTCAAAACTTTAAATAATTAATGGATTTTATTTAAAATTCCCAATTAAAAGATCAATAGTTACATGAATATTGTCAATGATTTTTAAAAAGAAAGGAAGAAAGGACAGAAAAAATAATGGAAAGAAGGAAGGAGGGAGGGGTGGAAAGAAGGAAGAAAGAGAGAGGAAAGGAGGAAGAGAATTTTGTTAGAACAATTTTTTAGGTAAATAGAATACAATATTTTCAATGTTTCACATATTTCTGAATTTAAAAGATTTTTATTCTAAATGTAAAAATAATCTGCTCTTATACTATTCACTTTACAAAATGGAAAATTAATTTTGTTAATACATCTAGAATAGAAATACACTATAAATACTTAACAATGTAATGTGTTTAAAATTGTTTAACATATTTGGCTAATTCAGTTTTTTAAATGAGAAAAGTATTTCCATATCACAGCTGTCTGATCCTTGAAATAAACCAGTACTTACTACATTTAGTTATAAAATATATGCTACACTTAACAAGCAATTGTTTTAGTTAAAGATTTTTTAAAAGTTCAATCTTGTTAAATTTCTAGTTATGAGAAGTTTTTGATTTAAACATTAGAAACAGGAAAGCTTGGGCCAGCACCGTGGCTCACTTGGCTAATCCTCTGCCTGCGGCGCCGGCACCCTGGGTTCTAGTCCCAGTTGGGGGCGCCGGATTCTGTCCTGGCTGCTCCTCTTCCAGTGCAGCTCTCTGCTGTGGCCCGGGAGGGCAGTGGAGGATGGCCCAAGTGCTTGGGCCCTGCTCCTGCATGGGAGACCAGGAAGAAGCACCTGGCTCCTGGCTTCGGATCAGCACAGCGTGCTGGCCATAGCGGCCATCTGGGGGTGAACCAATGGAAGGAAGACCTTTCTCTCTCTCTAGCTCTCTCTCTCTGTCTACCTCTGCCTGTGAAAGAAAGAAAGAAAGAAAGAAAGAAAGAAAGAAAGAAAGAAAGAAAGAAAGAAAGAAAGAAAGAAAGAAAGAAAGAAAGAAAGAAAGAAAGAAAGAAAGAAAGAAAGAAAGAAAGAAAGAAAGAAAGAAAGAAAGAAAGAAAGAAAGAAAGAAAGAAAGAAAGAAAGAAAGAAAGAAAGAAAGAAAGAAAGAAAGAAAGAAAGAAAGAAAGAAAGAAAGAAAGAAAGAAAGAAAGAAAGAAAGAAAGAAAGAAAGAAAGAAAGAAAGAAAGAAAGAAAGAAAGAAAGAAAGAAAGAAAGAAAGAAAGAAAGAAAGAAAGAAAGAAAGAAAGAAAGAAAGAAAGAAAGAAAGAAGAAAAGAAAAGAAAAGAAAAAAGAAAGTTTGGGCACCTTGAATTCATTTATACAGATATTTAAATATGCATCCATGCAATTCTACTAGGACTTCCAAATACAAAGATCTTAGATAGTTTGAAAAAATATCACACGTTCAGAGAAGGTATTTCACACATTTTAAAAATTCACTTTTAACTGACAAATAATAATTGCATATATTTATGGAGTACAATGTGGCATTTTTCGTTTTCAATGTAGAATGACTCAACCAAGGAAACTAACATATCCATCACCTGAGCAATTTCAATCACCTCACCAAAAGTTATCACTTCTTTTCCGAGAAGAACATTAGGAATCTTTAAAGAGAAAAAGTAGGAGCAGGATAGTATTTTAGCAAAGAAAGAATGTTCCATTTCAACGAGGACCACAACTCGTGACCAACCACGATGCCAAGGGGAAGATATTTTTAGAGGAATAAACACATTACTCCACCATTGCTGGATTCACACTAAACTCCACTTGGCAGCTCCCTAAACATATCTGCTGTGACACGGCCTTAGACTGCTGTGTCACTTTCTTTTCTAAGATGGCTATAGAAAGTGCATTAATTGCTCACAATTCAACCATAAGTCAGCATGAGGCAACCATGAGTCTCAAATATTGTGACGCTGTGCTCTGATTTGGAAGAACAAACCAAGTATCATTTTATGTTACACATTCTTCACTTGACAAAATTACAGTGTATGGGTTCTTTTTTTTTTTTTTAAGATTTTTATTTATTTATTTGAGAGAGAGTTACAGACAGTGAGAAGGAAAGACAGAGGGAGGTCTTCCATCTGCTGGTTCACTACCCAAATGGCCACAACGGCCAGAGCTGTGCCGATCCAAACCCAGGAGCCAGGAGCTTCTTCTGGGTCTCCCATGTGGGTGCGGGGGCCCAGGCATTTGGGCCATCCTCTACTGCTTTCCCAGGCCACAGCAGAGATCTGGATTGGAAGAGGAGCAGCCAGGACTAGAACCGGCACCCATATGGGATGCCAGAGTCGCAGGCAGAGGATTAACCTGCTGCACCACGGGGCCAGCCCAAGCTTATGGGTTCTTAAATAGAGAACGCCTCTGGTGTATTGAGAATAAATTTGCTGTTACAAATTTGTCATCAAACTTTCATGAGTCCACTGCCCCATTCCAACCCTTCACAATGCCAGTGGTTGGCACACGGCTTACCAAGCACTTTGTTTTTGAGCACTTAGGAGAGAGCACACCAAGTGTCTCAGAGAAACCAAAGAGACCTTAACCGTCAATCCCTGAGTAAACAGATAAAGAAAAAAATAGCCTATGCAATTGCACAGTGCTTTTTTATACAATACATTCATTTCCTGGAACTTGGTAAATATTTGTTTTGAAGGCAATTTCCATGGTTTTTCTACAGGCTTTTTATCACTACTAGATTGCAGCATAATTTATGACAATAAAGATTTCATTTACCTTTCATATTTTTCAAAACATCATGATTATCAATAGTAAATGGCTCTACTATCCACTCATGGAAAAAAAAGATCGAAGAGTTGCTCAAACACTGCTATATGAACACAATTCTACTCAACAGTCAATTTATAATTCTCTTTCTGAACAGGAAGGGTACAACTTCTCCAAACATTTGCATATTGCCCAGGAAAAATGACAACTGCTGTTGTGTTTCAGCAGTGCACAGAGTAATGGAGTGCATCCAGATTGGTCACTATAGCTATGCTTTCCTTCAAAGAAGTCCCAGCATGTCCTAGATAAATCCTACATGGAGCTATAAATCCCCTGGTTACCTCTTACAACACTGAATATTTAATTAGGGCCTAAGGTACCACATCAGTGTCAGTCTGAGTCCAGGCTGTGGCTCCTGACCCTAGTAGTGCAGACTCTGGGAGGCAGCAATGCAGGCTCAGTTGTGTTTCTGCCACTCTTATGGGAGACCTAGATTACATTCTCAGCTCCTGGCTCCAGCCTAGTTCACCGCAGGCCCAGCCTTGGCCACTGTGGGCAGTGAAGTAAACCAGCAGATGTGAGCTTGCTCTCTCTCTCTCCTTTTTTTTTTTCTCTCTCCCTCTCCATTTTCTTTAAATAAGAAGAGACAGACAGACAGATTGAACACTTTACAAGTAATTGACAAAGTAAGTTTTTCTCACCAGGACTTGAAGGAAGAGAATTTACTATATCTATCTTACATTCAAGAATAAACCCCATGGCCGGCGCCGTGTCTCAACAGGCTAATCCTCCGCCTTGCGGCGCCGGCACACCGGGTTCTAGTCCCGGTCGGGGTGCCGGATTCTGTCCCGGTTTCCCCTCTTCCAGGCCAGCCCTCTGCTGTGGCCCCGGAGTGCAGTGGAGGATGGCCCAAGTGCTTGGGCCCTGCACCCCATGGGAGACCAGGAAAAAGCACCTAGCACCTGGCTCCTGCCATCAGATGAGCGCGCCGGCCGCAGCGCGCTATCCGCGGCAGCCATTGGAGGGTTAACCAACGGCAAAGGAAGATCTTTCTCTCTGTCTCTCTCTCTCACTGTCCACTCTGCCTGTCAAAAAAAAAAAAAAAAAAAAAGAATAAACCCCAAATAAAGTGAAGCTAGCTACCTAAAAGGTTTTTGCATGTTTGCTTTTAGAATTTATTTTATTTTTTCCTTGGTAACAAGATTAAATGTTGAAAATAGAAAGATTCACTGGGGAAAAAAAAAAAACTAGTTGTCAAAAAAACAACATACAATTGGATTAATATCATAAACAAATTTATGAATATAAAATTAAAAAGAAACATAGATGAACCATGACACACAGAAATACATATGCCAATAGCTATATAAAAATGTTCACGACACCAATGACAAATAAGATGAAAGACTACAATTTTTCACTTCTCAAACTGGCAGTTAAAAAAAATAATTTAGGGCTGGCAATATGGTATAGCAGGTAAGGCCACCACCTGCAGAGTCCGTATCCCAATGTGAGCAATGGTTCGAGTCTCAGCTGTTCTACTTCCCATCCAGCTCCACTCCCCATCCACCTATTGAGCCTGGGAAAGCAGCAGAAGATGGCCTAAGTGCTTGGGCCCGCCCATGCACCCACGTGGGAGACCCAAAAGAAGTTGCTGGTTCCTGGCTTCAGCCTGGTCCAGCCCTGGCTGTTGCAGCCATTTAGGGAATGAATCAGCAATGGAAGATCTCTCTCTGTCTCTTCCTTCCTCTCTCTGTAACTCTGCCTTTCAAATAAATAAAATAAATCTTAAATAAATAAATAAATAAACTAACTTGGATCCAGCATTGTGGTGCAGTAGGTGAAGTGAGCAAAGCCAGCTTCCAATATGAGTACTAGTCTACGTCCCAAAGGCCTGGGAAAGCAGGGGAGGACGGCCCCACGATTTGGACCCCTCCCACCCATGTGGGAAGCCCGGATGAAGTTCCATGCTGCTGGCTTCAGCCTGGCCCACCCCACTGCAGCCATTTGGGAAGTGAGCCAGCGCATGGAAGATCACTCTTCTCTCTGCCCCCTCCTCACTACTCCACCCTTCAAATAAATAAATAAATCTTTTTTTTTTTTTTTTGGACAGGCAGAGTGGACAGTGAGAGAGAGAGATAGAGAGAAAGGTCTTCCTTTGCCGTTGGTTCACCCTCCAATGGCCGCTGCAGCTGGCGCACTGCAGCCGGCGCACCGCGCTCATCAGATGGCAGAAGCCAGGTGCCAGGTGCTTCTCCTGGTCTCCCATGGGGTGCAGGGCCCAAGCACCTGGGCCATCCTCTACTGCACTCCCGGGCCACAGCAGAGAGCTGGCCTGGAAGAGGGGCAACCGGGACAGAATCCGGCACCCCAACCGGGACTAGAACCCAGTGTGCCGGCGCTGCAAGGCGGAGGATTAGCCTGTTGAGCCACGGTGCCGGCCTAAATAAATCTTTTTTAAAAAATAAAACTAAGAAAAAAATTTTTAAAATTTTAGTATGGGAAATAGGCATTCTCATATAGACAATTACAGACACATAAACCCACATGGTCTTTCAGAAGGACAATCTACCCTACATGGATCAAACACTTTTTAAAACCGTTCTCAGTTCATACCCTTTGAATTCACTTTACTTTTAGGAATTTATTTTAAGAAAATAAGTAGAGATAGGCAAAAGATTAACCCAAAAGTATTTTCATCATGTTATATATAATAGCAAATTGTTTTCCTAAAATATCAGTAATAGAGAACTGTGTAGTACAGGCATAAAGGAAAATGCAATGCAGCTACACAGAAAGCAGCTATAAAAGTACATTTAGTGATATCAGAAAATGCTCACTTTCCAACGTTCAGTGAAAATGTTGCAGGCTATAAAACAGAATACACATTATAATCTTAATTTCATGTCTCCCGTTTTGTTTCTGTGTATGTGCCCAAATGCATGGACAAAATGGGAGAATGTATCTGAGATTATAACAAACAACATCAATGCTTATTGCTGGCTGGTAAAATAATGAGCAATTTTTAAAATAGTATTTATGCTTTTTTGACAATTGGCAATTTTCAATAATAAACAAGTATTACTCAAAAATATAACTGCTCAGAAAAATAAAACCAGGTAACTTCCTATACAGGTGGTACGCAGTTTCTAATAACCAGACTAACACTGCTCAGGATAATGGAAATAATATTTCTGTAAGAGGCTAAAATGGATTCTATGATGCAGGTGTTGTGGCAACGTGGTCAAGCTGCGGCTCAGGGTGCCCACATTCCACATCAAAGCGGTGAGACCCAGCGCCACCTCTGCTTCCAATCTAACTTTCTGCTAATGCATACCCTGGAAGGCAGAAGAGCATAGTCGAAGTACTTGACTCCCTGCCACCCACATGGGAGAACCAGGTGGGTTCTTGGCTCATGACTTTGGCTTCACACATCCCCAGCTTTGTAGGCATTTGAGGTGTGAAGCAGCAGATGCAAGATTCTCTCCCTCCCTCCCTCTCTCTCTCTTTCACTCTGCCTTTCAAGTAAATAAAAATAAGTAAACTTAAAAAAAAAAAGGATAGTTTCTTTTTTAAAAATGGACTCTGCAGAAATGCACAGAACAACATCACTTACTTCTCCATCTGGCAAAAGCAGCATAGGGAGCTGTGAGCTCCAAGGTAACGCCACACTACAGGTCTGTCACCCCATAACTTAGATTTACCCCCAGGGTAACAATCCAATCTCCCTCACTTGACCCAGAGGCTTAGCGAGAGCCCCTGTCACCGTCACATAAGAACCAAGATGGCTACAAGTCCACTGTGGTCTCTAGACTTCGCTGTCCATCTACTAAATGAGGATAATAGCATCGTACATGCTAGAGACATCTTTCAGTCAAAATAACTGCTCACTTCTCAGATAACATTATTATTGTTTTTACCAACAACAATTTTTGGCATACTTTAAAACAGCTCATTTACTTTAGTTCCCATAATCTAATTTACTGCATGCCTTGTCTTTGTATCTCAAAGGTTGTGTTTTCTACTTGCTAACTGAGTATGTAAGTAGACTTAAAGACAAAGTTAAGCTGATTACTTTGCATAGGAAGCTATGACTATAATTTCCTGAATAGATAAATATCAATCAACAAATATTTATTGAGCATCTTCCATGTTCCAAGAATTATGTCAAGTACTTAAAGAAAATTATGGCAAATCATTCCTCAGATGATACACAAGTTAAGGGAATTGTAAGCTCCCCAAATTTAGTCTGCTGAATATTTATGAATTTGAATAATTAGCTAACCCTTATATTCATCTTGTTAGTTGCTTCTTTAAATACCTAGAAGCATTTCATTACTTGATGTCATTTTAGTAAGCTTTGCTTCTTTATTGAGGTGAAGCATAAATAACATAAAATTTACCAATTTAACCATCTTGGATATACAGTTCAATTCCATTAAGTACTTTCACATTTTGGTCAACTGTTACCATTATCCATTCCAGAAATTTTCTCATCTTCCCAAACTGGAATTGTGTACCCATTAATCAGTAAGTCTCCATCTCCCTTCCCCCAGCCCCTGGAAACCAGCATTTCATTTTCTATGAATCTGACTTATCTATGTATGCCATGTAAGTAACTCACATTGTATTAGTCCTTTCGTGTCTGGGCTGTTTCACTTAGTATATCTTCAAGGTTCATGTGTGTGACAGCATGTGTCAGAATTTCGTTCCTTTTTAATGTTGAATAATAGTACATTGTATGTTTACATCACATTTTATTTATCCATTCATTTGTTGACGGACAAGAGGGTTGTTTCTACCTTTTGGCTAGTGTGAACAGTGCTGTAATAAACACTGGCTTATAAAACATCTACCCAAGCCTCTGCTTTTAATTTTCTCAGGCATATAGCCAGAAATGAAGTCTCTGAATAAATTTTGCTTCCAAAATCTCAACTTTCAATAAACACGTCTTTATATTTTTTAAAAAATCAATTACCATCAAACTCAGTCTCTATACTACATTTTTAACAGTAAAAGAGATATTTTATTCTCTTTCATTGTGTACTTTAAAAACCTAAGTTAAAAATACAAGCGCTGTCCATGTCTCTGACTTAAAGGAAATCTCCAGATAATGGCAGTGACAGCCAACTTCTCTACAGCAAAGTCCATCCCTCTGTGTGTGTCACCCTGTAAATGTGCTTCTCCTATCCCCATACCTCCTCACTTCCACCCTGGAATGTCAATCATCAGGGAACTGAACTACCAAATCCTAGTTCTGGTAACTAACACATTTCCCTGAAACTACTGACACACTTCCAGATAACACAGATATTTTAATGTCCCACAGCACTCACAATTTTGCTGTTAAAATAATAGTTACTTAATAGGAAGAATTCCAGCCAAATGTAATAAGAGAAAAGCAATAAATATGCTTCTTGCAAAATTATGATCCTTCCTCAATACAATGTTTAATTTCATGCCATTTTAAAAACCAGATCTAACACAGTTGCTCCATAATATACATAGTATGACCTATTATTGGTGTCAAAAAAAGGTTCTATTATACTCATACTTTTAAAAATTATTATGTATGGATTCTTTATACTTTCAAAAATCACGGAGGGGCAGGCATTATGGCATAGACGGTTAAACCACTGTTTGGGATGCGTGCATCCCATACTGGAATGCCTGGTTTGAGTCCTGCCTACTCTGCTTTTGATCTGGCTTCCTGCTAATGCCCCTGGGAAGGCAGTGGATGATGGCTCAAGTGGTTGAGTCTCTGCCACCCATGTAGGACCTAGATGGAGGTTCCTGTCTCCTAGATTTAGCCTGGCTTCAGCCTGACCCAGCCCTGGCTGTTATAGGCATATGGGGAGTGAATCAGCAGGTGCAAGATTCTCTCTTTCACACTCTGCCTTTCAAACACATAAATAAATCATTTAAAAATATGTAAATAAAAGTAAAACATTTCATCTCCATTGTGAGTGAAAATGCAATCTACAGATATAAAACCATACTTTTTAAATTCTTCACTGTGAATTACTGACCACTTGAGAAGAGATATGTACTTTCTAGCACACAGAAAGAGAGTTATTATGCCTTGCATATGACCCATAACTTTAAGGCATCCATGGCAATGATGAAGTTATTAAAGTCTTTCTGACAAAGTAAAGAGCATAATAACTCACTGCCACCTTCATCAAAGCAGGTGAGTTATGGAGTAGATGAAGGGTAATTACCATTCAAATAAAGCATGTGGGCAGTTTCTTCTTATAAATTTTTATTCTTCATATATAAATTGTCACACCTTGTTAACAAACAATTTAAAGCAGGTTGAATTATGAGATTGAATTATAAAAGAAAATTACTTCATATCTGTTCACTTCTCATCTAAGACATCAAGTATAAGCGTTCTGTTACTAGAGCCCAGTGACTGGCGCAGTAGTGACTCAGAGCTGTGTTAAGTACAGATTAACCAAAACAGGACTTTCCACGAATATTTTTACAGTAAGGAACAGCAAAAGAGTTTTCACAGCTGTGACACAATTTTATTTCCTAAATCAAAGAAAATGAATCTATTTTGCCAACAATGATAGTGGCAACATGGAAATATCTACCATGCAGAAATTATTTTATAAATCTCAACTCAGACTTAAAGGACTAAATCATAACTTAGAGGACTCTTGATTTCTTAGAAAAGGGGGCTATAAATCAATACCAGAAATGCCCAAGGTTACTCTTTTTTCTCTCTGTAAAGTCCACTGATTGGTTGAATGCTCCATTCATTCACCAAGGGTTGCCTGCCTCTGAGGAAGGGAAGGAACCCCAGGAGTACCTGGAATTATGATCTCCTGGCTCACAGCTACCCAACAGTCTCCTGCCAGGAGTAAGGCTGGCTGGGGTCCCAGCCAGGCTGAATTGAGACACTTTGGCCATTGAGTGGCATATTCCTATACCTTTTATTGACCCCAGGAAATTTGTCCCAGCCAAGGGCTATTCCTAGAACACGAGAACTCCAAGGAGCACAAGACGGTGGTAACTATATTGACAACATACTGGAACATGCCCCAGCTGGAAGGACAGTGGGGGTTGGCTGGGGGCAGAGGAAGAGAAAGAGGTGCTAGAAACAAAATCCCAAGAGCTACATGGGTTCCTCTTCTGCCAGCTCTTCATCTCAACTGAAATAGGTTGAAAAGTGTGTACTGCGAAACCACTCTGATGATCAATAAAATATTTTTTTTTTAAAAAGTACATTCCTTCCTGGCCTTTCCGCTGAAATAATGATTTCTAGACTAAGGGATGATTTAAGTGAAATCCAGATCGCTGTAGTTCAGAAGCAATGATAAGACCAACCCACAGAAGCACAAGATCCTTTGCTGCCCCCAGAGGCGCTGCATTCCTCTCGTGGCAACGGAAGGGTCACATGCGTCTGTTGGGATTTATCACCAGCATCAAGATCATTACTAATTATAGTCACACCGTGGGAGTTTGCTGCTTTCTAACTTTTGATGTAGAAGCTGTACAACATATTCTTGACCTTTTATACTCCATATCGAAAGAGCAGTAATTTACTTTTTCCTGTTCAGAGTAAATTATTGATTTGCTACTGACTATGCTCAGAATGAAGACGAATGAAATAAGATTTAAAGTTGTGAAGAGTTTAGAGCCTAGTGTTTTCCTGACCCCTGACTTTGAGCTTAAAGAAAAAAAGTGTGCCTAAATTGAAAAGTGAGTTTTAATTTCTATACCTTTAAAAATTCTATTATACTTTCAATGCATTTCTGCATTTTCTACATGAATGGTCCAGAATTTAATTCCAAGACAGACACTGGTTTGTAGCCATTCACCTTCAATGTTCAGAAGTTCATAGAACTAGCAAATCATAATAAAAAGACTCAGAAATTATTAACGGCAACAAGTTTGAAAACAAGACTAACAGTGAGAGAAAAGTCTTAATAATATTAGTAATTGTGGGGCTGGCGCTGTGGTGCAGCGCGTTGACACCCTGGCCTGAGGTGCCGGCATCCCATATGGGTGCTGGTTTGAGACCTGGCTACTCTTCCAATCCGGCTCTCTGCTATGGCCTGGGAAAGCAGTAGAGGATGGCCCAAGTGCTTGGGCCCCTGCACCCACGTGGTGCTGGAGGAAGCTCCTGGCTTCTGGCTTCGGATAGGCACAGCTCCAGCCATTACGGCCAATTGGGGAGTGAACCAGCAGATGGAGGACCTCTCTCTCTCTCTGCCTCTCTTCTCTCTGTGTAACTCTGACTTTCAAATAAACAAACAAGTCTTTAAAAAGAAACAATCTTAGTAACTGCAAAAATGCTATTGAAAAATATAAGAATCACATATGATGATTGCTACTTTAATGACTGTTCCAGATACTAACTCAAAGCCTGCAAAACCTTAGGAGATGGGCAACGCTAATTTATCTGTTTTGTGCATCATGAAACAAAGGCACCAAGAGTTGAGTAACATGAGTCCACACTCATAGCTTCTGGAGTGTGTGGAACTCAGTCTGTCTCCAGAATCCGGGGGCTTAATCACAACACAAAGGTGCCTGTTGCAGTGTAACATTTCTTACCCATTACATTTCAAACGGAGCCGAAGATGTTGACCTTTCCCCAAATCTACCACCCCTTTCCACTCTGATCATTCATAGCAAGGTAGTTCTAGTAACTGAAAAGTAGATTATGTTAGTAGAATCGTGGCAAAACAAAATGTACTTTTTGTCAACTTACTGTTCCACTCTTGGGTCAAGTGTACATCAAACACGTTTATTTTCCGAGAAAGAACTGAGAATGGCACAAAAAAAAAAAAAAAAAAACTAAGAACAATTTACAGCTATATACCATGCAGGCAACACATGGCTAAGGAAGACAGACATGCTACCCTCCATGAAAAACTAAGCATACAACAGACATCAGAGGTGAGGCTCATAAATACCAAAAGTTAATTAATTACTTCTGTCATGTCTACTTTTCAAGGAAGAATAAAAAGTACCCTGAGAGTTAATACCAGCAATGCCTAAATTTTCCAGAGTGAAGGTGCCAAGAAAACCAGACTCCAGATTTGCAGGGGGTGGGAGGAGGGGTGGAAAACCAGTGAACACTGTTTCCAGCTACATACACAGCCTGACCAATGGAGCCTCAGGCAGAAGCAGCCCAGATGCACCAGGGACAGAAAAGCTGACATGAGTGGAGTGTAGAGGTCCCCCAGAGAGAAACAGAGTACCAGATAAGGTGGAGCAAAGGTGGACCTAAATCATGGAGAACTTTAAACATGATCCAAGAGCAATGAGAACCCAGCTGAGTGGTCCCACAGTGCAGTCTCCATGAGGCTGCCACTGGGGTTGCCAGCTCTTGGGGCCTGGCACTGTGCTCCACTCATCTTTCCCTCTGGGTCCTCTGTGGGCGAAACCCCAGAGACCCCTTTAGACTTTCAGGGAATAAACCCTCATAAAAGTAGCTGTAAGGAAATCAGTTTCTAGATCCTTGGTCTTCATTTATATGCTTTCCCAAAATTGAACTGCCAGACAATGATTCTGGAATGTAGAAATTCTCTTTGCCTATTCCAGCTTAGTTTTACCATGAAGCTTATCTCATGTGGCCAAACTTCAAGGGGAAACAAAACCAAAAAAAAGGAAGATTCTAAACTTGGTGCCGTCATTAAAGAAATGAACAAGTTGATAAATAAATAGTACACTCCTTTGTATCTGAGATGGGTCTTCGTCTTTGCTTTTACTAACATTGCAAGTAGATCTAAGCGACAGTCATTTAAAATAACATTTTACTTTATTTGTATAGTATTTGTCCTATATAATATTTGTCCCATGATGTTTGGGACATAATTATGCTAAAACTATTTGTTGGGGGCTAGCGCCATGGCTCACTTGGTTAATCCTCCGCCTGTGGCGCCAGCATGCCATATGGGTGCCAGGTTCCAGTCCTGGTTGCTCCTCTTCCAGTCCAGCTCTCTGCTGTGGCCTGGTAAGGTAGTGGAGGATGGCCCAAGTCCTTGGGCCCTGCACCCGCATGGGAGACCAGGAAGAAGCACCTGGTTCCTGGTTTCGGATCGGCGCAGCACCGGCCGTGGCAGCCATTTGGGGGTAAACCAACGGAAGGAAGACCTTTCTCTCTGCCTCTCTCTCTCACTGTCTAACTCTATCTGTCAAATAAAAAAAATTAAAAATTAAAATAAAACTATTTGTTGTATCTATGAAATTCAAATGTGATTGAGTATCTCCTATAATTCCCTAAGTCTGGCACTCCTAACAACATTTTCATTTTTTTTAAGATTTATTTTATTTATTTGGAAGGCAAATGAAAGAGATAGATGGAGGGGGAGAGATAGAGAGAGAAAGAGACCTTCCATCAGCCAGTTCACTCCCCAAATGCCTACAGTGGCCAGGATTGGGACAGGCTGAAGCCAGGAGCCCCCCCAAGTCCATCCAGGTTTCCCACACTGGTAGCAGGTGCCCTAGCACTTGGCCATTTTCTGCTTCTTTCCCAGGCTCATTAGCAGAGAGCTGGACAGGAAGTAGAGCCACTGGGATTCAAACCAGTTCTCCAGTATGGGATGCAGTTATATAACCTGCTGTGCCACAACGTCAGGCCCCCAATTTTCATTCTGAACTAGACCCCCATTTTTTCTGACCAAGATAACAAATGAAACTATTCCTTTCATTACAGAAATAGATGAAATGGGCAATACAAAGGCACTACAAGAAGTTCATGGAAAATGGAATCAAAAGATAAGTTCATTTTGTTGCAAGAAAAGTTTGACATCAAAGCATAGCTTTTTCAAATGACACTTCTTCCATGAACTCTTTGCAGACTCCTTGTATATAAGACACTGGTTAAGATCATACTGAATGGAAAACTCTGCATTTTGGTTTGAGCTTTTCCCCTTCCTATCCTAGCACTTCCCACACAGAAGCACACCCTGAGGTACAATGTTCTTGCTCAGTTTGTATCTTTACAATGGGATAAAAGTGGCGCTGCCCAGTAGGAAATAAACACTTGGAAATGAAGGCCCTTTCCTGTCTCAAATACAAAAACAATATAGAGAGTATAACAGAGAAAAAGAAAACTGTTATTTTTCGGGATCAGTGTTGTGGCACAGTGGGTTAAGTTGCTGCCTGCAATGCCAACTTCTCATATCAGAGCCTAGGTTAGAGTCCCAGCTGCTCTATTTCCAATCCAGCTCCCTGCTAATGCACCTGAGAAAGCAGCCAATGATGGCCCAAATGCCTAGGCCCCTGCTACCCAAGTGGAGACCCAGATGGAGTTGTAGGCTCCTGGCTTTGGTCTGGCCCAGCCCTGGCCAGTGCAGCCATTTGTGGAGTGAACCAGCAGGTGGAAGATATCACTCTCTATCTCTCTGTCTGTCTCTGCCCCCCTTTCTCTCTAACACTATGCCTTTCAAATATAAATATAAATAAATAAATAAACATTTAAAAAAGATTCTTCCCAAAGGCACTGTATCCACAAAAGATATGACTGGAGAAAAGAAGTCGGCATGTTGCCTGTCTCAACATCACTGATATAAAAGAAAATTAGAGACAGCAAGTGAGAGAGTGGACACCAGCCCTTGCAAGGTGCACCAGGAAAACAGAACTTCATTGACTCCACCTTTTCTACCACCAGGAAGTTAAGACTCCAATATTGACTTTGAGATTATTTCTAAACCTGTGATGCTATTTTTGTTTTTAAATATAATTGTTTAAAGGTTTGCATCCACTTCCCACTTCTCAATAAATATAAAATTTTTTTCTTCAGTGACTTACTAAAATAAAGATTGGTGCTTGTTTTCTCTTTGTTTTGTTTAACTGTCAATCAGACATTATTTGTGTTGACTTCAAACTCATTTTACAAAAAAGGATTTCAAAATCTTCTCTCCTTTCTCTAGGGGAAAAACAAAGGGTGAACAGACACAGAAGATGCCTTTATCTATAAACCTTTCATTTCAGATGCTGATTCCTGCCTGCGATGGACGTCACTCCAGAGTTTCCACTGGACCACGCTCCAGAGATGAAAGCAGCTTTTACAGCCTAGAAAGAGCAAGTTCATCTCTGGTATAAATGTTGCAGAAGTGTGAGGAATGATTTAATCTTGGAAGACAATAAAATGTGTTCTCAAAGTGTTCAGGTTTGAAATTCTCCAAATGCTGAGCCTCAGATAACATCGCTTTCACAAGCAGGATCTAATGCCAATCTATCCGTCCCAGACTCAATGCTTATGGCTGGAAGCAAGCCGATTGTGTAAGGAAGTAGTAGCAAGAGCTGGATTTGGGCAACTGAGGGCCTGGCTTCAGATCCCAGCCCAGCCATCTATGCTTAGGACCGTGGCAAGTTTCTTAAACTCTTAGGAACTCACCTACTGCAGGGGATGATAAGAATATCTGCTTATACAGTGGGAAGAATCACTATGTTCCTAAAGTTGTATTTATGAAATGCATGAAGTTTGTATACCTTAAATAAAAGGCTTCTGGGAGAAAAAAAATAAATAAAAACATCTTAAAAAAATAGTATCTGGCCGGCGCCGTGGCTCAGTAGGCTAATCCTCCGCCTTGCGGCACCGGCACACTGGGTTCTAGTCCCGGTAGGGGCCCCTCTTCCAGGCCAGCTCTCTGCTGTGGCCCGGGAGTCCAGTGGAGGATGGCCCAAGTGCTTGGGCCCTGCACCCTATGGGAGACCAGGAGAAGCACTGGCTCCTGCCTTCGGATCAGCGTGGTGTGCTAGCCACAGCACGCTGGCCGCAGCGGCCATTGGAGGGTGAACCAACGGCAAAGGAAGACCTTTCTCCCTGTCTCTCTCTCACTGTCCACTCTGCCTATCAAAAAAAAAAATAGTACCTGCTTACAACAATGGCTAGACCACAAGAAGCAGCATGGACGAGTCTGCTTCAACGGGTTTATGAAATTGTGTATTGCGAAAAAGATGCTGATGGACTTCAAAAAAAAAGTTTGCACCAAAATGAACTTATCTTTTCATTCCTTTTTTCCATGGACTTTTTGATGCACCTCATATTATTGCTACATTAGGTTAAAAATAGACCTATGTTCTATGTTTGCAAGTCCCTGTGTACAACAGCTAACCTCCATACCTATTTTTCCAGGCCTGCATAACAAAGATCAAGGTTTTAAAGACAAACGTTATTTTTTCCTTCTATTGCCTATCAATACGCGAAGCTTGCAGAGGGCTGAAAGTATTTTTACAAATGTAGCATGGCTGAAAACATTGGCATGCAGGACAAGGAGCAGCAGAGAGGCCATCCAGTTCATGAACTAAAGTCCTACTTCAGAGCTAAGCTGTGACTTCGTGTTGGCATTTAGGTTTTTTTTCTTCTCATCTATAAAATGCAAAGGTACCCACTGAATTTCTAATATGTCTTGCAGAGGTAAAATTCGGACTCTGTAACCTTTAACATTAACGTCAAACTTGTCAAAAAGGAATTCAATGAACTCTTAACTTACAGAAGGACCTTCTTGGGGCAATCTTTCTTGAAATTCTAGTTCCTTATGCTCTCATACTACAAAATTTATCACCCTATACTACACATATTTCCCATCCCCTTTAAGGCCATACAGTGAAACAATCGTGAAAAACAGAACAACAAAAACAAGGAATTATCAAAAGCTTCCCTTACTAGCTCAGCCTGGCAGAAAAGTTAACAATACCTATTAGTACAGTATGCAGTGTTTTACCCAAAACAGCAAATATTGTATCATTCTAATCACATATTTTTGGAGCTGGTAGAGACCTCAGAGTACTGCTTCTGACCCCTGGGCAATCTTACCCCCAGGAAACATTTGGCAATGTCTGCAGGGATTTTTCATTATCATAGCTCAGGAAGTGCACAGACAACCAGCAGGTAGCAGCCAAGGATGCTGCTAACCTTCCTCCAATGTACAGGACGACCTCCTGCACCAAAGAGGTTCCTGACCCCAGATGTTCAAAGTGTTCAGGTTGAAAAGCCGCCGTACAGGACTGATTTTTCACGAGGGGCAAGACTGCTCCTAATGTATGATTCAGAGATCAGGTTGTGGGCGTTGGTGCAAGGAGAGGGCTGCTGGCTGTAGGACGAACAGGTCCAGTCCAAAGTCACATCACGCAATGTGCAGGACAATTGCTCTGAATGAAATTCTGCACCACACGCCATCAACCTTCAGAGGTCCCACTCCCACCAGTCCTACAGGCAACCCCAATTCCATTGCACATACAAAATCATTTTTGCATGATTTAAAAACTCTGTCTTCAGCAACGAAATTACTCCATGCAGCAAAAGAACACAGTATTTTGCGGAACAACATGAGTTGTTCATCATTTTGGAAAAAAAAAATCACATCACCACAATGCCACTGGTCCTATTCATGTGGCCAATATAACAAACACACATCACTCTGTATGTGTACCTGTCACATACACTTGTACTCCAATAGAACACACACGCTTCTGGACGCTTATATCTTCTACTGTAATCTTAATTGAGCATTTACATATGGAAATACCTATTATCTCATTACAAATTGCATGTATTGCTTTTTTTAATTAGGTATTATATGAGTATATATTTTTAAATTATGCCTGTAGGTGTTTTATATTATATATGAATTTCATTTTATGGTGGCAAAGCGGCACTGCAAAACATGGCCTTTTTTTTAAAGATTTATCTACATATTTATTTGAAAGTCAGAGCTACAAAGAGAGAGAGAGAGAAAAGGTGCGAGAGATTGAGATCTTCCATGTTCACTGCCCAAATGGCCGCACTGGCCAGGGCTGGGCCAGAATGAAGTCAGGAACCAGGAGCTTCCTCCAGGTCTCCCACATGGGTGGCAGGTGCCCAGTACTCAGGCCATCTTCTGCTGCTTTTCCAGGCCATTGGCAGGGAGCTGGATGGGAAGTGGAGCAGCTGGAGCAAGAACTGGGGCCCATATGGGATGTGAGCATCACAGGTGGCAGCACGACCTGGTACATCGCAATGCCGGTCCAAAACAAATGTTATTAAAGAAAGGGGGCATGGGAGCAAACAGGTTTGAGAACCTTTGCATTACACATGATCTCAGTCAAATCCTTTCACTTTGTAGAAATCAAGTTGGAGGCCCAAAGAGGAGCCATTAGGTCTCCTGAGAGCAAGTTCAGGGACATTTCCACACCAGGTGGTCTCTTTCTATTTTGCTGCTACATGCATACTCTAAATAGGTCTCTGGGTAAGCGGGGCTTCCTAGAGCCAGTGTTGTGGTATAGCAGGTAAGGACACCGCCTGCAACACTGGCATCCCCTATGGCCATATGGGTGCTGGTTCAAGACCTGGCTACTCAATTTCCAATCTAGATCCCTGCTAATGTGCCTGGGAAAACAGAGGAAGGTGGCCCAGGCGCTTGGGCCCTTGTACCTGTGTAGGAGATCCAGAAAAAGTTCCTGGTCTTGGCTTCAGTCTGGCCCAGCCCTGGCTGCTGCAGCCATTTCAGGAGTGAACTAACAGATGGAAGGTTCTCATTCTCTCTCTCTCCTCCTCTCTTTCTCCGCCCCCTCCCCATAACTATGCTTTTCAAATAAATAAGAAGAAATCTTAAAAAAAAAAAAGGGGGGGGGGGTTACGCCAGACTCAAATCATACAATCTTCCTTCCAAACACACAACACTAACCTGACCTGCCCAGCGTCCACATGGGACATTACCATGGGAACCACACAAGGACAAACTCAGAAAACTCGGCACCGACCTCCCAGGAAACTACTGGCTGTTTCTGTATGCAATCTTTTATGTGCAAACAAACGAAATGAAAATGAGGATGACTCATTTCAGAGGTTTCTAATTTGGCAAAATTAAATTACCACAGGTCTGAAGTTTCCTGTGGAACAAAATGCCACAGCCCAGGCTTGGGACGGAAAACAATAACAACCGCCCACTTCCGCAGTCCCACAACTCATTTTGTCTGTTCAGATGGGGTCCAGTTTTCATCTCATGCTAAATGCCAGGGAGACCAAATGCCAGTTCTTGTTACTCTGATTCCTTAATATGATTTTGGGCAATATTACAGCCTCCTTCCTGAAACCTTAATTTTCCCTCTTGTTTGCTTGTTAGGCAAATGTTAATTGAGTGCTTCTTGTTTAAAACACAGTACAGAATGCTTTAGGGAATTATAAAGTAGTAGACAAACTGTCTGTCTTTGACAATGTTACTACCTAAGAGAGGAGCCAGAACCAATATAAACATAAAAACACAGCACAAGGCAAAACGAAGGAGACTGGAGAGGAGAAATATGTGAGGAGGAAAGGGAACACAAACCAAATCTCAAGAAAAATACACACGTGCGAGGTAAGCCCAAGGCAATTCGCTCATCTCCTTCTGAGTTTTCTGTGCTGCACAGGTCCCCTAGGAACAGCGCCACTGGACTGCGGGTCCCAGCGGTGCTTCCGTGATACCCAGCCTGCTGACCCCAAGTTGGCACAACGCCACTCCAGAGTGAAGTCACCGGGAACAGGGTTCTGCCTGCAGGAGAAATGACTGCAGGTCTCTCAAGAGCAGACAGGAATTCAGCACGGGGCCTTTCATTTACGGAGTCACAGAGGGAGAGTAAACAGAGCCATTCCCTATGAATCCCTCCTCAAGCAAAACAGCTTTTCCCTCTGCTTCTGCTCATCCCTAAAAATGGACAAAGATAACATCAATGACCTTGCAGGGAAAATTTGCAAAGAGCTTAAGTCAATAGGCTCTCTACTGGGGTGGGGCTTGGGACGTAAAATAAATACAATACCTCCACTTAGTAACACAGGTCCCAGGAATCAATGGCACCACACTCACGGTTCCTCACGTACTCAAACATAAATCACTTGCATCTTAGCTGAAGGGCTGTTTCCTTACCATGCACTTTACCTCCGGATCCCTTCCAAGAAGAAAAGGCCTCATTTGGGCTGGTAACTCTACCTCTCAAATAAATACATAAAAGATCTTTTTAAAAAACTGCACAAAAGAAAGAAAGAAAGAAAAGAAAATGTTTAAGATAGTAAGTTTTACTATGTGTTTTTGGCCATAATTTTTTATAAAGTTTTAAAATTGGACAAAAAATCTTAAAGGAACAGAATTCTTCACATTACACCAAACTACCCACACTGTAGACAGAGAGTAGTGTCATACTAACAACTTGCTTTACCAATTTTTTTCAAGCCATGCTTCACTCAGCCAAACGTTTCAGAGTCCAATATATGAGGTATTTTAGGGGCTGGCGCTGTGGCACAGTGGGTTAACACCCTGGCCTGAAGCGCCAGCATCCCATATGGGCGCCGGTTCTAGTCCTGGCTGCTCCTCTTCCAATCCAGCTCTCTGCTGTGGCCTATGATAGCAGTAGAAGATGGCTCAAGTCCTTGGGAACCTGCACCCACGTGGGAGACCAGAAAGAAGCTCCTGGCTCTTGGCTTCGGTTTGGCGCAGCTCCAACCGTTGCAGCCATCTGGGGAGTGAACCATCAGATGGAAGGCCTTTCTCTCCCTCTGCCTCTCTTTTTTCTGTTGTTAGAATGACACTATTCTCTGTCTACAGTATGGGTAGTTTGGTGTAATGTGAAGAATTCTGTTCCTTCGAATAAATAAATAAATCTTTTTTTTTAAAAAAAAGAGGTATTTTAAATCAGTGAGGAAAATATGATTACTCAGTTTATGATGAACCAATCTGTAAAACCTTTAGGAAAGTGCACAGTAAAATACTTATATCATGACATAGAAGGGTACTTCAGAAGTTTGTGGAAAATGATATTAAAAGAAAACTATATTTTTTGAAATTAATGCATACAAAAGATCTTCAAAAATTTCATGGAAAAATATATTAAAATTTATGCATGAGTTTCTAATTGTTTTGCACTAAAATAAACCTATCTTAATTTTTTAATGAGCTTTCTAAAGTACTCTCAAAATAAAATTCATCTCAGAAAACAGTTAAGTATAAAATGCTACACTATAAGGTCCAGCACTGTGGCACAGTCGGTTAAATCCCTGGCCTACAGCGCTGGCATCCCATAAGGGCAATGGTTCACGTCCCAACGGCTCTACTTCCAATCCAGCTCCCTGCTAATGTGCCAGGGAAGGCAGCAGAGGATGGCCCAAGTCCTTGGGCCTCGTACCTGCATGGAAGACCAGGAAGAAGCTCCTGGCTCCTGGCTTCCGGTCGGCTTGGCTCTGGCCATTACAGTCACTTGGTGATGAAAGATCTCTGTCTCTACCTCTCTCTGTAACTCTTTCAAAATGAGTGAAATAAATCTTTAAAAAATTCATTAAAAAAACAAAGAAAACAAAAAATGCTACACTATAAATAAAGAACAAAAATATAGGTAAATAGTACCAGAAAATATTTTTGTTAAAGTGAGCAATAGGGGTGAGCAATAGGTGTAGTGGTCAAGATGTTGCTTGGGACACTACACCACATATCAAAGTGCCTGCATTCAAGTTCCAAATCCAATTACAGCTTCCTCATAATGGGCACCCTGGGAGGCAGGTCACAGGGGTGGGCCTCTGTCACCCACGTGGGAGACCCAGATTGAGTTCTGGGTTACTGGCTTTCATCTGGACCAGTCGCAGCTGTTTTAGGCATTTAGGAGAAAACCTATATGTATAAAATATCTCTCTGTCTTGTCTTTCTTTGTCTTTCAAATAAACAAAAATAAAAAAATTTTAAAAATAAATTGTGAAAAATCTGACAACGGATTGATAACCTTAATACAGTATATGAATAGCGCTCTGTGTGTCAATATGTAAAGAAATACAATAGATATGAAGGTAGAAATCATAAAAGAATAAAGAAAAAAATTTCAAGGAAAAACTGTACAACCTCAATATTACTTAAATAAATGGTAATAGACTACTCTGTAACACACATCACGTTAATTGTTGTAGTCCAGCCTCTAATCTCATCCTCCCAAAATTGTAGGAAGGACTTATGTTGTGGTGCAGCAGGCATCCAACATCAGAGCATGGGTTCAAGTCCTAGCTGCTCCACTTCCAATCCAGCTCCCTGCTAATGTGCCTAAGAAAGCAGTGGAAGATGGCCCAAGTAGTTGCGCCCCTGTCATCCATGTGGGAGACTAGGATGGAGTTCTGGGCTCCTGGCTTCAGCCTGAACCAACCCTGGCAGGTGCAGCCATTTAGCAAGTAAACCAACAGAAGGAAAATCTCTTTCACCGCCTCTCCCTTTCTCTCTGTCACTCTGCCTTTCAAATAAATAAATAAATTTTTAAAACAAACAAAAAGAAAGAACGAAAAATATTCCCTTATTTTCCAGATGAGGAAAAAATAAGTCACAAAAAGGTCACGTTCCACGGCAGGCCAGCCTCACCCCAGAGCTGCTCTCTTATCCACACCCTACACTTATGGGATCAAATCTAGCCTAGGGCAGGCCTGGACAAACAAGGCCCACAATCAAATGTCCCAGCCACTGTTTCACAGCCTGCAAGCTAGGAACGAATGGCTTTCACGTTTTGAAACTGTCGAAAGAAAAAACTAAAAGAAGACTCTACTTTCCGACACATGAAAACATCTGAAGTTTACATTTCAACGTCCATAGGTTTTTTTCGTGCCACCAGTGGCTGCTTTTGTGCTCTGCGGGCAGAGTTTAGCAGCTGCAGCAGAGACCATATGCAGCCTGCAAAGCCTCAAATATTTACCATCTGCTCCTTTACAAAAAAGCTTGGTTGGCTCCAGAGATGGGACGCAGTAAACCGGGCTCTTCTGCATTGTCACTGTGAATGGCAATCAAATACAATACGAAGCAAAAACTAAATGTCTTCATACTTGGTGACCCGGAGATTTGAGTTTATCACAAAGAAGAGTAAAAATACATAGGTTTTAATGTTAAAAAAAAATTGCAGCATGAGGTCAGCATTGTGGAGTAGCAGGTAAACACATGGCCTGCAACACCAGCACCCTCTATGGGAACCATTTCAAGTCCCAGCTGCTCCACTTCCAAGCCAGCTCTCTATGGCCTGGGAAAGCATCGGAAGATAGTCCACGTGCTTAGGGCCCCTGCCACCCATGTTGGAGGCGCGGAAGAAGCTCCTGGCTTCCCCCTGGTCCAGCCCTGGCCGTTGTGGCCACCTGGAAAGTGAACCATCAGATGGAAAATCTCTCTTTCTCTCTCAACTCTGATGTTCAAATAAATAAATAAGTCTTTTAAAAAATGCAGCAGTGTGAACACAGGAACTCTGATTCCAGGCTGTAAATGCAGGGCTAACACCACCATGTGGTTTACACTTTGATATTGGGCCAACGTCCTAACTCCCCAGGGGATAAAACAGCTTTCCAAGTCTATCAAGAACACCCAATAAAACTGCCATTCTTAAAGTTCTGTTATTCTGGAAGATCAACACCTTGGAATTATTACTACCAACTTGTATAACACCTTTACTTTATTTTTTTAAAGATTGTATTTATTCATTTGAGAGGTAGAGTAACAGTGAGAGGGACAAACAGAGAGAAAGGTCTTCCTTCCGTTAGTTCACTCCCTGGATGGCCGCAACAGCTGGAGCTACGCCGATCCAAAACCAGGAATCAGGTGCTTCTTCCCTGTCTCCCATGTGGGTGCAGGGGCCCAAGGACTTGGGCCATCTACTACTGCTTTCCCAGGTCACAGCAGAGAGCTGGATTGGAAGAGGAGCAGCCAGGACTAGAACCGGCGCCCATATGGGATGCTGGCGCCGCAGGCAGAGGATTAACCCACTGTGCCACTGTGCCAGCCTCAACACATTTATTTTAAAAGACATTATGCTTTGGGGCTGGTGCCATGACGCACTAGGTTAATCTTCCTCTTCCAGTCCAGCTCTCTGCTGTGGCCTGGGATAGCAGTGGAGGATGGCGCAAGTGCTTGGGCCTCTGCACCTGCATGGGAGACCAGGAAGAAACTCCTGGCTCCTGGTTTCAGATCAGCACAGCTCCAGCCATTGCAGCCATTTGGGGAGTGAATCAACGGAAGGAAGACCTTTCTCTCTGTCTCTCTCTCTCACTGTCTATGACTCTACCTGTCAAATAAATAAATAAATAAATAATCTAAAAAATTACATTATGCTTTAAGGTTGAGCCCTATATAATCATACATAATTAAAGGTATTCAAGGTTTATGAAACATACCATGAAATCAAAAGGCAGACCCAAGTTAAACAGAAAATTCATGGATAAACCCAACATTGACAGTTTGCTTTCAATAACATCTATCACATAAACTAATGTAATTACTCAAATTTTATTTTATAGCTTTACTGGCATTTAATTTGAAAATTTATTTTATAACTCCATAAGTGCTATAAACTAAGACATTTACTCCAAGTTTGAATATATTTAACTAACATTTTGACAAACATAATTAAGTCAAATTGGGTGTAAGTGAGGATGTTTTCCTTAGAAAGGGCTCTGCGTATGTCACAAGCTGGAGGAGCATGTGTGTGTCTCCTGAATTGCATCATAAGCATCCTCCTAGCACACAACTGCGAGAGTAAACAAATGCTAGTGCTCTCTGCACCAGGTCACAGACTCAGTGCTGGCAGCACAAGACAGGACTTCACATTCAAACCAAAGTGATTAAGCTTTGCAAGATTCAGTTTTCTCCTTCCTAAAAACAGGGATAATGGTTTACACTGTAGGGTTGTAGGAAACATCAAAGGGACAGAGGGACCCCAGGTAAGGTGCATAACAATAATATCTAACATATTTAAAGAAATTAACTATGTGCCAGGCATTTTCTATGCATACAGTATTTTCTTAAAGATTTATTTATTTATTTGAAAGGCAGTTATAGAAAGAGAGGGAGATGGGGGGGGGCGGTTTCCAGGACTGAGCCAGACCAAAGCCAGGAGCCTGGAACTCCACCTGGGGTCTCCCACATCCGTAGCATGGGCCCCAGTACTGAAGCCATCTTCTGCTGCTTTCCCAGGTGCATTTGCAGGAAGATGGATCAGAGGTGGAGCAGCAGGGACTAGCACCTGCGCTCAGATGGACTGCCAGCGTTGCAGCAGGTGGCTTAATCTGCTGTGTTACCAACACAGACCCTGTGCAGTAACATTTCACATGCACCGCTTCAAAGAATAATTACAACCACTACAGTGTGTGAAGACGGCACCAACAGACCCTGTTTTAAAGATGATGAAGCTGAGACGCAAGGTCACAGACACAGCTACTAAAAGGCAAAACCAAGACTTAACCTGAACATCCCCAAACAGATGGAAGCTGGTTTACTTCTCCACTCAACCGCACGAACAGGAGCAATTATTATGACATGAAGGCCCATCGTTTGCCAGGATGAAAACACATAAATGTGTCTTCTTCTCCACCCAGCCACAGACCTTCTAGCAAACCACGGCCTCTGAGGGGCCTCCCAGCCCTTCAGGTTGGAAACTTTTCCACGCTGCTATTTTCCAATTGGCACTGGGCTTCTCTCTATAAAATGTGGGGCATACAGAGAGACTTTTATTTCTGAAAGGCTTTAACATTCTAGCCAACAGCAGAGTAAACATCAATTTCCTCTTCTCAAGATTCCAGAGGCTCCCTCCCCGCCCCCTTTCCTTCCTTTGTGATCCTGCAGTGGAAAATGCTGGCCTAAGCCACCAGGCACACAGGAGTCAGGGGAGGCGGCCAGAACCACCACCACCAAGTCTGTCCTACACACAAAAACCTACTTGCTTAACATTACGACGTGGCTGAGCTTCAGCCCAGGAGGGCTGTGTCTGCCCAGCTTTGAATGCAGCACTACTGGCCAAGGACTGCAATTTCATTCCCACCTGGTGAATGGGCTTGTTTCCGTGTTTAAAAGGCAACTGAACTCATTTTAATAGAATTATCCTGTTTAAAAATGGGAAAAGGTTACTAGGTGCCACAGTTTGTAGCATCCCCTGGAATCAAGTCTGCTTTATAATGAGAGAGAAACGTTTTACATCGCTACAGAGCCCATCTCTCTCAAATTCTTTGAAGAGAATCTAAAACGCCCAGGAGGAGTTTATAACTCCCCAAAGGCTTAACCAGGACTCTGCAGCTTTTTTTTTTTCCTGCACAGCTGCAACCTCCAAATGGCTCCACTGTATAAAATACTTTATTATATGGACATGCTAAAATTGCAGGTTTAAAAACAAATATAAGCCCCTCTGAGAATTACTGCCTTGAAACAAACAAAAAACCTGGAGAGAGACTATGAGAGCCATTTTTCAGACTGTAGAGTGTGTTTGGGGAAATCATGAACTATTATTAAGCCACAGTGAGATGTGAATGAGAGTGGAAATATTAATAGTAGTCGTCATCGTTGGCTTTGGTGCTGCAGAAGCAGCAGGAGCGCTGACTAGTGCTGGGCTCCATTCTAGGTGCGTTTTGTGAATGATCTCATTGTTGAGCTTGCCAGAGTGTCAGAGGCCCCTAGTCGTAATTCAAATGCTAGCCCTGCTACTTCGTACCTATGTGATCTTAGCCAAATTCATCTCTGGGTGCCCCATCTTAGTTACTTGTGAATGGGAAAATACTGATATATATACCCCAAAGGGTAGCAGTGAATAGTAAATGTGTTTAAAAACATGTGATGTGCTTAGAACAGTGTCTTGGAGCTGGCATTTCGGCAGAGTAGGTTAGGTCACCATTTGTGATGTTTTCGCCCATAACTGGAACACCAGTTCAAGTCCTGGCTGCTCCACTTCAGATCCAGCACATGTCTGGAAAGGCAGCGGAAATGACTCAAGAGCTTGGGGCCCCTGCTACCCATGTGGGATGCCTGAATGGAGTTCCTAGTTCTTGGCTTCAGCCTGGCCCAGACCTGGCTGTTGCAGCCATCTGGGCAGTAAACCAGTGGATGAAAAAGACCCCTATGTCTCTCCAACTCTCTCTGTCTCTGTCTCCTTCTCTCTAACACTCGCCTTTCAAATAAATAAGTACTTCAAAAAACCCAGTGTCTGGTACATTATTAATAAGAATACTTCAGGGCTAAATCTTCTCATGATTATTCAATTCCAGAGACAAAGAAACTGAGGCCCAGTAAGGGTAATCCCCTTGTCAGAGCTCATACAGCTGATGACTGTTGAACCTGGGTTTCGAACCCAAGGCCATCTGACTCTAGAATCCATACCTTTAGCCACCTCTAAAAAGTACCTGTAGCTATTCTATGTATAAATATAGATATACATTGATATATCTCAAGGAACTCATCCAATAAGACAAGTAGTATCTGTGAGGTCAGAATGCCCCAAAACCTGGAGACCAAGCACGTCTACCAGAGACTGAGGCCACACCAAACACCAGAGTGTCCCAGGCGTGGCACGAAGCTCATGTTCTGGTAAGTCATATAAACACATGCATTTTAACTTGGAACAACTGTAGACGGTTACAAAAACAAAAACAAGAAAAAGGACATTTAAAATTTTCAGAAACAAGGTCTTTCCTGGCTCCAGAAACAATCAAATTTATTTAAAATGCCCCATCCCCAACCTCCTATGCACCTGCCTTCCTTCCTGTCCGGGAAACTCCATTCAACATCTTCTTCCACAGACATTATGGGTGATGCAATCACTTCAGTGTTTTGACCTTCTGGCATTTATGTTTGCTAAGGAAAGTGTTCATGCCAAAAAGGTAAGAACAAGGAAGAATGATGAAGATTTAGGCAGCAATGAATATAATCTCCCGGCCATTATGGTATCCTTTTCATAAAACTTCCATTCCTTTGTAGCTGAGAAATATAGTGTTCTGTGTTTTGATTAGGATCGAATTGTTTTTTTCTCTAGGAAATATCTAGTTGATAGGATACCCAAAGGAAAACTTTCCTCAATAGCAGTACAATCTGAAATTCATTGCTTGTCTGTTATTATTTTTTAATTACATTAAAAACAATACGCAGGAATAAGCAACCTATGGCTGTTTTTCCTTGAGTGGAAATCTCCATGCAGATGACGAATGAAACAAATCAGTGAAAGCATGGCAATTAAAGCCTTCTCTAGCACAAAGCTAACTGGAACTAAGAAGCTGCCCTCACTGCTCTCTTTTCTAGGTAAAAGAGAGTGGTTTTGTTCACTCAGTCCGAATGACTTCCTACAATAGGCTTTTCAGATGGGATCTTGGTGCCAATCTGTTAGAAAATAGTTCAACCTTCAAACTTGCCAGCCAGGTACACAAGGAACTAGTGCATCAGCCTCAGGCATCTTCCTCAATGCCAAAGGCATCCTGACACCAGAACAAACGCCCTCAGGAAAACAGCTAGTGCTTACCATCAAAAAGGGACAATTCCATTCCAAATCTGCATAAAATTCTACAAATAAAAATAAAATTCTACATAAAATTCTACTTGAACAAGGAAACTTCAAAGAGTTTGAAAGTGGAATTAAAAGGTAAAATTGGGGCAGGCATTGTGGTGCAGCAAGTTAAGCCACTTTCGACACTGGCATCACGTATTGGAGTGATGGCTCCAGTCCAGTTGCTCTGCTTCTGATCCAACTTCTTTTAATTCATCTGGAAATGCAATGGAGAATGGCCCAAGTGCGAGGGCCCCATGTAGGAGGTCTCCCATGTAGGAGACCTAGACAGAGTTCCTGGATTCTGGCTTCAGCCTAGCCCAGCCCTACCTGTTGTGGTTATTTGGTAATTGAATCAGCACTGAAGATCTCTCTCTCTCTCTCTCTCTTTCTCTCTCTCTCTGATTCTCCCTCTGCCTTTTAAATAAAATACAGAAATCTTTTTTTTTTTAAAAAAAGGTGAGTCTATTTTGGTGCACAAAATTTTGAAACCCATGCATATGAGTGGTCTTCAAAAAATTCATAGAAGCGAATTATGAAAAAACTATGCAAGAACTTTAATTTTTTGTACCACAATAAATTTATCTTTCAATTCCATTTTTCACAAACTTTTTGAAGGAGTCTCATCTATTCCGCAACATCGACAGATCAAAATGTGTCAAACTCTTCCCTACACTTTTAAAAAATAATAGTAATACAAAACTAAGTCAAATAATTAAAAAAGAAACTGATGAGAAAATAGATGTATAATATGAGATTATTTTTTAAGTATAAAAGATTTTTTTATCAACCAAGGCGAGGGCATCTCAAAAGATAAATCCAGATGCTTGTGGGTGTTTAGCAGAAAGAGCCATCTGTGTCAGGGGGCACATATGGCCTTCCAGAAAGTCAAAGGGAAGAATATCAGCTGAAGTAATCGAGTAACTCTCACCAAAAAAAAATCCTCTGAAAGATTATAGAAGTAAGTATATGAATTAATATTTTTTCTTTGAATATCAGCATAAGAACTGATGAACCACTGAAATGTGGAAGGAAAGTTAATGAGTTCTTTGGTTCTATCTCTTGCCTGACCTCTCTCCTCCAGCAACCTCAATCAATAGGACTTGCAAAACTTTAAAATAAGCAAATAGGAGCAGTTTTTCACATGTAATTGTTATCAGGCATCACACACTCCATTGCAGCTCTTTCATACTTAATCCATCTCTTGGTAACACAGAACTAATTCAACACATTTGTGATTATGCTTTCTTGACTGAGCATCGTGGGTGAAAATCTGTCCTGGGAAAAAGGAAGCTCAAGTCTTCACTTCTAGAATCAGAGAATGTGACTTCATTTGGAAACAAATAAGGTCTTGGTCTTTGCAGACAATGAGATCAAGACAATCAGGTCATCAGAGTGGGGTGCAATGCAATATGCGTCTGTCCTTACAAGGAGAGAGAACATGCACTTGGAGGAGGCGCACTTGGAGGCAGACAGGAAAGATGATGACAAGGAGAAGGCCACCTACAAGCCAGGGATACCTGTGTCTACCAGAGGCATGAGAGAGGAATGGCAAAGCTTCTCCTTTACCCTGGAAATACCTCTGCCAATACACTGATCTCATGCTTGCTCTTGGTCCGTTTTATGCTGCTTTTGCTGAATGCCACAGAATGGATAATTTATAAAGGGAACAAACTTGCTTATTTCTTGCAATTCTAGAGGCTGGCAAGTTTAACACCAAGAAGTCTGAAACTGTAGACAGCCTTCTTGCCACATCAGCCAAGGTAGGAAGTGAGAGGGTGAGAGAGGGTTAAGGATGTCAAAAAATTCAACTTGCAGCCTCCAATCCACTAATAACTGGAGCTCAGCCCTGCATGACGCTGCAGCCCTCATGACTTGAACACTTGCCATTAGGCTCCACCTCCTAACAGGTTGCCTTGGGGATGAAGTTTCCAACACATGCTTTTGGGGGAACACATTCAAACCACAGCAGACTTGGAGTCTCCAGAACTGTGAGACAATCCATGCCTGTGGCTTGCATCACCGGGTATGGGGCGCTTTGTTTTAGCAGTTGTGGGGGGAGTTGGCCAAAGCTCACCTAGTGTGCCTGGGGGCTCAGGTGACCTCTCAGAATTCCTCCAGCCCATACTTGACTCTACACTGTGGGAAATGGTGTGAAAAACCTGCAATTTAGATGGGGTAGAAAATACATCCACCTAAAGAATCAAAATAATGTCTTACATGTGCTTAAAACACACGGTATGTGTCTGACTTCATTTGCTTCTCCCAAACAGTGAATGAAGTAGGGAAGACGCTTATCTACAACTATGGACAAGAAACCTATACCTTAGAGGGCTTAATGTTTTGTCCAATGTGTCACACACACACACACACACACACACACACACGTATATAGGCTTAGAGAATGACAATCTTCCCCAAATACGGCATTTTGGGGGGGCATGCAAAACTTTTGATCTAAAGGGAAAGCTTGCATAGCTTCGTTCAACTGAGTGTAAGAAGAGGCTGTTTGCTATTACCTTATCTGCATTAAGACCAGGCCAGCACTGTAGTACAGTTTGTTAAGGCTTCTTTTGCAAGACCAGCATCCCTATCAGGGCACCAGTTCACCAGCCGCTCTACTTCTGATCCAGCTGCCTGCCAGTGTGCCTGGGAAAGCAGTGATTTATGTCCAAAGTACTTGGAACCCTGCTACCCACATGGGAGAGCCAGATGGAGTTCTTGGCTCCTGGCTTCAGCCTGGCCCAGTCTTGGCTATTACAGCCATTTGGGGAGTTAATCAGCAGACAGAAGATCCCAATAACTCTCTGTCTCTCTGAGGGGCTCAGGGATCCAGGTAAGATGAAATAAATCAGGAGCCAGCATTGTGGCACAGCAGGTTGGGCTGCAGCTTGTGACACTGGCATCCCATAAAGCAGCACCATTTTGAGTCCTGGCTGCTCTATTTCCAACCCAACTCCCTGCTGATGGGCCTGGGAAGGCAGCAGAGGATGATGGCTCAGATGCTTGAATTCCAGCTACCAATGTTGGAGATCAGATGGAGTTCTGTTGCAACCATTTGGGGAGTGATCAGTGGATGGAAGATGTGTCTCTCTCGCCGTCTCTCTCTCTTTCTGTCACTCTGCCTTTCAAATAAATTTTAAGATAAGGAAAAAAGATGGAAAGATCAGAAGAAAAAGGTAGAAAAAATAACCCATACCTTGTGAACCAGGCCTTGGAGGAAGATAGCAAGAAGAGGTCCCATGTCGAGTGCATGCAATGCCACAGAGACATGGGATGGATTGTGTGGAAGGCCTAAACACGTGGACGGAGGTGCTCAATCCACTACCTGGAGATGTCCAAAGACAGCAATAATGGGGAAGGTGCTGCATTACGCCAGGAACCCCTTAGCTGAGCTGATGAAGAACTCACACTCCAGATGATCGACATGCAGTCACCACTGTCAGTTCCTGGGCAGGGAGCTGCTACCCTCGCCTGGGTTGAAACCAGTGTAGCAACAGAGCAACCGGGATTGTGGCTGGTGCAGGATGCAGCTTTGAGAGGTTAGCTGGGACCGAGTGAAGGTAATGACTCTATTTTGATGCCTTGAATTTTAGCTACTCGTAAGACATCATTTACACCTCTCTTCCCTCACTCTCCTATTTGCAGACACACTGGCCTTTGTGGTATTCTTTGGGAGTGATGGGGGGAGGGCAGGGTTCCTCTTGTTCCAGCCACAGATGCTGTCCCTGCTGCCTCTGCTTGGTGCAGGAGCTTTGCATGGTTAGCTCTCCACTGTATGTGAGTCTCTGCTCAAACATTACCTCTTCAGAGGGGTCTCTCAGCTATCTTATATAGGAAGACCCTTCCCTAGTGTATTGCTCCATTCCCTTATACTGTTTCATTTTTCATTTCTTTTTTTTAAAAAAAAAAGACTTATTTATACTTGAATGTCATTGTTACAGAGAGGGAAGACACAGAGAAAGATCTTCCATCCCCAGATGGCCTTAAGAGCCAGTGCTAGGCCAGGCTGAAGCCGGGAGCCAGGAGCTTCTTCCAGGTCTCCCACGTGGGTGCAGGGGCCCAGACACTTGAACCATCTTAGGCTGCTTTTCCTACGCACTTTAGCAGCGAACTATATGGGAAGTGGAGTAGCTGGGACACGAACTGGTGCCCATATAGGATGCTGGTGTTGCAGGCAGTGGCTTTACTTGCTACACCACAACGCTGGCACCCATTTTTCTTTATAGGACTTATTACATATGTACTCATGGAGCCTATATATCGATAGGGGTGTTTTAAGTCTTGTTCATATTTTTATTTCCTGAGTCTGGAACAGAACTTGCCATAAAGCAGGAACTCAATAAATGTTTGCTAACTGAATAAAAGAAAACACCATTTTATTCCCCAGTTCAATTTGATGTATCCCCTAAAACACTGCCTATTCATCTTTTATTTATTTATTAAATTTTCATTCATTTGAAATTCAGGGAGACAGATGGACAGATTCTCCACCTGCTAGTTCACTCTGCAAATGTCCAAATGCAAGGACAGGCCAGGCTGAAGCCAGGAAACTAGAATTCAGTGTGGGTCTCCCATGTCGGGGGCAGGAACCCAGCAGCCTGAGCCATCGCTGCTGCCTCCCTGGGTGCACATCAGCAGGAAGCTGGCTTGGAGGGTGGTCAAGCACTCCACCGCTCTAGGGATGAAGGCCAGATTCCTTACGTGCCCAGCAAGACCCCGCATGGACCAGGTTCTCATCATATCCACCCCCACTCTCCTGATGACTCTTCTCAGTTCCTTCATTTCAGTCTGTTTCCCTCCATAACAGGACCGCTGCACATACAGTAAGTTCCCTCTGCTTCTGGAAGCCTCGTATCCCCGCCCTCTCTCAAATTCTCCAACTCATACCTCAAAAATCTACCCAGGGGCCGGCGCCGTGGCTCAACAGGCTAATCCTCCACCTTGCGGCGCCGGCACACCGGGTTCTAGTCCCGGTCGGGGCGCCGGATTCTGTCCCGGTTGCCCCTCTTCCAGGCCAGCCCTCTGCTGTGGCCCAGGAGTGCAGTGGAGGATGGCCCAGGTGCTTGGGCCCTGCACCCCATGGGGAGACCAGGAAAAGCACCTGGCTCCTGGCTCCTGCCATCGGACAAGCGCGGTGCGCCGGCCGCGGCGGCCATTGGAGGGTGAACCAACGGCAAAAAGGAAGACCTTTCTCTCTGTCTCTCTCTCTCACTGTCCACTCTGCCTGTAAAAAAAAAAAAAAAAAAAAAAATCTACCCAGGGTCACCTCCTCAGGTTCCTGTGACACAAGCCCACGGGATGATATGGCTCTATTGAAGGCATTTACCTCTGTTTGTAACTGTATAATTACTAGTTGTTGGGCAGTGAATGTGTGTTTTTTTAATTAATGATCATCTTCCTCCCAGACCCTTCAGTCCATGATGGCAAAGACCATGAATTTTTTTTTTTGCTCATTATCAGAACTCCAGGGTCAAGTGCTTTGTACACCACCAGCACTGAATAAATAATTGTAGAATAAGTGGAAGAAGACACTGCTGAAAGCCAAAGAGCTAGAAGTCAATGTCAAATACACAGATTAAAAAAAAAAAAAAACTTCCTACAGACACTGAAGGCAAAGATATTGGGTGAAAATCTATACTAGGAGCCGTTGGGAAAAACAGAAGGAGAGAGGAGCAGTCCAGGATGATGCCATCTTGGAAACGACCCTGAATACTGACTGGAAATTAATGGGACCAAGAAAGTGTGTCTCATTAAGGAGCAAGACAAGCGCCAGCTGAAACAACCTACTGCAGCCAGGTAGTCATGACTTAGGTAGTGACAATAAGTGGGTGAAAGGTTGCATTTACATATCCTATTAGCAAGCCCCTGACTCATCAGCCTGCTGGGAAACATTTATCTATGCACAGAAACCATCCAAATTTTCCTCTCCTGGGCATTTTCCATTATAAAATTTCTCCACAATGTCCTTAGTTCCCTGGAAAATGTTTTAAAGACATTTCATTGTGGTCGATTAGGCATACAGTCATCACGAAGCGAGGCAAGGACCGTGGAGGAAATAGCACGAAACAGAACGAGTCCACGTTGCTCCTGATTAAAGTTACTCATGTGCAGCTTGTGCAAATGCGCGCGCTGGAACATTCTGAGCTCCACAGGGTATCAGGGGTTAAAGGACAAGGCCTGATTTTTTAACCCCCATTGCTATGCCATTATCCTCAGAAATCCACAGCCTTCTAAATTCATGGTGGGGGGGAGCTGATCAGTTTTTATTTCCTTGTTCCTAGTTTCTTTTAAAGTAAGATGCAACACTGATGAGCATGAAAAACAGTCTAATATCATTTGCTTTCATCTGAGCCCATCAGTGACTCATGCAGTAAACAGCAAGTCTCCTGGTTTTGATTTTGAGGAGCACACAGCAACGATTTTCACAGCACTGCAGTGACTTTTCTCAAGATGACTTACCACACCCTGCCTGAGAAAGGGCAGCATGGAACTGGGGGAATTTGTGATCTTCAAAACATACAGCAATGGTGACTTCCAATTTCACGCTGTTTATATGCAGAGAATGAAGGCGCAAGAAAATTGGAGCCTGAAACACGGGTAAAACTGGCAAACGAAACAGAAAGGAAAAATGAAAGTCACAAAACAACTGACTCCAGTAGATTTTGGGAGGCAGTGGAAGGAGGGTGCAGGGGGTGTAATCCAGTTTTTTTCTGTCCCTATGGAAATAAGATGTTAAAATTCACAATTAAAAAAAGGAAGGACATTTAACAAAGTACCCTTTAAAAACTAAACTAAAGAAAATTTTCCTGATTAATAAATACCTGTTTTACACAGGAGATTCTACATTTGTACAGATCCTAACAGCACATGGCCGCAGCCTCCCCAGAATTCAGAGATTCAAGGAGCATCTATGAAAATAAGGGTTTGTTGCTGCAATTAGTAATGCAAACAAGAAGTCTATGCAAAGCCTACACAAAAGGTTCATTTTATTTTTAGTTATTTATTTTCAATTTTTTTTATTTGAAAGGCCAATGAGAGGGAGCAAGAGAGATCATCTGTGTACAGGTTCACTTCCCAAATGTTCTCAATAGTGCACCCAGGCCAGGCCTAAGCCAGGAGCCAGGAATTCAATCAAAGTTTCCCACGTTGGGGGCAGGAACCTAAATACCTGAGCCATCACCTGCTGACTCCCAGTGTGTACATCAGTAGGAAGCAGGACCAGAAGCAGAGGAGCCAGGACTCTAACCTGGCACTCAAATGTGGGATGTAAGTATCCCAAGCAGCCACTTAGCTGATACACTAAAAGCCCATCCCAAAAGTTTTCTGTGAATGCAACCTGAAGCCTC